>OY728138.1:790070053-791270053 GCA_963277665.1 Viscum album | reverse complement strand
ACCCATGTGTGGTCACTGCACAGCGGGCGGTAGTCGCATCGTCATCCCGGGTATCCGTGCAAGTATCTAACGATTAAAAATAAGTAAAGTTTTATACAAAAAAACCAGGTTAAATGTTTAAGTTGAAAAAAATAATAATAATGTATTTATGTAATTAATAGTATTATTATTAATGAGGTGTTATTACTGTTATTGTTTTTGTTTTTGTTTTTGTTTTTTTATTATTCTTATTATTATAACTTTTGTTAGTTTTATGTTTATTATTGATGTTAATAATATTATCAATATTTATTATTTTATTATTATTAATTATAAATTATTATTATTATATTTAATAAGTTCATTTTGTTATTTTTATTTATAGTTTTATTATTATTATTGTTATTATTATAAAAATAATAATGAAACCCTAACCCAAATCCCCCAGGCCCCCTCTTCCCTGTTCCTGTGCGCTGCACCCAGACCCCCACTCCCATTTTCCCTTAACCGTTTTTTCCCGCGGCACCCCCCTGCCTCCCCTGTTCTCCGAGTATCGCGACCCCCCGCAGTGCCCAGCTCCCCATCCGCCACCTTGTGTGACCTCCATCCTTTCCACGCTCACCCCTTGCGAGCCCCCCCCCCCCCCCCCGTGCCTCCAACCGCACCAACTCCCCAGTCCGGCGGTGCCCCGTCGCAACCCCCCTAGCACCCGCAGTCCCTTGACGGCCCTCCCTTGACACTTTCGTGCTGCCCAGCCTACCTCCCGTTTCACCTCCACCAGCCGCATCCACTCCCGGCCAAGCCCTCTTCGACCCCAGCGCTACGCGGCTTTCCTACTCTGTCCGCCCTCGCCTCAAGATTTCTAAACGCCCAGGCCTCCACTTTTGTCCCGCGCACCTATGGAATGCGAGCGAATACCTGCCTCCTTCCGGTGAGAGCTCTCCATTCCAGGTTCCTTTGGTTGTTTTTGTATTTTGAATAAACTATAAAACTTAGGGTTTATTTTCTTTGGTTCTCACAAAATGCGCATTTAATCTTATTTTGTTAAGTTGTTTATGGCTACCCGAAGGTGCGGTTGCGGTGCGAATGAGGTTTCGCACTAGCTTTGGGAGGTCCATCCACGGTCGAGGTAGGATCCTTTGCTTTGGGAATCCTTGTGATTACTTGAATTATCTTTTGTTTTAATTTCATTAGTTTTAATATATTTTTTTTGATTTCATGAATAATTGTTCCGAGTGAAATTATTTTGTTTGGATAATTATTTTTATCCAGCTTAGTTGAACTGATATGTTTTGTGATTGATAATTTTGGTGCGAAGTTTATTTTTAAAATGAACTTGGTTTGTGTTTTATATTTGATAGCATGATTAAGTGAATTAGGGTGTGTTTTGCAGGAAAACCAGTTTTTATGATGTTTAATATCTTTTCATGGGAATGTGTATTTAGTTTTTGGCAAGGAATGTCATTTGTTTTCTATCATGGTATGTTGTGGGGGTACCTTTTTTCAAAAATTTGTTCCTTGGATGAGTTTTGAGTGCGTGGGGTGGGGGGTTGCTCTTTGGAATTTGTTTTATAAATTTTAAAGTGGTTTATTAAATAGTTTTTACGGTGCGAGTTATTTTTTGTAAGTAGGTCGAGGTGGTTCCTTTGTGTTGTTTGTTCGTTTGGATTGTTTTAAGTCCGTGTTCATGTATTTTATTTATTTTGCAGTGCGTTGGCGGGGTAACCCCGCGTTACTGCAGTCATCGGCTTGCGCATGCTTGTATGTCTGTGCGAGGCGTGTCATGTCGTTGTGTTCGAGCTGCAAGTTGAGGTATATCCCCCACTGCACTTACATTTAGATTTAGAATTTATTAATTTCTTGTCGTTTTATTAATTTTTAATGAATTAGAAATAATATAAGATAATAAATTATTAAATGATTATTTGGTGTGAAAAGAGTCGTTTATTTTATACCGAACACTTGAAACATTTTCTTGACGAGCGGACACCCAGTATTGAAAGAATACATGTTTGTCCTTTAAACATAATTCACGACATTTCAAATGTAATTCAAGTTTTAAAGATAAATGATTTCTTCTGCACAAGTGTTTTGAGATTTTTGAGAAATGAGGTTTTACTTTAAAATTGGTGAAGGCCCGTTTGGCACTTTAATAAAATATATTATTTTGGAAAACCCACTCGGGGGGTGATCTTTGGTGTGCGTTGATTTCGTGATCTGTATGTGATGTTTGTGCATCGTGACTAATTAATTTACATTGTGTACGCACCCCCTTTTTATTTCTTGTGTTGAGATGGGAACCTGGCATATTGAGTGAATTATCTGAGAACGATTGCTGCACTAGTTTAGACCATGCACTGGCTAGTGGCCCCATAGCGTGGGAATACTGAGTTATTTCTGATATGGGGATTGGGCCCTTGGTTAGGCCATGTAGAGCTATACCATGTAGTAGTATGGGCGTTATGACGTCATCGAGTTTGGGCATGCCTTCAGGATGAGTCAGATGTATAGTATGTTCTAGATTGTTCACGATCTCCTAGGTTCGACCCATGTTTCTTTTAGTGTTTATTTGTATGTGGCGGACGATTGAGAGGTCAAGTTCAGTTGCTGACCCCTGTGTGCCACTTTTTTTCCATTTCCCTTAGTGTGTGTTGTGTGTTGTGTGTGATTTTCCTTTTGACTAACAACTAAAGTTTGGATTTCTAAATTGTTCACAAAATGTTTTAAAATGCAATGCACTTGTTTCTTTCATCATTAAACTTGTTCTAAATTAGAAAGGGCAATGGACTTTTACTTGTTTTAGAAATAAAAGTGTGTGTGTGGAAACCATATTTTATATAATTTAGTGCAAACCTACAGTTGATAAATTCTTTGTTTGATGGTATGTGCATTGGGAATAGAATTAGTCGGGCCTACCTACTGAGTTTTAATACTCATGCCTATAATGTTTTCTTGTTTTTAGTTCTGTTTCAGGTTCCAACTTCAGTTGTTTACCTTGAGCGATGTTGGTCGCGGTATTGAAGAGTGACCCACAGGGTCACATGGAGTTTTGGTCATGGTCAGGTTAGAAGTGTTGTTGGTTGTTATTTGTTTATTTGCTTTTGTTCTATTTATTTTTCATTGCTTAGTTTATTTCCTTTGGGGAAAATCGTTCTTACCTGCTTAATTTTGATGCCTGGAACTAGTTTCCAGCCCGTGGGGATCGAGAACGCCCCTCAGGCCATGTCACGGGTCAGCTCGGGTGACCGGTTCAGGGTCGACCCGGGTTGGTTCATTAAAAAATGGTATCAAAGGAGACCTTTTTTATTTGGGGTGTCTAGTAGATGAAGATTAGGATTTTTAGGATTCGAGAGGTAGGTACGGGAAGGATGTCATGACCCCTCGCCCATAACGCACCTCAAGTCGCCAGGGATAGTTCGGGGATTGAGTCTTCGTTTCGTTCTGGATTGTTTTGGATTGAGGGATGACAACAGAGGTAAACCGATGTTACATCATGATCTCACATGGAGTAGTGACCCATGTGGAGTCCAGGTACACGGTTGGAATTCCTCCGAGTTGTTGACACTTACTTGGGACATGGCCCACTACCATGTCACCGGGTTAAGTGTGACCGCTAGTCCCTCCCTCTGGTGGTTTGATGTAAGTTGAGTGTTGTTTTCATTCTTGTTGGTGTAAGTACGTTTTTTTGGAAATGAAAAAGGGTTTTTAAAAATGGGACTAATTTCTTTTAAATTAATTTAAATCTATGAAATGATTTTTAAAACTAAAAGCTTTTGGTTTGGAAATCCATTGTTTGCTTGGAATTGGTTGAGAATGGTTTGGGGTGAAATCTTCGGTCCTCTCTATGAACATTTGCACATGTGTGAGAATGCATGGAAAGTGCGTGTTGGTGCATGTATGAATGGAATGTGGATAACAACATGTGCAATAGGTCATGAGATTACCTGGGTGTTTATTTGAAATTAAAGGCTTGGTCTTGTTTTCTAAATTTTTCTTTAAATAAGGGAAATGGTTTTGGAAAGTGATTTTGGTTTGAAAGTGGATTTGTATTTGGAAATTGGTCTAGAAAAAGGAGGTTTTAAAATTTAAAATTGAAAGGGGAATTTAAAAAAGGGATTTTATTTTGGATTGTGTTTGTATTTGTTTGGTCTTTGTGCTGACTGTTTTTTGATGAAGGGGATTTTATTGATGTTGCTTCGGTTTGATGTTGGTTTTGGCTTGGTGTTATTTATGTTGTTTAGAAATGCCGCCCAGAAAGGTCCCCAGAGTTTTGAGGAGTCATGCCCGGTTTTTGGCCTTTCTCGGACGTTGTCTGTCCTTCATGGTGGTTGGAGTCTGTTAGAGACAGTAGAGTGTCTTGAAGAGGTCGAGCGCATCTTTAGGGTATTGGGAACTCCTGAGGCAATTTGAGTGCATGTTGTCCTGGGTCTGTTCGAAGGTCCAGCTCTGGACGGGTAGGAGTTGTTCACCCCGCCATTACTGCAAGTTGGAAAGATGTGGTATGTCTTCAAAGTCGTCTTTGTTCAATGTTTTATACTTGTGGAGGTGAAGATGAAGAAAATGGAAGAGCTCATGTGTGTTCAACATGGCCAGCAGATGGTGAAAGTGTATGTTGACCATTTCAAGGATCTTGTGTCTCTTTTCCGGGGTAGTGTCGCAGGATTGGATGAATACTTCTACCTTCCTCAGGGGTCTTCGTCCAGAGATCAAAGAGCGAGTACTCCCTTTTTGGGAGCATCACTTTTGAGAAGTTGGTGCATACGGTGTTCTTAGCTGAGTTGGTCTCCAGAGCGCAAACAGTTGGTGATCCATCGTATCCAGTTGATCGTGAAGGTCCCCCATCTAGCGAGCAGAGTGGGTTAGATGGATCTGTTTCTAAAGAGTCCTCTGTAGTGACTCAGGTTCCCAGTTCGACGGATTTTCCAATGGAGTACCTTCATTATGGATGTTTAGGGCATACAATCCGTCATGTCACACCCCTCCAAAGACGTGTCATCATTGCAGGTGTCTGGATCATCTCGAGAAGCTTTGCAGGAAGCGTCATATGAGGAAGACACTGTGACCAGAAGATTCCAGTGCCTGACTGTGAGGCAGAAGATGCTTCAACCATCAGAGACCCATCCATAGGTCTTGGGGTGAAACTCGCGCGCAGTCAGGAGTTGTCGGGAGTTTGATGCCTCAATTCGGGTCTCGTGTTCCATGTTTCCAACGAAACATTTAAAGTCTTTCTGTTCTCGTTCCTCCACTGTTAAAGTTTTGGCGTTGTTGTAGGTTCATTTTTTCGTCATGAGGTTGGTATTAATGTGTTATTTTGTAATCCAAACATTCTCATATTTCTGATTATGGTGTTCTGGATTGTGCGTTTTTCTTAAAAGTTTGTTTCAACCTTGTATGGGTTAGTCTCAGTCTGACTGTGTTCGTTTGGAGATGTAAGTGCCTATGGAAGGATTGACGTTTGTGGTAATGCTCGAGTTTACTTCGTGGGTTAAGTTCTCCTCAGAATTTTCTCTCTAGTGTTTGAGGATTTTGGTCTATGTCGAGAGTTCCACGTTTTAGCGGAGGTGTTGTTTCGCTAGTGTTATAGAGGTTAGTCTGGATCGGTTGGGAGTTCCCGTGTCGCCCCCCCTTCCCGGGATGGTATGTTTGGGTGCTAAAATTTGCACACTAGTTGAGATATTGTGGTGGGGAGAACCCTTTCGTGTTCTCCCGTTCTCTTGTACTATGGTTCCTTTTGTTTTCAACCAGGCATTGATTCAAGCCATGTTTATCGTTCGATTAGGTGACTTTATGGGGGCAGAAAGTGTTTGTGGTGGGGAGAATTTTCACACCCCGACCTTTATTTCTTTTTTTTTTGTTTAATTCTTGGCTTCAGGTTATCGCGCCAAGGTCTGAGTGGGGTCCTGACTTAAAATTTTCGTTGTTTAATAAGTTTAGAAGGTTTCAGACCCATGTGCGGTCACTGCACAGTGGGCGGTAGTCACGTCATCAGCCCGGGTATCTGTGCAAGTATTGAACGATTAAAAATAAGTAAAGTTTTATAAAAACAAAGCAGGTTAAATCTTTAAGTTGAAAAAAATAATAATAATGTTATTATGTAGTTAACAGTATTATTATTAATGAGGTGTTATTACTGTTATTATTTTTGTTTTTGTGTTTGTTTTTTTATTATTCTTATTATTATAACTTTTTTTAGTTTTATGTTTATTATTGTTGTTAATAATATTATCAATATTTATTATTTTATTATTATTAATTATTAATTGTTATTATTATATTTAAAAAGTTTATTTTTTTATTTTTATTTATAGTTTTATTATTATTATTACTATTATTATAAAATAAAGAATGAAACCCTATCCTAAATCCCTCATCCCTCCTCTTCCCTGTTCCTATGCGCCACACCCAGACCCCCACTCCCATTTTCCCTTCCCCATTTTTTTCTGCAGCACCCCCCTACCTCCCATGTTCTCCCCGTATCGCGACCCCTCGCAGCGCCCAGCTCCCAAGCCACCTCCTTGTGCAACCTCCGGCCTTGCCGCACGCGCCCCTTGCGAGCCCCCCCCCCCCCCCCCTGTGCCATCAACCGCGCCACCTCCCCAGTCCGGTGGTGCCCCGTCGCAACCCCCTAGCACCCGCAGTCCCTTGTCAGCCCTCCCTTGCCACTACCGTGCTACCCATCTGGCCTCCCGTTTCACCTCCACCAGTCGCGTCCACTCCCGTACAGGCCCTCTTCGACCCCAGCGTTGCACAACTTTCCTGCTCTGTTTACCCTTGCCTCAAGATTTCTCCGCGCCCAGGCGTCCTCTTTTGTCCTGTGCACCTCTGGCATGAGAGCGAAGCCCTGCCTCCTTCCGGTGAGAGCTCTCCATTCCAGGGCCCTTTGGTTGTTTTTTTATTTTGAATAAACTATAAACCTTAGGGTTTATTTTCTTGGGTTCTCACAAAATGTGTGTTTAATATTATTTTGTTAAGTTGTTTATGTCTACCCGCAGGTGCGGTTGCGGTGCGAACGAGGTTTCGCACTAGCTTCGGGAGGTCCATCCATGGTTGAGGTAGGATCCTTTTCTTTGGGAAACCTTCTGATTACTTGAATTATCTTTTTTTAAATTTCATTAGTTTTAATAATTATATTTTTTGATTTCAAGAATAATTGTTCCGAGTGAAATTATTTTGTTTGGATAATTATTTTTATCCAGCTTAGTTGAACTGATGTGTTTTGTGATTGAGAATTTTGTTGCGAAGTTTAGTTTTTAAATGAACTTGGTTTGTGTTTTATATTTGGTAGAATGATTAAGTGAATTAGGGTGTGTTTTGCAGGAAAACCAATTTTTATAATGTTTAATATCTTTTCATGGGAATGTGTATTTAGTTTTTGGCAAGGCATGTCATGTGTTTTCTATCTTGGTATGTTGTGGGGGTGCCTTTGTTCAAAAATGTGTTCTTTGGATGAGTTTTGAGTGCGTGGGATGTGGGGTTGCTCTTTGGAATTTGTTTTATAAATTTTAAAGTGGTTTATTAAATAGTTTTTACGGTGCGAGTTATTTTTTGAAAGTAGGTCGAGGTGGTTCCTTTGTGTTGTTTGATCGTTTGGATTGTTTTAAGTCTGTGTTCATGTATTTTATTGATCTTTACAGTTGTAACGCATTGCTGGGGTAACCCCGCGTTACCGCAGTCATTAGCTTGCGCGTGCTTGTACGTCTGTGCGAGGCGTGTCACGCTGCTATGTTCGAGCTGCGAGTTGAGGTAGGTCCCCCACTGCACTTACCTTTAGATTTAGAATTTATTAATTTCTTTTCGTTTTATTAAATTTTAATTAATTCGAAATAATATAAGATAATAAATTATTAAATGATTATTTGGTGTGAAAAGAGCCATTTATTTTATACCGAACACTTGAAACATTTTCTTGATGAGCGGACACCCAGTATTGAAAGAATGCATGTTTTTCCTTTAAACATAATTCACGGCATTTCAAATATACTTCTAGTTTTAAAGATAAATGATTTCTTCTGAACAAGTGTTTTGAGCTTTTTGAGAAATGAGGTTTTACTTTAAAATTGGTGAAGGCCCGTTTGGCACTTTAATAAAATATATTATTTTGGAAAACCCACTCGGGGGGTGATCTTTGGTGTGCATTGATTTCGTGAGCTGTATGTGATGTTTTTGCATCGTGACTGATTAATTATTGTGTTGACATGGGAACCTGGCATATTGAGTGAATTTTCTGAGAATGATTGCTGCACTAGTTTAGACCACGCACTGGCTAGTGGCCCCATAGCAGGGGAATACTGAGTTATTGCTGCTATGGGGATTGGGCCCCTCGATTAGGCCATCAAGGGCTATACCGGGAAGTAGTATGGGCATTATGATGTCATCGAGTTAGGGCATGCCTTCAGGATGAGTCAGATGTATAGTATGTTCTGGATTGTTCACGATCTCCTAGGTTCGACCCATTTTTCTTTTAGTGTTTATTTGTATGTGGAAGATGATTGAGAGGTCGAGTTCGGTTGCTAACCCGTGTGTGCCACTTTTTTTCCATTTCCCTTATTGTGTGTTGTGTGTTGTGTGTGATTTTCCTTTTGACTAACAACTAAAGTTTGGATTTCTAAATTGTTCGCAAAATGTTTTAAAATGCAATGCACCTGTTTCTTTCAACATTAAACTTGTTCTAAATTAGAAATGGAAATGGACTGTTACTTGTTTTAGAAATGAAAGTGTGTGTGTGGAAACTATATTTTATATAATTTAGTGCAAACCTGCAGTTGATAAATTCTTTGTTTAATGGTATGTGCATCGGGAATAGAATTATTCGGGCCTACCTACTAAGTTTTAATACTCACGACTATAGTGTTTTCTTGTTTTTAGTTTTGTTTCAGGTTCCAGCTTCAGTTGTTTACCTTGAGCGACGTTGGTCGCGGTATTGGAGAGTGACCCACAGGGTCACATAGAGTTTTGGTTGTGGTCAGGTTAGAAGCGTTGTTGGTTGTTCTTTGTTTATTCGCTTTTGTTCTATTTATTTTACACTGCTTAGTTTATTTCATTTGGGCCAAATCGTTCCCACCTGCTTAATTTTGATGCCCAGCACTAGTTGCCAGCCTTTGGGGATCGGGAACGCCCCTCAGGCCATGTCGCGAGTCGGCTCGGGTGACCGGTTCAGGGTCGACCCGGGTTGGTTCATGACATTTTCATTGATGTAATCAACCTTCTTTCTACATGAGATTCAAGATTCATAACACCAGTTGTATTTGAATAGATTTTTTTGATCACAGAAGCCACCGTTTTCCACTTTGTTATGTGTAATCCATGAAATGATTCATTATTCTGTATCAACATTATACAATATTTTCCATGAGTCGAATAAATTTTTAGTTTTCATTAATGAAATCAATTATCTTTCATGTCTGTATGATCTAATTTCTCTACTGTTGTTCTTCTTTTTAGTCATCTAGACTAATGTTATATATGTTATAGAACATATTGAGGGTGTTGTGCTCCTGTAGTCACGCAGTTTTTTGGGGGTTTTTAATCATAATAATGATGAAATATTTCTAGTATATTTTCCAAATAAACATCGACACCAATTTAAGAAGTTAGATCATAAATAAATAGTTTCAATGAAATGGTAGTAAATTAATAATGTTCTCTCATTGAGTTCATGCATATGTTAATCTATGTTTTATATTAAAAATAGTACAATGAGAACCTATTTTGTGTAAATAAATAATAATATTATAATTTGATAAATGAAGATAGTATAAAGGAATTTTATCTTTCAAGATGATTACAATAAATGATTACATGTTTCTAAAATATTGTAATATATGAATTTTGTGATTGATAAACAGATTTTTTGGCATTCACGCTTGTGGTAAAAATTATTATCTCTAAAAAATATGGAATAAAATATAATTAGTTATACGAGTGATGTTTTTTTGGAATTTTATATTTATTATTTAATGACCACTGAAATAACTTACTATTATGTCACTTTTCACATACATGTTACAAAATCAAAATGTTAGTTGGTTTGGCTTCATCTTTCATAAGTCTTATAACATGTTCAACGCATTCATACACAAAAGTAAATGTGATACTTTTTCCAATGTTACATTTAATAGTTAACGTAATATAAATTTATTTATAAAATGAGATTCTCAATAATAATATAGAAATTAAATATATATTTACCTTTCATCAAACAGAGTTAGTTAAATTATGTTGTTATTTATTCCCCAAGAATGAATTTAAGGATGATGATGTAGCATTCCAATAACATCTAATATAAAATTTTCATTATCCATAATCTAACATTGAAAAAATGAAACTATTTAATGTTGGAGAATTACTAATGTAATGAAATTTTACCAATGAAAATATTTTAAAGAACCCTATTTTGTTTGATATAATCAAACGGAATGAAACTGAAGCCCAACATGGGAAGTTGTGCATCAATAGATTTTATATATGTTCCCCAGTTGAATATAATTTCAAACTCATTTTCCTTGCTGAAAATTTAACTTTATTTTGTATAATATGAATGTTTTGTATCACATAACACTGAACTTCTCAAAAATTAGTTTTGAAATTTATTGTATGCTACCATCCAATAATTCTTTATTGAATGGTTGCATCATATAAAATTAAACATAACTTGTTAGTTTAAAATAGTAGTGTAGGTTTTAATGAATAAAAAAATTATTTTTTCTTTGAATAAATACTTAGATTAATTAAATAAATTTAATTTAATAAAATATAACTAAAATAAAATTAAAATTTCATTGAATATAATATATTGATATTAAAATTTACATGGGAAATAAAAAAATGCATCATTCTGTGTACATTTTATTAAATAAATTGTAATGAATATAAAAATATGGTATATTAATTACATTGAATACAAAGTTTTATTTTCTATAAAATTGAGATACATCATAGCCTATGTGATACTATGTTTGTAGTAATATAATCGTATACATTTCATTATAAAAATTAAAATGATTCAGTAATTTTGAAAACATATATACATATCTTTTTTTGTACAAAATAAACCATAGATTGGAATATACTAATTTTTATTTTTTATGTAATACTATAATATATAACTCACATTTTCATCGATATGGGTAAAATCAATGACTTCTATTTCATCTAAAAAATTTATTCCTATGTGAACCACATCTGAATTATTCATACATCCATTTTCAATGTTTCCTCATCTTAAATGTATATTTTTCAAAAAATGAGGGTTCAAATGGTCTAATTTAAGAAACTACATTAAGAATGAAACCAAAATTTTTATTAAATAAAAAATCAATATGAAATAAATACTATAAAAAATCAAATGACTAAAGCTGTAAATTTTCATCCTACGTAACAATTAAAATTTAATTATTTCTAATGATTTTTTTGGAAGGTGTTTTTTCAATAATATTTGTTATATACCTCAGTGGTTTTATTACCCTATAAAAAATTAATAATTTCAATCCTCACTTTTTTTTCACCCTATATATTGCTACATATAACTGACCATTAAAAATCGGTTATTGAAAGTATATTCCAATTGAATAAAGACATTGGCCTTGACTTTTAATGATAATCATTACAAATGAATCAACTAAATGATACTATCTTCATTGAAGCATGAATGCCAAACCTGAATCCAAATGAGTCATATTTACTCTCTTCATGAAAGAATGATTTTTGGAATGAATCCCAGTTATAATCTGGGGTCTTGTCACAATAGCTCCCAAGTCTATGACTATTAACTCTATTCCATTTTAAATTATGTAATATTGTTTTATATTTCTCAGCAGCATTACTGATACCCCCACATTATGTATTAACTACAACATAATAAAATAGATATGTTGATGGAATTTATAATATCTAGTGTATATATATTCTCTAATGTTTCTCCTTCTAATCTTTCATGACATATTGAATCATAAAAAAAGTAATCCTTTTCTTCTCTAGGAATGAATGTTAACATGTAATCATTCAATATTTTACAACATCTCATGATAATGTTAAAATAGCATGTTCCATTAATTATTCTTGATCACTATACGTGGTAGATAATGAGGCGTATGTGATTTTAATGATATAATCAATTGGATTATGAAATGTAGAAATTAGAGAATCATCTGGAATTTGAATCTCTATCTCTGAGTTTAGTTGACAACTAAGAACACAACCACCTATTTGTAGAATCCAATATGAATAATATTTGAATACAGATGATTTGATAGTGTTTAGGGAGGAAATTTATCTCATGTTGACAATTATGTGAATACCATTACATTGCATCCACATATGAGTTGAATTCTAAAATCCAAAAAATATATCTCTTTTATTCCCACAATGTAAAAGGTGTATAATATACTAAAAATATTCAAAAAAAACCCATTTTTTCAAACAAACAAATTATTAGATGGACACAAAGTATTTTTTTCATGATATATGTCGATGTACAGTCAAAATATTAAAATAATTATATGGTAACAATTGTCACCTCATTCCAAAAAACTAATTTTTCTCTTTTTAAATGTTCATCCAATTTACATGATGAAATTTTTGAGTTGAGTTATCTTTTATAGTAATTGGATTATATTATTGAGAGTGTGTGTCTCTCCCAGTATGAAGTATTAAAGTTTATATACCCCTTAAATCCATAAAGAGTAAAATATATCCATTTGAATGTATTTTTGACTTTATTTTATTCCGTAAGAATGTTTTACATGTGACTCAATATCCATATATAAATAAAACACATATGGTGAGCATGTTTGTAGGATTAATAATTTTGGTTAGTAGTTTTTCTTTTTCTTTTGGTGGGATTCCATGTAGAATAGAAATTAATTCTCCAAGGTAGTCCAAAATATAATATTTTTTAGATGAAACCAATTTATTTTCAATAAATCTAATTGATGAATATTAAAGAGGCAGGGGAGGGTAATTATTCTATGATCCTCTATGGGAGGAAAGGAGTTTTTTCAATAAAAATAATGTATATTATTGCCGTAAATAATATTTAAGATGTATTTTTTATATCCTAACAACTTTTCAGTTATGAAAACTATATGTATTTATGATATAAATTTTAACCAAAAGGAATGGAAAATTTTTAATGTAAGACTATAGATATATATATTCATGGTAAATAAATAGATTCAAAATTATAAGAATGAGTAAGTTTTTTTAGAAGAGGTTAAATGGTTTACTTGTAACAAATAGTTTTTAATTTTTTGATTCATTTTTTTATTTGATTTAAACACGATGAAATGTCAATTGATTTTTTTTAATAACTTTTCTCACACAAACTATGATTTTTATATCAGAATCTTGTGGGACTACATGTAGAAGATTTAGTATAGTTTGAAACACATTGGGTAGTGGGCATATAGTATTGGGCATATAGCATTGTATATTCTATATTAACAATTGAAAAATAAATAGTTGTAATAATGGTATATAGTAGTGGAATACAGTTCAATTTCTAAGATTGAGTTAGTTATTTCAATCAAGAAATACTAATTTCATTAAATCATATTGTTTGTAATTATTTGAGTTGAATGAGTTTTTTATTTTATTTATAGAGGATAAAATATCAATAGAATTATGGAATCCCGCCTTTTTATTACATAACTTTTCATTACATTTTACAAATAGAGGATCTTTGAATTCTAATGTCTTGGAAATCAAGAACATTAAAAAATTAAAACATAAAACAAAATTTTGAATCCCCTTGAAAAGATTATTTAAAACATCATCCTATGTTCAATTACTGCATCTCATAACCTGGAGACATACATCAATGGAAAGGGTGAGCAGAAGGCCTAGTAAGGAAAGCAAGGGAATCAGTTTACTTGTGAAATCAATAAGAACTTGATAAGAAAACATAAATACATGTTAAATGGAAGTAGAGGAATATAATATTGAAAAAAAATTATTCATAACTTTAATATATGGCTACAACATTTAATTTAGACATTCATGAACATATCACCAATGTTCATCCCCAAGGTGTCATAAAGATTACCAAGGTTATTCACCAAGGTATCATGAAACTTGTCATCTCCAGAGATAAAATTATTTACACAATGAATTGGAGATCTATCAGGGCACACCCTTAATATGTAATTATTTTCTTGTGATCCACATAGATAATAATCAAACTTTTCATAAATAACCCATATAGAATAAAAGAAATGGGTTTCACTTTCAAAACTGTGACGTTTTAAAAGTTCTTAAAAATAAGATCATTATGTCATTTATAACCCATGGAAAGAGAGTAGGGGTTATATGTATTTCAATTATAGAATAAAATAAATCATTTTTGTGTATTTATTAATACTCAGATAAAATAAATAGGTCAGAGTATTCACATGAATAAAATAAGAGAACTTCTCGAGAGAGAGAGATAAATTTTGAGATGAAATTTCTACAGCATAACGGTTGTATAACATAGTATTAGAAAATATTAAAAAGAGTGGGTAAAAGGGTATCTAATAAATAAATGAATACTTTCACATTATAGTTACATAATAAAAAAGAAATAAGAACATGGTTTGTACATTCTAATGACATACATCATGAAAAGGAAACTTGAAAGGAAAGAGAAAATGTGATTTCTTTTACGAAAATTCGGCAGCTTAACGGCATCTCTTAAAAATTCAGAAAATAAATTGATGAGAAAATAAAGGGTCTATAATCATTTGGACAAGAAATGGACAGTAATAAAAATATATAAGAACATTCCCCCACATAATAAAATGAAAATTATATGACATAACATAAAGGAAGACATGACTTAAAAGAGAAGGGTGAAAGGTTCCCTTACCTTTATGAGTAACTTCGAAAGCTTGAAGGTTGGGACCTTGGGGGATTGAGGTAACCTTGGGAGGACTCCATGGGAGTTAAAAAGACTAGAAATTATTTGAGGAGAATTTTGGAATGAAATGAATTAGGGAATGGAATGGTATTTATAGAAACAGTGAGGGAATATTTAATTAATTCCCAAGGGACTCATCATCGGTGGTATTTGCAAAACCATGGGCTTTCCGATAGAATTTTCTCATTGTATTGGCCACATGGGACACCTCATATCATATCCTACCATTCACAAGTCTAACAGAATAATTACATCATTATTACATCATTAATGATGTCCTTAATCCCAATGAAACTCAAAACTGTATTTTTAATATTCACCGATAAATTCAACTGTTTCAGAAAAATCCCAAAACTTTACCCTAAACTAATATAGTTGTTCTTAATTTAAAAATGAACCCCATTTTATGAAAATATTTTTCTAAATATTTTTAATTTAATTTTTAAATAAAATCATTATTTATTCCAAATAAACTACTTTAAATCTATAACTTGTTGGTTACACCTTAAAAAAGTAATCAAGGTCCCATGAAATTATCGTATAAAAATAAGACCATGATGTATCTATTTATGATTACATTTTATAAAAAGAAATTTTAATTTTAATTTATTAAATTAATTACTAAATTGTAATTAAAATATTTATGACATACAAAAATACCAAAACATAAACTATTATCGTTTTTTCACTTTTAAGTTGTCTAAATTGTATTTATACACTCAAGGGTGATGTTTCTATTTTTTTTGCTGATTTACTATTCATTACTATTAATTACTATTCATAAGGGTGTATTACTATTCATACTATACTATTCACTAAAAATTAAGTTGATATTATTATACTCTAAATTTATTACTGGTCACAACTGTAGAAGACCATTTTTTTGTAAATAATTTCATATTATTAATTATTTAAAGTTTACATGAATATTTTAAAATTCAATTTTTACAAAATTCATCAATAA
Organism: Viscum album; assembly: GCA_963277665.1. NCBI lineage: Eukaryota > Viridiplantae > Streptophyta > Magnoliopsida > Santalales > Viscaceae > Viscum > Viscum album. The sequence goes on along the minus strand of OY728138.1, from coordinate 791,254,217 downwards.
TATTCATCCTATATTTAACCGAACAGTTGAAAATCACAAAATTTACAATAATAAAAAATAAAAATTTTATTTATATGAACGGATTACAAAAAGTATCTAAGGCCTCGTTACATAGCCCCTTATAACACCTGCATAGGACCTAAGTGTAAGGTGTGCTATGGTAATAGAATCTTGAGGCGGCTCTGACAATATTGCCTGAGTGGTGATTTATATCTGCATGAACCTCTCCCTTAGTTGATTCTGTTCAAGATTCACATGTTGAAGCTCATCTTGGGCTTGATCTAGAGTAAAGCCCAGATATGCTACCTTCTTCCCAAGCTCTGAAAAATGGGCTTCATACGTCCCGAGTCTACTGAATGGGGCCATCGACTCTTCTTTCTGTATTAATTAACCATGATCACTTGTATTAATAAACAATAATTGTAATGTTAAAGGTTTTGTTTCCAACGGTCATATTGACCAATGGTCATATTAAAGTGAAAACCCAATTGTATCACATCATTAATTAAAGGATATAGTTTTTTGAAGTATAAAATGAAATAACAAGAAAATTTAGGAAACAAATATTATTCAAAAGTTTGGGTCATTACATTCTTCCCCCCTTACGAAATTTCTTCATTGAAATTTTAAGTCGTACCCTAAGAATAGAAATGATGTGGGTAATTCTACCTCATAGACTCATGTGGTTCCCACTTGGCTTCTTCGCATTTGTGGTTCTTCCACAACACCTTAACAAGGTAGGGTAGTCTTGTTGCGTAGATCGTTGTCTCTATGATCCAAGATCTCCACCTATTGCTCCTCATAAGAGAGGTCATGTTCCAGTTGTACCACCTCTAGATTAAGTACATGTGAAGTGTCAGGTACGTACTTCCTCCAGAGGGATACATGGAAGACATCATGAACTTGTGCTAGATTCGGAGGAAGTACAAGCTGATAAGCCACTGCTCCTACGTGATCAATTCTTTCAAATGATTTCCTATTTATAGTGAAGATTTCAATGGTCAGAACCCTCCTCTAATGGTCATATTTTTTCTTGAATAACTGAGGGACCTATACACGTGTCACTCAACCAAAGGTTAGTTGAAAACAAATTGTATGACTTCGTTTTATTTTAAAAAATAATGTGTAATAAAAATGGATTAGATTAACCAAATATGAATATCTAGAGTCTAAAGAAAAATAGAATTAAGAGTCTAAACTTATAAAAAAATGGATTCTAGAAAACATGGATATTCAGATTCAGTTTTACAAGGAATTTTGAGTCTAAATTCTAATGATTTCATAGTTTGATTTTTGAGGAATTCGAAGTCGGAATTTTGAGGACTTTGGAGTTTGAATTTTGAGGAATTCATATTCTGAATTATGAGGAATTAAGAGTCTGAATTTTGAGGAATTATGAGTCTGAATTTTCAGTAATTCGAAGTCTGAATTTCAGAGAATTTGGAGCCTGAATTTCAGAGAATTCAAAGTCTGAATTTTAGAGAATTTAGATCCTGAATTTTAGTGAATACAGATTCTAAATGTTTAGGAAATTTGGAGTCTGAATTTCAGAGATTTCAGTGTCTGAATTATAGTGAATTTAGAGTATGGATTTCATATAATTTAGAGTCTTAATTCCAGATAATTTGGAGTATGAATTTCATAGAATTCGAAGTCTGAATTTCAAAGAATTTGGAGTCTAAATTTCATAGAATTCGGAGCCTTAATTTCAAAGAATTCATAGCCTAAATTATTGAGTCGATGAGGTTATATTTTGACTTCTTTATTCCTTATGGTTTTATGTTTTGAAAATCACAAACACTTTTTCTTATGTTCCAAATTTGAAATTTTATTTTTCTTATAATTTTTCATTCCTTTGTACTTAAAGAATTGTCATTCTATTATACTTAGGAATTTTTCATTACGTTTACCTACAAATTTGACAGTCTGTTATACTTATAAATGATATACTATTTTTAATGATACTAATTCTGGTACAAATGTCATATTGTTTTCATGATACCAATTCCAGTACAAATATCATACTATTTTCATGATACCGATTCCGGTACAAATTTTATACCATTTTCATGATACTGATTCTGGTACCAAAGTCATACTCTTTTTATGACACCGATAACCAAAACAGTGATACCATTTTTCTCAATCCGGTTTTTATTTTCTTAATAATCCCTTTTCCTGATAAATTTAGAGTTGTTAAATGTATCATTCCAATATTATCGGATTCTAAGTATCTTATACTTAACTTTTATTATTAACTTAACATCATTTTCTTATATGAAACAATGTCGTAAAATTTGTTATAAACTAATTATTGTATGTTTGACATGTGTCCAGGTCCCTCTGAAATTTAAGGAAAATATGATCGTTGGGGTGGAGCCGACCATTGAGAAGTTTTGACTTTAAATACAAGTTAATTTTAATATCCTAAGAACAATTAATAGAGATAACTTCGATGATAAATAATGAATAGAAAATTGATCAATTTTTTTGAACTATTTTCTAGAGAGAGAGGCTCTTACAACTCTCAGTGCTTCGTGCGGATTTCGTGAACAACTCGTTCGGGGATGAACAACTTGTTTAGAATTTTTTTTGAAGACTACAATCATGCTAATTGTGGGCTTCTAGATTTAGAAGAAAGAGGTTCTGGTTTCTTTCTAAATCGAGGGATTATAGGGATAGCCGGATATATTTCTATCTTCGGATTGAGGGCTTACCTGGGTTTGGGTAAGACAGACTTTCTTGAAAGTATAAATCAAGTAACCTTTATCCAAGGTTGATGGATACCCTTCTCTTTGGGTTAAAAGAATATTATTTTTACTTGTTTTCTATTTCAAGTTTTTTTTATTTCGTTGCAATTTCAAATTCATTAAATTTAAAAATTATAAGTTTCTTATACTTCTTAATTATTCTACTCTGATTATATAAAATATTCTTCATGATCTAAGGTATAATCGTTCTTTTAAGAAAACATTTATTAAGTTTTTATCTTAATATTTTAATGTTTAAGAAAACATTTCTTTAAAAGGTTTTGTGAATGGTTGTTTAACATTGTTAAACTATGTTTTCTTAAAGATAAAAGCTAACATTATGAAACAGTTTTCTTTAAGGTTAATAAACATTATTTAAGAGAGATCTATATCAAAATTAAAGGTTCCAAAGGAATTTTAAAAGAATACAATTCACCCCATATTGTATTTGAGCATCTCATTAAACATATTTGATCATACAATTGGTACCAGAGAAGGTCTCCAAAATACAAATATTCACATATATGTTTTCTTGCTCAAATTTTCATTTTTTTACTGCTAACATGTCTTGTGAAAAGAAATTTTTTATTTATTATGGCAGGTATTTAGGTTGGATATCTAAACAAACTAAATCTTACTAGACCACCTATCTTCGAAAGAAATGATTGTGAGTATGGAAGAGATAGAATGAAGACATTTATGATAAACATAGGTGTAGATAACTACATTATGTTAACTGGAGATTATAATATTCCTGATAAGAAACTTAGAACTTTCACTAATCCATAAAAGGTAAAATATCAAATGAAATTTAAGGTACGAAATACTTTTCTTTGTTCCATGAATAGAAATATATATAGCCAAATTTCATCTTGTGAAGCTGCAAATAGAATTTGGAAGAAGTTCAAAGTAACTCACATTGGAACTTCTAAAGTCATTGAAACTAAAAGAGCAATGCTCAGAGCTAAATATCATGGTTTTTGTTTTCTTTATGGAGAAACCTTATGTAAGGTACAACAAATATTCATGACTATCATCAACAGCTTATAATCAATGGGTGAGAGAGTTTTAGATGATGTGATTCCTATAGACAAGATTATAGACATCATGCCTAACGAATATAAATCCAATAGGACAACTATATATGAGATTAGGAAAGTTACTTAGATTTATCTTGATGAATAGTTTGGAACACTTCTCGAACATGAAGCAAGAATAAAGAGAGATACTAATAATATTAAGAAGAATAATGGAAATGGAGGTGTTGCTTTTAAAACTACTTCAAATCATATAAAATCCAAGACTCCTAAGAGATTTACAAGATCTAAATCTAAAAAGGTTGTTATTCAATCTGAATATAGTGAATGTGGAGCCACAAAAAATGAGTTAGAAAATATTTCTCGGAGAATGAACAAGATTATTGGATAGAAGAACTTTTAGTATAGATACAAAAAGAAAGATGTAAAAGATAAGAAACATGGAGAAGTGAAATGTTATGAATGAAGAATAACGGGTTATATTAGACCTGATTTTCCCTTTCTTAAGAAAAGAGACATGAAGGACATGAATTATGAAAGGAACAAGAATAAGTTCTACAGATAAAATCATAAGAAAGTATTGAAATCCAATTACACTTAGAGTGAAAGTGGTGGAGATTCTTTTGATGACTCTTCAGAATATGAATCTTCTGAACAAAAGAATATTGGTCTAATAGCTAGAGCTCCATTTCAAAATCATAGTCTTATGGAAAAGGTACAAACTACTAAATCATTAACCAATATTTCATTAAGTGAAAATTTTCCTGATAATTTTTTTTCTTCAGATGAAGAATCAACTACATCAGACAGCAATAATGATTTTCCTTCTTATGAGGAAGTTTCTAGATTCGCTAAGTTTCTTGAAATAAAAAACTATAAGGTTTCTAAGAAACCTGAAAAAAAATATTTAGTGGAATTATTTTAAAAAAATAAGTTTTAGATCTTACCAAAGATCATGATGAGGAAAATTATATTTCAGAAAAATTTTCTATGAAACTAGAGGAAGTTAATTCTCATAAGGATAAACATTCTATAGATCTTGAAAATCTGATTTTAGAAAAAGATGCATTAGAGGATAAACTAAACTATAAATCTATTATCCTAAGGGATAAGAATTTATTCCTAAGAATAATATATGAAATATTTTCCTTGAAGAAACTTCTTGAAAATTTTACTTCCGATAAATAAATTTTGATAAGATGTATTCTCAGATCCAACATCATGGTAATAATCAAGGATAAGGTTATTTTCATGAAAAACCAATTTTTATTAACAATTATTTTGTTCCTTCAAGTGATCCCTTTTGTACTAAATGTTAATGCGGTGGAAATTGTAAGAAGAACTACTCCTTATATAAAGTTCAATGCTTTGGGTTTCATAAATCATACTTTTCTAAACAAATATGGATACCCAAAATTTTAATATCTAACAATTCCGGATCCAAGAAATTTTGGATTGCTAAAACCTAACTCTTTTATTTTTAAGGACAGTGAAGGGAGTATCAACGACATATAGTATATAGATATTATATGTTCCTGGAACATGACTGGTAATAAAGACTATTTCAAAACGATTTGAAAGACTAAAGGTGGAAAAGTAACTTTTGGGGATAACTCTCAAAGAGAAATTGTTGGTATAGGTAACATTATTTTTCATGGTAAAGCTATTATTTCAAATGTTTTTTTGTAAAAGGCCATAAGCACAACCTCATTAGCATAAACCAATTATGGGATTAAGGTAACCTTGTGAATTTTAGAAATGATAAATCCTTAGTTCATAACTCCAAGGATAAGTTTATTCTCTCTTCCCTTAAACAAGAGAATGAAGACACATTAAACCTAAAAGACCATATAAGTCAAGATCAACCTTGCCTTAGTGAATTTGAAAATCAATCTTGGCTTTGGCATAGAAGACTTGGACACTGGAACTTAAGGAATTATAGTAAACTATCTATGAAAGGATTTGTTAAGGATCTTGTGGATCTTAGGTCTGATTCTTCAAAAGTATGTAATCCATGTCAATATGGAAAGACACGTAAATATAGCTTTAAATATATAAGGTAATTTTCAACTTCTAATGTCTTACGGTTAGTGCACATGGACTTATTTGGACTAACACAAACTGGAAGTATTGGAGGCCAATACTATGTATTTTTTTAGTTGATTACTACACTAGATTTACTTGGGTCTATTTTTATACCATGAAATTTGAAGATTTTTCTTATTCCAAAAACATTAGATCTCAAGTTAAAAACGAGAAAAATCTACTGTTGATAACTATTTATTGTGATCCTCGTACAGAATTTGAAAATTCTGATTTTGAAACTTTTTGTAGAATGAAAGGTATTACTCACATCTTTTCATCTCTAAGAACTCCTCAACAAAATGGTGTTATTGAAATAAGAAATTGTATCCTTCAAGATATGACTAGAACCATGTTGAATGAATATTCTATACCTAAACATTTTTGTGATGAAGCTATAAGTACAACTTGATATACTATAAATCAATTTTTAATAAGACATTTTCTTATTAAAACATCTTATGAGTTATGGACTTGCTAAAAACCAAAAGTTTCTTACTTCTGTGTTTTTGGTTGTAAAGTATTCATATTGAATACTAAAGATAACTTATATAAATTTACACCCAAATTTGATGAAGGAATTTTCTTATGTTACTCTACAAACTCTAAGGAATGTAGAGTATTTAATAAAAACACTTGAACTGTGAAAGAAACAGTACATATTAAATTTGATGATAATGATCCTTTTGTTTTCAAACAACTTGAAATTATATTTGATATATTTTCTAAAACTAATCACCAACCTTTGATATAAGATCTTTTATATAAGGAACATTTTTATGAAAATATTTCTTAAACATTTTCCCCTGAAGATTTTCTACCCTATGTTGATTTACATGTTTTTCATAACATTAGTAAGTTGTTACCTAGGAATCATCCAAGTGATAATATCATTGGTAATATTAATCAACCAGTAAGAACTAGAAGTTCTTTAAGGAATGAAGTTGAACATGTTGCTTTTATTTCCCAATTTGAACCAAAGACTTCTGAATAAGCCTTGGGTGATGATGATTGGATTAAGTCTATTCAAGATGAACTCAATGAATTCGTAAGGAATCTAGTTTGGAACTTGGTTGAAAAACCAAAGGAAACTTCTATTATTAGAGTCAAATGGGTTTTTAGAAGCAAATGCGATGAAAATGGAATTATTGTTAGAAATAAGGAAATATGAGTTGCTAAATGCTATAAACAACAAGAAGTCATAGACTATGAATAAAACTATGCTCTGGTACAAAGACTTGTATCTATTCACATTCTTCTATCCTTTGTAGCATTATTTAATTTTAATCTTTATAAAATGAATGTGAAGTGTTCTTTCCTCAATGGTTATATACAAGGGGAAGTCTATGTAGATCAACCCCCTAGATTTGAAGATCCAAAATATCCTAATCATGTTTACAAAATTACCAAACCATTATATGGACATAAACAATCCCCTAGAGCTTGGTATGATAGTCTTTTATGATTTTTTCTTCAAAATAACTATGTTATGGTAACTACCGATCCAACCCTTTTCATAAAGAATGTCAATAAAGATGTTTTGATTTTTCAAATTTATGTTGGTGACAGCATCTTCAGATCTACTCAGTAATCCTTAACTAATTCCTTTCTGAATCTTATGAAATATGAGTTTGAGATGAGTATCATGGCTAAGATAACCTCTTTTCTTGGTTTTAAAATTTCACAAAAACCAAAATGAACTTACATATCTCAAAATAAGTCTATAAAATATCTTTCTAAGATGTTTGGGTATGATAACACTAAGATTATAAGTACTCCTATCGAAACCAATAATACTCTTGATATTGATGTAGTAGGAAAACCAGTGGATCAAACATCTTATAGAGTAATGATAGGATGTTAAAATTACTTAACAGCTAGTCGGCCTAACATAATGTTTTGAGTAAGATTATGTGAAAGATAATAAAAAATCCTAAAGAATCCAATTTAAAGGATGTAAAAAAAATATTTTTGTATTTTAAAGAAACTTTATATTAGGGTCTATTTTAATCTTCTAGACATGCTTTTGAACATAAAATTTTTTCAGATACTGACTTCGGTGGTTGTAAAATGGATAAGAAGAGTACATATGGAATGTGTCATTTCTTAAAAGATTCCTCAATTTTTTTGTAGGGACCCAAAGATTGATGTACATAGACATTACATTACTTTTGCGTAATACTTAATACATAACAAAAACAGACGCCCAAACACCTTATTAGTTTAGTGTCTTTGGAAAATCAGAACATAATCTTCTAATCATGGTGAAAGATCTTCAACATCTCCCATAAATATCTTCCCCTTTTGTTTTCTTACCTAAAACCTTTATTTATATCCTAGGGAAAAGAAAACATAAAAAGGGTGAACTCCAATGCTCAGTAAGGGTAAACATGGATAACATAAAAAGAATCCACAAACATTTTAAAGTAAAAACATGAACATAAAACATCAAAATCTTGAGCAATGACATAAATATTGGCAGTACATAAGGCATAGATCATAAAGGAACACTAATCACGATATAATAGCATGGGAATAAAACATGCAATTGTTGAAAAACCATTAATCACATGTTATGATTTCCATAGTAGCCAAGGCATTGTTTCCAAGACCATCATAGTGGACAATGTCCATTACTGAACCGAGTTTACTTGTCATTTCAGCCCTGTATTACTGAACCAGATTCACTTTCCATTATAGCCATGTCTATATAATGAGATATAAATCTTTACCCAATGAATTGGAGGGATATATAGGTCCCACCCATCTTATATTGAAATCATTCTTATGTGTGCCAAAGAACAATCATAAATCATACATCATAACCCAATGAATAAAATGGGTTTCATAGACATCATCTCATCGTGACATAATCCATGTAAAACAAATGGATATAAATTCATCATAATAAAAATAAAACCATGTAAATAATAGATACATTATACTTCAAACATAAACATGCTAAATAATGTCATCATAGATTGAAAATAGTTTTGATAAAACACTTGAAATGAATTCTTGAGGAAAATATCATTTCTTCTTCAAAATCATTTTCTTTTCACAAAATGCCACAAAATTTTAAAAGAAAAGGTTTTTATTGAAAATAATAATGAAATCTTGTAGAGTAATATAAATCAAGAAAAGTCTTTATGAAACTGTAAAAATTCATTCACGCCGTATAAGTTAAAAAACATTATCCTCGTACATTTACTAGAAAATTCAAAATGTTATTCATATGGTAAACAAAAGAATGATTCCTTCCATAACACAATGTAAAAGTAAAAGAGGGGTAAAATGACTTTAAATATACATGTAAGAATATTAAACACTTTATGAAAAACATTTTTATGTACATGGATGAAAAATATAACCCCAGTAAATACTTATGTATAATCAATCTCGGATAAAAATGAGATTGTAAAATTATCCCTTACCTTATGTCCAATTTCTTCCATATGTGTCTGAGACTCATGTATAGTGGCTTTAAACTTATTATTAACTTGTAAAAAAACCATAATAATATTTATTATATCATATATGATTCACTTACGACTTTATATTACCTGTTCATTTGTCACTTCAATTTTAAAGCAACGTTTTGGGTAAAATCGTTTCATTTATCGTCCGTGTTTTGACTTGTAATTATTCATATGATTACATAGATCATGATTACTTACTTCCAGAATGTAAAACATGATTTATATATAATATATATTCATAATATACATATATATAATAGATTGATAAATGGAAAGAAATACACTGTTCATCGAGACAGTAGGTCGTACGTACGCATGAACGTTGTTTTCGTTTCCTTATTAAATTCAATGGAAGTAAGTAAATAACATATACATAAATCCAGTACCATTAATATTTTATATATTTATTGATTATTTATTATATATACTTTATAATCATTCTTGAATGTTTAACTTCGAGAATGAATCTCATCGTGTTGTGGAGACGGTAATCCGTACGTACGCACGAGCGATGATATCGTTCCCATAATTGTTGAATGGAATTAGAGTGGATGATATAATATCTTAGAATTAGTATCATGTTATAATAACCATATATAGTTATTAGTTTGACCATTATACCCATCCAATTAAGGTGGGGGTGGAAAAAAAATTATACCACAGCGTGGAGACGATATTCCGTACGTATGCACGCGCGGTGATTTCATTTTCCATAGGATGGATAAATGGTGAAATAGGGTTGGTTCATATTTATAATAACATTTAAGTATGTTATTGATACTTATGTTATTACTTTATTATTAAACAACAAAATAAGAGGAAGTATAACAAGAAATGAACATGAAATAATCGGTAAAGGATATTACCTCTTCTTCGATGCGCCTCTTCTAAACCTCATATTAGGGCACTAAAGTTGGTGTTTGAAGTAGACCAAGTCCTATAGTATGTTTCTAGGGAATTTTATAAGATAAATGTGCAGGGTTTGTCTGATCATGAAGGCTCAAAGTGGTGTAAGGAGGAGAGGGAGGAGGAGCCCTTTTATAAGAGAGGAGAGGGGCACTTTTGGAAACTTGTAAAATATTAATTTATAATAAACTCAAACCCCACTTAAAAACCTCCAAAAATGACTCAAATCCAAATATTAGATAAGATATGGTTTTAATATCATCAACCAATAATATTTAGACATGTTGGTAATTATTTTAAACCATATCAACTTGATTTATCCTTATTTAATCTATTTAATTTTATTTGTGGAAATAATAGTCTAAATTTTAAATTGTTATAAATAATTACTTATGTGTTATAAATTGTCCATAATTTGATACTTTATGACATTTTAGACCATATAAATGAAAATTTATAATTTTTAAATATTTTTGTGATTTTTAAACCATTTTATAATATGTTATTTTTATAAAATAACAAAAGTGTCAGTTTTGACACTATTTATTTATTTGAATTTAAATAAAATCCACGCAGAGGATATATTCGAAAAAAAATATTTAATAGACTCCTAACATGTCAAATTAATCTAGAAAATTTGTGTAGAACATTAATTAGTTCTTATAATATTTATTTTAATATTTTTAAAATTATTTATTTGATATTTTAATCAATAAAATAATTTCTACATCACTATTGTGTCATCATTAATGATAATTATTTAATCCCTAAAAATTATAAATAAATTCCCTTGATGTAGATAATTTTATTATATTTCTTGAGACTATTTATATTTTAAGTTTTAGGAGATTTATCACTAAATGAAAATTATTTCACTTATAAGATATAAGAGAGTGACATGTTGTCACTTTCTTTGGTTTTAATAATAATAATATCATTTTCATGGTTAAAAGTCCATAAAATGAATCTATTATGACCCTAAAATAATATTGGTCTACTTTTATTCATCCAATAGATTGTTTTAATGTCTTAGAGTAATTTTATAATCTTTTTTTACCCTTAATTACCTAATTTACCTTTAACTGCAGTAAATAAAAATTATCGTAGTTACTATTCATAATATCAAAAAAAATAAAAGTGACCTATTAACATAATTTTGACCCACTAAATCCAAATACGGAATCCATTTTTCAAAATTCAAAACACAGAAGTTGCAGTAATTAATTTAAAAATAATTTTGTTGTTAAGAAAACAGGTTTTAAAAGTTAAAACATTGTCAAAGATTGAAATGTCTTTACCTATGAATTCACTGTCAAATTAATGCTAATGACATGAATTATATTAAATTGTAAAAATATATTCTATTTATACTTTAAAACAATTACATATTACTATTTAACCATATAAATTATCTTGATGAAAAATTTTGTTTTTAATTAAAATTTAGCATATTTTTACTATTCATAAAAATATGAAAGTTATCAGAAAAGTATCAAAAATTTATCCAATGTAAATTTTTATATCCTAATTCAAAATAAGAAGTTTATTTTGAAAAATTTAACATATAAACTTGTCAAAAATTATATTTAAAATGGGTGCGCCATCAAAAGGCGGTAAAACTAATTTTTTTTGAAAAATACTTTTTTTATCAAAAAATTGATTTTGTTTTCATATATCATTATAGATAATGTGTAAGATTAATTATAATGTTATAAAATTAAAAATTCAGTTAATATTATTCATAATGTCTAGTTCATAATATTATAATAATATATCATTGTTTAGTGAAACTCGGTATTGCGTGCAACACACGCTTTTGAGGAAGGTCGTTCTTACGTGTAATGCAAGCCAAGTCAGGGTTGCGTGTTGGGAAAGATTCCTTTGGTGTTGCGTATAACATACTCAAAATATATTTCAATTATACATTGATCAAAATCTATACTTGGTGTTGTTTAAAATGAATTTTATTCGAAAGAACTTGAAATTGTGTGCATCACAAGCCAAGAATAGTGTTTGTGTATACTACAAGCTAATACGGTGTTGCGTATAACACAAGAAAATATTTGTGTAGCGTAAAACCCAAGACTTCAAAGAAATTTAAAAAAATCTTATAAAATCTCAGGGTGTTACATTCTACCCCCCTTAAAATGAATTTCTCCCTCGAAATTCATCAGGGTTATAAATGTTTTTCTCTTGAAAGTTTCTTTCATAGAAACCCACATCATAAAAAGGAATACTAAATCAACATTTTAAAAAGGAACATTAGAAACATAATGGATAACCAAAGTAACTCATCACTGGGTTTCCACATATGAGAATATAGGTGAAAATATGGATATAGAAGAGAAATCAAACCATCATGTTTGGATAAAGAGTGGTAGAGAACATGGCTATGAAAAAGACAACAATCACAAAGCCATAAATTTGTGATGATCTAAGGTACCATCTGATTCATCAGATATGAGGGCGCTAGGACAACATTTTTGGTTTTCAAGACCATTTCCCAAATTTTGAATAATTTTTGAATTAAAAGAAATGCTTACTTGATTTTGGGACAATCTCACAATTTTTTGTGCCTTGAACAGTTTCCACTTCATCTATTAAAGAAAAGAAGTTGAATTTGCACTCTGTGAAGTGTTAGCAAATCATGCGATATAATAATAGGTCATTCCATCTATATCAAACATAAGGTTAGAAAAGGTTTTATACATAAGTCCATCTTATGGTGAGATGAATCGTATATGGTTCCAAAAATGGACTTATACTCCAACTATCATACCACTTAATAAAATAAAACTAATTTCTACTAACCAGGGACTTCCTGTAGGCCAGTGGTAGGTGATAAAGTCCTGTCGCACTTTGGTTGTGGGTTCGATTCATGCATCCTTGTCCAACACGATGGGTTGTCTCCCGTCCTACGGGTTGTCCTTTTTCTAAAACTATATTATTACAACATTCCATAAATAATATCGGAAAAAGGTTTTATCCTTAAAAAATATTATCATATGTCCACCATAATCCATTTAAAATATTTAGGCTTATCAAAATACTTCAATCCAATCTCATAGTATAAAGAAAACGATTACTAGAAATGCCACCAACCAAGCATGTGAATACCATCATTTATCCCCCATATATTATAAGATATATCTTGTTGGTCACATTCCAAACATGTGAATACCTTAATCATGTATTCTCTTGAAAAATGAATACACATTGAAAATTAGTGAAAACATGAATGTTGTCAAAATTTAACTCTTTCCACATGCCAAAATCCCAAAATTTTCTATATAATCAAACCATGATATAACTTTGTCCTTATATCAGTCATGAGCTAATTAATACTATCAAACATTTCATTTTCTCCTTATCCCTTAATTATGCGCATATCATTTGCTTTAAAAAAATATTTCAATCACTTTTCATGGTTACCGATACCATACAATTATTGAAAACCAATACATTGATATTCCAAAATTCCACGATACTATAAATGAGATTCAATGATACTATTTTGAAATCCCATTACATAAACACTTAATCATTCCACACCATCATTATCATAATCAACATCACAAATAGTGATCGCATGTGACTTCCCTTTGTCCTTTTCCTCAATAGGTTGCTCACGTCGATCATCATTAACCCTTGTATTAGGGAATTTATTTTCATAATGCCCTATTTCCTTGCACTTGAAGCATTGAAGTGTTGGTGGAGTGTTCTCTATATTATTTTCTCTATTCACGTCATTAGAAACCTTTTTGCCATTACATCGGCACTCATCTGCTCGATGACCTTCTTTTCCACACTTGAAACATTTTCTAGTACCTTTTAGATAATCTCCACCATGCTTCTTTCCACACTTTGAGCATAAAGAAACATTCACCTTCTTTTCACTATTGTTCTGAGATTTTTCTTTGAACTCCATCTTTCGTTTTTGGTCAAAACCATGAGATGGATATTTAACACCAACTTCCAGTTCTACCTTGATAGCACAACACACAATTTATTCATATCTACTGAAGTCTCTTATAGCTAATTCCCTTCGAAGACTTGGTTTTAAGCCACTGAATAATCGATCAACTTTACTTTCTGGTTGGATGATAAAGCTAGATGCATACCATGAAAGCCTTGTAAAATTTACCTCATATATAACAAAATATTCATCATCCTTTTGCTTAAGCTCAAGGAACTCCTTTTCCATCTTTGTTTGAAGAATACGAGGGAAGTACTTATTGAAAAATAAGTTCTTGAACTCATCCCATTCCATGGATTCAATTTCATCTTGGGGCCTTGTATTCTTAATTAGAGTCCACCACTGGTCTAATTCACCTTATAAATGGTAAACAGCCAAAATGTCTTTTTCATGTTCTGAACATTGAAGTATGGAAAATATCTTTTCAATGGTACTGATCCATTGTTCATCAATAATTCGATCAGAAGACCCATTGAAAGATGGTGGATGTTGCCTCATGAAGGACTCAATAGAATATTGATCCCTTCTCTACTCATTTGGAAGTCCAGAATGATTCATAGCTTGTGTATGTATTATAATAAGATTTTTCACTCCATCTCCCATAACATTGGTGTGTTCGGGAGGACAATCGATGCATTTTCCATTACATTGATCGCCATGTTTCCTTTGGGTTCCAGCCATCCTCTAAAACCCAAAAAGAATAGTGTGAGAGGAAAAAATAATGCTAGGAAAACAACATAATAAAGGGGGGGTACCTTCAATATATAACATCTTAGGATTAATTCTAATATAATTACCATAATTCTAAGACTATAACCTGTACTTATACTTAACCATAGATACATCCCTAGACATACCTTAGAAATACATCTAGGTATTTCACTAAAGTTTGTGCATCCTAGTTTCTAAAGGTTAACTAATCCTTCCACTGATACCAACTGCAGACACCCTAAGCTTGACGTACATAGACATTACATTACTTTTTCAGAATACTTAATACATAACAAAAACAGATGCCCAAAGACTGTATTAGTTTAGTGTCTTTGGAAACTCAGAACATAATCTTCTAATCATGGTGAAAGATCTTCAACATATCCCATAAATATCTTCCCCTTTTTTTCTAACCTCAAACCATTATTTATATCCTAGGGAAAAGAAAACATAAAAAGGGTGGACTCAAATTCTCAATAAGGGTAAACATGGAGAACATAAAAACAATCCATAAACATTTGAACGTAAAAACATGAACACAAAACATCAAAATCTTGAACAATGATATAAATCTTGGCAGTACATAAGGCAAAGATCATAAAGGAAGATTAATCATGATAAAATAGAATGGGAATAAAACATACAATTATGGAAAACCATTAATCACATGTTATTATTTCCATAGTATCCAAGGCATTGTTTCCAAGACCATCATAGTGGAAAAAGTCCATTACTGAACCGGGTTTACTTGCTGTTCCAGCCCTGTATAATAGAACCAGATTCACTTGTTGTTCCAGCCATGTCTATCCCACACATCTCATATTGAAATCATTCTTACGTGTTCCACAAAACAATCATAAATCATACATCATAACCCAGAGAATAAAATGGGTTTCATAGACATCATCTCATCGTGACATAATCCATATAAAACAAATGGATATCAATTCATCATAACAGAAATCAAACCATGTAAATAATGGAGACATTATACTTGAAACATAAACATTCTAAATAATGTAATCTCAGATGTAAAATAGTTTTGATAAAACACTTGAAATGAATTATTGAAAAAAATATCCTTTCTTCTTCAAAATAATTTTCTTTTCACAAAATGCCACACAATTTTGATAGAAAAGGATTTTATTGAAAATAATCATGAAATATTATAGATTATTCTTCATGAAGAAAAGGCATTATGAAACTGTAAAAATCCATTCACGCCATATAAGTTAAAAAACATTCTTCTCATACTTTTAATAGAAAAGTCAAAATGTTCCTCGTATGGTAAACAAAAGAGAGATTACTTCCATAACACAATGAAAAAGTCAAAGAGGGGTAAAAATGTCTTTAAAATACATGGAAGAATATTAAACACTTTATGAAAAACATTTTTATGGACATGGATGAAAAATATAACCCCAGTAAATACTTATGTATAATAAATCTCGGATAAAAATGAGATTGCAAAATTATCTCTTACCTTATGTCCAATTTCTACCATATGTGTCCAAGACACCTGTATAGTGGGTTTAAACATATTATTAACTTGTAACAGAACCATAATAATATTTATGATATCATATATGATTCACTTGCGACTTTATATTACCCGTTCATTTTTCAATTCCATATTAAAGCAGCGTTTTGGGTAAAATTGTTTCATTTATTATCCGTGCTTTGACTTGTAATTATTCATATGATTACTTAGATCATGATTACTTATTTCTAGAATGTAAAACATGATTTATATATAATATATATTCAGAATATACATATATATAATAAATCGATAAATGGAAAGAAATACATCGTTCATGGAGATAGTAGGTCGTACGTACGCATGAACACTGTTTTCGTTTCCTTATTAAATTGAATGGAAGTAAGTAAATAATATATACATAAATCCAGTATCATTAATATGTCATATATTTAATTATTATTTAATATATATACTTTATAATCATTCTTGAATGGTTAACTTGGAGAATGAATCTCATCGCGTCATGGAGATGGTAATCTGTACGTACGCATGAGCGATGATATCGTTCCCATAATTATTGAATGGAATTAGAGTGGATGATATAATATCTAAAAATTAGTATCATGTTATAATAACTATATATAGTTATTATTTACACCATTATACTCATCCAAGTAAGGTGGTGGTGGAAAAACAGATTACACCAAGGTGTGGAGACAGTATTCTGTACGTACGCATGCAAGGTGATTTCGTTTTCCATGGGATGGATAAAAGATGAAATAGGGTTGGTTCATATTTATAATAAAATATAAGTATATGTGTGATACTTATGTTATTAATTTATTATGAAACAAAAAAATAAGAGGAATTAGAAGAAGAAATGAACTTGAAAGAATCGGTAAAAGATATTACCTCTTCTTCGATGAGCCTCTTCTAAACCTCCTATTAGGGCACTAAAGTTGGTCTTTGAAGTAGACCAGGACCTCTTGTATGTTTCTAGGGAAGCGTAGAAGATAAATGGGTAGGTTTTGGCCGATCTTGAAGGCTCAAAGTGGTGTGAGTAGGAGAGGGAGTAGGTTCCGTTTTATAAGAGAGGAGAGGGACACTTTTGGAAACCTCTAAAAGATTAATTTATAATAAACTCAAAACCCACATAAAAACCTCCAAAAATGAATCAAATCCGAATATTAGATGATATAGGGTTGTAATCGCATCAACCAATAATATTTAGACATGTTGGTAATTTATTTTAAACCTTATCAACTTGATTTATCATTATTTAATCTCATTAATTTTATTTGTGGTAATAATCTTCTAAATTTTAAATTGTTATAAATAATTACTTATGTGCTGTGAATTTCACATAATTGGATAATTTATGACATTATAGATCCTATAAATTACAATTTATAATTTTTAAATATTTCTATGATTTTTAAACCATTTTATAATATGTTATTTTTATAAAATAACAATATTGTCAATTTTGACATTATTCATTTATTTGAATTTAAATAAAATTCACACAGAGGATATATTCAAACCAAAATATTAAATAAATTCCTAACATGTCATATTAATCTATAAAATTTTTGTGGAGAATTAATTAGTTCATATATTATTTATTTTAATATATTTAAAACCATTTATTTGATCTTTCAATCAATACAATAATTTCTACATCACTATTGTTTCATCATTAATGATAATTATTTAATCCCTAAAAATTATAAATAAATTCCATTTATGTAGATAATTTTATTATATTTATGGAGACTATTTATATTCTATGTTTTATGAGGTTTATCACTAAATTAAAATTATTACACTTATAATATATAAGAGAGTGACATGTTGTCACTTTCTTTGGTTTTAATAATAATAATATCATTATCATGGTCAAAAGTCCTTGAAATGAATCTATTCCGACCCTTAAATGATATGGGTCTACTTTTATTCATCCAATATAATTTTGGAAGGTCTTATTGTAATTTTATAATCTTATTTTGACCCTTAATTACTCGATTTACCTTTAACTACAGTAAATAAAAATTACCGTAGTTACTATTCATAATATCAAAAAAATAAAAGTAACCTATTAACATAATTTGGACCCACTTAATCTAAATATGGAACACATTTTTTAAAATTCAAAACACATAAGTTGCAGTAATTAATTTAAAATTAATCATGTTGTTAAGAAAACAGGTTTTAAAAGTTAAAACATTGTCAAAGATTGAAAACTTTTTACCTATGAATTCAATGTAAAATTAATGCTAATGACTTGAAGTATATTAAATGGTAAAAATATATTCTATTTATAATTTAAAACCATTCAATATTACAATTTAACCATATAAATTATCTTGATGAAAAAAGTTGTTTTTAATTAAAATTTTCTGTATTTTTACTATTTATTAAAATATGAAAGTCGTCAGAAAAGTATCAAAAAAAATTCACATGTAAATTTTTATATCCTGATTCAAAAGAAGAAGTTTATTTTGTAAAATTGAACTTATAAACTTGTCAAATATTATATTTAAAATTGGTGTGCCATCAAAAGGCAGTAAAACTGCATTTTTTTAAAAAGACTTCTTTTATTGAAAAATTTATTTTGTTTTCATATCTCATTCTAGATAATGTGTAAGATGAATTATAATGTTATAAAATTAAAAATTAGGTTAATAATATTCATAATGGCTAGTTCATAATATTATAATAATATATCATTGTTTAGTGAAACTCGTTATTGCGTACAACACACACTATTGAGGAAGGTCGCCCTTGCTTGTAATGAAAGCCAAGTCAGGGTTGCATGTAGGGAAAGCTTCCTTTGGTGTTGTGTATAACATACTCAAAATATATTTCAATTATACATTGATCAAAATCTATACTTGGTGTTTTGTAAAATGAATTTTATTCAAAAGAACTTGAAATTGTGTGCATCACAAGCCAAGAATAGTGTTTGCGTATATACAAGATAATACGGTTTTGCATATAACACAAGCTAATCTTGGTGTAGAGTACAACACAAGACTTCAAAGAAATTAAAAAATATATATTTCTCATAAAATATCAGGGTGTTACATTCTACCCCCCTTAAAAGAAATTTCGGCCTCGAAATTCGTCGATGTTATAAATGGTTTTCTACTAGAAAGTTTCTTTTATAGAAACCCACATCGTAAAAAGGAATACTAAATCCTCATTTTAAAAAGGAACGTTAGAAACATAACGGATACCCAAAGTAACTCATCACTGGGTTTCCACATAGGATAATATAGGTGAAAATATGGATATGGAAGAGAAATCTAACCATCATGATTGGATGAAGAGTGGTTGAGAACATGGCTTTGAAAAATCCAAGAATCAGAAAGCCATAAATTTGTGATGATCTAAGGTACCATCTGATTCATCATATATGAGGGAACTAGGAAAAAAATTTTGGTTTTCAATACCATTTCCTTAATGTTGAATAATTTTTGAATAAAAAGAAATACTTACTTGATTTTGGGACAATCTCACTATTGTTTGTGCCTTGAACAATTTCCACTTCACCTTTTAAAGAAATGAAGTTGAATTTGTCTTCTGGGAAGTGTTAGCAAATCAAGTGATATAATGATAGGTCATTCCATCTGTATAAAACATAAGGTTAGAAAAAGTTATATACATAAGTCCATCTTATGGTGAGATTAATCGTATATGGTTTTAAAAATGGACTTATACTCAAACTATCATACCTCTTAATAGAATAAAACTAATTTCTACTAACCAGGGACTTTCTGTAGGCCAGTGGTAGGTGATAAAGGCATGTCGCACTTTGGTTGTGGGTTCGATTCCTGCATCTTTGTCCGACGCGACGGGTTGTCTCCAGTCATATGGGTTGTCATTTTTCTAAAACTATACTATTACAACATTCCAGAAATAATATCAAAAAAATATTTTATCCTTAAAAAATGTTATCTTATGTCTAACATAATCCATTTCAAATCTTTAGGCTTATCCAAAATACTTCAATCCAAGCTCATAGTATAAAGAAAACGATTACTAGAAATTTCATCAACCAAGCATGTGAATACCATCATTTATCCCCCATATATCATAAGATATATCTTGTTGGTAACATTCCAAACATGTGAATACCTTAATCATGTATTCTCTTGAAAAATGAATACCCATTGAACAATAGTGAAACAGGAATGCTGTCAAAAGTTAACTCTTTCCACATACCAAAATCTTAAAATTTTATATATACTCAAACCATGATATAACTTTGTCCTTATATCAGTCATGAGCTGATTAATACTATCAAACATTTCATTTTCTCTGTATCCCTTCATTATGTTCATATCATCTGATTTCAAAAAATATTTCAATCATTGTTCATGGTTACCGATACCATACAATTATTGAAAACTAATACTTAGATATTCCAAAATTCCACGATACTATAAATGAGATTCCATGATACTATTTTTAAATCCCATTACATAAACACTTAATCATTCCACAACATCATTATCATACTCAACATCACAAATAGTGATCGCATGTGACTTTCCTTTGTCCTTTTACTTAAGAGGTTGCTCACGTCGATCATCATTAACCCTTGGAATAGGGAATTGATTAGCATAATGCCCCATTTCCTTGCACATGAAGCATTAAAGTGTTGGTGGATCATTATCTGTAGTCTTTTCTCTATTCACGTCATTAGAATCCTTTTTCCCATTACATCGGCATTCATCTGCTCGATGACCTTCTTTTCTACACTTGAAACATTTTCTAGTACCTTTTAGAAAATCTCCACCATGATTCTTTCCACACTTTGAGCATAAAGAAACAATCACCTTCTTTTCACCATTGTTATGAGATTTGTCCTCGAACTCCATCTTTCATTTTTGGTCAAAACCATGAGATGGATGTGTAACACCAACTTCCAATTCTACCTTTATAGCACAATGCACAATTTTTTCATAGTTACTGAAGTCTCTTATAGCTAATTCCCTTAGAAGACTTGGTTTTAAGCCACTGAAGAATCGATCAACTTTACTTTCAGGTTGGATGATAAATCCAGATGCATACCTTGGAAGCCTTGTAAAATTTTCCTCGTATATACCAACAGATTCATAATCCATTTTCTTAAGCTCAAGGAACTCATTTTCCATCTTTGTTCTAAGAATATGAGGGAAGTAATTATTGAAAAATAAGTTCTTGAACTCATCCCATTCTGTGGATTCAATTTCATCTTGGGGCCTTGTATTCTTAATTAGAGTCCACAACTGGTCAGCTTCACATTCTAAATGGTAAACAACCAAAATGAATTTTTCATGTTCTGAACATCGAAGCATGGAAAATATCTTTTCAATGGTACTGATCCATTGTTCAGTAATAAGTCAATCAGAAGACCCATTAAAAGATGGTGGACGTTGCCTCATGAATGACTCAATAGAATATTGTTCCCTTCTCTGCTCATTTGGAAGTCCAGAATGATTCATAGCTTGTGTAAGTATATCAATAAAATTTTTCACTCCATCTCCCTTAACATTAGTTTGTTCAGGAGGACAATCAATGCATTGTCCATTACATTGATCAATACAGTTCCTTCGGGTTCCAGCCATCATCTAAAACCCAAAAAGAATAGTGTAAGAGGCAAAAATAATGATAGGAAAACAATATAATAAAGGGGTGGTACCTTCAATATATAACATCTTAGGTTTAATTCTAAGATCATTAACATAATTCTAGGACTATAACCTATACTTATACTTAACCATAGATACATACCTAGACATACCTTGGAAATATCTCTAGGGATTTCACTAATGTTTCTGCATCCTAGTTTCCAAAGGTTAACTAAACCTTCCATTGATACCAAATATAGTGACCCAAAGCTTCACGTACATAGACATTACAGTACTTTTTCAGAATACTTAATACATAACAAAAACAGGTGCCCAAAGACAGTCTTAGTTTAGTGTCTTTGGAAACTCAAAACATAATATTCTAACCATGGTGAAATATCTCCAACATCTCCCATAAATATCTTCCCCTTTTGTTTCCTTACCTAAAACCTTTATTTATATACTGGGGAAAAGAAAACATAAAAAGGGTGAACTCAAATACTCAGTAAGGGTAAACATGGAGAACATAAAAACAATCTATAATCATTTGAATGTAAAAACATGAACACAAAACGTCAAAATCTTGAGCAATGACATAAATCTTGGCAGTACATATGGAAAAGATCATAAAGGAACATTAATCATGATAAATAGCATGGGAATAAAACATGCAACTGTGGAAAACCATTAAGAACATTTTATGATTTCCATAGTATCCAAGGCATTATTACCAATTCCATCATAGTATATAATGTCCATTACTGAATCGGGTTTACTTGTCGTTCCAGCCTTCTATTACTGAACCAGATTCACTTGTCTTTCCATCCATTTCTATCTCATGAGATATAAATATTTACCCAATGCATTAGAGGGAGATATAGGTCCCACCCATCTCATATTTAAATCATTCTTATGTGTTCCACAAAACAATCATAAATCATACATCATAACCTAAAGAATAAAATGGGTTTCATAGACATCATCTCATCGTGACATAATCCATATAAAACAAATGGATATCAATTCATCAAAATAAAAATAAAACAATGTAAATAATATAGACATTATACTTGAAACATAAACTTGCTAAATAATTTCATCTTAGATGGAAAATAGTTTTGATAAAACACTTGAAATGAATTCTTGAGAAAAATATCCTTTCTTCTTCAAAATCATTTTATTTTCACAAAATGCCATGCAATTTTAATAGAAAATGATTTTATTAAAAATAATCATGAAATCTTATAGATTATGCTTCATTAAGAAAACTCATTATGAAACCGTAAAAACCCATTCAATCTGTATAAGTTAAAAAAACATTATCCTCATACTTTTACTGGAAAAGTCAAAATGTTCCTCGTATGGTAAACAAAAGAAAGATTCCTTCCATAACACAATGAAAAATTAAAATAGGGGTAAAAATTACATTAAACATAAATGGAATAATATTAAACACTTTATGAAAAACATTTTTATGGATATGGATGAAAAATATAACCCCAGTAAATACTTACGTATAATCAATCTCGGATAACAATGTGATTGCAAAATTATCCCTTACCTTATGTCCAATTTCTACCGTATGTGTCCAAGACTCCTGTATAGTGGGTTTAAACATAATATTAACTTATAAAATAACCATAATAATATTTATTATATCATATATGATTCACTTATGAATTTATATTACCCGTTCATTTGTCAATTCCATGTTAAAGCAGCGTTTTGGGTAAAATCGTTTCATTTATCGTTCGTGTATTGACTTGTAATTATTCATATGATTACTTAGATCAGTATTACTTAAATGTAAAATGTAAAACATGATTTATATATAATATATATTCAGAATATACATATATATATAATAAATCAATAAATGGAAATAAATACACCGTTCATGGAGACAGTAGGTCGTACGTACGCATGAACGTTGTTTTCGTTTCCTTATTAAATTGAATGGAAGTAAGTAAATAACATATATGTAAATCCAGTATCATTAATATGTTATATATTTAATGATTATTTATTATATATACTTTATAATCAATCTTGAATGGTTAACTTGGAGAATAAATCTCATCGCGTCGTGGAGACGGCACTACTGGAAAAATGATTTTTCCCAACACTTCTATACCAACGGTTTGTAAAAACCGTTGGTATAGGTACCCTTTCCCAACGGTTTGGAAAAACCGTTGGGAAAGGATGAATTTTGGACACCCTTTCCCAATGGTTTTGCCAAACCGTTGGGAAAGGTCCTTCGATTTTTTTTGGAATCTACCTACGGAGAACATTATATAAATCAAAATTTAAAATAATTAGAACAATACATATATATATTTATGAAATTATGTTAACAAAAGTCATGTTAGGTTAGTGGTTAAGTCATTACGTTATAAACTATAGGTCCTGGGATCAAATCCCACCGGATGTTTCTTTTTTGAAATACATATACCAATGGTTTTGAGAACCGTTGGTATAGATTTTCTAATTACTTATACCAACGGTTTTCCCAAAACTGTTGGTATAGACCTATTGTCACGGCTTACTTGCCAACGGTCCTCCAAACCGTTGGTATAGCCTATACCAACGGTTAGGGGACCTATACCAACGGTTACAAACCGTTGGTATAGGGTATTTTTCCAGTAGTGCGGTAATCCGTACGTACGCACGAGCGATGATATCATTCCCATAATTATTGAATGGAATTAGAGTGGATGGTATAATATAACAGAATTAGTATCATGTTATAATAACCATATATAGTTATTCTTTACACCATTATACCCATCCAAGTAAGGTACTGGTGGAAAAACAGATTACACCAAGGCGTAGAGATGGTATTTCGTACATACGCACACGCGGTGATTTCATTTTCCATAGGATGGATAAAAGGTTAAATAGGGTTCGTTCATATTTATAATAACATATCAGTATATTATTAGTAATTATGTTATTACTTTATTATGAAACAACAAAATAATAGTAAGTATAAGAAGAAATGAACTTGAAATAATCGGTAAAGGATATTACCTCTTCTTCGATGAGCCTCTTATAAACCTCATTTTAGGGCACTAAAGTTGGTCTTTGAAGTAGAAAAGGACTTCTAGTATGTTGATAGGGAAGTGGAGAAGAGAAATGGGCAGGTTTTGGCTGAGCTTGAATGCTCAAAGTGGTGTGAGGAGGAGAGGGAGGAGGTTCCCTTTTATAAGAGAGGAGAAGGGAACTTTTGGAAACCTCTAAAATATTAATTTATACTAAACTCAAAAGCCACATAAAAACCTCTAAAAATGAATCAAATCTGAAGATTAGATGAGATAGTTTTCTAATTGTATCAACCAATAATATTTAGACATGTTGGTAATTTATTTTAAACCTTATCAACTTGATTTATCCTTATTTAATCTATTTAATTTTATTTGTGGTAATAATATTCTATATTTTAAATTGTTATAAATAATTACTTATGTGTTTTGAATTGTCCATAATTGGATACTTTATGAAATTTTAGACCATATAAATTACAATTTATATTTTTTAAATATTTTTGTGATTTTTAAGCCATTTTATAATATGTTATTTTTATAAAATAACAATACTATCAATTTTAATGCTATTCATTTATTTGAATTTAAATAAAATCCACACAGAGGATTATTCAAAAAAATATTTAATAGACTCCTAACATGTCATATTCATCTATAAAATTCTTGGGGACCTCTAATTAGTTCATATAATATTTATTTTATAATTTGTAAAACCATTTATTTGATATTTCAATCAATAAAAAACTTTCTACATCACTATTGTGTCATCATTAATGATAATTATTTAATCCCTGAAAATTATAAATAAATTACCTTGATGTAGATAATTTTATTATATTTTCGGAGACTAGTTATATTCGAATTTTTATTAGGTTTATCACTAAAGTAAAATTATTTCACTTATAAGATATAAGAGAGTGACATGTTGTCACTTTCTTTGGTTTTAATAATAATAATATCATTTTCATGGTCAAAAGTCTTTGAAATGAATCTATACCAACCCTTAAATGATATGGGTCAACTTTTATTCATCAAAAAAAATTTGGCAGGTCTTCGGGTAATTTTATAATCTTATTTTTACCCTTAATTACCCGATTTACCTTTAACTGCAGTAAATAAAAATTACCATAGTTACTATTCATAATATCAAAAAAATAAAAGTAACCTATTAAAATAATTTTGATCCACTTAATCTGAATATGGAATCCATTTTTTAAAATTAAAAACACATAAGTTGCAGTAATTAATTTAAAATTAATCCTGTTGTTAAGAAAATAGGTTTTAAAGGTTAAAACATTGTCAAAGATTGAAATGTTTTTACCTATGAATTCAATGTAAAATTAATGATAATGAATTGAATTATATTAAATGGAAAAAACTATTCTATTTATACTTTAAAACCATTCAATATTACAATTTAACCACATAAATTATCCTGATGAAAAAAGTTGTTTTTAATTAAAATTTACCGCATTTTTACTATTCATTAAAATATGAAAGTTATCAGAAAAGTATAAAAAATTTATCCAATGTAAATTTTTATATCTTGATTTAAAATAAGATGTTTATTTTCTAAAATTAAACTTATTTACTTGTCAAATATTATATTTAAAATGGGTGCGCCATCAAAAGGCAGTAAAACTGCATTTTTTGAAAAATACTTCTTTTATTGAAAAATTGATTTTGTTTTCATATCACATTCTAGATAATTTGTAAGATGAATTATAATGTTATAAAATTCAAAATTACGTTAATACTATTCATAACATCCTAGTTCATAATATTATAATAATATATCATTTTTTTAGTGAAACTCGGTATTGCGTACAGCAAACGCTATTGAGGAAGGTCGCTCTTGCGTGTAATGCAAGCCAAGTTAGGGTTGCGTGTAGGGAAAGCTTCCTTTGGTGTTGCGTATAACATACTAAAAATATATTTCAATTATACATTAATCAAAATCTATTCTTGGTGTTGTGTAAAATTAATTTTATTCGAAGGAACTTGAAATTGTGTGCATCACAAGCCAAGAATAGTGTTTGTGTATACTACAAGCTAATACGGTGTTGCGTATAACATAAGCTAATATTGGTGTAGCATACAACACAAGACTTCAAAGAAATTAAAAAAAAATTATTTCTCATAAAATCTCAGGGTGTTACATTTTTTGCATTGAATGAAACAACATTTGGTAGCACTTTCCACTACTGAAGCTAAATATGTAGTAGTTCAAAGTTGTTATGCTCAAGTGTTGTGGATGCAACACATACTCACAGATTACTAAAACTCAAATAATTTGTGATAACACAAGTTCCATTTCCCTTATTAGAAACCATGCACATCAATCTCGTGAAAAGCACATAGATATTAAGCATCACTTTCTTAAGGATCACACACTTAAAGGAGATATTATTCTTCAATTCATTGGAACGCAAGAACAACTTGCTGATATTTTTACAAAACCATTACCTTTAGATAGATTTTAATACATCAAACAAAACCTAAGAATGATCATTATATGGTAATCATTCATATCTACTTCTTATTTAAATCATCTACTAATATTAATACACTTTTTATTTCAGGGGGAGTACATATGCTTGTTTTTTTTTCTTTTTTTTCTTTAAGAAATTTTATCGTTATTTTTTAAAAAATTAACTCATTCTTATCTAAGAAAATCCATATTACCTTTCTGTTTGGAATTGAAATTCTGGGAATTAAATTTCTCAGAATTGAAATTCTCAGAATTGAAATACTCAGAATTGAAATTATCGAAATCGAAATTCACATAATTTAAATTCTTGGATTATAAATTCATGGTTTTAAAAACATCTAATATAATTCTTATAATACCGATAAATTATTTAGATTATTCCAAAAGGTACATTTTCTTACTTTTCTTTTTCTAATTTTAAGTTTTAATTGTTGGTATTTATAGAATTTTAATTCATTATTTACCTTACCTCAAAATATTGGAAGTCATATTTTTTACAATCATCCTCAACTGCCAGATTAGATTAGGTTATTTTCAGCCATTTGATTATCTTATAGGAGTTGAAAAGTCATATCTATGTCTATATAAGGGTGATTAATTTATTAAACGCAACTTCATATTCTCAGATCTCTATTCTAAATTTCTTTTGCCTTCAAAGTCTCCATTTTGATTCATAAATTTCCATCACTCTAAATGTCTCTTGAATCCTTAGCAGAACAGATGCTGATCAGCAAGGAAATAAAGGATAGGGAGATCTTTAAGGAAACACTAGTTGCCCCTAATTTCTTTTCAAAGTACAACTCTCTTATTTATAAGGTTATAAGAACTAACGGATGTGGATGTGTATGGAAAGGATATGTTCATGTTCAAATATTATTACAAGGCTCATGCAGTTCCTTATAAAAAGGTGGAAAATGTTCTTAAGATACCGTATAAAGGAGAGGCTATTTTATGCTCTCACAGACTTCCCTCAAAGGAAGGTTTTTTGGAAAAAGACAGGGCTCTAGATTACCTTGGTCTAACATATTTTATGAATCCAAAGATCCCAAATCTTACAAAAAATCACAAACTAGTGGCCCTATGTATGCAAGGTTTTCTTATTCCAAGGAAAGGGGATAAGGACTCTATAAATATATGTGATATCTTTCAGTTAGACTTTCTTGTCAATGTAAGAAATATCAGCTTGATCAAATACATCTTTCTCACCATCCACGTAGTTAAAGGCAGAACCATCAGATCTCAGATTCTTATGTATATGGTAACTATCTCTAAGGTAATCTTAATGTGCCTTCAAGAGTTGAATATTTCTTGTCGATCAGTCTCTAAGCTGTTTCATATTTTGTTTCTCAGCGATGATACTCTTAGGATAATGAAGGTAGAATTTTTACCGGAATCCAAATCATTTGAAGAAATGATTGTACATAACAAGGTTGATATTCCGAAATCATCAAAATCGGTACCTAAGAAAAGGAAACATAAAGACCCAAGCTTACTAGCACTGGTTCCTGATGCTCCGATATTAGCACCTCATCCTGCAAAAAAGCTAAAAGCATGTTCTAATGCAATGGTTGAAAATTTGAGAAAGATGGAATCTACCAGAAAGGAGGTGAACCTTCCTTTTTCTTAAACCCTGCAAAGTATAAGGCTATAAAAATAAATCAATCTAAAAATATAGAGAAATAAAATAAGGAGAAGATCTTGAAGAAGAATTCCTCAGAATCTCAAGTGTGTCAATCTTTACTGCAAGCTGTAGAGAGGAAATCACAACATGTGCCGGAGCCTCAAGCTTTTCGTAAGAAATCGGTTATCACTCCGTAAATCCAAAAATCCAAGAAACCTTAGCAATATCAAAACCTTTTCAAAAAATAGAAGATCATATTTTTCAAGAAGATAATGTTGATGTTTTAAGGGAAGTGGATGATTACATTGGAACTACTCAGAGTTCAACTACAAAATCCAGTTCTAAAGATCAAGAGATTAAAGAAGAAGAGAAAAAAGAAGTTGAAAAACAAAGTGATGAAGGAGAAGAGATCTAAGAATAAGAAATACAGGAAGGAACACAAGAATAATATCTTGAAGGGGAACAAGATGAACAACAGGTTCATAATGTTATTCAAGTATCAGATGAACAAACCCCAGTTTGAAATGCTATGAAAGGAAAGAGTATTTTGGTTGCCCTTTATGATAAAGAAACTCCTTATAAGACTTCAAAAAGGATAGAGAAACTGAATTCCTTAAATCTAAGAGGAGTTGAGAAAGGAAAAAAGATTATTCAGATTCTGAATCCTCGTCATCTGTTGAGCATGACATTGTCAAGTTGTCTCTAAAAATGTTGGTATATACTATACTTGTTCTTGAAAATATAGATTCTCAAAGTCAAATGATACAACAGACCCTGAATCAAAATATAGAATCTACCAATATTCTTATAGACATGGTGGTCATCCAAGAAGTGGACTTCAATAATCTTTTGATTGATCATAAAGCTCAGAATGAAACTTGTAAGAAATTATTTAATCACACCAAAACCATAAATGAAGAGCTTAGACAGTTCAGTGAATTCATGGATTCAAGAAATGGAGCTTTTAATACTTATGAATCTAAGTTCAACAAAGTCAACGCATCCATTTCAGATAAAGTTAGCCAACTCAATTCTGTTGCCCGATCTGTAAGTAGTGAGAAGGAACTCAGTGATAAATTAGTGAAAAAGGTGGCTACTCAAGATTATTTCATTAAGACTCAAGATTATAGAATATAAGATTAAGAAGAAAGGATCTTGTCATTATAAAAGAAGAATCTGGATTAGGAGTTCTTGTTGAAGAAGCTTCAATAAGATCATAAGAAAGTGAAGAAACTTAAAGCTTTGATAAAGTAAATTTTGTCTAATCAGATGAAGGAAGGATGATTTTTTTCCATTGTTTTGTTTTAATATAAATTTTATTTCCAAAATTTTTTTAAGAAGTTTCTTTTAGGTCCTACTTTTTCTCATATATATGTTTCCTTAATCTTATAAGTACTTCTTATAATTCTCCAAACCTTTTTGAAAATCACAAAGGGGGGAATTTATTTGAAGGAAGAATTTAATGAAGACTCCAAAGGGGGAGAATCTATTAAGGGGGAGTATGGTAAGAAAAAATAATGCTTAAGTAAGGGAGTTTATTTTAAGAAGAAATATTTATCTAATAGGGAGATATTTATTTAAGAAAGAAAATCGGTGGCTAAAAATCAAGAATACGATCCTTGGGAAACATAACCTACGGAGGAGTTAGTCGTATTCATCCTAAATTTCTATCAAAAAGGGAGATAAGTTTTTTTACTTAGTCAATATATTCTTCCATAGCAAAGTTATTTGTGCTTTATAAAAAGGGGGAGATTGTTGAGTCATTGAGGTTATCTTATGACTTATCCATTCCTTATGATTTTATGTTTTGAAAATCACAAACACTTCTTCCTATGTTATGAATTTTTCATTATGTTTTTCTTATAATTTTTTCATTCTGTTATACTTATAGAATTTTAATTATGTTATACTAATAGATTTGACATTCTGTTATACTTAAAAATCAGTCATTATGTTTACCTATAGATTTGACATTCTATTATACTAACAAATTTCATAATATTTTTCATGATACTGATTCCTGTACAAATGTCATACCATTTTCATGATACTAATTCCAGTTCAAATATTATACCATTTTCATAATACCAAATCTGGTACAAATGTCCTGGCATTTTCATGATACCAATTCTAGAACAAATTTCATACCGTTTTTATGATACCGATAACCAGAACAGTGATACCATTTTTCTTAATCCCGTTTTTTTCTTAAGAATCTGTTTTCTTGATAGTGTTATAGTGGTTAAATGTATCATTCCAATATTATTGGATTCTAAGTTTTTTTAAACTTAACTTTTATTTTAAACTTAACATTGTTTTCTTATATGAAACGATGTCGTAAAATCTGTTATAAAGTAACCTTTGTATGTTTAACATGTGTCAAGGACCCTTAAAAATTTAAGGAAAATATGACCTTTGGAGTTGATATGACCATTGAGATGTTTTTCTTATTAATATGATTTCATTTGAATGTGTTAATAACAACGAATAGAGAGAACTTCGATAATGAGAAGTGGATAGAAAAGAGATCAAAGTTTGTGAAGTATTTTTTAGAGAGAGAGATGCTCTTACAACTCTCAGTGATTCATGTGGATGTTGTGAACAACTTGTTCAGACTCTCTTTGTGAAGACTCTGATCATTCTATTCGTGGGCTTTTGGATTTGGAAGATAGAGGTTCCGATTTCCAGCTAAATTGAGGGCTTGTAGGGATACCAAGACAGATACCTATCTTCGGATTGAGGGCTTACCTATGTTTGGGTAAGACAAAAATTTATGAAAGTATAAATCAAGGAAACCATTATACAAGGTTTTTGTATACCCTTATATTTAGGTTACATAATATTATTGTTACTTGTTTTCTATTTCACATTGTTTTTATTCCGCTGTAATTTCAACTTTGTTAAAGTTAGAAAGATTAACTTTCTTATACTTCCTAATTCTGCTACTCTAATTATATTAAATATTCTATATGCTCTAAGGTAGAATCTTTCTTTTTTTTAAAAAAATTATGTCTTTATATTAAGATTGTAAAGTTAAAGAAATGGTTTCTTTAAAAGGTTTTGTGAATAGTTGTTTAACTTTGTTAAACTATTTTTCCTTGAAGATAAAATCATTCCTTAACAAACAGTTTTCTGTAAGGTTAAGAAACAATCTTTAAGAATGTTTTATATCAACATTAAAGGTTCAAAATGAATTTTTAAAGAATATAGTTCACCCCCAACCCCCCTCTTTTATTTGAGCATCTCATTATAAATATTCAATCCAACATGAATTTTAAAGAATTCTAAGTCTGAATTTCAAAGAATCTAAAGTCTTAAAATAGAAGACTTTATATCCAGGGAAGTATAATATTATGAGGTTTTAGATAAGTATCATAATTTTTTACTAAATAATAAAATGAGTTTAGTTTTGAGAGGTTATCAAATGAGGAAATGAAAACCAGGGTAAGGATAAGAATTTCCTTATATTAGGGATATTTTACATAAGAAAATAATCCTTAGATAAAGAAAGTTTTCCTTAAGATAATGTGTTTGTGAATTTCAAATTGTAGAGGAATATAAAAGTCATAAAGAAACCATATTGAATCAACTATCTAACCCTTTTGGAAGGAAAAAACAAAATTTTGAAAAATAATATAAGGTATAAGAATTTGTTTCATGAACATTAAAAGAAAAAATTATCTCACTTTACTTATGAATCTTGATGAATATGACTAACTCACATTAGGTTTTGAAATCCCTAAGGATTGTATTCTTGAATTCTTTATAGATATTTCACATTTTCTTGTATAAGAATTTCTTCCTTAAGTAAACACCCTCTTACATAAGGAATTATCTTCATTTATACTTAGTATTAGTTGTATCATTCTTTCCCCCCCTTTCTATTTTCAAAAAAGAATTGATACAATGAAAAAATGGTACATGAACAATTTGAACTATACAAAAAAAACATATGAAGAACAATAAATTTTTTATTATGGTTGGAAAAATTGATAGCAATTAAGAATTACAAAAAAAAGATCAGAA
The DNA here is from genome assembly GCA_963277665.1 of Viscum album. Taxonomy (NCBI): domain Eukaryota; kingdom Viridiplantae; phylum Streptophyta; class Magnoliopsida; order Santalales; family Viscaceae; genus Viscum; species Viscum album. The sequence goes on along the minus strand of OY728138.1, from coordinate 791,220,993 downwards.
TTAAGGAGGGATTATTCATCCTTATTTTCATTCAGCATGATCTTCCTTAAGGTAGATTTTAACTTTTTGATCTCCTTATGATCGTCCTCAAACTACTTGACCAATAAATCCTGATCCTGATTTTTCTTTTCCAAATCCTTGATTTTTTCACCCCGAGTCATAGGAATTTATTCATGAGACTTAACTAAATCTTTTTACTAATTTAATTTTTCTTGAAACTCTTCGATGTGTTCCCTTTCTCTCTTAAATTTTAAGGAAACTAATTTCAAATTCCCATTTATATCTTTATCTTCTTGCATCCGGGGTACTTGTTCATGGTTTAGTTTCTCTGAAAAAATTGTTGTTAGATTTTTTATCCTATCATCTGACTTATCAAAGTAATATTTCACTAAATCCTTGAAGTCATCATGACTTATAAAGTATTAAATTGTTATTTTAGACTACTTTGTAATTTCATTACATGATTTCTTATGATAATCATATCCAATCACAAAATTTTGGAAATCTTCCTCGATCTTGATGAATTTTTCCATGAGAATGATTAAGAAATCTGACATCAGATTTAAAGTGTTTTGATTAAACTGGAACCTTGAATCAATACTCGGAAGCATGGGTATCATTTTTTCTAACTTCTTTAATGGATTCAAAAAAAAATCTTGACCCATGGAAAATGATTCAGAATCTGATTCCCCTGTAGGAGAAGATTCTTTGTGAATATCTTCATCGTTCCTCTTAGATGAACAACCAACATCCTTCATAACCCCCACATCCTTCTTTGGTGTATCATGAACCACCTGTTTTCCTTTTTCTACTTTGAAAATAGTCTCCTCAATCTTTGGAGATTCATGCTTACTATATAAAAGTTGGATAATTTTATCTTCATCAACCTCTTATTTCTCATCATCTCCCTTAATATCATCAGGTTAGATGAAATCATGATTCATCATTCATCATCAGTAAGTTTGATAAACTATTCCTATCTCTCATCCTCTTTTCATTGAGAAAAAATATTGGTTGAATCAACCAGGGAATTCCAGATCGATAGCTTGTCAGAAGGACTTTCCTTCTTATGATATTCATCCACTAGCTTTATAACATCATCACTCTCATCTTCTTCTTCATATTCTTCTTCTTCTATTTTTTATTCTTGAACTATCTCTTCTTGCACTTCAAATTCCAGAATTGTAAATTTATGTCCAAGAGTCGTTATAGGTAATGGTTTTTAGAGATAACTTTCAGATGTCTGCAACTATTCTTAGGCTTTCTTAGTATCCTTGAAAAGTGATTAAACTAACCCGGCTTCAAACATTGTCCTTTTTAGCTTCTTTTCATTTTGAATTATTTCATAAACTTCAATGGCTTTAATTTTCAATGCCTTTACTTCATCAGGATCATGGGAAATATTTGATCTCCATATTTCTTATTCTTCTTATATTCCCTCCATTTCTCTACCACATAATCAGGGAAAGTCTTTTGATTTTTTGTCTTTGGTGGAGTTGACTGAGTTTTTAGAAATATAGGATTCTCTTTGGTTTCCATTTATTTTACCTTTTACTTCTTATGAGATTTATATGAATTCTCTCATAATTCCCCTTTGTTGGATAGATCTTCAACCTCAATTTCTGAATGATCATAAAATTCTATAGGCGTGGCATTGAAACTGACTTTCATTTTTTTTATGGTATCATCACTTAGCAGCATGTTCATGAATTTTCATGGTTTATAGATTTAGGGAATTTTGAATGATTATATGCAAATAACTATGATCTTAGAAAAAATGGTTGAATACATGATCATATAAGATTTTACAGTTCCATTATTAATGTTGGTGATTTTCAGAAGGATATACTTTACAAGATTTAACATTCTTAGGTTAACCAAAAAATATAGATTGAAGATATGACTTTTTTTAATGAATCTTGGTCACCTTTTCTTGGAATGAGAAAACTATTGGAACCATGGTCTTCTATCCATGATTTGGAGTGTGGTTTGTGTTTGTTTTCAATCATCAATGGAAGTTCGGATCGTGTACCAGCAAAGAGATCATACCGTTCAAGAACACAACAGTATTGAAGGTGGTGCCGTTTCCTAGTGTTTGCCAAATTTTTGGGGTCCAAATTTTGGAATTTGGTGAGCATCGCAAAAATAGGATTTCCATGAAGATCATGATTTAATATGGCAAAGGCATGAATTTCGTGAAGATAGGATTCATGGTTTGGAAATCGTGAAGACCAGAAGAATGGAGGCGGTGAGTCTTCGCGATTACGTCAAGCTTCGCGAATGGCAGAGGCTGAAGCGCGTCACGGAGTAGAGGGGATTTGCGAGGGAGCTTCGCGGCGAAGGCACGAAGGAATGTTGACGGTGATTCTTCGCGATTACTTCAAGCTCCGCGAATGGAAAATTGCTGTGGTGCTTCGTGATTTGGACAGAATTCCGGCGGGATCTTCGGAGCTTCGCGATTTGAGCTGACGTGGTGCTGACTTCACACGGAAGGGTCGAGGGTCAGTGGAATCGCCTATAAATAGAGGTTGACCCCCTCAAGAAAAGTAGAGAGAATTTCAGAGAAAGTCCTTTTCTCTCGGTTCGCAAAGGTATCTCGCGAAGGCAGTGGGCTTCGCGAAAGAGGAGCTTCGCGGCGGCTATTCTAGCTCCACAAAAGACGTGCGCCCCGTGTTGGCTCAGTGAGCTTCGCGAAGAGGCAGGAGCTTCGCGATAGCCAAGCATTGCGAAGGCTGGAGCATCGCGAGAGTGCTTCGCGATTGAGCTTCGCGAAATGACAGGGGCTCTGCGAAGGCTTGTTTGAGCTTTTCAAAATTGGGAGCCTTGCGAAGTAGGGTACTTTGCGAAGGCCTTTTCCAAAGGTTGTTTTCCCAGTGGACAAGGGAAAAGGGGGTATTCATCAGTGGTTGGAATTTGTATTTTAACAGAGAATTAACTCAGGACTCTGACGCAAGCAAAGTCTCATGCTAAACAGAAGACGATGAACTTCATGTCTATCTATTGAAGAGACCTTCACGTCTATAAACTGAGTGTGACTTCACCAACAGTAGTGAGCCAGGGGGAGTCAACGGGAGTGACCCGAGCGAATCAGTGAGCTTTCCCTGAACCTTTTTAAAGGCAGTGAGCCTGGGACAGAGTGATTGTGCCCGAAAATTTGTATTCTCCAGCTAGTGAAGCATAGTGGATTTTGGTACGACTGACAACTTGTCGGCGTATGCTCCTTGGACGTAGCCCTTAGTGGTGAACCAAGTAAAAAGGGTTGTGTATTCTCTGTGCATGTGCATGTTTGCTTTCTGATCTTTTCCATCATACAGGTTCAACAAGTTCCTACCAATGTGGGAACAAGATCTATCACATTAGAAGAAAAATTTGTCACCCTGATTCACCCCTCCCCTCTCAGGGTGTCTCGGGGTCCTTCAAGTGGTATCAGAGCGTAAAGGTTGCTGGTGTTGAATCTGACCTTTTTTCGTCATGGAAAACGCGGTCAATGTCAGGGGAGTCCCTCCCTTCGATGGAATCAATTTCCAGATCTGGAAGAACCGAATGAGATCTCATATAAGATCTCTTGGAATGGAAGTTCTCTTTTCTACTGTGCAAGGAATACAAGTCACTGATCCAACAGCCCTAGCTATGACTGAAACAGATAGGAAACTTCTTTATACAGATGCTAAAGCACAGAATGCACTCACTGTAGCCCTTTCTGATCAGATCTACCTAAAGGTGGTGAATTTCACCTTAGCAAAATCCATGTGGGATAAACTTGAGAATATTTATGAAGGAGATAGCAAAGTGAAGGAGGCGAAACTACAAGTGCTGCACAATCGGTTTGATGATCTGAAGATGCATCCAGACGAGAATGCAGACTCATTCTTCAATCTAATTACTGAAGTAGTTGGAGCAATTCGGGGTCTAGGAGAAGAAATCAAAGACATTGATATTGTAAATAAAATATTGAGAAGACTTCTACCTCTGTATAATGCGAAGGTGTCATCCCTTGAGGAAAGAGATCTTTCCAAACTTTCTCTAGATGATCTACTGAGAATCTTGGTAGCATATGAAATGAGAGTCAAACCAGAAGATGCTACGACTCGGGTGAGCAAGGAAATGGCATTCAAGGCCATGTATAAACTGAAAATCTCAAAGGATAGTAGCGGTGAAGATGACGAATAAAAAGAAATTCTTTCTCTCATTGAAAAGAATTTTCAGAAGGGGAAAGGGAAATTCAAAGGGAAGTTACCTCTCACGTGTTTTCGTTGTGGAAAAGTTGGGCACATTGCCTCTCAGTGCTTAAAAATGATCAATGATGAAGACAGTGAGGATGAAAGCCTCATGAAGCCTCAGAGAAGGTTCTTCAAAAAGGGAGACTTCAAATCTGCTAAGAAAATGCAAAGGAAGAGTTTTGTCTGTGAAGAGGAAGAAGATGATAATGAATTCTGTGATGAAGAAGAACCAGAATTCAAAACTGGGAACCATGCTTCTATGATGTCCACTGTTGAAAACCCAGAAGATACTGAAGGAGAAAAACAACTGAGAACTTTTGTAGATCCTGAGATACAACTTAAGGATGCAGTTAGTAAGCTCAAGATTAAATGTAAGAGCTGCAATAAGTGGAAATCAATTGTAGAAGAATCAACTGAATACGTTGATCAACTTGAAGCTGAAATTGAACGACTGGAAGAATTTGTGAAGGTACAGTCTAAAATAATTGAAAGTAATGACGATGTAGTAGATCTGAAGCTGAGAATTAAAAAGCAGGCAAAGGTCATCAATGACCTCACCTACAGACTGGATGAAAAATCCAAGACTACTTATGGTCTTGAGGAGGAAGTAGTTACTCTAAGGAGAAAACTAGAGACTGAATCAGTTCCAAAAGAATCGAAGAAGAAAATACAGTTTGGAAGATTCTCAGATGTAGAATTACTAGCAAAAGCCAAGTGTGGTTCAGATGGGGTTGGAAAAATCTTGATTAATCAAAGACCCGCTTTCATGGGAAAGAGTGGAATTGGCTGTGAGGCTGAGACATCAACTTCTAGAAGTGAAAAGACCCAAAATAAACAGAAGATGAAAGTTGAACATGTTGAAATGTGGCCTAGAGTGCCGAAAAAGGAACCCTCAATCCAAACTAAAAGGGGACCTAAAAATTATCCTCAAACATTCAGAAATGACAGACAGTCTTACTATTCTCCCAAGGAAGAAGGTATGAGGAGAAATTCAAGTGAGAAGTCATTTCCTCTCATGAAGTGTCAGTTCTGTGGCTATCTGGTCCATACCATGTCATATTGTGATGAGGCAAGAAGCTATCTGAATAGAGAAGATATAGAAGCTCAACAAAGGAGAACAATTTCATATCCTAATTCTTATAGAAGAAATAATTTCTATGGATATTGTTTTTGTTGCTATAAATTTGGTCATAAGGCCGATAATTGCAGGCAGAGAAGGGACATGGACACCTCATACCAAAGTTCAAGACAAGTCAAGTCTCATCAGCAAGACAGTTTTTCTCTTTCAAACAGGTTTTCACCTCTCAAAGAAGACTTTGACTATGAAGAACCTGGGTATGTGGAAGAGATAATTGAAAGACCATCAGTTCTCTATACTCGATCTAATGTCTCATGGAAGGAAAGGAAGAAGATTGAGAAATCCAACCTTGTAGAGGTGGCCCTCAAATATACCAAGAACAACAGTACCTGGATTCTGGATAGCGGTTGTTCATCACATATGATAGGTAATGTCGGCCTACTAATGAATATCATAAGGAATGTCGATGGTACAGTAAGATTTGGTAATGATGGGGCTCTAAAAATCAAAGGGAGTGGAAGTACCGAATTAGCTAATGGAGAGCTAAAGAATATTGAAGTCCTTTACATAGATGGCCTATGTCATAATCTCCTCAGCGTGAGTCAACTCTGTGACTCAGGACTTATAGTCACGTTTAATCAGAAAGGCTGCACTATCAAGGGAAAGACTGGCAATTCACTTATGAAGGGATGCAGAACAGAAGGCAACTTGTATCAGGTTGATAGTGAAGAAAATGTATGTTACATGACTATTGAAGAAGAAAACAATTTGTGGCATCAAAGACTGGGACACATCAATCAACAAGACATGGAGAAAATATCAAAATTGAGAATTTTCATGGACATTCCCAACCTTAAGCGTGAGCGTGAAAAATCTTGTGATGCTTGTATTCGTGGGAAGCTGGTCTGCAGTTCATATCAGCCAAAGAAGAAAAGAGCGTCTCACATTCTTGATCCGATTCATACAGATGTTTCTGGGCCAATAAATGTTGTCGGAACTCATGGGGAAAGGTACTTTGTCCTTTTCATATATGATTACAGTAGAATGGCATGTGTGATGGTCATTCACAGGAAACGACAATTCCTTGACTGCATAAAAACATATCGGTGAATCGCAGAGAATGATACTGGACGAACAATCAAAGTGTTGCGATCTGACAATGGAGGAGAATACATGTCCATTGAATTTGAGAATTATCTGGAGAAGCATGGGATGCAGCATGAGGTAGCTGCTATGAGAACTCCATAGCAAAATGGAGTTGTTGAACGTAGGAATCGACAGGTGAACAACATGGCACGAACTATGCTGATTGAGAGTCGTATTCCACGACATTACTGGAAAGAGGATGTTCAAGCTGCAGTGTACATTCAGAATCGAACAGAACTTTATATGGGTGAGACGAAGACACCATATGAATTGTGGCATGGACGGAAGCCTTCTCTAAAATACTTTTGTTTCTTTGGAAGTAAATTCTTCATCAAGAACAAAGAAGGAAATCAAGGGAAATATGGCGACAATGCAGATGAAGGAATTTTCCTCGGTTACTCAATGAACAGAAAAGCCTACAAATGTTTCAACAAGCATTTGGGAAGGATTGTGGAAAGCAGTGATGTTAAGATTAATTGAAGAGAAAACCACAAATGCTTCAAGGACGTCATATACTGATGTGATATAAGGTCAGGAAGAATGTGAACGTGAAGAAAATACAAATGCATAAATAGAGGAAGCTGTTCAAAACACTCAGCAGTCACATCAAGATATTGACTCAAAAGAAGAATCTGAAGAAGAAACTATGGCTGAAGAGAATACTACTGAACCTCGCAGAAGAAATCGAAGAGCTGAGATTGATCCATCCAATATAATTGGGGACAGGAGTGCACCCACTCAAACAAGAAGGATGAGGAATACCACGCAATCTGCATTTCTATCAGTTGTAGAGCCATCCTCATTCGAAGAAGCTACAAAAGATAAATCTTGGGTGAAAGCCACGAATAATTAATTAGATCAGATTGACAAGAATCAGGCATGGGATCTTGTCTAGAGACCCGAAGGTCACAATGTTATTGGTACCAAATGGATCTTCAAAAATAAGTTTGATGAGCATGGAAGTGTCATCAGAAACAAGGCACGACTGGTATGTAAAGGATACTCCCAGATTGAAGGCATTGATGTTGAAGAAACCTTTGCTCCAGTGGCTAGACTGGAGTCAATCAGGCTTTTTCTTGCCATGGCACTCCAAAGAGGATATAAAGTATATCAAATGGATGTCAAGACAGCATTCTTGAATGGTGTACTCGAATAAGAAGTCTACATTGAACAACCAGTGGGCTTTGTTTTGGGTACTGATGAAATAAACGTCTGTAAACTGAAGAAAGCTCTATATGGTTTGAAGCAGGCACCACGGGCATGGTACTCATGGCTGGACTCATATCTCAAGAAGTTGGAATTCAAAAGAGGATGAGTTGATCACAATCTCTATGTGAAGAATTCTCCAAAAGATCAATTCATGGTTCTTGTCTATGTTGATGATATCATATTTGGTGGTAGCAGGCAGAAATCAGTGGATGAATTTTCCAAACACATGAAATCATAATTTGAAATGTCTATGATTGGGAAGCTCACATATTTCTTGGGCATGCAAGTTATTCAAAAGAAGGAATACACTTTCATTTCTCAGGAAAAATATGCAAGAGAGTTTCTGAAGAAGTTCAATATGCAAGACTCCAAACCAATGTCAACTCTGATTGCAGTTGGAACTAAACTTGTAAAGCATGAGGATGGGAACTCTATTGATCCCACCATGTACAGAAGGATCATTGGAAGCCTACTGTACCTGACAGCGACAAGGCCAGATATTGTCTTTTCAACATGCCTTGCGGCCCTCTTTCAGAGTAATCCAAAGGAGGAACATATGGAAGCAGTAAAAAGAATCATGAGGTACATTAAAGGTACACATAACTTCAGGTTATCTTTTGCTGCAGGAAGGGATAGTTAATTGTCAGCGTTTTCTGGTGCTGACTGGGCTGGTGATGTAGTAGACAGAAAGTCCACTAGTGGTGGAGCTTTCTATATTGGTCAGAAATGTGTTGGTTGGTTGAGCAAGAAACAAGAAAGTACTTCTCTTAGTACTGCTGAAGCCAAGTATATCTCTGCCACAAAGGAATGCAATCAACTGCTATGGATGAAGCAGCAATTAACTGACATTGGCGATGAGGTGTCGCAACCAATGGTGATTTACTGTGACAATAAGAGCTCAATTGATCTTACGAAGAATCATGTTCATCATTCTTGTACAAAACACATTGAAATCAGGTATCACTTTATCAAAGAGAAAGTTGAGCAAAGCGTGATTAGATTGGATCATGTGGGAACAGATGAGAAAGTGGCTGATATCCTGACAAAGCCACTGTCAGCAGCTGTGTTTGAGAAGCATCGGTTGAACCTCGGTGTTCGACCACCTCCCAGTACATAATGAGGATACGGAATACCCCTCTCCCCATTTGTTTTAAATGTTTTAATCTGTTTATGGATATGATGTAGGTTTATGGGGGAGATACTATCCATGGTGAGTATGGTTTGAGCTGAACGTGAAAAAAATTTACTGGTATTTGGATTTATTGTCAATGGGGGAGAAAGGAGACGGAATAAATTCAGGCAACTTCATTGATGAGAAGAATGAGAAGGAAAATAGTGGAACCCAATTCAAGCCTCCTCTCTTGTTTTCTACACCGATCATTGCTCACGTAGACTTAGAGTGTTGGCTGGGTTGATTCCTACGTTTTTTGGTTTTCACATAGATGGAGATCTATTGAATTTTTCTTCTGATTTCCAACAAACCCAAAGGGGGAGATTGTTGAAACCATGGTCTTTTATGCATGATTTGGAGTGTGGTTTGTGTTTTTTGTCAATCATCAATGGAAGTTCGGATCGTGTACCAGCAAAGAGATCATACCGTTCAAGAACACAACAGTATTAAAGGTGGCATCGTTTCCCAGTGTTTGCCAAATTTTTGCGGTCCAAATTTTGGAATTTGGTGAGCATCGCGAAAATAAGATTTCCATGAAGATCATGATATAATATGGAAAAGGCATGAATTTCGCGAATATAGGATTCATGGTTTGGAAATCGCGAAGACCAGAAGAATGGAGGCGGTGAGTCTTCGCGATTACGTCAAGCTTCGCGAATGGCAGAGGCTGAAGCGCATCGCGGCGGAGAGGGTCATTGTGAGGGACCTTCGCGGCGAAGGTGCGAAGGAATGTTGACGGTGATTCTTCGCGATTACGTCAAGCTCCGCGAATGGAAAATTTCCGTGGTGCTTCACGATTTGGACAGAATTCCGGCGGGATCTTCGGAGCTTCGTGATTTGAGCTGACGTGGCGCTGACTTCGCGCGGAAGGTTCGAGGGTCAGTGGAATCGCCTATAAATAGAGGCCGACCCCCTCAAGATAAGTAAAGTGAATTTCAGAGAAAGTCCTTTTCTCTCTGTTTGCAAAGGTCTCTCGCGAAGGCAGTGGGCTTCGCGAAAGAGGAGCTTCGCGGCGGCTATTCTAGCTCCGTGAAAGACGTTCTCCCCACGTTGGCTCAGTGAGCTTCGCGAAGAGGCAGGAGCTTCGCGACAGCCAAGCATTGCTAAGGCTGGAGCATCGCGAGAGTGCTTCACGATTGAGCTTCACGAAATGATAGGGGCTCTGCGAAGGCTTGTTTGAGCTTTGCAAAATTGGGAGCCTTGCGAAGTAGGTTACTTTGCGAAGGCCTTTTCCAAAGGTTTTTTCCCAGTGGACAAGGGAAAAGGGGGTATTCATCAGTGGTTGGAATTTGGACTTTAACAGAGCATTAACTCAGGACTCTAATGCAAGCAAAGTCTCATGCTGAACAGGAGACGATGAACTTCATGTCTATCTATTGAAGAGACCTTCACGTCTATAAACTGAGTGTGACTTCACCAATGGTAGTGAGCCAGGGGGAGTCAAAGGGAGTGACCCGAGCGAAGCAGTGAGCTTTCCCTGAACCTTTGTAAAGGCAGTGATCCTGGGACAGAGTGACTGTGCCCGAACATTTGTATTCTCCAGCTAGTGAAGCATAGTGGATTTTGGTACGACCGACAACTTGTCGGCGTATGCTCCTTGGACGTAGCCCTTAGTGGTGAACCAAGTAAAAAGGGTTGTGTCTTCTCTATGCATGTGCATGTTTGCTTTCTGATCTTTTCCATCATACAGGTTCAACAAGTTCCTACCATCGTGGGAACAAGATATATCACATTAGAAGAAAAATTTGTCACCCTGATTCACCCCTCCCTTCTCAGGGTGTCCCGAGGTCCTTCAAAAACCTTGTACCCATAATGCTAAAATTCTGAAATTTTTTGTAAGGTGGTTGATATTTGGTGATTTTACTTCTTTCAGACCAAGGAACTGAATTTCCTTTTCCCTCTTAAAACATCTTGACTAATGTAGCAACTTGTGGGTACAGAAAATTTCTTCACCTTCATATGGATCTCCAATAAAATTTATAGCCATATTGAAAAATAGGGAATAGGTTTTCCCATAGATCTTGAATGAAAATTTGTCTCATATCTCTTTGTTATTAAAAATTACTGTGTCATAGAATTTTATAAGAAGTTCTGGGTAAACCAGATCGTAACACTTTGGCTTGGCTATGCAAAAACACTCACATCTATTGAGATTAATATTTTTGTAACAAATGAATTATACTTGGATATGAAAATTGGGTTAACCAACCTTTCCCTATAGATTTTCCAATCCTTGATTTCTTTAACTGAAGACATATGTTTCTGCAAGGAGGCATCCAATGACATCTAGAGTCTAAGAAAACATGGAAAACTAGAACTATCTTTTTTAAGAGAGGCAGATCTTCAACACATAAATTCTTGAAAAACAATGTGGGACAAGTAATAGGGGCGTTTATATAGGCTTCAAAGTGACAGTTAGAATTATAGATTTGATCCAACGGTTGAAATAAGCACAATCTAATCTGACGATAGATATGAAAGATGAAGAAGGATTTGGGGGGCTTTGGCCTTTTGAGGTTTTAAGGAAAAATCAGATTTATAGAAAGCGAATATGATAAAAATTTTCATAAATACAACCAATGAAACAATTCAATTATAAAAATTTGAGTAAGAAAGAATACATTTCAGATTTCTAGTAAACTTTTCATTAATGAAGAACATTAGTTTCTAGAAAGTTTTATTAGGTAAAGGAATATTTGGAATCCAAAACATTGAATTCCAAAAAAATTAAAAAAACATTTTCTGAAAAATTTGATTAAGGGAAAAAAATTGGTTATGAAAAATTTGATTAAGTAAAAACTTTGTTATTAAAAATGTTATTAAGAAAAAAATAATTTTTAGCAAAAAATTTGATTAAGAGAAAAAAAATTGGTTACAAAAAAATTGATTAAGAGATAAAAAAATTGGCTATGAAAAAATTGATTAAGAGAAAAAAAATTGAAAAATAAGGAAATGCAGTCCCTTTATGAGAAAGAGTTACTTAATGTAATGAGATAGGTTTCAAAAAAACATAATATGGAAGACTAACATATGGTTATCATTCCTAACATTTTTTCAATTTTTTCAAATCTATCAATGGATAAATATTTTTCATAAATATTAGAAAGTTGAGTTTATGTTCCGATAAATTGAAGAATGATATCTCATTTAAGTGTGTGATCCTTAAGAAATTGATGCCTAATATCTCTGTGTTTTTCACGGGAGTTATTTTTAGGGGTTTTTCTTAGGGAAATATCACTAGTGTTATCACACAATATCTGTGTTTTTGTAAAAATATTGCCATAGTCTGTGAGTTTGTGTTGCATCCACAACACTTGTGCTCAGTAACATCTAGCTGCTACATATTTAGCTTCAGCAGTCAAAAGTGCTTCTGAGTATTTCATATTACATGACTATGAAACTAACGAAACTCCTAGAAAATGACATGTTCTAGATATATATTTTCTATCCATTCTACATCCACCAAAATTTGCATCCAAAAATCTTTTTAAAAAAATAATTTCCATAAGTATAGAAAAGTCCTAAATCCATTATTCCCTTTAAATAGTAAAAAAATAATTTCACTGCTTTTAAATAAGATTCCTTTAGATTTGATTGATATCTTGTATATAATCACACTAAATACATTATGTATTGATGACTATCTATTAAGTATAGTGAACTTTCTATCATACCTTTAAATGATGTTTGATCTACTGGTTTCCCAACTTCATCAAGATCAAGAGAATTTGAGGTATCGATTGGAGTGCTTATACTTTTTGAGTTATCATATCCATAATATTTAAGAATATATTTAATATAATTATTTTGTGATATATAAGATCTTTCGGGTTTTTAAAAAAATTTAAAACCTAGTAAAAAATTTAAGTCACCCATCATACAAATTTCAAACTCAGATTAAATTATATCTCAAATGAATAATTTAAAGATTTATGAGTTTATCAAAATATAATTTCATCAACGTATATTTGAACAATCAAAAAATCATATCATTATTTATAAAAAGAGTTGTATCAATAGTTCCCTTTACATAATTGTTTTGTGACAAAAATCTTGTAAGTCTATCATACTAGGATCGAGGGTCTTGTTTAATTCCATATAAAGCTTTGGTAGGTTCGAAAACAAGTTCAGGTAGTTTTTTTGTCTTCAAAACCAAGAGGTTGATCAACATAAAATTCGTCTTGGACATATCTATTAAGAAAAGGACACTACACATCCATTTTAAAATGTTTTAACTTAAAAGAATTCTGCAAATGAAAGTACAATGAAAATTGATTCATGTCTAGCTACTGGAGCATAGGTTTCTTCAAATTCTATTTATTCTTTTTAATTATAGCCTTTAGAAACTAATCTAGATTAGTTTTTTACTTTTATTCCACTTTCACCACACTTATTTCTGAAGACCCATTTTAGTTTAATTACAGAATATTCCTTAGGTCTTTCAACCATGGTCCAGAATTAGTCCCTTTGGAATTCATTTAGCTCATCTTACATGGCTTTAATCTAATCACCATCACCTAAATCCCCATCAGTGCTTTTTTGTTCTAATTGGGAAAGAAATTATAGATGTTCTACTTCATTTCATAAAGAACTCCTAGACTTATAGGTTGATTTACATCACCAATGATACTATCACTAGGATGACTCTTACGAAACAACATATTTGGGTTTTGTAAAACTTGTTCATCAATATATGGTAGAAAATATTTTGGGTTAAATACTTTAAAAATATGTTCATCAACATTTTCTTTACTAAGATAATATTCTATCAATGGTTGATAATAATTTTTTGAAAATACATTTGACTATGTAGGTTTGTTTTGTTTAAAAACAAAAGGATCAGTTTCAACTAATTTAACATGCATTTTTTCTTCAATAGTAGAAGTATTTGTATTAGAAAACTCTATAATCCATATAAGTAGTGGAGTAGCATAGGCTAATTCCTTCTTCATATTTGGTTTTAGATTTATGTAAATTATCTTTAGTATCCAAGATGAATACTTTTCAACCAAATACTTTGACGTAAGAAAGTCTAGGTTTTTGGCCAGTCCACAATTCATATTGTGTTTTGATAAGAAAATTTATGATTAAAACATGATTAATAGTGTAACAAGTATTACTAATAGCTTCATCCCAAAAGTGTTTAGAAAAATAATATTCACTCAATTTTATTCTAGTTATCTATTGATGAATTTTATTTCTTCTTTAAACAACACCATTCTATTGAGGAGTTTATGGAGCTGAGAAGTTATGAGTAATACCTTTTTTACTACCAAAAGTTCCAAAATCATAATTTGGAAGTTTTACTCCATGATAACTATGATTATTTGTCAATTAATGGTTTTTCTCATTTTTTACATGGGATATAAATGTTTTTAAATAATAAAAGGCTTCATATTTCATTTCTAGAAAATAGACCCACATAAAGCTAGTGTAATCATCAACCAAAAAAATACATAATATTTTCCTCCAATACATTTCGTTTGTGTTGGACCAAAAAGATCCATATGCACTAACTTTAATCCATCAGAATTTGACACTTCACCGATTGATTTAAAACTCGATTTGTGTTTCTTTCTATATTGAGAAAGATCAAAATCTATGAAAGAATTGAATATAAGCTCAGGTAGATCCTTAACAAGTCTTTTATTTTAGAGTTTTCATTGGTTTCTAAGGTTACAGTGACCTATCCTTCTATTCCATAACCAAGATTTATCTTCCATTGAACTAAGGAAAGGTAAATCTTGTCTCCTAAGGTCTTCTATGTTTAGTGTGTATACATTCTCATGCCTATGGGAAGAATGAATAAACACTTCCTTATATTTGTGTACTAAGAATTTATCATTACTAAAATTCACAAGGTAACCTTCATCACTTAATTAACATATGATAATGAGGTTTTTCTTAGAACCATTAATAAACAAAATATTTGAAATTATTGTTTTTTCAAGAAGAACAATGTTACATATATCAACAATTTCTCCCTGAGCATTATCTCTGAAAGTTACTTTTCCTCATTTCATCTTGATAATATTTTCAAAGAAGTTTTTATTACCATTCATATACCGGGAACATCCACTATCCATGTACCATGTATTATTGTTGGTACATTCATTATTTTACTAAAAATAAATGAGTTAGGATTTCGGAATCTAATCTTTCTTGGATCTAGAAATTTTGAAAAGTAAAACATTAGCACCCATATTTTCTTGGAAAAATGGGCTTTGTGGAAACCTAATGACTGTGTTTTATTCAAGGAATTGTTCCTTTCCAAATGTCCCCAACATTGACATTGGGTTTAAAAAGGAGAACTCTTGGGAACAAAATAGTTATTTCTAAACATAGGTTTCTATTGATAATAATCAATTCCTAAACTATTTCATAAAGAATGAATTTGGGAATACAATTTGTCAAAGTTTTCTTTTCCATATGTAAATTTTGATAGGTATTTCCTTAATGAAATTAATTCTGACTTAAGTTTAATAACCAATTTTTTATCCTCAATATTTACATTTTAAAAAAAATTATCTAAAGTAAGTTTTTCATGATTCTTTGAAAGTTTTTCCTACCAATAATTTACTTTCTTAGGATTTTTATAAATATTATATAGGTAAATATTTTTCTCATCATGATCTTTAGAAAGATCTGATACTTATTTTTATGTATAGACATTCTAGAAGTTGCCTTCTAAATATTTTTTCTAAGATTAGAATTCTCATTTTCAAGTAGTTTGGAAAACCTAGGAACTTGTTCATATGAAGGTAAAGAGTTATCTTCATTATAATAAGATTCTTCATCTCAAGATTTATAATATTTATCATCATTATAATTTGAATTCAAAGATATATTAGTGATAGATTCATCATTGTGTACCTTGTCTGTTAGACAATGATTTTCAATGCGTAGTTTGGCGAGTAGGCCAAGATTATTCTAACTAGAAGATTAATAACATAAGGATTAATCATATGAGTCACCACCACTGGAACTCCATGTATCATTAGCATTCAAGGATTTCTTGGCTTTAGATTTATAATACTTATTTTCTATTTCTCTCAGAATTATTTTCTTTTCTATCTTTTCTTTTGAGCATGAGACACTCTAGCCAGATGTGTTATGCTCTTTTGCATTCATAGTAATTTATTTAAAATCCTTTCCGATCTTTTCTTTCTTTCTTCTTATATATATATTTAAAGTATTTCTTCCCCACTATCTTTTTCATCCTTCGAGTTAGATTAGCTAACTCATTTTCAGAATGTTCAATTTTACAAGACTCTGATATAATAGTGACTTTCTTAGACATTGAACTTGTAACCCTTTCCTAGGTCTTGAGTTTTGTAGTAGTAAAGGATACACTTACATTTATATTCTTCTTCTTATTCATATCATCATCTATTTTCATTCAAGTCTAATGTCGAAGAGGAGTTCCAAAAAGTTCATCAAGAGTAATATTGGAAGCTTTCTAGTTCTCATTAATGGGTTTTCTTTTGGATTCCCACTTGTTGGGCATAAATTCTATAATCTTGTCCATGATAATTTCATCATCTAATCCTTTTTATTTCATTAATTGAATACTATTTACAATATTCATAAATCTGTGTTTCACTTCTCAAACTGTTTCTCCGTAGGGAAAAACAAATCCATGATATTATTCTCTTCACATTGCCCTTATGGTCTCTATCACTTTTGAAGTTCAAAAGAGAGTAACTTAAAGTTTCTTCTATATAAAGTTATCAGTTTCACATGAAGATATTTAACTATATATATTCCTGGTCATGGAAAAAGCAAAGTATTGTGTACCTTGAAGTTAAGTTGATATTCTTGTTCTTTCTAATTTATAAAGGTTCTGATTTCCATATTAGAAATTTTGTATTCACTAGTATTCATAACAAAATTATCCACTCCAATGTTTATAAAAAAATCTTCATCCTATCTCCCCAATATTCATAATAATTTCCATCAAAGATAGTTAGTCTTGTAGGATTTAGATTTTCTATTAAAGCAACATTTATTCTAACCATTTTTAACAAGAAAACAATTAGATTCCACTAAATACGTTATAGTATTATCTATATATGACACACTATCAGAAAAATAAACCAAGATAAATTGGTCAAGGATATATGAGTATAAATATCTTTTCAATATAATATAAGCATGATAATATTTAGTAAAGAAAAAAATTGATCAAGGAAACATGACTAAGGAAACATATGCTAGTAATACAGAACTAGTAAATCTGAGAAAGATACCAATCTTGAGAAAAGTATCAGTATTTCAAAGTAACATCCTCTGATACCATTTGTTGGATCTAAATAGTTAATGTAGATTCTCAATTACAATAGGGGGTGAATTTTAGGTTTAAAAACTTTAGATTTTAACCTTAAGGAAAACTATGTTTAATAAAGATAAACAAGGTAAATTCACAAACCCTATTTAGTTCTTAAATTATGGAATAACCTTGATTTGGCTCTGAAAAAATGGATTAAAAAAATAAACATAAGAATAGATTACTTAGGAAAATATTCTACCTTAAATTATATTGAATCTTATTTACCAGAGCATACAAGTACAAGAAAGTATAAGAAATTTATACATTCTTTCTTTAACAAGATTTCGTGAAAATAAAACATGAAATAAGAATAATTAACAAGTAGGAAATATTTTATCCCATAGAGTAGGGTATTCAACAACCTTGGATAAATGTACCTTGATTTATACTTTTAAGAAATTCTTTCTTTCCGACACCAGGGTAAGCACTCTGTAGGAATATCGGAATCTATCTAACTATCCCCACAAGCCCTCAAACATTAAGGTAGTCGGATCCTCTGTCTTCTTATCCCTGGAATCACTTGAATCTACTCAGAAAAAATCAGAGTCTCATAGAGAAATCGGAACAAGATGTTCATAGATGAACAAGATGTTCATGAAAACCTTTTATGTCATGGGATTATTTCTATAAAAATTACTTCAAAGAATCACATCATGAAATCTCTAGACCAGTCAATAGATTATGAGCTTGTTCAAATGATACCCAATTTATAGGAAAGATTTCAACATTTGGATCCCTCCTCCAATGGTCATATTTTTCCTTGAATCTTGGAGGGACTGGTATATGTGTCACTCAACCAACGGTTAGTTAGAAACAAATTGTATTACATCATTTTATTCTTATAAAATCATGTATAAGGAAAATAAATTAGCTTTACCAAATCTGAATATCCTAAGTCTAAGGAAAAATAGAATTTGAATTCTAAACATATAAACAATCAAATTCTATAAAACATGGATATTTGGATTATATTTTATAATGAATTCGAAGTCTAAATTCTAAGGATTTCAAGGTCTGAATTACAGAGAATTTGGATTCTGAGTTTTGAGGAATTAAAAGTATGAATTTTGATGAATTAAATTTCTGGATTCTTGGGAAATTAGTGTCTTAATTTTGAGAAATTCGGAGTCTGAATTTCAGATAATTTGGAGTATGAATTTTATAGAATTCAAAGTCTGTATTTGATAGAATTTGGAGTCTGAATTTTAGAGAATTTGGAGTCTAAATTTCATAGAATTCAGATTCTAAATTTCAATAAATTCGAAGACTGGATTTTAGAGAATTATAAGTCTGAATTTCAGAGAATTTTGAGTTTGAATTTCTGAGAATTTGGAGTCTAAATATTTGAGAATTGTGAATTTGAATTTCAGAAGATTTGGAGTCTGAATTTCATAGAATTCGTAGTCTGAATTTCATAGAATTCAGAGTTTGAATTTCAGATAATTCAGAGTCTAAAAATAGAAAAATCTATATCCATGGAAATATAGGATTCTGAGGTTTTAGATAGGAATCCTAATTTTTGACTTTTTAATAAATTGAGTTTGGTTTTGAGAGGTTATAAAATAAGGAAATTAAAACCATGGTAAGGATAAAAATTTCCATAGAGGAGGGAAACTTTCCTTCAGAAAATAATCCTCAGAGAAAGATAATTTTCCTTGAGATAAAGTGTTTGTGATTTTCAAAATATATAGGAATGTAAAAGTCATAAGGAACCCTTATTGACTCAACACTCCCCTTTTTGGATCACATAAATAGTAGATAAGGATTATCTATTACGCGACCAAAGACTCGAGGCCAAATGAAGAAGATGAGGTGTGGTCGATCCCCAATCATCAAGACAATCATCACCAGGTCAAGAAGAATCACATTCTAGGTGTCATTTTGGACATGAATCATTTTTTATTGATAAATAATTATGCGTATTTATTATCTTTATATCCCAACCCCCATTAGATTAATTTTTTATGGTTTTAGATCCCTTAGATTATATCTAGGGACCGGTGGGAGTCAATTTGTGGTTTTCTAGTGAAAATTCATGGGTTTTAGGTGGCTCAGAAGAAATTCCCATCAAAATTTCTAATCACATGGAATATTATTTGGTGAATACATCATGTTTTTTACACCGAGGGAAGATGAACTTTTGATGATTTTACACCATGTACATGGGTACACATTGTATAATGATCATAGGTAATGTGGTCGAGGGTACATGGTCCTCCTTTCTATGTCAAATGGATTGGTCCTATGGGATGACACGAACAAAGGAAACAACTTGGGTTGGGTTAAATTGGAACATACATGGGCATGTAATAAGGCCCATTCAAGTATAATACATCGTTTACTAAATATAAATTTCGTGGGTGGGTATATTTAGAGTGAGACCCTATAAGGTTAAAGAAATTCCTAGTGTTTTAGATGAAGTAACATGTCATGTGACATGGGTTCCACACCATCTATGTTAACTTATACATTCTTAGTATCATCTGGGGACACATCCCTGGTCCGGTGATTAGATACATTCCATATACTATAGGTACACAATGTGGATTCCCCTTTGAGTCCTTCCTCCCACATGCATCCCCGTCTTCTACACCTGGATGGAGGCCCGTGGGTAGACTATCCAGAGTACTTTTCCAAGTATGAATCAAAATTTTCCATGGCATGGTATTTTTATATGCAAAGAGTGTTGACAATGTAGACCTCTTAAGCTAGGGATATATAGACCAATAGTGGTTTATAAAGTTCTCATGGTCTATTCTGTTGAGGGTTTAACATGGTATCACATCCTCACTATAGGATCATGACCCCTCTATAGTTTCCCATGACTTGGGTAGCATGGGTGTGTTCCCATATTTTGGAGTGAGTTGTGTAGGTCCACTTCAACAATAGATTCAGCCCCATGGAGCATGTATCCCTTCAAGAGGCCTAGAGTGATCCTCATATCCTTCTTGTTTCCCATGGTATGGTTTGTGGTATCAACATTAACAAAACTACATAGTATTGATCCTCTACCTACGAGGATGTTTTCAATAGAATAATGAGCCCTTAGTTAGCTCTAGGTAATGAACACTGTTCTAAATATTAAAATTTGTTCTTTCTATTAGCGAATTTTTTCTATAGATCATGAATCATGAATGAATCCCCTTAGTTTCCTTTGATTTTATACCATGGTGGAATCCCTAGGTGTGTTCATTCAAATTTAAATGACCATACCTGTATGGGAACTGATCCTCTGATTAGTGACTTTTTCTAGATTTTGGATTCGATGTGATATCCATTTATGCCTTCTGTGTTTCGTTCAGGGTTTTTATTTTTTCCCAGAAATCCTTATAGTCATCCCCTATCCATGTTTGGAGATCTAATGGGTCAGTGGGTGTATTTCTCCCTGATTGTATCTTTTTAGTGTGCCCTATATGATAGTTTCCACTATGTATGGTATGTTTAATCCATCAGTCTAGTGATACCCGATGACTGATCATATTATAGCCGACTGTAATAGTGGATGTGTACCAGATACTGTCACATATCTCAGTTGAGTTACATTTGGGGTGGAACAGACGTGACATCAGCTTCTAGATTCCAAATGGGATAAATTTCATGGACATGAGCCATCTAGGATGTCTAGGATTAGGGATTGAGTACTCTTGGGTGGGATCTACAATGGAACCTCAAGTTAGATGAATTAGAGGTATTGGTAGATGGGACAATAATATATGGAGTCTATTTAAAGTATATCTGGGATATTCTGGGATATGTTTTGTTATATTTCATATTTCTTTACATACCAAGGTGTGTTCTGATGACTATTTTTGCATAGTTGAGGATTGAATAAATGGATTTCACTCTCTCTCTTGGGTTTCATCCTCTGGAACTTGGTTGAGTTAGCTAATTGTATCAGTTACTCCATTATGTGTATGGGATGCATACTGTGGGTTTTTAATAATCACCACTGCACAAGATCTTCTCAAACATGCTGTGAGTTATAAATACTATAGGTATTCAAGAACTATCCTTAGTGGAAAGGTAGAGGTCGAATTATAGTTCTAAAAATAAAGACCTAGGAGTGTACCTGTTAGGATTTTGGAAGAAATACCATCCTTATATGAAAGATATTCTCTCCTATATTTTTCTTTTAGTGGGATTTTATTTTTCACTTTTATCATATTCCATTACTTTTTCAATACTATGATTTGGGATAGATGTATTGATGTCATTCATAATAGTTTCTTTATTATATATGCATTGTTGCAAGGATATGGATGTGGTGGTGGGATTATAGGTACCATAGTCTAAGGCCACCCATGTGTGTCATATTCCTATTTTGACACTAGTTTCCAGCCAATGGCTAATTAGAGGTGGTTTTATGGTACTGTAAGTCTTATATCCCCTGGATAGGTGGGAATATTTGGTTTGGGTTGTTATAGTGTGGTATCAAAGCTTGATCCACTTTTGGACAGTTGTGTTTGGAGTTTTATTTTTGTGATATTATATTGGGATTTTTGGAAATAGTGTTGAAATTTCTCAAGTTATTCTTTCAAGAAAGGGACTCAAATGAATGTGTAGTAGCTGACATATCTATTAAGAAGTACCCTATAAAACGACTTTTTGTCTCATAATATTTAGTCCATGGTTGTAGGAGAGTCATTGGTACATGCATCATATAGGAGTAGGTAGAGGCCCCCAATTCCTTCTTGTGTCAGCTCCTCAGATATACTATTTTTCCATCAAATATATTTCATTATTTAAAAATATTTCCCTGATGATGGTATGTAGTGTTTCTATTATAGGGTTGAGCACTTTGACCGATGAGTTATGAGTTTCGCATACAAGGGTCTGGTCGAACTACAGGCTGGTGTCTAAGTTGATAGCTAGTAAGGCTTCCACATATTGAGAAGTGCATCAATCCACCTATGACGTTTCAGGTTGATCTGTCCTTTTATACTAAGATTTTGGATGGATTTGTTAGTGATGTAAAATGATATATAGTGATTAGGTTCATATCATGGGATTTTAAGGTAGGGGTCGCATGTGGTCTAGGTTGAGAAGGGCCGGTTGGGAGTAGGTATGTAACGACCCAAAGTTTTTCAATGGAAATTCCATTCTTATAATTATGTCATAAAATAACATGAAAACACAACATAATGAACTACTAAGTGATAAGTGACCTTTAAAAATAAGTTTGTCACTTCTGTGTTTGGAATTTTGAAAATCTGACATACACGGTTGTGTTCAAGATGATTTTTGGAGTCTAATGAAACAAAAATATTTTTTTGTGAATAGTAACATACCCTTATAAATAATATTATGACCCTTATGAATATTAAATCATCCAACATAATAGCAACCTTACCCATGAATAATTAAATAAAATTTAGACATCTTAGAAAGTGACAATTTGACCTTAGTAAACGTTTTGGTATTTTGTAAGTCATAAATAATTAATTATAATTAATTAATTAATTTAAAAGAAAATTTATTTTATTAAAATGTGTTCATTAATTATCAAATCAATTTCTAATAGTTTTTATATAATTTTATAATACCCTACGTAATTTTTGAAAGCACTATAAAATCAGTTTTAATTTTAAAAACTATTTTTTTAAGTAAATTATGATTTTAATTAAATATTAAGTTAATAATATTTATAAAATTATTTTTGAAATATGGAATTCATTTTTGGATTCTACACGTTGAAAAATGGTTGTGGTAAATTTTTTGGATTTTTCTGAGATACATGAATTTTTTATGAAAAGTGAAATACCGTAATTTACAAAAATAAGCTAAATAAGCTAATTATAGAGTCTTGTGTGATGTTCTGATGATGTAAGCCCACTTGGTTCGGGATCACATGATAAAATTACTATTCTTGGTCACTCAAGACTCACTATTCCTTGTATTATGGGAAATTAATAAACTAATGAATTTTATATTAAGGAAACCCCTCTCCCCTCCACTATAAATACCACCCTTCACAGCCTCATTTCCTCACACTTCTCAAGATCCAAGCCTTCTCTAAAGTCTGCCCAAACATCTTCCCTATCCCCTATCCCACATCCAATAGCTACTGGTCTCATCAAAAGACCAATCCTATCTTCTTTAAGGAGGATCTCAAGAAGAGGATTTAAGAGGTAATTTCTCTCCCTCTTCTCCTTTAATTTCCTTTCAAGTTCAAGTTAATTTCTTGATCTCTCACCACCTATCATCATCCAAATGGTTTTTTAACTCCATTATTATACATGTACTATAATTTTATGATGATAATAGGATATTATATCATCCAACACCCTTTCCCTCTTCCTTTTATTTTATTAAAGAGAATGTTGTTCGTGAGGTGTTAATTTATCACCTTCAAGAACGGCATGCTTTCTTCTTCCATTTCTATCTTCAGATCTGGTCATGAAACCATTTTTATGGTTAAAAAATAATATGTTATATGTATTATATCCTATTTAAAGTTCTGTAACTGACTTATGAACATATTAATAATTGATAAATTAAAACAAGTTCATTGTGATCGAAAAACCTCCCAAGTTAACCCAAATAATCATCATTTAATTCTTATCTAATGATTCATACACATGGATATAATATAATTCATTATAAAATTATTCAAACTCCTATAACGACATTAATAAAATGTAGTATTAGTTCTGTATGTTTACCCATGTTCTATCTGAACTTCAATTTATGAATACAAGTGAACCACCCAAGAAAAACCATAAAAACAAAAAACCCAAAACAATGTTTTTAAACTCTATAAGTCATCCAAAGGAAAATAATATAACATAATGAAACCATAATGAACCATATTAATGTATAAAAGGTTATTTAATTTCTAATTAATGAATATAATGTCATTATATAGGACATTAAAGAGAAGAAAGCATTCGGATACAAGGTAAGGGGAAATCTCGAACCCAATTCTCTTCCTTCGGGTCCTCCCTCTTTCACTAAATTTTTTATATGGTTTCTCCTTAAAGATAACTTGTTCATAATTGTCTTTACTTTTCTGGTATATACATGTTTTTCACTGGTTTTTATGTCAAACAAAGTGTTTTCCAAAATAACTCTTCTATTAAGAACACCCCTTTTACTTCTCACTCAAAGTGGACGGTTCTTGTAACATGTATGATATTCCCTCTTTCTTTTGGGAACCCAAATCTTATGAATGTGTTATTATGAGATGAAACCCATTATATTCCATGGTTTAGTTATTTAAATTTTTTATATGTGTTCTATGTGGCAATCATGATGATGATAATGTTATGATGTGACGGGTGCGGCCGGAATTATATAGCGCAATATGAATGTTTCAATGTGACGGGTGCGCCTAGAATTATAAAATGCTCCAATGAATTGGGTAAAGTGATTAATCTCATGAGTAAATGTGAAATGATGTGTGAAAAAGATTCTAGATTGGTTCACAAGTATGTGTGGTAGTTAACCACTAAGACATGATGTTTCATTTTTATGCATTGCCACATTTCAAGTCTTATATTTATGCTTCCTCTCATGTTCATAATCTTTTTCCCATGATTTGATTATGTTCACCCCATGATATATTTTTCTTATCTATACTCTTACTGGGCTTTTATCTCACCCCTTCTTATGTATATCCTCAGGTGGCTACATTTACTAAGGAGAGGACAAGTGCCAATAAGAAGCTAGAGAAGAAGAAATTAAATAAATGTTTATGCTTGATATTGTAATTGCTATGTATGGTCCTAGTTTTCCCAAGAAACTAAACCATTGTATCCTCTATGTGTAATACTATTATGTTGTTTACCTTTAAAATGATGTAATAGTAATTTAAGAAAAGGTCGGGTTGCTATAGTATGTATCAGAGGAAAGGTTTAGTTAATTTGGGAATTAGGATTAGTGAACCCTAGAGAAAACTTATAGCATGAGACTAAGTAAAAATATGCACACAAGAATATTTACATAGGGATCCCATATGTTATGTTTTTGGAATAAATTGTTTAAATGAATAAGTTATTCATGACTTGTTTACTTATGTTTTGTTCTAACCTTTTCTATTTTACAAAATGGTGGGAACCCGGAGAAATCAGGCCAACAACTCGTGCGAGGTCCAATGAAATGATTACCTGAACGACATCCCCAATGATTTGGGAGGTGGATTTCAAAACTTCATGGCAATGCTTACCCAATTAGCTCAGGTTATGAACAATAACCATGATAATGGGTAACTTCCTCCTTCACCAAAGAGGGAGCAACTAGCTATTGAATGTTTTATGTGGCAACGACTACCAACGTTTAGTGGATATTCTAATCCACTAGTTGTGGAACAGTGGGTTAACTCCATGGAGAAGATCCTTTCTGTTCTTCACTATTCTAAGACGGAGAAGGGGACCCTATCCATTTATCGTCTAGATGGAGAAGCTGATCAATGGTGGGATTTGATTAAGAACACCAAGAAAAGGGAGGAAATTGAAGAGATGGAATGGAAAGACTTTAAGATAATGTTTCTTAATAGGTATTTCCCATGAACTCTTTGTATGAATATGGAGAGAGAATTTATAGAGCTCAATAAAAAAGAAGAAGAATTTGTCACAACCTATGTAGCAAATTTCATAAGGCTTTTAATGTATTCTTTGGGTTTTGTTATCAACAATGATAGTAAAATTGATAGATACTTTAGTGGATTAAAACCACACCTTCGAAAGTCTCTTTCAATTTGAGTCTTTTGGAGTTATGAATAAGTTGTTCGATGTGCCCACAAAGTGGATATGGAGTTTGGAGAATGGTCCCATGTCTATGGGGATAAGAAACAAAAGATGGAGTTTCAAGCTGGAGGATCTAATGACAAAACTGGGAAGAAAACTCAACGACACACATGCCAAAAATGTGGGAAGTTGCACCATGGGAACTACCTCAAAGCGATGAGGAAGTGATTCAAGTGTGGGAAAGAAGGAAACTATTATCAAGAGTGTCTAAAAGACGCGAATAGGAAGGAGAATGTGTCAGAAGAAAGGAGAGAACCACTAATGGTTCAATGTTAAAACTGTAGGGAGCTAGGGCACTATGCAAGTCAGTGCACTAAACCTCGAGTTCTCGGGGGTAATAAATGTCAGTAACCACCAAAGCCAAAGGAACAAGGTAAGGCTTATGCCATCACTACTGTAGATGTGGAGCATGATAATGAATTCGTACAAGGTACACTTCCTATTCACACAAGAATGACAAAAATCTTATTTGATTCGGGTTCTACGCATTCCTTTATATCTTGAAAGTTTTCTAGAACTATATAATCGAAGTCTCGATACCTTGAAGTATTGATATCTGTAAAAACACCAAGTGGAACTATGACAGAAGCGGCTGGTGGTGGTGCAGCTCAGGGGTTCAAGGTGAAATCCTTCAAGGAGGTGGTTTGCATGGGTGCTCAGGTGGATTTCCCCGGTCTGGGATCTATTCCCCCGATCCAGCTTGATCGTCGGTTGCCAGAGTGTGTGGAGGGGGCACCAGTGGTGGTGGTTTTTGGTGTAGAGCTGAATAATGTGGAGGAGTTCCACAGACTAACCCTAGTGGCTAGATTCGGACCCTTTAAACCTCCGCTTGATGTTTTCAAGACGTTCGTGGAGTCTTGGGGTCTTCATCAACCGGCGGCAGTCTCGGAGCTTTCGAAATTTGCGTTCAGCATTCATCTAGCTTCAAAAGATGCTTTGTGTATGCTTGGTCGAGGGAGGGAGATGTTGCGGTTCTCACTGCTTCACTCAATCAAGGTGGGCCTGGGAGTTTCATTATGGAAAATAATCATGCATGGGGACAGTTAGGCTTAAACCTCTGGGGCTCCCTCTGCCTCTTCATAACCCGTCGATTCTGGCGGTGGTGGGGGATTTTCTGGGGAGTTTTCTTTGTGTGGATAAGCTGACTGAGAGGATGTTGAATGCGAGTAACCCTCAGATTTGTGTGGAGATGAATCTATCTTCCAATTTTTATTCTCGTATCCTGATTCGATCCCCGAAGGGGTTTTCGTGGTGGCAGCGGCTTGTGTATGTAGCTCCTCCACGGTTCTGTTCGGCTTGTGGTTTCCAAGGCCATGCGGTGGATTTTTGTAGAAGGAAGAGGAAGACCTTACAACCCCGGGCTGCTCCGGCTCAACAAAGGCCTCTTAAGTTGAGACCCTCTTCAGGCTTGGGGGATGACTCGGGTGCGATGTTGGGTTCTCTTGCCTGTAGGGTTTCGCTGGCACCATCCATGGAAGCTTCTCCATCATCGTCTTCAGTTCAGGATCGGGTCATAGACCTGAGTGTGGTGGGTTGCCCGAGTGTTGTCGGATCTGGGTCGGTAAAGGTGGATCTTTTTTCTGAAAAAGGTAAAGAGGTATGCTCTATGTCAGCAGATGTCGTGTCCCCTAATTTGTTACCGTTGGATCCTGGAGAGTCCGCCCCGAGATTTTCGAATCTGGATCCTTCCTGGGTCACTTCTTCATCGTCTTCTTCTTTGGTCGAAAATGGATTTCGCACGGTGAGCTCGGTGGTTAACTTTGTTCTCCCTGAAAGGATTTCTTTTCCCTGGTCAGAGGTGTGTCTCTCTGTGATGGTTCTAAAGATTTTGATGAAGATGTATATCCTCGCGTCGATTAATAGTTATGATGGGTTTCATCTGGCTCGTCCGAGGGATGGTTTTCCTGAGGGGGTGGCGAAAGAGATAGAGCCAGCCCGTAGGTCGTCGCAGAGGTTGATATTGTTGTCTAGGTTCTAGGATGAAGGACCTCCTTCGGCACCTTCCGAGCGGACGGGGAGTCAGCTCTCTCTGTTAGAGGAGAATGATAGCCCGTTAAAGAAAATAATTCTCTTTCCTAATAAGGGTTACTCGTCAGAAGGTTCCTCGAGACTGGTGACTCGGTCGATGGCGAAGGTGGATTGTTGCAAGGAGTTGTTTATGCTGCGTCTAGTTAATCCTGTCCGAAAGGCAAAATAGGTTTCCCTGTAGTGTTGTTTGTTATTATTTGGAATGCATGGGGTCTGGGGGGCATGCTAAGTGTGCTTGTCTGGCTTCTGAATCAAGGAAGATAGGATCTGTGATGGCGGTGGTGCTGGAACCTAAACAGGATTCCAGTAGGATTAGTGCTTTTTCAAAGAAGTCCGGGTTTGCATGTCACTTACATGGGCATCCGGTTAACAGGCACATATGGATCTTTTGGAGGAAAAATATTCAATTGGAGTTTGTTCATGTTATGGAGTAGTGCATATTAGTTAAAGTTCAGTTCAAAGGGTTAGAAGTTTTGTTTTCCTTTGTTTATGCTAGCAGCGGCTCTTTGGAAAGAAGGGTCTTATGGGATAACCTTAGCTCGGTGGAGGCAGCTGGTTTATCCTAGTTTGTCAGAGGAGACTTCAATACCATCACTGATATCTCGGAGAAGAAGGGAGGCTCTCTTATGTCTAATAGTGGTATGCTAGATTTTAACAACTACATTTATATCAAGGGACTCTTGGATATTGGCTTCCAGGGGAACAAGTATACATGGTGTAACAACCGTAGAGGCGGTAGTAGAATTTGGTGCAGATTGGATAGGTGTCTCTCAAATTTACAGGGTTTGATCTCTTTCCCCAGGATCTCGGTATTTCACCATCCTCGTGTGCTTTCAGATCACTCCCCTCTGCTTGTTGAGCTGAGATCTGGAAATGCGGACAGTCAGAGTTTCAGGTACTCAGAGAATTGGCACGATAGAGAGGGTTTCATGCAGATGATGAAGGTGTCCTGGGAGCAGGAGATGAATTAGAGAGCTTGGGTGGGCCTGTGTAGATGACTCAAACGACTCAAGAATGATATTATCGGCTGGATTCAGAGTAGAACTTCTACTGATGATTCAGTGTAGGCTTTACAGGAGGAAATCGATCATTTAAAAGAGGTGCTTCAGAAAAACTGGGACGAGGTAGTCTTCATCCAGCTATGCGATAGTCGGGCCGTACTTGCTCAAAAATTACTGGAGGTGGATAAGGACCTGAGACAGAGAGCCAAGGTCATGTGGCTTAAAGAAGGAGATTGTAACAGCGGGTTCTTCCATGAATGCTTGAAGGAGCTGAAAAGTTCAAAGGTTAATATAAGGTTAGAGGATGGATTTTTCTCCTCATATGTCGATGTTGCTGGAAGGATGGTGTTGGAGCACTTTGAATGGATTCTGGAGAGTTCCCGGACAAGTTCTCCGGGAGAGGATTCTGATGTGTTGGATCAGGATGTTTTTTTGGAGAGGATCCCCAGGGGAATTGAGGGGGAGGACAACGAGTCTCTGGATACTGTTCCTTCTATTGAGGGGGTTTGGTAGGTGGTTAACAGTCTACCTCTGTAGAGTGCTCCTGGCCCAGACAGTTTCTTGTGTGCCTTCTATGTTGCTGCATGGAGTTTTTTTGGGCTCGATGGTTTCCGAGGCAGTGCAAGACTTCATCCGAGGAGGCCCTCTCAACAGGGGGATGTGTGCCTCTCGGGTGGTTCTTATTCCAAAAGTGAAAAACCCAATGGAATTTGGATAGTATCTCCCAATCTACCTATGTAATGTTTCATATAATATCCTTGCGAGTCTCATGGCGAGGAGGTTGAACAAGATGATCTCAAAGATTATCTATTACGAGCAGCATGGTTTTGTGCAAGGTAGAGGCATTCAGGGGTGATGGGAGTGGCTCAGGAGTTGTTGGAGGATGCAAACAAGAAGTTGGTTGGTTCAAATGTTATTATTTAGGTGGATATTGAAAAATCGTATGACAAACTGGAATGGAATTTCATTCTTAGGGTGATGAGAAATCTTGGGTTTACTGAGTGGGTTTGTGATATATGTTTCCGATGTTTTTCATCTCCTTGGATCACAATTTCCTTAATGTGGAAAGGGTTTGGTTTCTTCAAGAATGTAAGGGGGGTGAGGCAAGGGGATCCTCTATCACCCACCTTATTTATCATTTCTCAAGAGGCATTGTCTGTGAATCATTGCAGGAACATTGTGGATAAGAAGATGCTTCCATATATTTTGAAGGCTTCAGATGGCTTCTCATCTCACATCATGTTTGCTAATGACATTCTGGTTTTTCTCAATGGCAGAAGGTCATCCTTGGCTTCTTTCATGAGGCTCATGGAGGTTTATGACAGACTAAGTGGCCAAAGGATCAACTCAAAGAATAGAAATGTCTTTATCTCTAATAAATGTTCTAGAAGGAGGGGGGGAACATCCAAGACATCCTTGGAATCTGTCAGAGCCATTTTCTCATGACTTATCTCGGAGATCCTATATCTCCTGGTTGTTGGAACCAGGCTCTTCAAAGCATGATTTGGTGTATGGTTTGTGTTTGTTGTCAATCCTCAGTGGAAGTTCCGAATGTTTTCTAGCAAAGTGATCATACAGACAACAGTATTGAAGGTGGCGCTGTTTCCCAGTGTTTGCCAAATTTTTGGGCCTCAAAATCGGAAAATGAAGACATGGATTGTCTACAAAAGGAGCTTCGCAGAAAAAGGAAGTGGTGCGCGAAATATAAGAGGCTTGCGCGAAATACTTATGTTAGGCGCGGAAAAATAGCGGGATGCGCGAAATAGGGGATCAAGGTTTTTCGCGCAAATAGTGTTTCGAAATCAGTTTGGTGAAAAATGGCAAAGGCATGGGCTGCGCGGAAAATAAGGGTTGTGCGCGAAATACTTAAGCTGGGCGAAAGATTACGCGCCAGATGAGAGGTTTTCCGCACCGAAGGGGATTTTGCGCGCAGTGGTCTCAGTCGCCTATAAATATGAGGTGACCCCCTTCTTTCAAAGAGTTGAGAGACTCAGAGAAGATCTGAGGTCTATTGCGCGAAAAAGGATAGCGTAAAGGGGCTTGCGCGAAATATTCGGAGTTGCGCGAAAAAGGGGATTTTTGCGCGAAATATTATTCCGCGCGAAAAGTAATTTTTGTGCGCAATAGGAAGGTTTTGCGCGCAAAGGGTTGGTGTTGCGCGCAATTGTTAGTCAGGTTTGTCTACACGTTCTGGTTATCCGGTTCAGTGGTTCTGTGCGTTCTAGTGCATCTTTTTCAGAATTCGATGCAAGCAGAGTCTCATGCTGAGCAGAGGCAAAGACTTCAATGCACATCTATTGAAGAGACCTTCACGTCTATAAACTGGGTGGGACTTCACCAACGGCAGTGAGCCAGGGGGAGTCAACGGGAGTGACCCGAGGGACGCAGTGAGCTATCCCTGAACAATTGTAAAGGCAGTGTGCCTGGGACAGAGTGTCTGTACCTGATCTTTTGTATCCGCAGCTAGTGAAGCATAGTGGATTTAGGTACGACCGGCAACCTGTCGGCGTATGCTCCTTGGACGTAGCCCTTAGTGGTGAACCAAGTAAAAATGGTCGTGTCTTCTCTGTGCATGTGAATGTTTTCATTCTGATCATAATCATCATACAGATTCAACAAGTTCCTACCAACGTGGGAACAAGATCCAACACATTAAAAGAAAAAGTGGTCACCATGATTCACCCCTCCCCTCTCAGGGTGTCCCGGGGTCCTTCAAGTGGTATCAGAGGGTAAAGGTTGCTGGTGTTGAATCTGACCTTCTTCGTCATGGAAAACGCGGTAAATGTCAGGGGAGTCCCTCACTTCGATGGAAGCAATTTCCAGATCTGGAAGAACAGAATGAGATCTCATCTAAGATCTCTTGGAATGGAAGTTCTTTTTTCTACTGTGCAAGGAATACATGTCACTGATCCAACAGGTCTGGCTATGACTGAAACAGACAGGAAACTTCTTGATGCAGATGCTAAAGCACAGAATGCTCTCACTACAGCCCTTTCTGATCAGATCTACCTAAAGGTGATGAATTGCACCTCAGCAAAATTCATGTGGGATAAACTTGAGAATATTTATGAAGGTTATAGCAAAGTGAAGGAGGCGAAACTACAAGTGCTGCACAATCGGTTTGATGATCTGAAGATGCATCCAGACGAGAATGCAGACTCTTTCTTCAATCGAATTACCGAAGTGGTTGGAGCTATTCGGGGTCTAGGTGAAGAAATCAAAGACATTGATATTGTAAAGAAAATATTGATAAGACTTCCACCTCTTTATAATGCGAAGGTGTCAGCCCTTGAGGAAAGAGATCTTTCCAAACTTTCTTTAGATGATCTACTGAGCAGTTTGGTAGCATATGAAATGAGAGTCAAACCTGAAGATGCTACGACTCGGGTGAGCAAGGAAATGGAATTCAAGGCCATGGATAAACTAAAAATATCAAAGGATAGTAGCGGTGAAGATGACAAAGAAAAAGAAATTCTTTCTCTCATTGCAAAGAAGTTCCAGAAGGGGAAAGGGAAATTCAAAGGGAAGTTACCTCTCGCGTGTTTCCGTTGTGGAAAAGTTGGGCACATTGCTTCTCAGTGTTTAAAAATGATCAATGATGAAGATAGTGAGGATGAAAACTTCAAGAAGCCTCATAGAAGGTTCTTCAAAAAGGGAGAATTCAAATCTGGTAAGAAAATGCAAAGGAAGAGTTTTGTCTGTGAAGAGGAAGAAGATGATAATGAATTCTGTGATGAAGAAGAACCAGAATTCAAAACTGGGAACCATGCTTCTATGATGGCCACTGTTGAAAATCCAGAAGATACTGAAGGAGAAAAACAACTGAGAACTTGTGTAGATCCTGAGATGCAACTTAAGGATGCGGTTAGTAAGCTTAAGATAAAATGTAAGAGCTGCAATAAGTGGAAATCAATTGTGGAAGAATCAACTGAATATGTTGATCAACTAGAAGCTGAAATTGAACGACTGGAAGAATTTGTGAAGGTACAATCTAAAATAATTGAAAGAAATGATGATTTAGTAGATCTGAAGCTGAGAATTGAAGAGCAGGCAAAGGTCATCAATGACCTCACATCCAGACTGGATGAAAAATCCAAGACTGTTGAGGGTCTTGAGGAGGAAGTAGTTACTCTAAGGAGTAAACTGGAGACTGAATCAGTTCCAAAAGAATCAAGGAAGAAAATACAGTTTGGACGATTCTCAGATGCGGAATTACTAGCAAGATCCAAGTGTGGTTCAGATGGGGTTGGAAAAATCTTGAGTGATCAAAGACCCGCTTGCATGGGAAAGAGTGGAATTGGCTGTGAGGCTGAGTCATCAACTGCTGGAAGTGCAAAGATCCAAAAGAAAGATAAGATGAAAGTTGAACATGTTGAAATATTACCTAGAGTGCTGAAAAGGGAACCCTCAATCCAAACTAAAAGGAGATCTGAAAATTATCCTCAAACTTTCAAAAATGGCAGACAGTCTTACTATTCTCCCAAGGAAGAAGCTATACGAAGAAATTCAAGTGAGAAGACATTTCTTCTCATGAAGTGTTAGTTCTGTGGCTATATGGGCCATACCATGTCTTATTGTGAAGAGGCAAGAAGCTATCTGAATGGAGAAGATATAGATGCTCAACAAAGGAGAACAATTTCATATCCTAATTCTTATAGAAGAAATAATTTCTATGGATATTGTTTTCATTGTTCTAACTTTGGTCATAAGGCCATTAATTGCAGGCAGAGAAGGGACATTGACACCTCATACAGAAGTTCCAGACATGTCAAGTCTCGTCAGCAAGACAATGTTGCTACATCAAACAGGTTCTCACCTCTTAAAGAAGACTTTGACTATGAAGAACCTGGGTTTGCGGAAGAGATAGTTGAAAGGCCATCAGTTCTATTTACTCAATCTAATGTCTCATGGAAGGAAAGGAGGAAGATTGAGAAATCAAACCTTGCAGAGGTAGCCCTCAAAGCTACCAAGAACAACAGTACCTGGATTCTAGATAGCGGTTGTTCATCTCATATGACAGGTAATGCCGGCCTACTAACAAATATCATAAAGAATGTTGATGGTACAGTAAGATTTGGTAATGATGGGGCTCTGAAAATCAAATGGAGTGGAAGTACCAAATTAGCTAATGGAGAATTAAAGAATACTGAAGTCCTTTACGTAGATGGCCTACGTCATAATCTCCTCAGCGTGAGTCAACTCTGTGACTCAGGACTTGTTGTTACTTTTAATCAGAAAGGCTGCACTATCAAGGGAAAAACTGGCAATTCTCTCATGAAGGGATGCAGAACAGAAGGAAACTTGTATCAGGTTGATAGTGAAGAAAATGTATGTTACATGACTGTTGAAGAATAAAACAATCTATGGAATCGGAGATTGGGACACATCAATCAACAAGACATGGAGAAAATATCAAAATTGAGAATTGTTATGGACATTCCCAACCTGAAGCGTGAGCGTGAAAAATCGTGTGATGCTTGTATTCGTGGGAAGCTAGTCTGCAGTTCATATCGGCCAAAGAAGAAAAGGGAATCTCACCTTCTTGATCTGATTCATACAGATGTTTGTGGTCCAATAAATGTTGCAGGAACACATGGAGAAAGGTACTTTGTCCTTTTCATTGATGATTACAATAGAATGGCATGTGTGATGGTCATTCACAGGAAAAGACAAGTCCTTGACTGCATGAAAACATATCGGCGAATTTCCGAGAATGATACTGGACGAACAATCAAAGTGTTGCGATCTGACAATGGAGGAGAATACACGTCCATTGAATTTGAAAATTATCTAGAGAAGCATGGGATACAACATGAGGTAGCTGCTGTGAGAACTCCACAACAAAATGGAGTTGTTGAACGAAGGAATCGACAGGTGAACAACATGGCACTAACTATGATGATTGAGAGTCGTACTCCACGACATTACTGGAAAGAGGCTGTTCAAGCTGTAGTGTACATTCAGAATCGAACAGGACTTTATATGGGTGAGACAAAGACACCATATGAATTGTGGCATGGACGGAAGCCTTCTCTAAAATACTTTCGTGTCTTTGGAAGTAAGTGCTTCATCAGAAACAAAGAAGGAAATCAGGGGAAATATGGTGACAACGCAGATGAAGGAATCTTCCTCGGTTACTCAATGAACAGCAAAGCCTACAAATGCTTCAACAATCGTTTGGGAAGGATTGTGGAAAGCAATGATGTTAAGATAATTGAAGAGAAAACCACAAATGCTTCACGGACGTCATATGCTGATGTGATAGAAAGTCATGAAGAATGTGAACATGAAGAAACTACAAATGCAGAAATAGAGGAAGCTGTTCAAAACACTCATCAATCACATAATGATGTTGACTCAGAAGAAGAATCTGAAGAAGAAACTATGGCTGAAGAGAATACTACTGAACCTCGCAGGAGAAATTGAAGAGCTGAGATTGATCCATCCAACATAATTGGGGATAGGAGTGCACCCACTCAAACCAGAAGGATGATGAATACCACGCAATCTGCATTTCTATCAGTTGTAGAGCCATCCTCATTCGAAGAATCTGCACAAGATATATCTTGGGTGAAAGCCATGAATGATGAATTAGACCAAATTGACAAGAATCGGACATGGGATCTTGTCCAGAGACCCGAAGGTCACAATGTGATTGGTACCAAATGGATCTTCAAAAATAAGTTTGATGAGCATGGAAGTGTCATCAGAAACAAGGCACGACTGGTGTGTAAAGGATACTCTCAGATTGAATGCATTGATGTTGAAGAAACCTTTGCTCTAGTGGCTAGACTGGAGTCAATCGGGCTTTTCCTTGCCATGGCACTCCAAAGAGGATATAAAGTATATCAAATGGATGTCAAGACAGCATTCTTGAATGTTGTACTCGAAGAAGAAGTCTACATTGAACAACCAGTGGGCTTTGTCTTGGGTACCGATGAAACAAAGGTCTACAAACTAAAGAAAGCTCTATATGGTTTGAAGCAGGCACCACGGGCGTGGTACTCACGGCTAGATTCATATCTCAAGAAGTTGGAATTCAAAAGAGGAGGAGTTGATCACAATCTCTATGTGAAGAATTCTCCAAAAGATCAGTTCATGGTTCTTATCTACGTTGATGATATCATTTTTGGTGGCAGCAGACAGAAATCAGTGGATGAATTTGCCAACCACATGAAATCAGAATTTGAAATGTCTATGATTGGGGAGCTCACATATTTCTTGGGGTTGCAAGTGATTCAAAAGAAGGAATACACTTTCATTTCTCAGGAAAAATATGCAAGAGAGTTGCTGAAGAAGTTCAATATGCAAGACTCCAAACCAATGTCAACTCTGATTGTTGTTGGAACTAAACTTGGAAAGCATGAGGATGGGAACTCTGTTGATCCCACCATGTACAGGAGGATCATTGGAAGCCTATTGTACCTGACAGCGACAAGGCCAGATATTGTCTTTGCAACATGCCTTGCGGCCCGCTTTCAGAGTAATCCAAAGGAGGAACACATGTCAGCAGTAAAAAGAATCATGAGGTATATTCAAGGCACACATAACTTCGGGTTATTTTTTGCTGCAGGCAGGGACAGTGAATTATTAGCGTTTTCTGATGCTGACTGGGCTGGGGATGTAGTAGACAGAAAGTCCACTAGTGGTGGAGCTTTCTATATTGGGCATAAATGTGTTGGCTGGTTGAGCAAGAAGCAAGAAAG
Source organism: Viscum album (assembly GCA_963277665.1). Classification (NCBI taxonomy): domain Eukaryota; kingdom Viridiplantae; phylum Streptophyta; class Magnoliopsida; order Santalales; family Viscaceae; genus Viscum; species Viscum album. Next base: position 791,184,361 of record OY728138.1, on the reverse strand, counting down.
TACTTCTCTTAGTACTGCTGAAGCTGAATATATCTCCGCCACAAAAGCATGCACTCAACTTCTTTGGATGAAGCAGCAGCTAACAGATATTGGTGATAAGGTGTAGTGACCAATGGTGATTTATTGCGATAACAAAAGTGCAATTGATCTCACGAAGAATCCGGTTCAACATTCTCGTACAAAACATATTGAAATACGGTATCATTTTATCAAAGAAAAGGTTGAACAAGGAGTGATTAAAATGGATCATGTTGGAACTAATGAGCAAGTGGCTGATATCCTAACCAAGCCATTGTCCTCGGCTGTGTTCGAGATGCATCGGTTGAACCTCGGTGTTCGACCACCTCCTACTGCATAAGGAGGCACCGGAAGTCCCCTCTCCCTGTTTGTCTTAACTGTTTTTATCTGCTTATGGCTGTGATGCAGGTTTATGGCGGAGATACTATCCAGGGGGAGTATGGCTTGAGCTGAACGTTGAACAAACTTTTCGGTCTTTGGTTTTATTGTCAATGGGGGAGAAAGGAATAAATTCAAGGCAAGAGAATTCAAGGCAAGAAATTCACGGCAAGCGGCAAGAAATACTTTCGTGATGGAAGTGTAAGATTGTGATGAGAAGTTTAATAAGGATAACATCGGGCATCATGGAGAATTTCAAAACACTAAGACCCAATTCAAGCTTCCTCTTGTTTTCTACACCGAGCATTGCTCACGTAGACTTAGAGTGTTGGCTGAGTTGATTCTTGCGTTTTGGATTTGCTCATGGTTGGAGATCTATTGAATTTATTCTGATTGCCAACAAACCCAAAGGGGGAGATTGTTGGAACCAGGCTCTTCAAAGCATGATTTGGTGTATGGTTTGTGTTTGTTGTCAATCCTCAGTGGAAGTTCCGAATGTGTTCCAGCAAAGTGATCATACAGACAACAGTATTGAAGGTGGCACTGTTTCCCAGTGTTTGCCAAATTTTTGGGCCTCAAAATCGGAAAATGAAGACATGGATTGTCTGCAAAAGGAGCTTCGCAGAAAAAGGAAGTGGTGCACGAAATATAAGAGGCTTGCGCGAAATACTTATGTTAGGCGCGGAAAAACAGTGGGATGCGCGAAATAGGGGATCAAGGTTTTTCGCGCAAATAGTGTTTCGAAATCAGTTTGGTGAAAAATGGCAAAGGCATGGGCTGCGCGGAAAATAAGGGTTGTGCGCGAAATACTTAAGCTGGGCGAAAGATTACGCGCCAGATGAGAGGTTTTCCGCGCCGAAGGGGATTTTGCGCGCAGTGGTCTCAGTCGCCTATAAATATGAGGTGACCCCCTTCTTTCAAAGAGTTGAGAGACTCAGAGAAGATCTGAGGTCTGTTGCGCGAAAAAGGATAGCGTAAAGGGGCTTGCGCGAAATATTCGGAGTTGCGCGAAAAAGGGGATTTTTGCGCGAAATATTATTCCGCGCGAAAAGTAATTTTTGCGCGCAATAGGAAGGTTTTGCGCGCAAAGGGTTGGTGTTGCGCGTAATTGTTAGTCAGGTTTGTCTACACGTTCTGGTTATCCGGTTCAGTGGTTCTGTGCGTTCTAGTGCATCTTTTTCAGAATTCGATGCAAGCAGAGTCTCATGCTGAGCAGAGGCAAAGACTTCAATGCACATCTATTGAAGAGACCTTCACGTCTATAAACTGAGTGGGACTTCACCAACGGCAGTGAGCCAGGGGGAGTCAACGGGAGTGACCCGAGGGACGCAGTGAGCTATCCCTGAACAATTGTAAAGGCAGTGTGCCTGGGACAGAGTGGTTGTACCTGATCTTTTGTATCCGAAGCTAGTGAAGCATAGTGGATTTAGGTACGACCGGCAACCTGTCGGCGTATTCTCCTTGGACGTAGCCCTTAGTGGTGAACCAAGTAAAAATGGTTGTGTCTTCTCTGTGCATGTGAATGTTTTCATTCTGATCATAATCATCATACAGATTCAACAAGTTCCTACCAACGTGGGAACAAGATCCAACACATTAAAAGAAAAAGTGGTCACCCTGATTCACCCCTCCCCTCTCAGGGTGTCCCGGGGTCCTTCACTGGTCGGGTGAAAAGATTCTTCTTCGAGGACTATCTTAGCAGAATGATTGGAAGGATTTACAATTAGAAGAATAGGTTCCTATCTTTTGGGGCTCAGGTCATGCTGCTGAACAGTATTATCTCCTTGATACCAATGCATATTATGTCTATTATCTCTCCTCTGAAGAGGTTTATCTCTTCTATGGAGGTAATTATGAATAAGTTTCTTTGGGATGCTAATGATGCAAGAAGGGCGCATTGGGCCTCGTGGACTCGAATGGTGAAGCCGGTTGAGGAGGGAGGAGTGGGCCTTAGAGACTTATATACGACCATGAAATCCATGCAGGCTTGGCTGGCCTGGGATTTCTTTACCAGGGACTCGATGTGGGCGAAGACTTTAAGAATAAAATATGGTGCGAACTGGGAAGACTGGAATAGAGCCAAACTGTCCAGGTTGGGACGGACAGTGGTTACTCATCTAGATGTGCTGAAGGACTCCTCTAGATGGGTGTTGGGACGCAGAGACATTAATTTATGGAGGGACAACTAGCTTGGAGATAAATTATTCTTTCTGAGGTGTCCTGGTTTGGCGATGTCTGTGAGGGAGGCTTCACAGCACCCCAGACTGCTGGAGGCTATTCTCAATGGTGACCATAAGGAAATCTACACCAGCATTGTTTTCTCTGAGCAGGATGACCGGCTATGCTTCACTACTTCTAGTTCAGGGCTGTTCAAAGACCGGGATTACCATGATCTCATTCGACAGCGCGGGATCCAGGATGAGTGTAATGTTTGCATGTGGTGTAAGGATATTCCTAAGAAGATGAGTTTCCTAGTATGGAGATCGTGGAACCAGGCACTTCTAACAGAGGACAATATTTAGTGGAAAGGGGTCCGACTAGCATCGATATGTTACTGTTGTACCTCTCCTCAGGTGGAATCACAGATGCACCTATTTTTTAAGAGAGATTGGGAAGCCTTCCTCTAGAAGTCAGTTGAGAGATGGGGTATGTTCTCTTCAGATTGCGGTTCCATGCAGGAGTTTGTTGAGTCGTGGTTTTTAGGTGCGAAACAGTAGGGTATGGGGAGCAATGCCCGCTGTATTATTCTCACAGCTATTTTCTAGACGTTGTGGGAGGCTCGAAATAAAGCTAGATTGGAAGGAAGAATTTCAGTCCCTCTTCTCCGGACGAAAATTCGAGGGCTGCTGCATGAGATAGGGTCTCTGGTAAAGGGTGGGTTAAACTCTGATCTTATCTGGAGTCTTCTCAACAGGCCAGTTTCTCATCGTTCAATCTAGGGAAGTTGGGTGTGTTTGCATCCTCTATGTTCCGGGATGAATCTCAATGTTGATGGTTTCTTTTTAAATGGGAAAATGCATGGGGGTCTCGTAAGGGACAAGAATGGTTCTATGTTGGTGGCTTTTAGAAGCTTTTATGTCTCGGGGAATTCACTGGGTGCAGAAGTGTGACCTCGGCACTCTAGATTGATGCTTTGTAAGAGGGTCGGCTGGATGGCTTCGGAGGTGGAGTCAGATTCTGAGATTCTGGTGCGGGATTTATGAGGGGAAGGTGTGATTCCTTAGGACTTGACATACTTGGTTCGTGGTTGTGCCTCTTAAATTGCTCGTGGAGGTGTGGTTCGTCATATACCCAGAGAGGCCAATTTTTCCACTGATGCTCTTTCTCGAGGTAGTTGTCTTGGATATCCGTTGATGATTTTTGATACTTTGGGATCCCTTCCTCAGGAATCTGTTGGTATTGTTCTGGGGGGTTCTCTTGGGCTTCACCATTACAGACCGCCATGATCCTTTTTATTATGTAAGGTTTTAAATGAATAAAAAATATATTTCAGTGTAAAAACACCAAGTGGTGCAATCATTGCAACCCAAGTGTTTGACTCTTCTCCTGTTGGCGTATGTGGGAATATTCTTCTGGAAAATCTCATCATACTTACCTTGGTGGAATTCAACGCTATAATGGGAATGGATTGGATCTCGTTATATAGAGAAAATATCAACTGTCAGGAAAAGGAAATATCTTTTCATATTCCGAACCATCCCATGCTCCTCTACAAATGAAAGGAAGATCATGAATCTACTTTCAAAAATACTTCAATGGTGTGGGTGTGGATTCTCTATGAAGAATCATAACACTCCCAAATGGATGAGTTGAAGAAAAGTTCCATCCTTGAGGAAATGCCCATCGTGAGGGAATACAGCGATGTATTTCCAGAAGAGTTGCCCAGAATTCCACCGGATCGTGAGGTAGAGTTCTCAATTGAACTCATACCTGGAGCTACTCCTATCTCGAAGTGTCCCTATATGATGTATCCTATCGAACTGGAGGAGTTAAAGAAGTATTTTCAAGAGCATCTGGACAAAGGATTCATACAGCCTAGTGCATCACCATGGGGTGCACCAGTGCTCTTTGTAAAGAAGAAGGATGGAACAATGTGGATGTGTATCGATTATCGGGAACTCAACAAGATCACCATAAAGAACAAGTATCCTCTCCCAAGGATTGATGACTTGTTCAACTAGTTAAGAGGAGCTCAATACTTCTCAAAGGTGGATCTTCGTTCTGGATATCATCAGTTAAAGGTGAAGAAGGAAGATATTCAGAAGATTGCCTTCCGAACAAGGTATGGGCACTATGAGTTTTTGGTGATTCCCTTTGGACTTACTAATTCCCCTGCAATCTTCATGGATTTAATGAATAGAGTCTTTAGACATTACCTCGACAAATTTGTGGAAGTGTTTATTGACGATATTCTCATCTACTCCAAGAGAAAGGAGGAACATGAAGAACATTTAAGACTTGTGTTGGAGACATTAACAAAGGATAAGTTGTACGGAAAGTTCAGAAAGTGTGACTTTTGGATGAATCAAGTCATGTTCTTGGGACATGTGATCACAAGTGAGGGAATTTCTGTGGATCCTTCAAAGACAAAGGCAATTGAGGAATGGACCAGGCCCTCTAGTGTCACAGAAATCCATAGTTTTCTTGGATTAGCTGGGTACTACCGACATTTTGTGAGAAACTTCTCACATTTTTCAAGCCCACTAACTAAGTTAACAAGGAAAGGGGTAAAGTATGTCTGGACTGAAGAATGTAAGGGATGCTTCAAGGAGCTAAAGAAAAGGCTGATCACAGCACCTGTACTCACACTACTGAAAAATGGAGAATGTTTTGTGATATACAGTGATGCTTCAAAGAAAGGATTGGGTTGTGTACTCAAGAAAAATGATAATGTGATAGCCTACGCCTCACAACAGTTGAAGATCCATGAGCAGAACTACCCGAATCATGATCTAGAGCTAGTAGCTGTGATTTTTGCCTTGAAAATCTGGTGGCACTACCTTTATGGAGAGAAGTGTGACATATACACCAACCACAAGATCCTAAAGTATATATTCACACAAAAGGATCTCAACATGCGTCAAAGGAGATGGTTAGAGATAATCAAGGATTACGATTGCTCTATTCACTATCATCCTGGAAAGGTGAATAAGGTAGCCGATGGTCTAATCAGAAAAGAACCTGCTACTCTATCCATGCTGCGGATTGAGAAAGACCCTATCTTCTTGGATATTCAAAGGATGGATTTGGAAATCATAAGGGAAAGGGATACATCCTACGTTTCCCAAATGATTGTGTAACCATCTATCCAGGAGAAGATTAAGGAAGCACAAAGGGATGATGTGGAGAAAAAAAAGAGGGTGAATGCAGTAAAGGAAGGGAAGTTGCATGAGTTTTATATCAGTGATGATTGTGTGATTCGGTTTGGAACGCGGCTTTGTGTGCCTTCATCACCCGGGATAAAGAAGGAGCTATTGGAAAATGCACATAGCTCAACATTTTCTATCCATCATGGGAGTGCCAAGATGTACCGAGATCTCTGAGAACACTTCTGGTGGGATAACAAGAAGAAGAAGATTGTGGAATATATATCAAGGTGCTTGGTATGTCATCAAGTTAAAGTTGAGAAAAAAAATTCCAAAGGTATGATGCAGCCATTGTCTATACCCTTGTCGAAATGGAAAAATGTTACTATGGACTTTGTCACGGGTCTCCTGAAGACATCAAAGGGAAATAATGTGATATGGGTTGTGGTTGATCGAATCACCATGATATCCCATTTTATCACTATTCGGGAAGATCTCTCGCTTGAACAACTTGCAAAGATATATGTGAAGGAAGTGGTGAGACTGCACGGTTTTCCACTCTCAATTGTCTCTGACCGTAATCCAAGGTTCACATCTAAATTCTGGAGGAGCCTTCAATATTCTTTGAGTACTGAATTAAATTTTAGCACGGCCTATCACCCCCAAACTGATGGCCAGTCTAAAAGGACTATTAAGATGCTTGAAGATATGATAAGAGCCTTCTCTCTTGAATTAAAAGGTGGTTGGGATCAACATCTCCCATTGGTTGAGTTCTCATACAACAATAGCTTCCACTCGAGTATTCAGATGGCTCCATATGAAGCTCTATATGGAAATCGATGTAGAACTCCAACCTATTGGGATTAAGTTGGAGAAAGAAAGCTACTTGGACCCGATGTTGTTCAAGAGATAACAGAGAAAGTTCAAGTCATCCAGAAACACATCAAAGATTCTCAATGTCAGAAAAAGAGCTATGCTGACAACCTTCGAAGGGACTTGGAGTTTGACGTTGGAGATAAAGTCTTCCTTCAAATATCTCCATAGAAAAGAGTCATGTGATTCGGGAAGAAAGGGAAGCTAAGCCCAAGGTATATTGGCCCCTTTGAGATCCTTGACCGCATAGGAGTCATGGCCTATCTTCTTGCACTTCTACCAAATATGGCTCAGTTCATGATGTGTTTCATGTATCACTACTGAGAAAGTACATACCAGACCCCTCACATGTACTAAACTCAGAGGTGGTGCAGCTGGAAGATGATCTCTCCTATGAGGAGCAGCCAGTAAAGATTTTGGATTGGAGAGATAAGGTTCTATGCAACAAGACAACCCATATTGTCAAAGTATTGTGGAGGAACTATAAGTTTGAGGAAGCAACTTGGGAACCAGAAGAGGAAATGAAGGATAAACACCCTCACCTGTTTGTGTAAAGTGAAATTTCGGGGGCGAAATTTCTTAAGGGGGGAAGAATGTAACAACCCAAAGTTTTTAAATGGAAATTCCCTTCTTATAATTATGTCATAAAATAACATTAAAACACAAAATAATGAACTACTAATTGATAAGTTACCTTTAAACATAAGTTTGTCACTCTTGTGTTTGGAATTTTGAAAATCTGACATACATTGTTGTGTTCAAGATGATTTTTGGATTCTAATGAAACAAAAATAATTTTCTGTGAATAGTAATTTACCCTTTTGGATAGTAACATACCATTATAAATAGTATTATGACCCTTATTAATAGTAAATCATCCAACATAATAGTAACCTTACCCATGAATAATTAAATAAATTTTAGACATCTCAGAAAGTGACAATTTTACCTTAGTAAACGTTTTGGTATTTTGTAAGTCATAAATAATTAATTATAATTAATTAATTAATTTAAAAGAAATTTATTTTCTTAAAATTTGTTTATTAATTATCAAATAAATGTCTTTTAGTTTTTAGATGATTTTATAAGACCCTACGTAATTTTTGAAAACACTATAAAATCAGTTTTAATTTTAAAAACTGTTTTTTAAGTAAATTATGATTTTAATTAAATATTAAATTAATAATATTTATAAAATTATTTTTTTAAAAATGGACTTCATTCTTGTATTCTACACATATAAAAATGGTTGGGGTAAATTTTTGGGATTTTTCTGAGATACTTGAATTTTTTATGAATAGTGAAATACCGTAATTTACAAAATTAAGCTAAATAAGCTAATTATAGAGTCATTTGTGATGTTATGCTGATTTAATCCCACTTGTTTTAGGATAACATGATACAATTACTATTCTTGGTCACTCAAGACTCACTATTCCTTGTCTTATGGGTAATTAATAAACTAATAAATTTTATATAAAGGAAACCCATATCCCCTCCACTATAAATACCACCCTTCACATCCTCATTTCATTACACCTATCAAGCTCCAAGAATTCCCTAAACTCTACCCAAAAATCTTCCCTAGCCCCTATCCCACTTCCAAGAGCTTCTGGTCTCATAAAAATACCAATCCTAGATTCATTAAGGAGGATCTCAAGAGGAGTATTTAAGAGGTAATTTCTCTCCCTCTTCTCCTTTAATTTCCTTTCAAGTTCAAGTTCATTTCTTGATCTCTCACCACCTATCATCATCCAAATGGTTTTGTAACTCTATTATTATACATTTAATGTAATGTTATTATGATAATAGGATATTATATCATCCAACCCCCTTTCCCTCTTCCTTTTATTTTATTAAAGAGAACGTTGTTCGTGAGGTGTTAACTTATCACCTTCAAGAACGACATGCTTTCTTCTTCCATTTATATCTTCATATCTGGTCATGAAACCATTTTTATGGTTGAAACAGAATATTTTATATGTATTATATTTTATTTTAAGTTCTGTAACTTACTTATGAACATATTACTAAGTGATAAATTAAAACAAGTTTGTTGTGATCGAAAAACCGCCTAAATTAACCCAAATAATAATCATTTAATTCTTATCTAATGATTTATCCACATGGATATAATATAATTCATTATAAAATCATTAAAACTCCTGTAATGTCATTAATGACATGTAATATTAGTTCTGGATGTTTACCCATGTTCTACCCGAACTTCAATTTATGAATATGAGTGAACCACCCAAGAAAAACCATAAAAACGAACATCCCCAAACAATGTTTTTAAACTCTATAAGTCATCCAAAGGAACATAATATGACATAATGAAACCATAATGAACCCTATTAATGTATAAAAGGTTCTTTAATTTCTAATTAATGAATATAATGTCATTATATAGGACATTAAAGAGAAGGAAGCATTCGGATACAAGGTAAGGGGAAATCTCAAACCCAATTCTCTTCCTTTGGGTCCTCCCTCTTTCACTCCATTTTTGATATGGTTACTCCATAAAGATAATTTTTTCATCATTTTCTTTAATTTTATGGGATATATATGTTTTTCACTGGTTTTTATGTCAAACAAAATGTTTTCCAAAAGAACTCTTCTTTTAAGAACACCCCTTTTACTTCTCACTCAAAGTGGACGGTTCTTGTAACATGTATGATATTCCCTATTTATTTTGGGAACCCAAAGCTTATGAATGTGTTATTATGATATGAAACCCATTACATTCCATGGTTTAGTTATGTACATTTTTTATATGTTTTCTATGTGGCAAGCATGATAATTATAATGTTATGATGTGACGGGTGTGCCCAAAATTATATAGCGCAATATAAATGTTTCAATGTGACGGGTGCACCCATAATTATACAGCGCTCCAATGAATTGGGTAAAGTTATGAATCTCATGAGTAAATTTGAAATTATGTGTGAACAAGATGCTAGCTTGGTTCACAAGTATGTTTGGTATTTAACCACTAAGACATGATGTTTCATTTTTATGCATTGCCACATTTCAAGTCTTATATTTATGCTTCCTCTCATGTTCATAATATTTTCCCCGTGATATGATTATGTTCACCCCATTCTATATTGTTCTTATCTATCCTCTTACTGGGATTTTAGCTCACCCCTTTTGATGTATATCCTCAGGTGGCTACATGTACTAAGGAGAGGACAAGTGCCAATAAGAAGCTAGAGAAGAAGAAATTAAATAAATGTTTATGTTTGATGTTGTAATTGCTATGTATGGTCCTAGTTTTCCCAAGATACTAACCATTGGATCCTCTATGTGTAATACTATTATGTTTTTTACCTTTAAAATGATGTAATAGTAATGTAAGAATAGGTCGGGTCGCTATAAGGTATTTGACCCAGGATTCACCATAGGTCACAGAGGACTTGGAAATAGCTTGGTCCTCTTAAGATGGGGTGTTTTAACTATTCACATGGATATATACATAACATGTGGGATTTTCAAACCCATCAATCTATCAGAAGAGATTTGGTTGATTGACCACTAGTAAAATGGTATCAGTTTCATCTAGGAGAACTGTAGGGTAGCAGACATGGAATAAGAGTTAGAGGATCATTACGAGGTCCTTGTCACATTGATCTATTTTTACTGCCAACACCCCCTATTGGTCAAGATAAGGATTAGGGAACTAGTTGATATAGATCTTTTTTGTTTTAGGATATAGTGTTTTTTTGTTCTAGATGATCTAGGTGTGTTTAGAAGTATGATTTATAACCCATCAATGTTGAAAGTATTAATGTTTTATAATAGTGTGAAAAACATTGTTTCTTTCCCCTTTATGCTTAAAATTTTACATGGTGATTCAATGAATTATTTGATACCTATTGTGGTGTTGTTTCCCTCGGAATCCGGGGATGACCGCCTTGATGGGAGGTTCAAACATTCTGATCGGTTTCTAATGGGTTTGTTCGTAGAACCGGAAACATCCAATGATTCCACATCCATTCGGACCTACTTTCCAAAGGTAGGTGCTCATTAGTTTGTGGGATGATGAGGCTTAGGAATTTTCATTGGTCAAGAGGATGGGAGGTTGGACTCATCACACCTTTTTTAGGGGAATTATTGTCTACTCCGGGACTCTCTTTATAGATTTAAGTTATGTTCGTGAATCCTTATTATATTACCAAGTATAAAATGAGCTTTCCTTCAGATCTTACAATCAATGATTAAACATGTAGGAAATTTAGAGAATCTTTTGTATGTATTCGAGGTTCTTCATCGATAGAGAATCATATATATTTATTAGAGATTCTTGGTCAATGGTACCCTTCGACACATTTATACAGAAGTCTCTTGGTCATTATGATGACCATGCTGGTTTTAAATCCACTCAGTGGGGAACTTGAAGTTTATTTTCATTCAGAAGGACATGGATTATTTTAGAGTTGGGATCGAACCCATAGACGGGCTACCTACATATCCTTTATTTAGAAAATGAATCAGAACCCACGTAGTTCGAGTAAGGGAGTATGATGTTTATGATTGATGGCTCAAAGAAGGATGTCACAATTACTTTTACACTCTAAGCTTACGTGAGTCATGATCGGTGTGAGAAACAAGAGGTATTGGTAAAAATTAGACAATTGTTCCATGAAAGATGCAATCATAAGAAATAATGTGGGGCTTATGTATGTATGACTGCCCAGATAAATGAAGGTTAGGATTTACTTTAGGGAAGAAATCCATGAACAGGGTCTATAAAGGTATATGTGCTTCATAGAGATTTTGAATACTCTAAATTGGGGCTTACTCCTGAAAAGGAGTCCCAAATTAGGAGAAGAATTATGATTGGGTTTTACTCCTGAAAAGGAATCCCAGATCAAAGGTAAATTAGGACTGGTTAAGAGAAATTAAGACTGGGGCTTACTCCTGAAAAGGAGGCCCAGGTCAAGGATTAAGGTTTAGGGCTTACTCTTGAGGAGGATGCCCAAATTAGGGGACTGGGGCTTACTCCTAAGGAGGATGCCCATATTTGGGAACTTTAAGAATTGGGGCTTACTCCTAAGGAAGATGCCCAAGTTAAGAATTATGACTGGGGCTTACTCTTAAGTAGGATGCCCATATTTGAGACTGGGGCTTACTCCTGAAAAGGAAGCCCAGTTTAAGGGAATTAAGGTTTGGGGCTTTCTCCTGAGTAGGATTCCCAAATTAGGGGACTAGGGCTTACTCCTAAGGAGGATTCCCAGATTTGGGAACTTTTAAGAATTGGGGCTTACTCCTAAGGAGGATGCCCAGATTCAGGAACTTTTAAGAATTGGGGCTTACTCCTAAGGAGGATGCCCAGATTCGAGGACTTATGACTAGGGATTATTCCTGAAAAGGATCCCAGCTTAAGGATTCTCTCATCTTAAAGGATGAGGTTGAATAAATTAAATATCAATCTTTAGTGACATAAAGATGTGTAAATCACTAGGTTTTGAGAGATATTCCACAGAATTCCTTTCAGATAAGGAAGTCAAATTAAGAAATCATGCCATAAATGGCTTTGAAGAGTGTCTTGAAGACTGAATCTTGAATAGGAAAGGTGGAATGGCTTAAGAGGGGTGAAATGGGCAATAAGGGAACCCAAAAAGGCAGGGGCGCGCAAGTCCTGGCAGGCGCGCAGGTACTGCGTGGGTGCACAAGTCCTGGTCGCGCAGGTATGCCTGCGCGACACATGGTGTACTTTCATGACGGTTAACCAGCAGGGTAATACTTGAGAGACTCTTCATTAAATCCTTTAGAATGCTCTTGAGGTTCTTCCAGAAGAAGGGTTCGCAAGATCTATTGAAGGAGTAAGGCGGCGTGCAAGTGTGGCCCTTTTCCCTTAAGGGATGGCCACTCAGGCGCGCAAGTGTTGATGAGTTTCAACACTTAGGCCTTCCTCCCCCTCTTTATATCTTCCGTTCTAGGTAAGAAATTACCTTATAAGTGTTTCGGAAGCTTTTAGAAGAGACTAGGGCGCCGGGAGCTCAAATCTGAGTTTCTGGAAAAAATCCTCTCGAAATGGGGGGCCCACAGGGTCTATTTATAGGCAGGAGAAGACCCCGGAAGGTTACCACTTAGGTCGCACAAGTCACTTGTGCGACCATAATGCGTCTTGCAAGTGGACTTGCGCGACTATGAGGAAACTTGTGCGACTTATGGGCAATCTTCTCCTTGTTCATCCCTTTGTCGATTTTTGATATTTTCTTCAAATGATGAATCAATTTGTGCTAAGTCATTTCCCTTTACATTCCTTTGGACTTTGTGATGAAAAAGGAGTGTCAAAAAAAGTTCCCCCTCAGATTTGGATCCAAATGAAATGAGGATGTGACTCTGAGGAAAAGAATAAAACCAAAGGAAAGGTGGCACGCAAGTCTTGATGGCGTAGAGGGCGGCGCACAAGTGCACATCACGTAGGGCCTGGGCGCACTGGGTGTAGGCACGCAGATAGGCCGCCTGGCCTATAAATACGCGGTCATTGGCCGCGCTTCGCATCTGATTCCGAATTCTCGAGCTCTCGCCGTGCAAGTCATCTTCTTTCCATTGTTTCCTCGTTGTCACGCTGCTGTCAAGGTAATAGGACTTGGGCAGTGAAAACATGCGCGAAAATAACTTGCGTGACACATTTAACACTTGTACGGCACATCCATACTTGCACGCCTTAATGCCTTAGCCATTTTTCCAAATTTCTTTCACAAATTTTATGAAAAATCAATCCATTTAAGAGTTAATTTATTCAACTCTTGTGCAGAATCAATGGCTCTTAGACCTGGAGTAGTTGATGAACTGGCTAGCAAGCGGATAGATGATATGATGGACATCATTGGCCATGATTATTATACTGTCAAAGATAGAACTATTCTGGATTTGGCTAAGTATCTGAAGAAATATCATTGTGACTTCCCATAGAGCACTTATCTGCATTTGTATGGCTATGGTCATTTATGAGAAGTCACCATTCCAGAAGCAAAGAACTATCTTCCATTTTCATGGTTCCAGAACTACACCAACTTTGCTTCAGAAAATATATCAGGTGGAGGAGTATTTCTAAGTGCTGGAACAGTGGAGAAGGCCTACGTGATTCATCATAGACCTTGCACACCAGATCTGAAAAATCATACACCTGAGCTGCAACCACAGTGTCATCCTTCAATCTTCCGAAATGCTCAGATGGATCAATCCAAAGGCTGGAAGAAAAGTTGGGACTTCCGTCCTGGGGGAGGCATGAAGCCAACTTGGATGTGGGAATACTGGGTGCGACAAACCTATGCAGATTTTGTCAAGGATTTGAAGGGAGCTGCAATATACGAAGCTGTCTGGGTTGGGAAAACATATGTTTACAATCATGATAACTTCGTCCCGGAGATACTCAGCCACTGGAGCCTGTTAGGTCGGAGAAAAACGGGAAGGATGGAAAGAGGGGGGGTGAATTGCCTTTTTAAAAAAAAGATTAACAAATTAAAATCAAAGTTGAAAGTGCAGCGGAAATAAAGAGGCAAGACACAAGAATTGATAATGGAGTTCGGCCAAAAACCCGGCCTACGTCTCCGCTCCCAACTCAACCGTTGATAGATTCTACCGCTTGCTTTTCAATGGTTTTAGCAAGAAACCCACTAGGCTTTGAGGTAGCACTAGAACCTATTACAGCTTGCTTTTGAATTGGTTTAGCAAGAACCCACTTGCTTTTGATGGTTGAGCAAGAACCCACTAGCCTTCTTACAGGTGAAGGCTAGCTCACCTATGACACAAGCCTTTTAAAAGGAAAGGCTTGAAGAAACCTCTTCACACCTTAGTGGTGATGTGAAACCCAAAAGAAAGAGGGATGAGAAAAGGTGTTGGGATTTGTAGGCACAAACCCAAATTTAAAGATCAAAATAAATATACAATAAAAACCGTATTGGGAGAAGCCTTGGGCGCCTTTGATTGATTGGAGATGTTGAAGGCCGCTTCCAAGCTTCTTTGATGGAGCTCCTTGGATGTGGAAGTTGTTGGAGCAAAGAGGGTTCCTTTGAGGAAGTCCGCCGGAGGTACGCCAAAGATGGAAAATGTGTATGGTGGCTTTGTATATGATCCGGTTGGTGTCCGAGGCTTCCTTGGCCTTTATTTATAGGCATGGAACCCTTGGGGAGTCTTCGGAGCCGTTGTAAAGGGCCTCGGAGCCGTTGGAGGCCAAAAGAGGGTTGACTGGTCAAAGCCAACGGCTAGTTTGACTGGGCTACCGGCTGGCCGGTACAGCTCCACCGGTTGGCCGGTGCCTTGGCAGAGGAGAAGAATTTTGGTCCAGGCTCCACCGGCTGACCGGTGGAGGAGCCACCGGCTGGCCGGTGGGGAGACAGTAGCTGCCACTGTTTGACTGGATGCCACCGGCTGGCCGGTGGTCAAGCCACCGGCTGACCGGTGGAGCCTGGCAGTGGGCAATGCCTCTGCCAGGTCCACCGGCTGGCCGGTGCTATCACACCGTTTGGCCGGTGGACTGAATTTCAGTCCACGTGATGTGCTTCATGGCCCATTTCCTTGGAAATCTTTTGCCTATAAAACAAAAACACTTAAAACAATGTTAGAAAAAAAGAAAGTGATTGTGATCATGAAAATTAAACCACGAGGGGATACGAGAGGTACAACAATCTCCCCCTATTTTTATGATCACAATCACCGAAACAATCAAAGTAAAATACTGAAATTAAAGACATTCTTAAAGGATAATTTGAAAATAAATCAAAGCATGATCAAAAGGATTCTCCCCCAATCAATCAAGAATTTCTCCCCCTTTGTGATTATCAAAATAGCTCGGGGCATAAAACTTGATTGAGGGAAAATGATTTGAAAAACAAGATTTGAGATTTGAAAATCAATTGAAATTTTGGAATTTGAAAGATTGAAAAACAGTTTGAATTGAAAGTTTTGAAATCAAAAACCAATTGAAATTGAAAATTTGAAACGAACTAAAAAAAGAACTTAAACAAACTTAACTCCCCCTAAATAAAAACAATGAATCACCGGGGAGAGGGATTTTGAAAAGAGAGAATTTTAGGCCCGGAGAGACTCGCTAAGAGGGATTTTTCAATCCACACTTGCCTTGTAGCGGGTCTTCTCCTAAAAAATTCATCATTGAAGAAGATAGATTTGGGGCGTCCATACCGGGCATTTTTGCAATCACACTCATATATCATGTGCCCGGGTTTCTTACAATAATTACAAAATTTAAAACTAGAGCTCCCCCTTACAAAAACAGTGGGTGCATGGGAGGAGGAAGCTATATTGGTGTAGCCAAGTCCATTGGTGGTTCTAGATACTCGTTGAGAACCTAAGAGTTTGGACAAATTTTGTTCACCTTGGGTAAACTTGGCTAGGGATTCTCTAAGGTCCTTAATGGTTGATTCCAAAGAATCAACATTGGGGAAATTTTGGATTTTTAGGGAGAGTTCCTCCTTCTCTTTGAGAAGTTGGTCTTTTTCGGAGGAAAGCTTTTTGAAATTCTTTTTCAAAGAAACAAATTTAGAAGAAAGTTCATGAAAACCATTTTCTAATTGGTCTCTAGCATGTTGGAGTTCTTCGTATGATAAATGATTAAAAGAATTAGAAGAACTAGAGGATGAAGAAGAGGAAGAGGATGATGATACCTCATGATTTGCCATTAGGCATTTTTTACCTTGGTCGCTTGAGGAGAAGGAGGAGAAGGAGGAGCTATCACTCCATGTTGCCTTTGAAGCCTTCTTCTTTTTCTTCTTCTTGGCCCTTTTCTTGTGAAGTGGGCAAGCGGGTACGGATTTTGCATCGGGTTCTTACTTTTGAGCGGGTTCTTGCTTTTGAGCCATGCTAGTACCTTCATGGGTTAGCTCTAAATATTTCCAAATATCATGTGAAGTAGAGAAAGTAGAGATGCAATTAAATATATTACGGTCTAAGCCACAATGAAGAGCATTCATGGCTTTGCCATCAAGCTCGAAATTTGCAATGTCGGCGGGGGTCCATTTAGACTCATCGGGAGAAGAGAGCGTAAAACCATGCATAACAATTCTAAAAATAGGATAGCTAATACTTTTAATAAAAGTTGACATGCGGGTTTTCCAAAAAGTATAATCGGCTCCATCAAACAATGGAGCACGATCCAAAGAATGTCCTTCGGGGGATTGAGAGGAAGAAGCGGTAGAAGCCATCAAAAAATAGGATCTTTAATTTGAAACCGGTTTAGGGAATTATTCAAATTTTGCCTGTGATACCAATTGTTAGGTCGGAGAAAAACGGGAAGGATGGCAAGAGGGGGGGTGAATTGCCTTTTTAAAAAAAAGATTAACAAATTAAAATCAAAGTTGAAAGTGCAACGGAAATAAAGAGGCAAGACACAAGAATTGATAACGGAGTTCGGCCAAAAACCCGGCCTACGTCTCTGCTCCCAACTCAACCGTTGAGAGATTCTACCGCTTGCTTTTCAATGGTTTTAGCAAGAAACCCACTAGGCTTTGAGGTAGCACTAGAACCTATTACAGCTTGCTTTTGAATTGGTTTAGCAAGAACCCACTTGCTTTTGATGGTTGAGCAAGAACCCACTAGCCTTCTTACAGGTGAAGGCTAGCTCACCTATGACACAAGCCTTTTAAAATGAAAGGCTTGAAGAAACCTCTTCACACCTTAGTGGTGATGTGAAACCCAAAAGAAAGAGGGATGAGAAAAGGTGTTGGGGTTTGTAGGCACAAACCCAAATTTAAAGCTCAAAATAAATATACAATAAAAACCGTATTTGGAGAAGCCTTGGGCGCCTTTGATTGATTGGAGATGTTGAAGGCCGATTCCAAGCTTCTTTGATGGAGCTCCTTGGATGTGGAAGTTGTTGGAGCAAAGAGGGTTCCTTTGAGGAAGTCCGCCGGAGGTACGCCAAAGATGGAAAATGTGTATGGTGGATTTGTATATGATCTGGTTGGTGTCTGGGGCTTCCTTGGCCTTTATTTATAGGCATGGAACCCTTGGGGAGTCTTCGGAGCTGTTGTAAAGGGCCTCGGAGCCGTTGGAGGACAAAAGAGGGTTGACTGGTCAAAGCCAACGGCTAGTTTGACTGGGCTACCGGCTGGCCGGTACAGCTCCACCGGCTGGCCGGTGCCTTGACAGAGGAGAAGAATTTTGGTCCAGGCTCCACCGGCTGACCGGTGGAGGAGCCACCGGCTGGCCGGTGGGGAGACAGTAGCTGCCACTGTTTGACTGGATGCCACCGGCTGGCCGGTGGTCAAGCCACCGGCTGACCGGTGGAGCCTGGCAGTGGGCAATGCCTCTGCCAGGTCCACTGGCTGGCCGGTGCTATCACACCGGTTGGCCGGTGGACTGAATTTCAGTCCACGTGATGTGCTTCATGGCCCATTTCCTTGGCAATCTTTTGCCTATAAAACAAAAACACTTAAAACAATGTTAGAAAAAAATAAAGTGATTGTGATCATGAAAATTAAACCACGAGGGGATACGAGAGGTACAACAGAGCCCAGCAACTAATTCTTTCCATCTGACTCATGGAGAAGTAGGCATCAGTCTGTGGGATGTCCACAAGATCTCAGGGGCTCCAATTTTGGGTGATATGTATGATGAATTTATTCCTCCCAAGGTGACTTGGAATGATTCAGAGAAAACTCCTGCTTTAGCTCGGGAATTATTTAAGATCTTCCATAGGCTCAAGAGTTCAGAGACCTCATTAACTCATTCTAGAAAGGATATTCATCCGGGGGAATGTATGAATATATTTATTATTGAGAATAAAGAGAGGGAGCCAAAGGAGAAGGAGCCAAAAGAAAAAGGATCCAAGAAAAAGAAATCCAAGGATAAGAGGCCCAAACGTCCTACCACCTCCCCAAAACCTTAGAAGAGGGGTGATCATGGCACATTCTAGACAACTCTAGAAGCAGGAGATTTCGAGAAGTGGGGATATGAAGTGAATCAAATAATCCCAAAGAAGACTCATCTGGCGGGCTTCTTGGAAATGTGGCTCAGTGTTTATCTCTTTCCAGTCAGGGATTCGAAGGGAGGCTTCAGGCCAGGGACCTTTGTCATTGCGGAAAAGATGGCGGAGGGAAAATGGTTGGGTTGGCTACCCCCATTTTAGCAAATATTCACAGGAGTTTACTTCATGTCTTCATGGGTAAATATCCTTTAAGAATAGTGGGACCATTCCAAGTTTTATGGGGATGGATCTCCACTCACTTCAGGACTTATAATGTACAGAATGGATTACAAATTCCTGGAAGTTCTTTCAAGACGTCAGTGCAAGAATTATCTGGAGTTACTCCATTAGATGTTAATGCCTATGACGTGAAAGTGAGGATGAGAATGTTTAAGTAATTCAACTTCTTTCCCTATGGAAGTCCACCAACCGGGTGGTTTGTTGATGATGGAACAACCCATTTGGATTTGAGGGCATACATGCTATCTTGTAGGGATAGTGTGCTAGTTTCCAGGATTGACGGAGAAATCATATGCGAGGCCTATGCTCCATATAGATTTTCACTTCAATTTAGATGTTTGCAATAGATTGTTGTATCTCCTCCAGTACATGTCAGGTTAGAGCAACATCTGATGGTTTCTCGGCAACTATGGCTACTGACGTCAAGGGAGAAGACTGGGGTAGTATTTGATCTACCAGTTGAAAAAGCGGCACATAATTTGACTACATATTATGCCGAACACTGGATAGAATCATACCACAAAGGGATATTGAATCATCCAGTTTATCAGGTGGGGAAAAGGAAGAGGACTGTAGAGAAAGAAACCCTTCCTCATGAAGGTGATTCTTCCCCACCTGAAGTTTATTCGACAGACTCCTCCTCTAGAACTGATTCACTGGATTCCCATGATGGGGATGATGAGGCACAACCAGCAGCAAAGTGGTTTCGTGCCTGATATAATCCTCCGGTCAGAATTAAAAGACCCACTCCATCAACTCCTGGTGAGTTTCTTCATTGTAGTAATTTAATCACTGCTCCTTTATAAAGAAATAAGTCTTACTTTCTTATTCTTTATCTGTAGTTGTAGGAGCTGGGAAGAAATTGAAGTCAAAAATTGTAGGACCTTCCTCGCAGCCTTCATATCTAAGACCAGAGGCTATTCAGCTATGGCAGAGTTTATACTGTGGTACTGAGACCGCCTGTCTGGATTTGTGTGAGGGCCTACAACTTCCTGGAATAGGGAATCTTATGGATTCTACAAATCTACAATATGAGGATAACCCCAATGAAGTGCAGGCTTATATCAGAGAGCTGGAAATGCTCATATATGCCACTGATGAGTCTGTTCATGTCACCAGGCGGGTGAAGGAAATGATTGATCGTGGAACCACTGTGGGGGCTGGTGGTTCTGGAGATGAGGAGTGGCATGAGTATGTGGGTCCTAAAGATGTAAGTTTTCTTTCCTTATTTGATTTGCAACTTGATCTCAGTCGAAGCTTTGTTACTTAAAGAAGATATTTTTTTTATCTTGCAGCTTGAAAAGAAAGGAATTGGGGTTCCTTCGCCACAGTATAGCCCCGGTGGTACTGCCATCGGGGCTGCTACTGATTCTCCTCGCGAACCAGGCGAGATATCTCCCAGCCAGCAATCCATGAATGAGGTGCTGGACATATCCTTCCATTCGCCAATCCCAGTGCCAATAAGGGAGACTACCGATACTCCCAAAAAACCAAAGAATCAAAGGCAACGAAGGAGGAAGTCCACAGCTAAACGCTTTATTAGCAGTGATAAGTCCTTAGAGTAATCATGAGTTTATACCCATGACCACATGGTTACTCATATTTCTGGGGATTGTAGGGGCTTCTTCAATTTCCCCCCTAAGGGAAAGGACTGATCCTCCTTCAAAGACCACGGAGGGTGCTGTGGAAAAATCACAGATCCATGCTGACTTGGATGATCCTGGAGAAGAGCTAGCATCTATTCCCAGTATCCCTCCTACTGCTATTACAAGAAGAGAAGAACCTATTTCTGGTAAGTCAACAATGCTTCATAAAAATGTTGAATGAAACACTGACTGATTTCCATTTTGTGATACTTCAGGTTCAACTCCTGCATTAGAGCTTCTGGAGACTGTTGAAAATGATGCAACTGATGCTGTGATTTTACCCGAAGATACTGTCCAGGGTCAGGGGCTGCAGGATGTAAGTCGTCAAGAAGACACACCAAACTCTCCCACTGTTGAGACTAACCCGGATTCTGAAATATCATTGGATGAAATGATGAATCACGGAATGTCTTTTGAAGAATTTTATGATCATGCTAAGTTGTCCTGTGTTTTAAAAGACCTTGGGCGTGAGTGTTATCCTTTGCCTAGTAAATTTTATTATAATTTACAATTCTAATCATGACTGAAAATGATACGTAGTTCCATCCATAGAAACTGCTGAACTGCCAATGCCTGAAGAGGCTGTGGACATTGATGTCAACCCTACCATTGCAGAAACATTATCTCAAGTAGAGCTAAACCCAGTAAACCCTCCTGAGACCCATCTTGAAGATCCTGTTGATACTAGGACAGATGGGGAGGAGTCTTCTCAGGTTTCTAACCCACCGTCGGGTAAGGGATAACAATATTTGTGATTGTACTTAATTTTAAAGACAACCGATTCTTTTGTTATCCTTTGAAGCTAACCAAAGCTTTCAATTAATTATGAAGGGCTGTCAACTACAGTGGATAAGTCTGGAGGTGAAGCCTCAGCCTCTACCCCCACTGGAATTGAAAGCGAAGAAGCACAAGTCAGGGGGGAAAGAACAGAACATGGAACTTCCTTAAGTGCATTAATCCCAGATTACCTGCCCCCCTGTGATGATGATGTTGAATCAGACCCAGAGATGCTTAAAGAGTTCAGCTTTTCATGACGCAAGGCATGGAACAACATATGGAAAATCATATCTGAGGTTCCTTTAGAAGAGTTATCATAGAAAATTCCTCGATTGTCCTCCCAATTAGTCATACTAGGACTTGGCGGTTTTGGATATGAAAAGATCCATACCACAGTGAAACAGATCATCTTCAGGAGGGAGCAGGAGCAAAAGTGCTGCGAAGATCTGACCAGGGTGAAATTTGCAGTTAACATCAGTGAATTTTAGGCTGCGGTATCCCAAGATGAGGCTGATTATACTGCCAAGATGAAAGAGCTGAAGCATAAAATCAAATAAAAAGTCATCCAGCAGATGCACCTTCAGCAATAGTTGGATGCTGTTATTGGGGAACTTGACCAACTCAATAATTCACTGGAGGGAGTTCAAACGAATGGTATGAAGACCATTACGGATGCCAATAAAGCACTCCATCAGTCTAAAAAAGAGTGAAGTTGGTCGAGTGCATGAGCTTCAAGTAGTTGCTGATGAAGCTCGGGATGTGGTTCATCAACTGAAGACTTATGTTGAAAGCCTCTTGTAATTCTTGAAAAAGAGAAGAGACTCCAGTCTGTGGATGTCCTTATAACTCTTGTGCATCAATGAAAAACACTTTCACCTTCACTCATTTGTACCTAGATTCTCTTTTGCTACATGATTTAGATTTTACCTAAGCCAATGGGCCTATTAAGAATAGTTTGATTTTTACTAGGATTAATGTAAATAACCCTACAAACTTTGAACCTTTTAATTGATCAATGTTACCTAAATCATACAAAAAATGTATGTTTAGTGAGATGGGAACTTGAATTTTATTCAGAGTTCCCCTGTCTTTTGTGGGCAGTTTAAAGTCATGAACGTTGGACATAAAAAAGGCTAATGTTTAAGGTCGAAATAGCTTTCACCGAAATGGATTAGAATTGACTCAATTCCTTGAAAATTCATCTAAAAACATATTACCATACTCAAGTATGAGGGAAAATATGTAATCTATGACTTAAGAATAATTGAATCTGAGGAATGATATGAAAAAGAGCTAAAAGGCATTAGAAGAAGTAGTTTCCAAGAATGAAGTTACCATTATTTAACAAACCTGTTAGGGGGTTGAATTATGCAGGGCTACCTAAGGGAATTGGCTGCATAGTTAAATAAAATAGTATCTTTTGGCTAACAAGTCTGTTATGTAGACTATTTATGCAAGGCCGCATATGGGCATGTGCTACATAGTCAGGCAAAAGAACTCTCAGAAATTTACTTTCCTACTGCTAAAAGCCAGTGAAAGTTTATGGAGATTCAAATCTTCCAAAGTATAGAGTTTGTTGTATGGAAAGAGGTACTTGAATATGGAGAAGATATTTCTAAACAAGATTATCAAAGAACTGGATGAATATCACTCCTATGAAGGTCTGACCCAAACGTAGGTAAGGATAATATAAACCATATACTTGAATACTTTCAGATCATGAAAAAGGATATGGGACAAATATGTTAAGGATGGATATTTTTTGCGGATCCCTACATACTATCATTTAAGACAAATAAGGAAAAAAGAGGCATTCTTCCCAATAATGAAGTTACCACTATCTGACAAACCCGTTAGGGGGTTGAATTATGTAGGGCCACCTAAGGGCATTGGATGCATAGTCAAATAATAGTATCTTTTGGCTAACAAGTCTGTTATGTAAACTGTTTATGCAAGGCCGCCTATGGGCACGTGCTGCATAGTCAGACAAAAGAACTCTCATAATTTTTACATTTTTGTGACTTGAAGTCGTGAAAAGGGTTATGAGGATCTGAAAATATTTAAGGTTAGGATTATGACACATAAAGATGGGTATTGTTCAATGTATACAGAGATACATAGATCAATGCTAACCATAATCATGTTGTGGCTGGGTCCTGAATTGAAATGTTGTACTTCACTACGTATCCCATAAGGATGAGAATCAAGCCATACGTAGTTCTTAAACTATAGTTTAACGTCGTGTGGGACAAAAGGATTAGAGATATAAGTTTAGGGTCATAGAGCTTGGACCATTGTAAAAAATACACAGTGTGTGTTTTCATGGGGACTTTTCAGCCAAGGGACTGAAAATGGAATTTGGGGTTAGGCCCAAAGACTTGGGGCTAGATTCGAGGGACACTCGAACGTTCCTACATATCCCATAAGGATGGTAATCAAGCCCACATAGTTCTATAAATACCCTCTTTACAAATTTGGTTCGTACATGTGAAGGGTGAAAGGGGACTTTAGTGCAATGATGGTTTAACCCAAGATAAAAGGTTCCGGCATTGCCATGTATGCACGTAGTCTTTGAAATGAAACATGATTGAAAAATCAATGAAAATAATGGTTCCCTCTCATGTGAGGGTATCAAAGAAATTTTTAGTTTATTATCATACTGGAAAAAAGTGTTATATAGTTTAACGTCATATAACAAGGACGAAAGTGAACCAATGTAAAGATATTGATTCTAAGGGCGGTTTCACGAATTATCATCGTATGAGATGGAGATGAACTGACGTGAAGAGATTGGTTTTGGGCTTGAACCTTGGGAGGTTGCCTACATACCCAGCCTAGAAGGCAAGGATCAAAGTCCGTGTAGTTTAATTAAAGAATGAATTAATGACCAATTTGTTCTTGGGGACAATGACCTAAAAAATGATGTTAGGACTTACACATGGTTAGCGGCCCAGAGAGAGTGTTATGGTTGAGGTTTTCTCTAAGCTAATGTAAGTCATACTCGGTGTGAGAAACAAGAGGTAACAATAACCTTAACGATGCATAGTTTAATGTCATGTAGGACATATAAAGGGACTATGCAGTTTAAAGTCTTACAGTTAGGACTATTGGTGATGCACAGTTTAGTGTCATGTAGCAGGGACAAAATACAGTTTAATGTCATGTAGGACATATCATGGAATTTCTGTACAGTTTAGTGTCATGTAGTTAGGACGATGGGGACAATAGAGTTTAACGTCATGTTGGATGAAAGGGGGGGACTGTGCAGTTTAATGTTATGCAGTGAGGACAAAAGAGTGAACCATTTTAACGTCATGTTGGACGCATTGGGGACTTTTTCACAGTTTAACGTCATGTTGGACGAAAAAGGGACGATGCAGTTTAGCATCATGTTGGACGAAAGTGCGAATAGTTTAAGGTCATATGTATGGACCTTGGATGGTGCAGTTTAATGTCATGCTGGACGGTGGTGTAGTTTAAGGTCATACAGGACCTTTGATGATTATGTAGTTTAACGTCTTTCCAGATGTAAGGGACTTTTATACAGTTTAGAATCATGTAGTTAGGACGTCACAGTTTAATGTCTTGCTGGACGTAAGGGACTTTCAAATAGTTTAGGGTCATATGCATGGACCGTTGATGATGCAGTTTAAGGTCATACAGGACCTAGTTGCAGTTTAAGGTCATACTGGACCATTTAGGGAACTTTTTCATAGTTTAATATCGTGTGGGACGAAAGTACAAATAGTTTAAGGTCATATGTATGGACTGTTGCTGTATAGTTTAACATCATATAGCAAGGACGAGAAAAAAGGTACTTTGCAGTTTATACAAAATACTTCTTCAAAAATCTGGTATTGGTTGGAGTAGTGATGAGTTCTCCATCCATTGAGATTAATGAATAAGCTCCATTGGATTAGACCCTATGTATTGAATAAGGTCCTTCCCATTTTGGCTCAAGCTTGGGAGGTTTCTTTCCTAGTATCATTTTAGTTTTGAGAACTAATACTAATTCTCCCTGAGTGAATGAACGAAGACAAAAAAATTTGTTAAAAGATCATGCTATTCGATTCTGATAGACTTCCAAGTGGTGAAAAGTGCACAATATTTTCACATATAACCATTCCAATTCATTCAATCACTTTTGAGAGTGTTCATCTGTAGATGATTGATCACAAATGGAAACTCTGAGCGAGGGTAGTTGAACTTCAATGGGCAAGACGGCTTCCGTTCCATATACTAATGAATATGGAGTTGAACGAGTTGCAGTGCGGGTGGTAGTCTGATAAGCCCATAAAGCATGAAAGAGTTTATCAGGCCATGACCTCTTATCTTTATCCACCATCTTTTGCAGTATATTTGAAAGAGTCTTGTTAAAGGCTTCTATCTGTTCATTGGCCGCTGCATGATATCGAGATGAATGGTTGGATTTGATGTTGTATTCTTGATACAAATTCTTCATCTCGGATGAATAGAAATTGGTGCCATTGTCCGTCAATATGGTATGAGGGACACCAAATCTGGTAATGATGTTAGACTTGATGAAGCTAACAATGCATTTAGAACTGACTTTCTTGAGATTTATTGCCTCTATCCATTTGGAAAAGATGTCAGTAGTAGTAAGAATATACTTAAACTGCTTGCCCGTAGCCAAAGGGTAAGGTCCCACCACATCCATTCCCCATGTGGCAAATGGCCATGAGTATTTAGCTGTATGAAGTAACTCTGGAGGCTGATCAATGAAGTTGGCATGTACTTGTCATGAATGACACTTCTTTGTCAAATCGACACAATCTTGTATCATTGAAGGCCAAAAGTATCCAAGCCTTCGAATCTGATCAGACAGTCTATGTCCAGACTGGTGGGCACCACAGACTCCTGCATGCACTTCTTTCATGACAGCCATTGTCTCTTCACCATCAATGCATCTGAAGAGAAATCCATAAAAACCACGTTTGTAGAGAATTTTCTCTAGGTGATCTGGGCTATCATAAAGAGTAAAATTAACCACATGTCGCTGGATTTGTTCTTTATCAGCTCTATTAGGTGGAAGTGTTCCATTTTGAAGTTATTCCCTGATAGGTTACATCCATCTTGTAGTATGACCATACGGTTCAGGAATGGGACAAATTTCATTAATTTCCTCTGTTATGATTCGAACATAAGGTGAAATTGCACGACGGTGGGAAATACTGATGGTTGTCTCATCCCGATTTGGATCTGCCAGAGCTGTGGCTATATTAGCCAATGCATCAGCTTGAGCATTTTGTGATCTTGGGACATAAGAAAATGTCAGTTCCAAAGGGAATTCCGCCATTAACTCTCTGAAGTAATCATACAAAGGTATTAGTTCATCTTTTCTGATGGCATAATCCCCATTGACTTGTTTGATTACCATGTCTGAATCACCTTTCACCTTTAAGTGATTCACTTGTACTTGAAGTGCTAATTCCAAACCTACGATGAGAGCTTGGTATTCTACTTCATTATTGGTACCACCTTCCCACAATAAGAAGGAATAAGGTAACACTGCCTTTTCTGGAGAAATGAGCACAATTCCTAAGCCAACTTTGTTGAATTTAGGATTTTCCATTTTCCTCCCTGTTGGACTTCTGGAAGCACCATCAACATACATTTCCCATGCCTGAGGACTTTTTGAATAGAGAAGACTTCCTCATCAGGGAGTTCAATATCTGAAGATGTGTCTTCCACTAAAGGGTGTTCATCTAGGAAATCAGCTAGAGCTTGGCCCTTTATCGACTTTTGAGACACATACTGAATGTCGAATTGCTGTAAAATAACTACCCACCTTGACAGACGTCCTGTAAGCATTGGACGACTTAGGATAAATTTGAGCGGGTTATTGCAAGATACCAATTGGACCTCATGATGTTGTAGGTAGTGTCTCAACTTCTGAACTGCAAAGATTAATGCCAAGCAGCACTTCTCAATACTTGAATATCGGGTTTCTGCTTCAAGCATGGTTCGACTGAGATAGTAGAGACTGTTTTAATTCCCAGCATCATTCTTTTGAGGAAGAAAGGAACCCAATGATCACTCTAGAGCTGCCACATAGAGGATAAGTGGTCTTCCTTCAACAGGTGGCATGAGTACTAGTGGACTCAAGAGGTATTTCTTGAGAATATCGAATGCTTCTTGACATTCTTCAGTCCACTGGTAAGTGACTCCCTTCTTCATCAATTTGGTGAAGGGTAAACTTTTGCCTGCTAAATTGGCGATGAAACGCCGAATATAGGCTAAGTGTCCTTGAAGTCCTCTTAATTCTTTCAAATTTTGAGGAGGTGACATACCAAGGATTGACTTGGTCTTCTCAGGATCGACTTCAATACCACGATGGCGTACAACAAAGCCGAGAAATGTTCCTGAGGTTACCCCAAAAGCACATTTTAAGGGGTTCATCTTCAAATTATGTTGTCTAAGCTTGCAGAATATGACTTCCAAATCAGCCAAGTGATTAGAACATTGTTTGGATTTAACTACCAAATCTTCTACATAGCATTCAACAAACTTCCCTAAGAAGGGTTTGAAGATACGATGCATGGAACGCTGATAAGTTGCACCTGCATTCTTTAAGCCAAAGGGAATTACCTGGTAGCAAAACACACCTTGAGGGGATCTGAAGGCTGTAGATTCCTCATCTTCTGGGGCCATTCGGATCTGATTATATCCAGAATATCCATCCATGAAGGAAAGTGCTTCATAGCCAGTTGTTTCATCAATTAGAAGTTCTGTAATCGGAACTGGGAAATCATCCTTAGGACAATGCCAATTAAGATCTCTGAAATCGATGCAAACTCTAATTTGTCCGTTCTTTTTCTTTATAGGGACAATATTAGCCAACCATTTGGGATATTGAACTTCTCTTACGAAGTTAGCTTTGATAAGATTATCCACTTCAGCTTTAATTTTGGAAGCATAAGTTGGGTGTATTCTTCTCACGGCTTTCTTAAATCCTCGATGTTCTTCTGGTAAACCCAAATGATGAGTAGTAACATCAGGATCAAGCCCGGGCATTTCTGTATAGTTCCAGGAAAATATATCTTTATTTTTCTTTAGAAAATAAATATACATCTCTTGCTCTTCAAGATTCATGGCCGCACTGATTAAAGTGGGGCGTGGATCTCCTTTTGTACCCAGATTTATTTCTCTGAGTTCATCCATAGTGGTAGAGATACCCTCTTCAAATGCTGGAGGAGCATCTCTGAGATCTCCCTCTTCTTCTTCATCATGTTTTATTTCTTCCATTTCTACTTGCATAGTAGATGATAAAGTATAATTCTCATGATCTGAAGGGATGTCAAAATTTTCATATTTTGAAGAAGAAGCTTCCATTTCCAACCTGATTGATGATGAAGGGTCTTCTTTGGGTAATAAAGAGGAGATGATGGATTGAGAATAAACATCATTGTTCACCTTCGATGTTGCTATAACTTCTTATTTCCTAATTGGCGAAGCATAGACTTGTTGGATTTCAGCAGATGAAATGAATACGTCGCCATTTGTGCTTTCATCACTGCTTGGTAGATTACCAATTTCTCCCATGTTGTCTGGCTCGATTTTCGTAATTGACATTATGGATCTTTCCATAAGAGTATTTTGATTTGGGTCTATCTTGTCAATTTGACTGATAGGCAACACATAATATGTACTCACATGTGTAAATGGATTTACTGGAATTTTTTCCAAACCATATGGAGCATTAACTTTGGTAATCTCCTTTGTTATGGATTTATCCCTTTGCTTCATGTGATAGAATTCCGCCTCAATGTATTGAGACTCACATGTCTTGAACGGGGCCTTATCACCATACAATGTCCCAACTTGACCATCAAAACAATATTTGAGACATTGATAGTATGATGAAGGGATAGCCGCATGTTGATGTAGTCAGGGTCTTCCAAGAAAAATGTTGAAGGCTGAGTCTTGATCAACAACCATGAAATCTGAATTGGATATAAGATCTCCAAACTGAGTTCTGAGTGTAACTTCACCCAGTGGTTCTTGTTCATTTTTATCATATCCCTGTATCATCATAGTGGAAGGAGATAAATCAGATTCCCTGAGGCCCAATCGACGAAGTGTACGAATGGGAATGAGGTTGACTCCTAAACCATTGTCAATGAAAGCTCTTCGAACATCCACACCATTGACCTTGCCAGACAAGTACAATGGTCTAATATGTCCATGCACAACATCATCTTCATCTTCATCAGTAAAGGATATTATTGCATGGAATTCTGCGGGATTATTCTCTATGTGATAGACTTCAGCTGCAGTAATTTCAGTTTCAAACTCACGAGGACTTGACGAAGCCTTGATGAGTGCTTCCCGAAGATCTTTTGATAGATTCAGAGCATCCAGAATTGATAACTTGGCTGGTACTTGGGCCAAGTGTTTCAATATATCATACTTTTGATCCAGAGGTCTACATTTCCCAATAGGAATATGTGGTTTAGCAGGTACCTTGGAAGCAGATGCTTTGGAAGTTGATGCATCTTGTATTGGGATAGGAGTTGGCAATATTCCTATTTTTGGAAGATTAGACCGATTAGATCCATTTACTTGCTGAGAGGAAGAAGATGGAACCTTCAACCGGTCTTCCAAAATAACTGTGTCAGGACTGAATTTTTTATTGGTAGAAGAACTTTCTTGTTCTTTCTGAGCTCGCTGAAGGGCTCTACCACGAGTTTCTGCTGCGTACACAGTTCCAGCAGGGGTAGAATTGGAATAGTGACTTCAGAAAGATCCACATCTTCCCCTATATCCTGAGCCCCTGGAACTTCCTCTGATTCCTCTGTTTGATACAGGGAACTCAGGCTCATTGAAATTGAAACTGCGACTGGCATATGGATCTGTTAATTGAATCATATTAACATATCTAAAGATTAACTCTTCATCTAAAGAAGTCTCTGCCTGATTAGCCTGTTTAGGCTGTGCCGTTTGGTGGGGCGGTGCCCGTGGCTTTGAAGTATATGGCATGAAGTCCTCCAAAGTCAAAGACAACTTAGGCTTTGACACATACTCATCTTCTTCTGATTATTTTTCTTTCTTTGAATCATGTCGTTTCTTTGAAGACTTTCCCTCTGATGAAGAGGGTTTTGCCGCAACATTCATGGCAGAAGACACAATTGGTTTCCTTAATAGTGTTCGCAAAATAGCATGAGTTCGATTGATTGTCCTTCTGACCATCCAATCATCATACTTTTGTGAATTTTTGCTTTTGACTTCCTGCCATTCATCTTCCTCTTCAAGAACTGTAGCAGTGACACATGCTACCTAGGATGAGGAGCCTTTCAATGTGACCTATCCTGAGTCGACCATATTTTGTAGGATGTATTTGAAGACAAAACACTCCTGGATGGGATGCCCCAACATTTGATGAAAAGGGAAATAATTAGGATGGTCTTCATCTCCTTTCTTGTTTGGCCTCTTGGGTATTGGAAATTGAACCAAATTGTTTTCCAAATCCAAAATGAAATAAACAGGAACTTGTTCATTTCGGAAAGAGTATGTTTTTCTCTTCAGATCCTCAAATTGTTTTCGTCTTTGATCTTTTTGATCATCTGGATGAAAAGGCCTTTATTATTGGTGCTCAGAAGGTGGATCCCTTCGAGAAGATGAAGGTTTTGAGGTAGAAATAGGTACAGGTGCTTGTTTAATCATAACTGTAGAAGTTTCTGCTTTACCCATTCTCCTTCCTGAAGCTGATGGAATTACACGAGATTTAGCCTTAGCCTGTATAAGGGAATCTTCAATCTGCTGAGCGATTGAAGTAAGGTCTCGAAACCCTCCTGTGTATTTCACAGGGATTAACGGCGTGCGTAATTCGTCACACAGATTTTCCACACAGATTGGCAACAATTCTTCTTGAGGGAGTGCTAAACTCAAGGAATATGCTAATCCCTTCCATTGAGTAATGAAATCAGAGACCCTTTCGTTCTCCCTTTGCTTACAGTTTGTAAGATCGAAAACTGTTGTCTTTGGCAAAGTTGAGCTGAACTGAAGGAGTAATTTTTGGCGAAGATCCTCCCATTCGGTAATTGACCGGGATTGCAAGCTTGTATACCAAACAAAAGCTGGTCCTTGCAAGGTTCGCACGAAGCATCAGAGTTTCACTGCTTCTTACTGCTCTGGAGTTCCCATCATAGGATCACAACAAGACACGTAATGCATCAAATGTTGTTCTGGATCGCCTGATCCATTGAAAATAGGGAATATAGGGTTCTCAAAACTGGATGGAGGAGAAATTGAATCTACCCATTCAGGGTAAACTTTCTTTTCTGGTTGAACTTGCGCACGCTTGCCTTCCATAGTTTCTAACCGAGCTGTTAATGAATCAATAGTAGTTATTAACTTTTGAGAAACATCCGATTGAACTTGGAATTGGGTAGGTGCAATGACTGGAGCTTGGACAGATGTAGTGATTGGTGCTGCAACTGATGGTGGCACTGCCAACAGTTGTTGCACTTGACCCGTAGGATTAGACCTATGAGGGTGTACTGATAGAGGAGGATATTCTTGATCCATCTCAGTAGCTTCAACAAATTGCTTTGGCTGACTGACTCCAGCATGATTAAGAAGAAGACTAATCTGAAGTAGTTCTGCATTAAACCTTCTTAATTCCTTCATTTCTTCCTCCTGTTGTGCAAACCTCTGCTCTAGTGAGAGTGACTGACCTTATCCAGAGGAAGGATATGTAACCTGGTTCATTCCCTTACCTTTGTTGGATCCTTTTCGGAGAGGGGGAAGTGGTTTACTCGAAGGATTACTTAAGTTCTGATTAATCCTTTGACTTCATGTACGCACACCTTCTTCATTGGTGTCGGTGCATACATCTTCTTGAGCAGGAACCTCTTCATCTGAGTCCCCTGAGTGAGCCTCATCTGATGGATCAGCAACAATGGCATTGATGACATTAATCGATGCATAACTCATCGCATCCCTTCTATCAGCATTTATGTGATATTGTCTTCTTCCATGTCTTTGATGAGACATTGCCTTTTATTAATTCAATCCCTCAGTAACTTCTTGATGAACCATAATTTGGAGGGAATCTCCTGATAATTTGGCTCTTCGTTCCTCTTGAGGTTTCTTCCCCAATCGAGAAAAGACCGACTTTATCTGAGGAGGGGATTGATGATTTGAAAAATTCCCTAGTCTAGTGGACTGGGGTTGTTCCTGCTGTTCTCGCTCAACTCCCCGAATCCTTTTTGTTGATTCTGAGGGTTGGTTTAAAAGAGTCCCCAGTCTGGCGAGATGGGGTGGTTCTTGACATGCTATGTCTGAGACTTTCTTGAAAGTCCTCCTGATATTGCGAACCTTAGTCCAGAAATTAGCTGGATGCATTAATCTGTATCTGCTTTTATCACCCGGTTCAAAATACTATTGGATGATTTCTGACACTTCTGTCACTTGGTGACGTGCTTGCTCCAAATGAGAGGCCTGTTCAATATTCTAGTTTGCTTGATTCAAGAGTAATTCAAAAACTTGTTCTCTATATTCTTGATTTTGAGAGGAACTAGTTGAAGACTGTTCTTGGGAAAGCTTTTGATTACAAACAAAGCCCATTGACTGTGGTCGGCCATGGGAAATAACATTGCATGAGACCATTTTCAGCGGGATTTGCTGACTGGAGACAACCGTGAAATGCAGTGCTCCATGAACACCCCATCCTCTGACACGAATACCAGATGGGGCATTGGAAATTAACTGACGCAATCTTCTTAGTGCGCCAAAGCATGAACTTTGAAGGGATCTCAGATGCTTTTCAGCCTTCGGATATCGAGAGACTGATAGAGACACCAAATCAATCTGACGTTGTAACCCTTCTATTATCTTAAGATGATTTTCATATTCATCATAAGATAATACTTTCTTTTTGAACTGACAAAGAGTTTTTCATATGTTGAGACGAATATCATGAATTTCATCTTCTGTCAAAATTTCTGGAATATTATACTGAGAGTTAGCCAGAGGCCAAAACATGACTGGCTCTTCACCTTTCGCCAGTTGTTTTCTCATATTCAGCATTTCCTCTTTATCATTTGATGAAGATTCTTCTACCTGATTTGACCAGAGTTGGTGTTTCCTTATTGATTTATTGGATTCAACAGGATTGGTAGAGAAATCATTGATCAAACTAGAAGATGCATGACTTAGGGGTGGTTCGGAGAATGACCTACACCCTGGGCTATCTTCTGATTGAGAAATTATTTCACCTTCTAGCGATGAAGCTTCATACATGACTGGTTTCGCATTTGCAAGTGCCTCAAGATAAGAGGGCTTTCTCGGCACTAAATTGTCCACTGGAGCATTTTCCGGGAAATGTGCATCACTACTATGGAGAGGGATTTCGCAGCGAAATTCATCATCATGGGGAGGACCACCATAATGGTTTACAGCAAAAGATGAGATCTCTTGCTCCTTGGTCTTCTGACCACATAGAGGGTTCATGTGGCTCTCATCTGAAGATGAAACTTCGAGATCGACCAAATTGTCATGAATCAAGCCTTCATGAGGAAGTGTTTGTTGAAGACCTTCGGAATTAATGTTCCCACAATTGGGAACTGAGGGAGTAGAATCTTTAATTCCAACAGATAATTTTCTGAGGGATTCAAGAACTCCAGCATTGAGCAAGGCCTTATTACAGATTGGCTCTTGATCTCCTGACTATTTTGGGCGGGTCTTTTTCTTAGACGCCTTCTTACTCGCCTTGGAAAACACTTGTTGATGAAAGTGGCTTCTCTGAGTAGGTGTATGTGCCTGATCAGGAAAGATGGCCAGGTTAGGCTGACGATCTCCTCTCAAATCAGGTGTATATGCCTGACTTGGTCGTCCGTATGATATGGGGGAGTATTCCCCATAACTCTCTTGGACTGGAACAGATGTGTGTGTCTGTTCCGGAGTGAATTGTTGATGTATCACTCCACTGGTAGGGATAGATTTATGTGTCTTTCCCTGAGATGCCGCTGAAGTTGTTATAATATCCTGGCAGGAATCCAGAATATGAGGAGGGATTTGCTTCTGCTCTTTCACTATTGATAGAATATGCTTGGTGAATTCAGCTACCGGAATGGGAATATACGTCCATTCCGGGCTTGGAGCAGGTGTTTGTGTCTGCTCGTGTCCTCCTTTTCCTGTCAGTGAATCCTGACAGTACTCAAGTTTGGGGGCAGAGAGTTGAGTTTGCCTCCTATTTGTTGTTGGGGCTTTTCGACTAACTTCTCCGAATGCTACCAAACGAGACTGTTGGTAGGCTGGATTAATACTATTAGGTGTATGTGCCAGCTGATTGCACTTCACCAAACGTGGTTGACGAGATCCATCATATGTCGTCAGACGAGCCTGCTAACTAGCTGATGATGTATAAACAAGTGTATGTTCCTGCCTATAGTACTCCGCCGGAATTGCCAGGCGGGATTGGCGTGATGTTTCCAGACGAGTCTGCTGGACAGCGGGTTTAAAACAGGTAGGTGTATGTGCCTGCTCATTGCTTGCCACCAAGTTAGGTTGGTGGACTTCTATGGAGATGGCAGAGATGAGAACATGCTCACTGTTGACTGGATTCCGCCTCTGGAGGTTTGTCTTTCTTGCTCGGGTTTGAGGAACCTGAGCCGAACGCCTGGAGTCGGTACCCTCATCGTGTTGAGGGCGCACTGCCGCATGAGTCTGGCGGCGATTGTTGGTGGGAGCCCTCAGGAAGGACTCCTGTCTGTTTGAATTAAGGTCCTAAGGGACCTACTCATTCACCTACCCAGAATAAGGGAGCGAATGGTGATTGCGTTCTGGGGATAACGACCCAAAATGGTTGGAGATGGTAGTCAGCACCGTCTGCTTCTTGATCACTGGTCGTCGTTGTCCGGACGACCGATGTGAGTTGTTTACTTGGAGGGATTGTCGGGCAGCCTCCAGAGTTTGGATGGTATCATGTTGACGGTACTCCTTAACCAGTGTGTTTGATACCCAGCGTTGAAGACGCTGAGTAGGTGATATCGTCCTAAGAGCAGACGATGATCCAGTAGAAGTAGCATCAGTGGCATTTGCAGCAGCAGTATTCACAGGTGTGAACTTGAGAGCAGCCATTCTAGAAATGCAGAAGATCTTGGCAAAAAGAGTGCCTGTTTGATATAACAGACGTAATCAAGATAAATTTAGCCACTTCATCTTTTGGATGAGCACATATGTCAATGATTTTTTTTGTTGGCCCTCTCATTGAGTTTTAAATAGGGGCCTAACAAATAGGTAAAACATCATTTTAACTTGGTTAAGGATTCACGTCGGGTTCACCATTTTTTTTTCCTCGGAATCTGGGGATGACCGCCTTGATGGGAGGTTCAAACATTCCGATCGGTTTCTAACGGGTTTGTTCATAGAACCGGAAACATCCAATGATTCCACATCCATTAGGACCTACTTTCCAAAGGTAGGTGCTCATTAGTTTGTGGACTGATGAGGCTTAGGAATTTTCATTGGTCAAGAGGATGGGAGGATGGACTCATCACACCTTTTTGAGGGGAATTATTGTCTACTCCGGGACTCTCTTTATAGATTTAAGTTATGTTCGTGAATCCTTATTACATTACCAAGTATAAAATGAGATTTCCTTCAGATCTGACAATCAATGATTAAATATGTAGGAAATTTAGAAAATCTTTTGTATGTATTCGTGGTTCTTCATCAATAGAGAATTATCTGTATTTATTAGAGATTCTTGGTCAATGGTACCCTTCAACACATTTATACAGAAGTCTCTTGGTCATTATGATGACCATGATGGTTTTAAATCCACTCAGTGGGGCACTTGAAGTTTATTATCATTCAGAAGGACATGGATTATTTTAGAGTTGGGATCGAACCCGTAGACGGGCTACCTACGTATCCTTTGTTTAGAAAAGGAATCATAACCCACGTAGTTCGAGTAAGGGAGTATGATGTTTATGATTGATGGATCAAAGAAGGATTTCACAATTACTTTTACACTCTAATCTCACGTGAGTCATGCTCGGTGTGAGAAACAAGAGGTATTGGTTAAAATTAGACAATTGTGCCATGAAAGATGCAATCATAAGAAATAATGTGGGGCTTATGTATGTATGACTGCCCAGATAAATGATGGTTAGGATTTACTTTAGGGAAGAAATCCAAGAACATGGTCCATAAAGGTATATGTGCATCATGGAGATATTGAATACTCTAACTTGGGGCTTACTCCTGAAAAGGAGGTACAAATTAAGAGAAGACTTATGATTGGTTTTTACTCCCGAAAAGGAATCCCAGATCAAAGTTAAATTAGGCCTGGTTAAGAGAAATTAAGACTGGGGATTACTCCTGAAAAGGAGGCCCAGGTCAAGGATTAAGGTTTGGGGCTTACTCCTGAGGAGGATGCCCAAATTAGGGGACTGGGGCTTACTCCTAAGGAGGATTCCCAGATTTGGGAACTTTAAGAATTGAGGCTTACTCCTAAGGAATATGCCCAAGTTAAGAATTATGACTGGGGCTTACTCCTAAAGAGGATACCCATATTTGATACTGGGGCTTACTCTTGAAAAGGAAGCCCAGGTTAAGGGAATTAAGGTTTGGGGCTTACTCCTGAGGAGGATGCCCAAATTAGGGGACTGGGGCTTACTCCTAAGGAGGATGCCCAGATTTGGGAACTTTTAAGAATTGGGGCTTACTCCTAAGGAGGATGCCCAGATTCGAGGACTTATGACTGGGGATTATTCCTGAAAAGGATCCCAGGTTAAGGATTCTCTCATCTTAAAGGATGAGGTTGAATAAATGAAATCTCAATCTTTAGTGACATAAAGATGTGTAAATCACTAGGTTTTGAGAGATATTCCATATAATTCTTTTCACATAAGGAAGTAAAATCAAGAAATCATGCCATAAATGGCTTTGAAGAGTGTCTTGAATACTGAATCTTGAATAGGAAAGTTGGAATGGCTTAAGAGGGGTGAAATGGGCAAGAAGGGCACCCAAAAAGGCAGGGGCGTGCAAGTCCTGGCAGGCGCGCAGGTACTGCGTGGGCACGCAAGTCCTGGTCGCGCAGGTATGTCTACGCGACACATGGTGTACTTGCACGACGGTTAACCAGTAGGGTAATACTTGAGCGACTCTTCATTAAAGCCTTTATAATGATCTTGAGGTTCTTCCAGAAGAAGTGCGCGCAAGATCTATTGAAGGAGTATGGTGGCGCGCAAGTGTGGCCCTTTTCCCTTAAGGGCTGGCCACTCTGGCACGCAAGTGTTGATGAGTTTCAACACTTAGTCCTTCCTCCCCCTCTTTAGATCTTCAATTCTAGATAAGAAATTAACTTAGAAGTGTTTCGGAAGCTTTGAGAAGAGACTAGGGCGTCGGGAGCTCAAATCTGAGTTTCTGGAAAAAATCCTCCCGAAATAGGGGGCCCACAGGGTCTATTTATAGGCAGGAGAAGACCTCGGGCGGTTACCACTTAGGTCGTGCAAGTCACTTGCGTGACCATAATGCATCGCGCAAGTGGACTTGCGCGACTATGAGGAAACTTGCGTGACTTATGGGCAATCTTCTCCTTGTTCATCCCTTTGTCGATTTTTGATATTTTCTTCAAAGGATGAATCAATTTGTGCTAAGTCATTTCCCTTTACATTCCTCTGGACTCTGGGACGAAAAAGGAGTGTCAAAAAGTGTTGTTTAATGTGTCTTAGAATTCATAATAATGAGGTACACATCCCCCATTAAGATGTGTTTATGAGACATGATAAAAAACTACGTGGGTGAGTCAATGCCTAACAAAGAAGATAGTGTTGAGGTGTGGTAGACCAGTTTCTTTGACATCTGGGTTTGGAGATGTTGGGTGTACAAAGGTGTTGAAATATTACCTTGTAGTTGTGGAAATTTGTAAAAAACAGAATGATGATCTTTAGGAATATAGTGACTCTATCCAGTAGGATTGAGTGTGGTTCGAGGTAAGACATGGGACTTATTTTCCTTAGTTGTAATTTTCTTAGTCATGAGCCACATTTTCCTAAGAGTATAAAATTTTCAATCCTTGGAGACACAAAAGGTGTATTTTATTTTGACCATTGAGTGTTGAAGTTCTTCTATATGGTTTCCAGTGTGGTGGTGTCACTGAAGCTATTGGATGGGATTGAATGACCCAATGTGTTCACATGGGATACCTACTTTTGTTTCCCTAGGTCAAGAAAGAGTTATTTATATTAGATATGTATTATGACACTGGGTCCATGTGACTATTAAATATAAGTACTTGCACCCAAGATTCAATATCTTCATTACAGACAGGATAATACAAATATGGTTCTCAATGTTTAGACTATGATCAGGTTACCACCTACTCAAGGTTTTATTGAGTTTTTAATTGGGTTCATGGTGATAAGTTTAGAGAATTATATTCCATATTGGGGTTCTGAGAATGATTATTGTTAGGTTTCACATGAATGGATTTCCACGGTACATGTTCTTGATGGATTTTCCAAAGGTGAAAAGTACTTCACCCATCTAAATAATGAATATGACACCAGTCCCAAGGTGAAATAGGATGATAAGGAGGATTATTTTCCTTAGTGATAAACCAAAGAGATGGGTGGTTTCTGCATATAATGGAACTTTTTATGTTCTAGAAAACTTTCTTTGTGTTTCCATGTTTTCATGTTGCTATAGTGGTTTTGAATTCCCTAGATCGTTCAGTGGTTGATGGTGACTGATGGGGCTCGTTTGTGGATGTAGTAGGCCATCAAGGGTATCCCTTCTAGTTCAATGATGTTATCTTTTGTTTAGAAGGATTCTATGGACTAGAATGCATTTTATCTCTAGGGTTCTGAAACCCATTATTATGTAGTTGTGTTGGTTAGCATGGTACCATGATGCTAGACACTTTGTGGGTTCATGGTACCCTAGGGTGAATGATTTTTTGACAGTATGAGAACCTTCAGGAGCATTTTTCTGTGTGGGAGATCCATTTGATAGCTCAGTTTTCCTTCTTGTGCCTATTATTTTTCATTTTAGCATCAAATGATTTGAATTTTGGGCCATTTTATTGAATTTTTTTTAATACATTGTAATATTTATAAGAATATTTATAAATCCATGAACAGAGTCATCATGGTATTTTGGGGCCCGAAGAACCTTGGTGTGATGATATGAATAATATTAAATATATTTTATCACACATATGTAGTTCAATAGTAAATTTGGTATAAATCAAGAGAAGAGATTGGGATTGTAAATCTAATACTGTGGATGATAATTGAATGAGTGTTTTACCCAATTCCTGATAGAAAAATTGTTAGCATCGAGTGCCTGGTTGAGGGAGAGTGTTAGCGGGGTGTTAAGAGTATGTTTACTCATTTAATAAAATTAAATTATAAAACCCATCCTCATTTTTAGATCACTCCCAGGGATAAAAGGTATGATTCCTTTAATAAAGGATGAAATGATGTCGATCTGTGTAGAGGAGGTGCTCATGATCCATTTACTTGAGACCTACCATCATCATATCAAGAAACAACATGTTTATGTTCTCCTTTTGGACTCAAATCATTGGTGTTTCTCTGCAAGGTATGTGGATTTATAAATTTATATCATAAACTGCTTTTAATGAAACATTATTATGTTTTAGATCCCTTAACCAACTTATAGGGACACTAAAGTGGTTAATATATGTTTCCATTTTAAAAAAATTTGGTTTTTTGGTGGCTCGTAAAAATTTATCATCTAAAATTCAGATCACAGGGAGTGTAGTTCAGTGTAACACATTGTATGTTCTTCCAATTTAGTGAAGATGGTCTTTTGGGCACTACATGTCTATTACTAGGGGCACACTCTATGTAGTTAGCCAAGACTATGTTTTTTGGTGCTCATGGCTAGAAAGTTGATGTCGAAGGGATTAGCCATGTCGGAGTACACGACTAGAGGAAATATGCATAACTTGAGTCACATAGGCATGGATAAGGACATGAGATGAGGCCCAATCAAGGATACACATTCTATA
Source organism: Viscum album (assembly GCA_963277665.1). Lineage (NCBI taxonomy): Eukaryota > Viridiplantae > Streptophyta > Magnoliopsida > Santalales > Viscaceae > Viscum > Viscum album. Next base: position 791,144,176 of record OY728138.1, on the reverse strand, counting down.
CCAAATATATGTGCTCTGTGAGGGATATGGACAATGATGCGGTGTATGGGAAAGGAAATTCCTCGATCTTCAGACGTGACTTCATGGTATGTGACATGGGATCCATACTATGTATGTACATTTATACATGAAGAGTACCATCAAAGGACATGTGGGGCTGATGTTGAGGGAAACACCGTGTATTGGGGGTACATGATGTGTAGTCCCCTTGGAGAATTTCCTCCATCACAAATCTCCTTCTACGATAATTGGAAGGACGCCCATAAGTATCATATCCTATTTTTTTCTCACATAGGATGTGATGGTGGCCATGGTTTTGGAATTTAATATGCAATGTGTGGTGATGTTGTGGTTCACATCAGTTAGAAACTTAATGACTTAGAGTATTTGAGAGAGTACAATTAGTCTATTTCTATGAGGGTTTAGCAAGGACTCACATCATCATTATATGATCGTGACCCCCCTATGGATCCCCAAATATTTCCCATTAGGGGTTTGTTATAATATTCTGGAGTTAGCTCTCCCATTCCTCTTAAACTTCATATTCAATGACTCAGAACATGTATCCCTCTATGAGTCCTAGAGAAATCCCTACGTCCTTTTTCATTCCCTTTGTAGGGTTCATGTAATTAGTGATAAAAAACAACATAGTCATCGATCCACTACATAGTATGATGTTTATTGAAGGTTATGGATCTCAAAGTGAGCCCTGGGAGATAAAACTCTATATGTGTATCGAAATCTGGTCATTATGATGGGTTAATAGACGAATAATGTGAGTATCATGGGGGAATCCCCTCATATTACTTTGGAATTAAATCATGGTGTAATCCTTATGTGAGGTTTGTGGATTAGATGTGACCAACTCTATGCAGGCATGGATCCTCTTCTTAGAGTGTTTTCCGGTATTTTAAATGTGATTTGATACCTCTCTATATGACCTGCATTCCATTTGGGGTTCATAGTGTCACCTAGCATTTTTGGGAGTGATCCCCAAAATGTATTTGGAGATCTAGTAGGTCATTGTGTTACTTTCTCCATAGATATATCTATCATGCATTACCCCACAACTTGTTTTCACTACATATGATAGGGTTTAACCATCAATATAGTAATACATGATGGGTGATTAAATGATTTCCATTTGGTATGGAGGAGGTGAACCCAATATAGTGACATCTCTCGATTGAGAACCATATCGTATGTAAATGATATTAAATGAGCTTTAAAATTTCTATTATGATACATTTCTAAATGGTGATCCTTGTTGGATGGCTAAGATTGTGGTACGAACACTCCTATATGAGTGATATATGTGAACCTCGAGTTCATTTTTTTTGTCAACATTATCATTGGGATCATGAGACATGGAGCCTATTTTGATTATATCTCATATATTCTGGGATACCTTATGGTATGTTTTATCTTGCTTGACATACCAGGGTGTTTTTAATAGATTATATTTAGAGAGTTGTGGAGAGATGGGATTTAGTTTACTCTTTCGCTTGGGTTTCAACCTCAATCTCTTGATTGAGTACACTAATCTAAATCAGTTAATCCCTTTTTCTAAATTTGGGGCACCTACTGGGTATATTTTTATACAATCCCTTGTATGGGCTCTTCCCACACATGTTGTGTCTTGTTTTGACCACAGTTATTCTAGAACTATCATTGGTGGAATGAGAGTAAGTGGAGCATAGTTCTGGTCTAGAAAGATCAACGAGTGTACCAGTCATGCTTTTAGTAGTATTCCCCTTCATTAAAACATGCCAGAAAGTTTTTCATTTTTTCTGGTGGGCTTGTATATTTCACTAATATCACTTACATTTACTTTTTTCCTACTCTTCTTTAGGATTTATGTAAGCATAATTTTTTTTAGAATTTTTTATTAACTATGCACTGTTTCATGGAGATATATGTGAATGTGTTTGTGTATAGGTCCCATCAACTAAGGCCTCCCATGTGTGTGATATTATTACTCAATGCTATTCATAATCCCCTAGTCTTTTGAGGATGGCATGGGGTAGTGGCATCTTGACCTTCACATGGCCAGGTGCACCTCGGTGGGTAGGGTTATTACATTGGGGTTAATTTGGATTAAAATGAAATATTTCCCAGTAAAAATATAATATAAAACTATAATCCAAATAGCTTTGTTTTAACCTCCTTCATATAAATCATGTCAACACTTGAATTAATAGAGTATTATTTTTTAATATGTTTCAAGATTTGAGTTCTACATTGAAAAACTATTGGATGTGTAAAATTTTTAAACCAAAAAAATTATTTTCCATTGGAAAACAATTTAATTTGATAGAAATATTGTTTTTATAAGGAAAATATTCATGAATATATTTTCTTTATTCTATCTTATAAATTATCAAAATATAAATCTTTCACAAAGCCTTCTCCATGAAATATGTTCCCCATAAAAAATTAATTAAAAAATATATATTATTATTTTATAATTTGATATTTAATTTCAGATCAATATATGGAGTGTTAATAATTTATTATATGGGTTATGTTATTTTGAAAACATAAGGGTACCTCTGTGGGTAAAGAATTAATAAATAAATAAGTCACTGCCTTAATAAATTTATATTATTTTTTAAATTTCAACTAGTTTTTTAAAAAACATTTCATGTTCTAAAAATAAATACATTACATGAGAATCCATAAATATAATGATAAGTGAAAAATAATAAAAATTAGATTAGGGTCCTACTTAGTACGGAATTATAATGTTAGATGTCACTAATGAGAATGGGTGTAAATAAATGTTTAATAATATGAAAATTTAGGATCAATATATTCAGAGGCATATATTAATAATAGTAAAAATCTAAAACATAAGTATAATAGATAAAAAAAATAATATAAGAAGTAGATATTTTCCCAACTAATTGTTAGTGATGTCATGACCCACATCATTAGATTTCAGTGGTACCATAGTGGAACTAGGTTTTAGTGAAACTAGTGTCGGGGTGATTTTAAAATTTATGATTTGAGTCAAAGTTTTAATATATTTGTATAAGAAGGGATATTTATTTATATTATTGTAATGGTCTTTGGAAAAGATTTAATGTCTGATAAATGGAAATAGAACATGTGTTTATTCTTCCAACTGTGGATAATTATATTGGGTACCCATTAGAGGTATACAGGGTGTCTGGTAATGTTGTCAAGGGTTGGGTAGTCTCACTAATGTACTCTTGGTACCTTGATGAAAAATGCATGTCACCAAATGGTTCAAAAGATGATTTATAATAGAGGGGATAGAATTAGTGTTTTATACTTTCAATATAAATCCCCACAATTGTGTCCTTCATCTTATATGGTTTAAGTGAATGTCAGATAACATTATTTTCCATTAAATTATCATAATTTTATTCTATTGATCAATGGTTTCCAGAATGGTTTTGACCAATTTTGACATTGGCTACCTACTCTATTTTTATCCTACATTCATTTCCTTTCAATTTCTCTAGTTTTTCATGGTGTGGTTTTGAAAATGGAGTATTATTACATCATATCATGGTTATATTATTTTTTACTTATTGGTTTTATTGTCTAACACTAGTATATACTAATATAAATATATCAAATTTTTATTTTGAATATATTATAGCAATGATTATTTAAATTTTTTCGATTTTGGATTGTAATTGGCATTATTATAACTTTAAAAGTCTTAAAAAGGGATTCTAGTGTGAATGTTCAAGTAAGAAATACTCAAAACAAACTCTAACTCATTTAATAAATGGATAATTTGTGGATGGTCATTTATGAGGCTACTAAAAACAAAATTTACTTATACATATTTCTTTTTGGATATATTACACATTTTTCTTATATTTCAGGGAAACATATTGCGTATGCAATAATCCATTATCTCATTGAGGCAACAGGTTGTTAGTGTAGGGGAACTTGGTTACATTTTTCACCCTCAAATCTTTCTAACAATAGGATAAAATAATCATTTTTAGTTCATTATAAACTCCCCTCATGGGGTTTCATTTTTTCATTTCTCGACCAAGTTTATTGAATGCCACTCTTATCCATTTATCTCCTCGTGGGCACATCAGTTGATCTGGGAAGGTTTCAGAATTGTTCCTATAAGCATTTTGAGTTAAAACACCAATATCTCTATCGTAATCCTTCTTTAATTGCTTTTTATATGATATCATCAATAGGGATTTAGGTATATGATAATTATTTCACTTTATCAGAGTAGAACCATCAAATGGTCATGTGGATTCCATATTTATGGTAAGAACATGGTCAATAGAGAGGAACATATGGGATTTGATGTTGTTCTAATGGATGTAAGTTATTACATTTATAATTTTTTGGTTTTATAAAAATTGTAATTAATTATACACTTAATAAATTTAATATTTTTTTTATTTTATTTATCATTAATCTATATACATATTAAGAATGAGTTAGATCCTATTGTGTATGGTTTTGATCATGGGAGGCTGACTAGGGGGGTTTCAATTCATTATTATTAGATAAAAAGTGGTGAACTGATTATTGAAACATTACTCCAATAATTATAATTGAAATTTTATTTTATTAACTGATATTTGGATTCATGGACTTTCTTAATATTTATACATACATGAAAAGCATTAATATGATATAGTATTTATCTCGGTAAAATGGGGATACCATTTTATTTGTGTTTTTAAGTACATAATATTTCACTTTAAATGGTTTTACATATATTGTGTGGATTTAAACAAAGATAATTATATAAAAGAAACATTGGATAGAGAAAAGGTTAATTTTCATAATGTGAAGTATGGAAACTGAGTTTGGATATAGTCATTTCAGGATGATATATTTCATGCATATATTTCTTAATAATTAATGGATATGATTATTTTATAGTGGATATATTAGATTATTATTATAACCCATGGAGGGTGTTTATATTTGAGAAATGGATCTAATAAAATAGGGTTATTCTTTATATTATCTAATTAGTTAGACATATGGTTGGGCCCAAGAATATTGATTTTCCATATATTTGTTTCATGGTTTGGAAACATAGGCTAGAAGGTGAGGATAACACATAATGAAAACAAATGTGGATTGTATTATGTTTTTATAATAGATATAGGATATTTAAATTTTTATAGGGTTAATACAATATAATTTGTTAAAAAATGAATTATAAATAAAATATCATCTTTAGAATATAGATATACATAGATAATGGAATCATGATTGGTTTCCCTTATCCACAACATGAGTTGTAATATTTTTAAGTATTCCTTAAGTGTAACATTGTGATGAGAACTCACATATTAGTTAGGAAAGATGGTGGATTGGACTTATTAATGGGTCATTGATATGGTTACTTCCCATTACATCAAGAACCATATAAAATATGTAATATTATGGGAACTCATTTCATTTTGAGGATGACCAATTCATGCACGTTTTTTATAGGTTGCAACATCAAGGGAATGGGAATCCTAGAGAGTATCTCATATTAGTTGAACAAACTCTTTATGAGATAAATCACGCACCATGGATAATTTTTTTGTTATTTTTACTATTAGTATTATATTGATAATATAATCAAACATTTTTATTGTAATATTTATGGTAATAGAATATTCACTCTATTTTTTCTTGTCTATTATTCAGAATCCACCTTATTTTTAATTACTTATTATTTGTTTCACCCACATCCATTAAATTTTGTAACACATAATTCACCAATTTTTAATAGAACGATGATATTGTATTCACCTATTTTGGAGTCTTGGGGTTAGATTATTCTTCTTTGGTATTGATGTTAGGGATTCGTTATTCACCATTATTACGGTAATAGTGGTATATTGTTCTCCTTATGACACATCCTTCACTAAAATTTCTTAAAGAATAATGAATCCACATTGACCAGATGATGAAAACATTCTCTGTGATTGTTCATATTATTTTTATACCTTCTCCTCCTAGTGATACATCATTTATCCAATTTAATGTTTGAATTATTATAAATTATGTAACTAGAGATACTTGAATATCTATATTTTCTTATGATGATAAACTTTCATATTATGATACGATATTCACACAACGATACATTGTTCAATATCATTTATTATAGTGTGGTGTTATATTATTCACCTAGAGATACATGTATTTTCCTATAATTTTATAGTGATACATCATTCACTAAAGTTATAAACCATTAATATTGTGATATATTATTCGACATAATTTCTATGTTTTTGGTGATACAACATTATCCTAGAGCTATATCATTTTTATTGTTCTTATGTCATGATATAATTTTCACTTGGTGTTATATGATTTTCCTTATCATTATTATGTCGATAATTCAAATAATAAAAAATAAGATATTCTCTTTGTTAGTTTGGGTGGTCATATTTCATCTTTCATCATTAGTACAATGATATTTAGTTCTTTTTATGAATGAGTTAGTGATATATCATTTAAATTTACTTATGTTTTAGAGATTCATCATTCATCCATGAATAGTTATAAAGTGATATATCATTCACCCGAGTTTTTGATATGTGGGTTAATAAATCTTTCACCATTATTTTCTAATCCAAGTGTTGGATTATCATATCATTCAAACACTAAAAAAATTATTATGAGTAGAGTTATAGGTGGGTTTTTTGTATCCCATTTTATTATAGTGGTATTTCATGTTATATTGATAGATTACATTTTATTAATTACATGCATGACCATATAGAATTCAATTTTTCTGGTTCACCATTGATTTTTTCATGTGGTGTTTTTGGTTATCAAATTTTCATTGAACGTTACTAAGTATGAAGATATCATAATTTATAGGAATGATTTGGTAATTTCCTTAAAATAATTGTTAAAACTTCCAATGCTTAGTGAGATTATGAAGACAGTTCTAAGTTATTACTAAGGATAGTGGTTGGGTTTATATTCCCTTGTTTTAATTTTACCATGTATTGTATATCATGAGATGATTGATTAATCCTAAAATGATGTTTTACTAGATAACATTCTTGTTTATTAATTTGTATGTCACAGTTTATGTTTTTATAGTATATATTCTTCTTTAACCTCATTTATTTAATTAAAAATATATCTATTTATAGATATTTAGTTATTAAACTATAATTTTTTTAATGATACTAGAGTTTATTATCTCTTATGTTTATTATTTTATCCTCATCACTAATTGGAAACCAACTGAATATTCATAGGCCTTTTAGGGGTTATGAGGTTCTCAATGTCAAGTTGGTGGAAGGTTGGTAAACCTATAAAAATTAAAAAATATTTTGTAACATTTAAATGACACAATCCACTTTAGAGATAAAATAATTACATGCACATGTATTTATGTATTGGGAATAATATAGGGTTATTCTTTCTAGTTTTTGTTAATATATTTTTAATGCAAAGTCATCTTTTGATTTTTTGTGTAAACGTATGATTTATGGGATAATATTAATAGTGAATGATTATTGTTTTTAGTTATGTATCACTGGGAGTATACACCAACTATGTAAATTTATTTTTATATAAAATTTTAACAATTATGTATTTGTTGACCTAATTTGTGGTATTTAGAATTTTTTTCAATAATTAATGATGTAAATTTGTGTTGAAAACAAAATCAAGGAGTTAGGTGTCCCGATAAATTATGATAGGAATATGAAAAACATTATGATGGGAATATTAAGATTAAGTACCCATGAAATAATGTTTATATATGTTTAGTTATTAAAATAATATATTTACTAATTAATACATTGGATCTTGGAATATTAACTAATCTTATGATATCATTTATATAGTGTGGCATGATTATCCAGTGATTCTAGCGAGGTTTTCATGTGTGGATGATTCAAGATGTTTTTTTTTTAGCATTTTTTTCTATGAATTAGTTCTTCACTCTATAATAATGTTGATAATGATTGGAATTGAAGATGAATTAGAAAAATATAGTGGGTATTTATGGAATTCACAAATTAATTTTTTTAATAATTATTCTTTTATGGTGATCGAAGCTGAAAAAGATTATTGAATGGGTTTTTACCGAGCAACTGGAAGAGAAGAAGGGTAATAGTGGGATTATGTTGGATACGTGCACTTAAAAAAAGAGGATAATATTATAAGATCATGGGGTAGGATTTTGAGGCTAATCGAATGAGAAAATAAGAAGGGTCGTGATTTATGTTTCTTTTGAGAGAATTATTGAGAATAATGAGATGGAAAATTATTTTCTATAGTTAAATTAAATCATAAATAATGAGTTTCCTAAACATTAAAAGTAGTCCAAGAGATATAATTTATGACTAGTATTGAGCAGTGTATCAAAAAATGGTGAGGAGAAGATATCCTGGTTCTTGAATTGTAGAAGCTATTATTGTTGGGAAAAATCCCTCCAGGTAACATTGTAGGGTTTTGTGGGTTGATTGTGTTTGTTGACAAATAAAGTTTCCATGGATATTTGTGGAGTTCTAGAAATATTTTTTACAAGATATGTTGAATAATATCCAAGACAATGGAATGGATGCTCTGGAGATCATATAAAGAGTTCGTATACAAGGTGGCGTCGTTTCCTAGTGTTTGCTAAATTTTTGGGTCTAAAATCTAGAGAATGCATAAAGGTGTTTTTGGAAAAATAATTTTTGAACAAGATTGAAGGGGAATAGAAATATTTCACACAAGTGGATTTCTAAGATCAGCACATCAAAATATGTAAGGAAATAATTGCATGAAAGATTGGTTTTTACATGAAAGGCGGTTTGCAAGCACCCATGAAATAAAGATGAAGTGAATAGTTTGAAAGAGGCTTACACATCCAATGGGATGTAAAATATGGTTTTACGTGCTCCAGGAAAACATAATCACCTAGAGGAAGACATTTGAGGATCTTATGAATAGCGCTATTAATGCCTATAAATAAGAGGTTTCCCTCCACATTTTAGTAGCTCAACAATAAATCTGATCTTTGGATCACGTAAGAGTTGCACGCAAGAGTAGTTGTACATAAAGAGAGTTGTGCACAAAGTATAAAAGTTGCATTAAATAGGTTGTTCCACAATAGTTTGTGGAAGTTGAGTGTTTTGTAACATTGTGTGGAAGATTGAAAGTTTTTCAACTAAAGTCAAATGTTGTGCGCAAGGTGTTAAGGTTGCATGAAAGACTCCCAAAAGTTGTGAGGAAGATAGAATCTTTTTAATAGAACTGTGGTAAAGTGGTATTCATGAAGTGGCTGGAAGTGGGATTTGAACAGAACATCTACCTATAGTTGAGGATGAATTCATTAGTGATAATTAAGGGACCAACATTTCCATAAATTGTGGGTGAATCCCTTCCAATAGGAGTGAGAAAAGGAATAGGAATATGGTGATCCTTTCCACCAATAGTGAGATAGAGAAAGAGACTCAAGGATTGACCCTTGGGAAAGTAGTGAGTTGACCCTAAACCTTGTAAAGGTATTGATCTATCCGGAATAAATATTTTCCAATGAGCCTTAATGGATTTGGTATATCGAAACATTATCGTTTTATGCTCCTTGGATGTAGCCTAGTGAGGGTGTGCCAAGTAAAAATGTGTGTATCCATTTTATTTCTTTCCTTCAATACATTCAAAGCATCATCATCAGATAAATAAGGAAAGTATAAGATCAGCATTAACACTTAGGTGAAAACAAAGTGACCCTTATTATAAATAGGTCAAGATCTAGTGGGTAAGAAATAGTATTCAAAATAATATACATACCCTGATTCACCCCCCCCCCTCAAATTATCTAGTCCCCTTTTAGACCTAAAAATTAATATTAGAGCCAAGTTTCTTTTATCAGATTTGTTTTCTTAGACTTGTTTCAGTCAATTTTTGAAATTAAATATTTAGTACTCTCTTATCTTGGTGTGAAATGAAAAGGGTACAACATCATAAAAGAAGAAAAATTTTGGTGGAATTTCTTGGTGTGGAAGTGTCTAGGAAAAGTTTGTGTTTCAGTTGAAGGAAACAAATGATGTATAAAACTGTGAGACTATTTCTTCATTCAATGATACTATAGGAATGAATAGAGAACCTAACATGAAAATTAATGTTGTAACTACTAATAATAAATAAATTACAAGGAGGTTAGTGGTAGATGTTGTTGGTATGATAAAGGAATTGGATCAGAAATTTACTAAAGAAAATAAATCAAAAGATATTTGGATCCATTTAATAGAAATTGAGGTTAACAAGCTAAAAGTTTTAAATAAAATGATTATTAATTTGGATGTTGATCCGAGGGATAACAATGATTCCCAAGTTTAAGAACTGCAAAAGATTTCTACAAAGAAATAAAAAGTCAAAGTTGATGACAAGGAAAAGAATTTTAACTCAGATGAAATCCAGAATCTGAAAGCCATAAATGATTATATTTCTACCCATCTATCTGAAATAGTTTATAAGGACTAAATGTTACATTTTTATAATGCTTACTATAATGATTCTCTTACCCAGGAAGATTCTAAAATAAAGGATCAAGAAGACATAATACTTAAGATCACCCTAGAATTGGAAAATGAGATAACTGGTGGGAATAATATCATAAGAGAACATAATGCTCAACCTGAATATAGGGATAATAAGATTCAAAAATTGGGAGAAGATTTGGAATCAGTCAATAAATATGTGGGGGAATCTATGGAAAATCACAGGCCCAAATTGAAAGATGTTTTGTATTAACTATTTGACTACCCCTTGGAAGGTGATACTGAAATAAAAAGAAAATATTCTATTTCAAAGTAAAAACATGAAATTAATGTCTTATCCAAAAGGCCATACGGTTTTGAAAAAATTGTATTGGATATTATAAACCCTCTCCCATGCATGAGAGGAAGAGAGCCATGAACTGTTCCATAAATAAGGAAAATCTTGTAAGTGTTGGAAATAGGCCTAAAAAGACTTTTACAAGAAGTGATGACAATATATGCTATTTTAGTGGGATGAATGGGAATATATCAAGTTTTTTTCTGATTCTCTGGATTATATTTCATGTTTTGAATATATAAATGCTTTTAAATATGAGAGTAATCAAAATCTTCTTGAGGAATATGAAAGAAAAGTCTCCCATAAGAATATATCCATGAAATGATACTATTTTGGAAGATTGAGACATAATATGAGTATGTTTCAAGAATCCCTAGGGTTCAATGTCAGAATAAGAACTCTGGATGCATAAAAATATCAGCCAACAAATTATTACATGAGGTATGTTTTTAACAGGAGATGTTTTATATGTTCTAATCATGGGAAGTTGGCAAGATGTTTTAGTATAAAGAAATAAGGGAAGGAAAATGGACTTCAAAGGAGATTGCATACTTCAGTGGTGTATAACAAGAAAACCTATGCTGGAAGAAAAAATGATAAATTGAAAAATAGGTTTATATCCTTAGGTGAATCACAAGGATCTCAACGAAAGGTGTATCAATCATCTTATCTATTACACTCACAATAACTCTCTTGGAAATAATGTGAACAAACCTAATAGAAAAAGGGAGGAGAATATTTATTTTTGATTAAAAAGAATGTAAATTTAGTGAAAGAATCAACCACAAGAAGAAAGGGTGATGTGACTCAGATAACTAATAAAATAAAAAATGGCATATTGGTGGAGCATCAAAGAAGTAAATTTCTACTAATGGGTTTAATCCCCAAATGCACAAGAGACTTAGCCCAGTTGGTGAGTACTCGGCAAGTGAATCCATGAGACCCGAGTTCAAATTTGGGTGGAGACATAATTTTTAGGTTACTATAGTAGTACTGTAGTAGGTACTATTCGGCACTGTAGCAATCAGGAAATATTCATCCTTTTGGGCTTATGGACTACCGGTTTGGTCCTCAGGTCCTTTAAGGTCTTTGGGTCACCCAAGGCCTTTAGGAAAGATGTGGTTTCGGGCCACCTCAAGGCCTTTGAGACACCTCAAGGCCTTTAGGAAACCTCAAGGATTTTGGGCCACCTGAAATTGTGTTTAATGGAATAGACAGACTCTACAAGGAACAGACTCCAAATTGGGATTCAGAGTAGGCACATTCACCAGTAGAAGCTAATGGATTTGGAAGAAAGAGAGGGTATGTCATTACTATCAGGACTAGCCTGTGCATGCATGGTAAGCCTAGCTGAATATCCATGTTATGGTGGAGAGATTAATCATGATATAAAAGCTGGGGAGGAGAAGTTCCAAGTAGTTGTAGTCTCAATATTTCCTCTAAGACCTACGGGTCGTGTATTATCTAAAGCCTATGGGCCTTGTAAGGGTTCTCCCTCATCCCTTGAAAGGGGGATTATCAAAAGATCAATAAAAATAATGCCTTCAGTCCATTTGGGTTTAATCCCCAAATTGGTCAAAGGCCAAGTCTATATAACCAAAATATCATAAGAAGACTTAGTGTGTGGGTAAATAATGCTTGGTCATATTGACAGAATAGTTAAAGTTGGTTGGGTAGTTGGAACAAGCACAAAATTAGTATAGTGGTTTGTAAGAAAGAAAGTGTTAATCCGTCAAGATCAACCATAATCCTCTTCTTGAGGATTTCAGAGGTTCCCCTCTCCCCAAGAATTAAATGTTTTTAATATCTATTGGATGTTGTGAATGACTAATGGGGTGATACAATCCATGGGTGTGTATGCTGAAAGGGAATGATTGCATAAGTTGAATGGAGATACATACGAAGATAATAATCTGAAAAATTCAATTTAACATATGATATTAGATTTAATAAGTGTTGTTATACAACAATTCTATTTGTCAAATCTGTATTTGAAGGTTGTGTGTTGTGGAAAAGGGAGATGATTTGATGAAGAGTATGATTTGAAACTGAAGAGTTGTCAAAGATATACATGGATGGTCTAGTAGTTCCAAGTTTCATTCAATATATAACCATTGGTATTATGCCCTAGTTCAAGTGTTAGGTGCCCACAAAAATAATACATATTGGGGGAAAAGGCATGGTTTTTAGGTAGATATGGGGACAAGAACACTAGGTGATATAGCCTCATATGAAAGAGAGACCTCTGGAGAATCAAAGAAAGTCATGTTGTTAGAAATTATGGAAGTAAGTTAGTGACATGGACAACATTGACATTTATTTTCTTAAACTCTTGTTTCCTATAAAGATTTCTTACTCAATAGGCTTAGAGGATCTCTCAATGACTTAGTGCTAAGTGGTAATTTCACTTTCTAAAAATCTTACAGCCGTATAGATCTATAAAATAAGAATATGACTTAGATCATAATAGTTCTAAAAGGATTAAAGATTTAATTCCATGATGATAAATGGAGTAAAAGTTAAAATTTCATATAGTTAACATAGTCCGGTGGTGTTCGAATTTCAACCTATGGTGTACTATGAGCTATGTAGAAGTTCATGAATGAAGTGGGAGAGTAATTTCTCTTTATCAAGATTCTATAAGGATAGTGATGATGAGGGAAGAACCTTAGGGGAAGTTTAAGTAAAGTCTCCAATCGAAATCTATTGGGATAATTCAGGTGCTATTAATATTAGCAAAAATCTAGCTCATACCTCAAGGACAAAGCACATTAAAATCAAATATCATTTTATCAAGGAGAAGGTGGGGTATGGGCTTGTGATGTTGGAGTATGTTTCTATAGAACTACAAGTTGTGGACATTATGAGAAAGGCATTACCCAAATAATCATTTGAAAGGCATTAAGTGGCTCTGGGAGTTCAGTCAACTCCACACACTTGAAAAAAGTGTGGATGTGGGACCCCTACTCCCTGAGGTATGGTGTGTTTTCCCAAATATAATGATCTATGATACTTACCCTATTTCAGACCAAAAAGGAGTGACATATGGGTTCATTGAAAATGGGGGAGAAATTGTGACATCTAAAGGGGAGAAACTATCTTAAAAAGACAAGGGTAGAAGCTGATAATAGGGAGAGCAGTGAAGTAAGGGGAATGAAATGCTTCTGTGACATGATGATTACTCGGTGTTATGAGTAAATAGTTCATGTTCATGTTTATTAGAGCTTATCTTGGACATCTTTTAGCATTCTAAAGGACATGAGAACTAAATAGTAAAGTAGGGGAGTTTTAAAATCTGAAAATGATAGAAGTGATCGATCAAAGGATATATATCACGTCATATGAATTTTTTGATGAAAGTAGTTGAATGGTTTTGGGAATGAAGTGATTCATTGATGAACTTTTTATGCAACTCTTGTTTCTCATGTCAAGCATGGCTCATGTGGTCTTAGAGTATGGATTGATTAAATCTTTGATCACTATCTAAATTGAAATAATTTAATTCTAGTAGAATATGGAATAATCTTTAACAAAGTATCAAAATGTGAATAATTTTCAACAAACCCAAAGGGGAATATTTTTGGGCAAAAATCCCTCCAGGTAACATTGCAGTGTTTTTGTGTTGATTGTGTTTGTTGACAATGAATGTTTCCACAGATAGTTGTGGAGTTCCAGAGATATTTTTTACAAGCTATGTTAAAAAATATCCAATACAAAGGAATGGATTCTCTGGAGGCGATAAAAAAAAGTTTGTATACAAGGTGGCATTGTTTCCCAGTGCTTACCAAGTTTTTAGGTCCAAAATCTGGAGAATAGAGAAAGGTGTTTTTGGAAAAGGAAGTTGCATGTAATTTTGAAGGTAAATTTAAATTTTATGTGCAAGTGGAGTTCCAGGATCAGTACATAAAAATATAAAAAAGGAAAAAATTGCAAGAAAGATTGGTTTTTGTGCAAAAGATGGTTTGCATGCACCTGAGAAATAAAGATGAATTGAATGGCGTGAAAGAGGCTTATGTGCCCAATGCGACATCAAATATGGTTTAAATTCTCAGGGAAAACATACACACACATAGGATGACATGTAAGGATCTTATGCACAGGGCTATAAATGACTATAAATAAGAGGTTACCCCCCTTATTTCATCAACTCAATAATTAGAGGAAATCTGAGCTATGGATAGAATAAGAGTTGCGTGCAAGAGGATTTGTGCATAAAGAGAGTTGTGCTTAAATCATAAAAGTTACGTGCAAGAGTTTTTTTTGAAATAGTGTATAGAAGTTGAGTGTTCCATAACATTTCATGAAAGATTGGGATTTTTCACCTAAAGTCAAATATTGCATGCAAGGTGTTAGGTTTCACACAAGACACCCAAAAGTTGCGTGAAAGATAGAATTTTCCCAATTAACTGTGGTAAATTGGTATTAATTAAGTGGATGAATGTGGGATTTCAATAGTGTATCTACCTACAGTTGAGGATACATTCATTAGTGATAATTAAGGGACCTACATTTCCATAAACTGTGGGTGAATCCATTCCAAGGGCAGTGAGAAAAGGAAGAGGAAAACAATGATCCTTTCCACCGGTAGTAAGCTAGATAAAGAGACTCAGTGAGTGGCCCTTGGAAAAGCATTGAGATGACCCTAAACCTTATAAAGGCAGTGAGCCTGGTCATATAAGTGATCTACCCGAACAACATTTTGGGAGTGAGCCTTAGTATATTTTATACATTGGCTCATTATTGTTGTATGCTCCTTTGATGTAGCCCAGTGAGGGTGAACCAAGTAAAAATATGTGTGTGCATATGCTTTCTTTCCTACATTAAATTCAAAGAATCATCATTAGATAAAGAAGAACATAATAAGATCAGCATTAACACATAACTGAAAAAAAATTCCCTTATAATAAATAGGTTAAGATCCAATGGGGAATGAAAAAAATTAAAAATAATATCCATAGCTAGATTCACGCCCCCCCCCCCCCCTCAGGGTATCTAGGCCTCTTTTGGACTTAAAAATTATATACATATTTTTTAGTTCAATTATTCAACTAAATTGGATATGAGTTTGATAGTCAATAATATAATCATCATCAAAAACTAAATACAGTGAGTATGATGCATTTGAATCATTTAGAGGCTCATATATGAAAATCATGAGCTATTATTGCTGAAGAAATAGATCCTTTAAATATATATTTCTCATTTCTCTATCATTTTATATGTGTCAATAGTGAAAAGCTTCTCAGTCCAGTGTGATTTTGGGTAGGCATAGTGTGACTCTATGCTTATACCATAAGATTATAAACAGTTGTTCTTATAGTAAATAGTTCTTTAATGGGGATAATAACCATCCATGGAAATGAGTATGTGTCCCATAAAGGGGCCAGACCATTTAAAAATACATGTATTCATTTCTCTTTCATTTTTATAATCTGCGATTAATGTTGGGGATCTTATTTGTGTGAATCGGACATTAATAGGATGTAGAGGTTGATTTTAGATGGAATAAATTATAAAAACCAATCTCTACTAATTTATCCCACCCCCTTCTTAGTGGAGCTACCCGATACTAGGCACTTTAATTTTGTTCTAATATTGTCCCCATATATCCAAGGTGTTCTAATGACTATTTTGATTTGAATATTCCATTGATAGTTGATTTATGGTTACATATTGATAGGAATTTATCATTATTGTTATGTCAATTTATTTTAGTTTTTATTATCATGGGTGTTTCCCCTTTTTTATGGTACATGTATGATATGTTTTTCATAAAATTATAAACTCGATCTTCCCTTCCTTTATAGAAAATGTTTACATTCTTAAAGGAGAATGTTCATTTGGTTAAAAATGTTTTCATTTTTTGACTCATATTTATTAAAATCGTTTTCTTTTTTAAATAATAAAAACATCCCACTTGTGTTTAATGTTTTTAATTCTAAAGTTTTCTTAAAGATTTTGTTATCTTTCTCTTTTTTCTATAACATGGATATTTATAAAGTAAGATTTTGAAACAATTTTCATTACATCAAATTTCATATTTTCATGAAATGTTTTAAATATTTTTTATGTTAAAAAATATAAATTTTATAACCCAGATAGAACTAATTTGAGTGATGATCTCATGTGAATTAATTTATTTAAAATGTAGTTGGGATTTGGATTAGTGGTAAGCACCCCGTAATACTACATGAAAAATGGGGGTTCAAAACCCATTGGGCATAGGTTACTATAGCAGTACTGTAGCGGTACTATAGTAGCAGCGGGTACTGTAGATTGGCGGGTATTGTAGCGGCGACAGGGCACTATAGCGGCGGTAGGGCACTGTAGCGGCAGCGGTACTGTGCGGGTACTGTAGGAGGCGGGTTACTATTCACAGAATGGGAATTGGGCCAAAAATTTGGGCCTACGGGCTATGTAATGGGATACAAGCCCACTGGGACTTCAGGTTATGTAATGAGTCTCCCTCTACCCAGTTAAAAGAGGTCTTTTCTTTGCTTTATTAATAAAAATGAGGCTTCAACCCCAACCTTTTAAAAAAATTAATTTATTTAAAATGAAAAACATACCTTATAGTTATATTTCACATTATCAACGTACATTTTTACATTTAAATGTTATTCATGGTGTGTAGCAAGGATATATATCGAGCATTATTTTATCATTACTATCAATTTACATGTTTAGTACAGGTTTTGCTCATATATCATGGATTTATGGCTTTTTGGTTCAGGTGTGATGGCGGTGGTGGGTAAATATATTCATCTAACACATAGGGTGAATTATGGAGGTCGTTGAGGTCTTTTGGTTCCATTTCAGTATTTTTCATCTTTTATTTCATGCTACATCAACATTCCTACTATGGTTATTTCAAGTCTATGTTAGTCCTTGCAATTAAATATTTTTATTCTATTAATTTTTTTTCCCTGAGTATGTTTATTGGTTTTTCACTTGATTCGTGATTTTTTTTAATATTTATTCATGGTTTGTTTTGGATTTATTTTTTAATTTGATTATTTTTCATTTTTGTGTTCCTAAAACTGACGAAGTGATCATGTCGAAATTATTATTAGAAGTCATTTTTTAGGATTCCCATTATCATGTAAAATCATTTCTAATGATGTATATATTTTGATGCCCAAGCATGATTCATCGGTCTTTAGTGATTAAAGACATGCTTTGGGACATGTTAAGGGCCAGCTCATGTATCAAGTCTACATGGCCCAAGTTGAATATTGATAATGTGGTATCAGAGCATAGTTTTTATTTGGGGAGTTATGGTATATAGAAGATAGAAACATCATATATTGAGATTTATGTATGAGTAAGTGTATTTCTCATGCTATTTAATTTAACCTTGAGTTTCTATGGGATTTTGAGATGTGTATATCTCTAATTCGAGTCTGGTTATCAATTTTTTTGAGATGATTAGTTCTTATTTGGGTATTTGTGTTTTATACTGATGATTTTTGAGATATTTTTAGGAAGTTGATATTTTGGATAAGAAATTAGAAGAATCCTTGGGTTATATAGTTATTATTCATGGTCTATAAAATCATATATAGACCATGCAACCCAGAATGGGTAGATTCCAACAAACATTGCATGATTTGTGCATGGTTTTCTAGATTCTATAGACAAAACATGTGAAGTTTTAATTTTTTAAATTTTTTTATATATAGTTCCTTATAATTCTAAATTATTTTTCTTCATTCATACTGTTGATTTAAGTTGAAATTTTTTTTATGTGGCTTATTTTTTTTAATTAGCTTAGTTGAATTTTGTATTTCATGATAAAATATTTTGTGATGATATTTTAAAAGGTTGTATTCTATAATTTAATATATTTTTTCAAATTTTCTGAATTTAAAATTAAATATGGTGTTATTAAGGTTATGAGTTTATGTTGAAAATGGGTGTTTTAAGTTATTTATGTTAATATTGGGAAAAGGTGTTTTCATGAAAAAATTATAGTTAAATTTTTTAGAAATTAAAAAATTGAATTAATATATCTTATAAAGTATGTTTATAAAGTGAATCAAATGATTTAGTAAAAATAGCTTGAGGGTTTTCTTAAGTTATGGACATTGAAAACTAAATGTTGGGTGTTATTGTGGTGAAAATGGATTTCCCTTGATATTTTGATATTGACTAATTGTTTTTTATATTTTTTTCATAAATTTTTTCATCTTGGGGCCTAATTTTATTGTATTTTATGTTTCCTATTCTTTTAGATTATACCCCTACCAAGTCTTTATGGAACGTCAATAGGGAATTATGGGTGGTTCTCCATAAAACAACCCTCTGATTGATCAAATTTTATCTGAGATAATTGTTTAATATGCTCCATATATATAGAATATTGTTCTTCTCATTTTATCTTATAATATATATTATTCTCAATAGTTTTATAACTTAATCCCTCATATCCTCCATGGGAAACCAAATTCCCATGAAGAAAATGAGTAGTTATGTGATATTAATAATATATTCAATCTTATTTAACTTCTTAAGCCTATTAAGATAATTTTTTCTACCTTTACACTTGATGTTCCAAGTTTTAAATGGTTAAATTCCATCATTCATACTAAGACACAGAAGAACAATTCATGGGGATGCTTTAAGGCATTTTTCATTCATAAATATTTATCTATTACCATGAAAGTGGCAAGGGAAATGGAATTTTGTTTCCTCGATAAAAATGAAATATCAGTATTGGAGTATGATCCTAACTTCACTAAGCTAGTATTGTATCCACCTTATTTATCTTAGGAATATTCTATAAGAGAATAGTGTTGTATAATGGGTCTTCATTATGATCTTCAACTGGAATTATCCTTGTATTTCCAAGCCTATTACATAGAGATGGTGAAACAAGCTATCGGGGTTGAGGTGTTATGGCTGGAGTGTCTAAGGTGATTGATATTTTCTCTATTACTGGGGGTAGTAAATGAAAATATATTAGTGGATAGAGGAATTTTATTGAATCTTGTCTAGAAGGTTTTGTTATTAAGAATTTTTTATGTTTCATTACATTATCTTCTTCCTAGAGTAAGTCCTTATTTATCCATTAGTGAGGTAATCCTGGTCATAAGAAGCCTTGGTGTCATGAATTTTCTAATACCTTCCATGGTTGTGGCTAGTTGGGCCACCTTTTATGGTTTTGTAAAGTATGTTCATGTAAAAGAGTTGGATCTAGATCTAATTCTACATAATATATTCAAGTTAAACCTTCTCGGCATGATGATGATGTGATGACCGTTTGAGGTATTTTCTTGTAATATTATGTCTACTTTTAAATATTCTTACCTAAAATATTTTTTATTTAAAATTATAGTATTAGTTAATTATGGAATTAATGGGCATCTAATTCAGGTGAAACATTTGATTCCTATTGTCTGGAGTTCGTTATTACAGTATTCCTAAATCCTTAATGTGAAAAGTATATAAATATTTTGTAATTTGTTGGTATCGTGTATGTGTGGCTATTGGTTTCTCACCTATATGATGGAGAAACATGATTAATGAATATTTTTTCAATTATCCTTACCTATGTTGTGTCCTTGGGAGTATTAGATATGATTTTAAGATCCAGTGTATTTGAGAGATCCTAAATATTGTGTAGAGACCACCATAGGTGATTTCTTTGTTTCCATGAGAATACAGTAATATCAAACAACCATGTGAGGTATTTAATTACTCAATATTACTATACTCTGTGATAAGTCACAAAATTTTTAGATTTCATTTTCTTATTTTTAGGTGTTGCACCAGATTCACATAATCATCACATAATTAGTAGAAACTGTGTGGTGTAATCAAACATGTAAGATTTCAGTTCAGTTAAAAGACACATATTTAAGAGTAACCTTATGACTGAATCATACATGTCCAAGAGTAGATTAGTCAAATTAATTATTATAAATTGTGTGACTCAATCATACATGTGAGTCTTTCCATTTCAGTAGTGTTTCATGATCAGTGCATAGATGTGAGTAAATCATGCAAATTAGTGATACACAAGATGTCTATTTGGTTGTTATTGCATGGGTTGCGTATGGTTATGAGTAACCATGAAACCTAAAATTATGGGTGCTCAGGTCAGGTTCAGCATCAGTTGCACAGTTGGCACTTGGATTCCTAAACCATGCAGTCAAAACTATGAAAGCTTCCCAATTTCATAAATTAGTGAAATTAACAAGATTCCCCTGCTTGATTTTAATCCCCTTAGCCACTTATTTTTCTTCTCAATCAAATATTCTAGGTTCCAAGTATCTCCCTCTCATTCCATTCCACTCCTTATGTTACACCATAGGATTTCCACTTCTCTAGGGGATTCTCATTTGAGATAAACTCATATAAATTTCATCCCCCTTCCTCTATATCATTTTCTTTTTCATTTTTATCCCTATGATGGTCATGGACACCAACAGTTTAGTGTTTTTTGTTTTTATTTGGTTATTTCCTATTGTGGGTTTTATGTTGATCATTTGAAGGATTTTTAGACCCTTTTTGTTGGGATAAAACCATTATAAACAACAATTGTGGCATGTTACTCAATGTATAATACTTTAAATTTAAATCTATGAATGCCAGTATGTTTATAAACCATGTTTGAATATTATATTAATTATATATATTGATCTCTTCCTAAAAGAGTTGGTTTATCTTTCAGTTTTCATTTTGTGTAAAAGGAAATTTATCATGTATCAATTTTAAAATTCTATTTTCATACAAATAATATATGAAAAGTGTTTGTTTAAATACCTAAGAGGCTCTCCATATAGAAATTTGATGATCAAAGGGATAGTTTTTACACTCAACCTATTTATAAAGAAATTAACGCACTCATTTAAAGGATAGTTTATAGTCTATGAGTGTTTTTTGTTTCATCCAAATTGTCTTTGTGCTTCATTAATTATTGAAGTGTTTTTTATAATGTTTCCATTGTTTAGTTTTTAAAATATGGTCATATAACTTGATTTCTTTATAATGTTATATGGACTTATTAGAACATTATAAAAAATGTATTCTTGATATATGTATACCGTTAATGTGAACCCCATTGTATTATTTATAAAAGTTTTAAAGGTGGTATTTATCAACTTATCTGGGTTAGTGGATATTCTTACTACATGTTATTATTGATAAAGGGACTTCTTTTGTGAACAGTTTTCATAGTTGAGGGTGTTCTATGATTATTTTTTATCTATATATACATTTATTTATGTTATATGTTGATTTCACACTACTATTAATATATCATGGTAATCCTTGGGTATCTAGGTGGGAAATCAATGTACGATTATTGCACTGGTTATGATTCCACTTTCACTAATGGCCCCATGTATAGAATATGCTCTACTTAGGGGAGTTTTTCTCTCGATAGGTCTAGGTAGGGTAAAACCGAGTGTTTGACAATTGAATTGCATTAGAAACCAATTATAAATATTCCATTTTGGTGATGTTCTATATTGTCTCCATAGCTCCTAGGTGTTCCTCTGAAGATTGTAATTTTACAATTCTATGAAAGTGTATTTATAGTTACTTCCTAATAAACATTTATCATTATTGGTATATCTATTTATATTTGTGTTTATTATCATGGGTGTTTCCCCTTTTCTTGATGGATCATATATGATATGTTTTTCATAGAAATATATGCTAGATCCTCCCTTCCTTTATAGAAAATGTTTACTTTCAAAAATGAAAATGGTTATTTGTTAACAAACTTGTTCATTTTTATTTAACCCATGTTCATGAAAAATGTTTTTTGTTTTAAAGCATAAATATATCCCACTTGTGTTTTTCATTTTTAATTATATTGGTTTCTTAAAGCATTTTAGATCTTCCTCTTTTTTAGTAGCATGGTATTTCTAATGTATGTTATTTAAACCATTTCCATTATTTCAAAAAAAAATCATAAAATGTTTTAAAGCTTTTTTATGTAAAAAAATAATTATATAAATTGGGTAGAATTAATTTGAGTGGTGATCTCATGTGAATTTTTTTATTTAAAATATAAAAAATAATTTATAGTTGTCTTTCAAACTATCATGAAATGGATTTACTTTTAATGGTTATGCTTGGTGCATGGATAGGATACCTACTCTAGAAATATTTTCTTACAAATATCATATTATAGGTTCTTCTTGGATGTAGCAGATGGTTCATGGATTTCTAGTGCAGGTGTAATGGAGGTGTTAGGTGAAGATGTTAGTTTGACACATGGTGGTGGATTTTGAGGGTGGTTGTAGTCTTTTGTTTCCATTTTGGTTTTTTCAACTAATATATCATGACACATCAGTATTCCTACTATGGTTCATTCTAGTTTATGTTGGTCCTTGTAATTAAAATTTTCCTTTAGTTATGTTGTGATTCCCTGAGTGTGTTTATTGGTTTTTCATTTGACTCTTAAGTTCTATTTACATTTTATGCCTTGTATGTTCCACTTTATTATTGAAACTCTTTATTTTTCATTTTCATGATTCCATGACTTAAAGAGTGATCATTCTGGACTTTTAGGTAGAAGTATTCTTTTTATAATTTTCATCATCAGATGAAATCATTCATAATAACACACACACACAAACACACACACACACATATATATATATTGATTCTCTAGCACTAATTGTTAGCTCGTGGTGATTGAGAATTCACTTTCAGCCTTATAACGGGCCAACTTGAGTATCAGGTCTAGATAGACTGGGTTATTTCATGATAATATCACGCATTTTTCATATTAGAAGAACCCCCTTTAAGTATAAAATTTAATTGAGTCATTCTATTCATGATTTTATAATGAACATGTTCTTGTATGGAATTTCATAAATTAATAGAAATTGAAAAGTAGACAAACACTTTCATTAATGATGTTAATTTTACATTTAAAGTTCAATATATATTCATTAATACATTAAGTCCACTAATGGAATCATAAAAGCAAAAAACTTAATGCTCTTTATAAATATTATTGTTTAATAAAAAAACATATATATGAATCCTTAAAAAAAGTCACTTGCAAAACACCATTCAAAATAATTGTCTTCCATAAATTCGAAGTTTGATCACCACCCTTACATTTCCTTTTTTGTTATAGAATTGAAGATTTTATCATTTAGAGGTCATATCATTCGTAATAGATTCACAAGGATGAAATAAGGCCTTTACCCCTTGTTATGTGATTGGTGGAACCATAGTTTATCCAAAGATTCTCATCATTTCCTATCATGTTAGTCATTTATACAACTACAACAAAGTGAGTATCACCTTTAACCACATTACATTCCATTCATGTTTTACTTTTTATTAAAAAAACACTATTTTTGAAATTTTTTATTTAGTTTCCCTCTTTTTTGTAAGTTTTTACACTTTCTAGTCATTTGGTTCTAATTTGTTGTCGCATGTCTGTTGCCATGTCTTTTTCATTTGTGTTCATTCTAATTTTTCTAGGTAGCTTGATTATTCTTCAATTTAAATGAATTTTATTATCTTCTGCATAATCATGTATTTTTTTTCTTATTTTCCCCATTATTGATGGTGGGGTGGTAAGGGTTTGGGAGGGTGAGTGACAGGTCACAGGGTTAAGTCCCAAAACCTGCATGCTTACTGTGATTTTACTCCTTGCATTGTGTCCCGTGGTAGCTGGTGTTTTTTTCCTTATTCCATTCATTCTAATTAAGGGTTAATTTGGAGATAATTGTGAAATTACTCATCTGAGCTATGTTCTTTGACTAAAATTTTATATATGGTCATTTTATATCTAATGGACCTGTGAAATTAAAGTTTTGGAATTAAGAGAGGAATAACTTCTACACTATACTCACTCAGAAATATCAGGTTCGGTTCATGATTTTATAATGCACATGTTCTTTTCTAGAATTTCATAAATTAAGAAAAATTGAAAAGTAAACAAACACTTGATTAACAATGTCAGTTTTATATTTGATGTTCAATATATGTTCATTTCCACGTTAAGACCACTGATATAACCATAAAAGCAAAAAACTTAATGTTCTTTATAACTATGATTGTTTAATAAAAAACATAGATATGAATCATTAAAAAAATATGCACTTGGAACTCCATTCAAAATAATTATCTTCCATAAAGTCAAAGTTTGACCACCACCCTTACATTTCCTTTTTTTTAGAATTGAATATTTTCTCATTTAGAGGTCATATCATCCATAATAGATTCACCGAGATGAAACAAGGCTTTACCCCTTTTTATGTGACTGGTGGAACCATAGTTTATCCATAGCTTCTTGTCATTTCCTTTCATGTTTTTCTTTGTATTAAACAAAACACTATTTTTGAATGTTTTTATTTATGTTCCCACTTTTTTGTAAGTTTTTACATTTTCTAGACATTTGGTTCTGCTTTGTTGTTGCCTGACTCTTTCCATTTCTTTTTCATTTTTGCTCATTCTAATATTTCCATGTACCTTGATTTTTCTTCAATTTGGATGAATTTTATTATCTTCCATACTCATGTATTTTTTTCTCATTTTCTCTACTATTGATGGTGGGGTGGTAAGGATTTTGGGGGTGAGGGGCTGGGATGAGGTCAAGTTCTCAGACCTGCATGTTTACTATGATTTTATTCCTTGTGTTGTGTTCCCACTACTACAAAAACAGGCAAGTGAAGCACCACATTTTATCAGTGCTAAGAAAAAAGAGCTGATAAAGGAACCCTTTATAAGTGCTAAAATTTTAGCGATGATAAAGGAATTCTTTATCAGAACTTTTCCAGTACTGATAAAGGGCACCTTTTATCAGCGCTGATAAAGAAGACCTTTATCAGTGCTAAAGTTTTAGCTCTTATAAAGAGTAAGCTTAATAAGCGCTAAAAAAGAGGTGATAAAGAATTCATTTATTAGTGCAAAAAAAGTGTTGATAAAGGTATTCTTTATCATCGCTAAAAAAGAACTGATAAAGGAAGCTTTATCAATGCTTTTTTAGCACTGATAAAACCATATTCCCATATTTTATAAAATCGGGTGCATAGTATCATCTGTTTATTGCGCCCTCAAGACCTCACGGTTTTGTACCCCTATGACAACTCCCCCCCTGATCTTCTCTTTTCCAGACCTCCGCCGCTATCCCTACTCCTTATCCTCCCCCTCAAACCCCTTCTGTGGATCCTCCTCCCCGCAAACCCTACTTCTCCTCCTCTCCGCTGGACCCTACTCTCCATGAACCCTACTCCTCTATTTCTCAACGGTGGCGGCTCCTCCCGTGCACCTCCCCCTCTGGCGGTCATGCCTTCCCCTCCCAACGTAGCATAGAAGGCTCCCTGACCACTCGACGCTTCTTCTCTCCCTCCATCGTGGGTGCGATCTACTCTAGGTAAGTCTCCCACTTCTCTTTTTAGGTTTATTTTTAGTGGATAGGTTTTGTGAGAGTAGTTTTCATTAGGGTGATGTTTGGATTCTTCCTCATGATCACCACCCTTGGATTAGATGCTAACTAACATATAGTTCTAACAATCTATGTCACTAAATAACACACTTAGTGGATTCTTATACTTGGTTAGTAGATGATTTGAACTAAAGTATGACTTTTTTATGAGATTCCATGGGTCCTTATGGTTTTTGGGACTAGAATTTATTTTTCACCAAGTGTCATATGTATGAGGGTTTGATATTCTCGTGAAACCTCAAGATAGACCTTGTTATACATGAATATTATATTAATGTTGAGTGTTTTTTCCTCATCCTTCTAGTGGAGTGGGTTTATCTATACTGGGTAAAGTGGTCTTTTTTGTAAACCCCTTCATAAAAAAGAAGAGTTTTGATAGTACTCGCCTCATTATTAATTGGTTACACTTTGTGGGTATCATGATGTGTTGGTGATTGTGTTTATGGGGAAGGTTATATTTATGATAGTGATTAGGACCCCTCAAATATAGAAAGTTTATCGAACCCTGTGGATGTTAATTTATATTTCCCTTAGTTGGTGAGCATGGTTTTATGTGATTTGTGCAAGAAGAATACTTTTCTTCCCTATGAATATTGAGGAATTGTGGAATGCTTCATAAGGGAGACTTATGGTTAACTCTTGGTAAGGATATGGTGTATGCATCAACCCATATACCAGAGATGATGAGTGTCTTTGTGATGTTATAGTGTTCTAAATTGAATCTCTCCTTGAGACGATTCATAGTGGAGCCTATAAGCCATTTAGGTTCATTTATTATTAAACCAAGATTCATGGAGTGGCCTCCAGTCTTCATCCACTAGGGCCACAAAATATGAGGAGATCAGAGTATCACATCCATGGAAAGGTGAATGGTATTCTTTGGGAAAGTACTTTGGGTTTAGATAGTGGTATGAACATGTGAGCAGTTGTATTTGGGTGGTTAATTATTTTTAGGATTGTGGGATGTTTCTTGACTTCGATCAATGGTAAATTCCACACATATTTTGTTTATGTCAAGGATAATTTAAGGGTGGTTTCAAATTAGTGAACCTCTATGACCAGTTGTTCCTAGGTTTTAGTCTAGAAGGATTTTTCTTGAAAATGGGGAGACACCATGTGCTTCATTGGGTAGATAGTGATTCTTCCCTAATACCTATTATGGGTATCAAGATTGTTATTTTGAATGGAGATTTCTCTAGTAAAGAACTACCCTTGGTGTGTCAGGCTAAGTTATTTTGGTTAAGTACACCTATACTATGGAGAACCCGATTACGTGATGGGGTTGAATTTATTCTCAAGAGATTGTAAATGTCTTTCACTTGGTTGGACTGTATTTCAGCTCTTTTTATTAAATCCATTAATTTATGTTGATCAATTCATAGACCAACCTCTAGTGGTTTGGGGGAATTCAACATGTAATACTAATATTTGGATGGCTATATTAGTGTTCTATGATTATGCATATGGTTTGAGTTGATATCATAATCTTATAAGGTAGTGATCTTCTGGGATGTAGGGTTAGCAACACCCACCCACAGTAGGTGTGTGATGCAAGTCGCATCTCAGGAGGCACTGTCATTCATATATGCCTCAAGGATAGACCATTATTCCAAGGAATTTAATATTATTATGATGGGTATAGACATATCACATTTCATTTTCTTAACATTCATGCTATAGTCAGAGAGGCAATCGATGAATAGCCTAGGCAGAGGGAGGAACTAGAGAAAGGAGGTATGTACAACACTAAAGTGATGAAGGAGATCGGGCAGCAGCATGAGGTAGATGGAACTTTGGTTTGATTCTAATAATACTACCCCTAAGTAGACCACTCCTATATTGGAAAGTTAGTGGTTATAATCTCGGATAGTTATAGTCACTAGAGTCTTTTTACCAGGAGGCTCCAGGAGTGTTTGGAGGTACGATCTATGTTCGTTATACTTTTCTTATAGTACTATTAGAAATAGGTACAAGAAACTATTTTTCCTAATTTTTTCAATTATTTTCTAGGTATGTGGTAGGTGTTGGTAGAGCCCCATGTCAGTGAGGGAGAGTTATTTCATATTCTTTAGATGTTCATGATAGAATTTATGTTCACTAACCTTAATTTTCTATTTCTTATGTTAATTTGGGTAATGAAACCTATGATATTCCATAGTAATTTTGGATAAACCTAGGTTATTTGTTTCCCCCACGAACCCCTTTGTGTTTGGAAATGTATCCACTATATTAGTTTTCTCATCAAAATTGTATCCTTGTTTTCATTTTATTTGAGTTTGGTCACTAGTTTTGGGCTGTTTAATGTGATTATTTTATTATGAATGAGGTGGCTGGTATGGGTGGTCAAAAGGATGTTTAATGTTTTTCTGCAAGTGTGGTGGGTGCTATAATTATTGGTAAGGGGGTTGAAAAGTGTGTTGATTTTGATGGGGGTCTATCCTAGTTCTGTTGGTTTCCAAATCTTTATTGGAAATGGTTAGGCTCTATTAATCTCTATTTTTATAAGGAAGTGGTTCTGTTATATTGTATCTAGAAGTCTTTTTTTGTGTATTTGAATCATAAATACTAATATTTGATATTCAAATAGGATGGAGATGGATAAATATTGGATGGATGCTAATTGTTTGACAATAGAGTATGAGAATGAAGTGAAAGAGTTCATCAAGTTTGCAAATGATCACGCAAAGGATTATTCTCAAATCCTTTGTCCGTGTTTACATTGTTGTTATTCTAGAATAATCACTCCAAAGGAGTTGGAAGAACATTTGATATGTCATGGAATAGACCGGATTTGTAAATGTTGGAATAAACACAGAGAAAAAACGAATGTAGCTACTGGCTGGGATAAAACTGCATTTTATGGATCATCATATATGAATACAAATATGGAGGATGAAGAATACCATATGGAGGATGTGATTAAAGATGTCAATGATGATGAAGATCGTATTGAGGAAATGACAAGGACAGTTGAATATGAACTCCGTGATTGCCCAAAATTGTTTGAGAAGTTAAAGAGTTGTGCAAAGACGCCATTGTATACTGGTTTCACTAAATATACAGCATTGTCAGTTGTACTGAAGTTGCATAAATTGAAAGCAGGCAACAGATTGTGTGATGTCAGTTTTACGGAACTACTTACTCTCTTTAATGACATGCTCCCAGAAGATAATGAGCTCCCAAACCAGACATATGAAGCTAAATGAATGCTACGCTCGATGGGTATGATTTCTAAAAGAATACATGTCTGCCCAAAAGACTGTATACTATTTTTCAAAGAGAAAATATCACTTACAGAATTCCCAAAGTGTGGTGCTTCTCGATATAAGAAAGATGAATCCAGACCTACAAAAGTTATATGGTACTTTCCAATCATTCCAAGGTTTAGGCATCTATATGGAAGTGAAGAAACTGCAATACAATTGTCGTGGAATGCAGATAAAAGAAATAAAGATGGGAAATTATGTCACCTGGCCGACTCTTCTCAATGAAAGATAATTGATCATGGGTATCCTGAATTTGGAAAAGAGCCGAGAAACCTTCTTCTTGCATTATCTACAGATGGAGTGAATCCTTTTGGTTTTCAAACCAGCACTCACAGTACATGTTCTATAATGTTTGTAAATTATAACTTGCCAGGTGGGTTATACATGAAGCAGAAATTCATCATGTTATCTATGCTTATATCAGGACCAAAACAACCAGGTAACGATATTTATGTTTATTTATCTCCTTTGATCGAGGATTTGAAGTTATTGTGGGATTCAGTTGTTATGTTGTATGATGCTTATAAAAGTGAATACTTCACATTGAGAGTGATGTAGTATGAGACGATAAATGATTTCCCTGCTTATGGAAATTTGTCAGGCTATAGCATTAAAGGAACTCAAGGGTGTCATGTGTGCGAAGAAGATACAGAATCAATTAGGTTGAAACATTCATCAAAATTTGTGTTTCTAGGACATCGTAGATTTCTACCTCGTCGGCATAAGTACCGATCTTGGACGACATCATTCAATAGAAGTTCAAAACAACACACAGCACCATCTCCACTAACATGTGATCAGCTGTTTGAGAAAGTAAAAGATGTGAACACTATTTTTGGTAAACCATTTTCGAAAAACCTTAAGAAAATTGGTTGGAAAAAGAGATTAATTTTTTTTTTGAATTACCATACTGGAATTGTTTGTACGTCAGACATTTTCTTGATGTGATGCATATGAAAAAAAAATGTATGTGACAGTGTTATTAGAACGTTGCTAAATTCCCCTAGAAAAACAAAGGATGGAATTAAAGCAAGGTTGGACATGGTTGACATGGGAATATGAGAAGATTTGGCTCTCGTGAAGGGTGAAAATCGAATGTTTCTTCCTCCATCTTCTTACACTCTTTCCAGGGAGGAGAGATATCGGTTTTGCAACTTCTTCAATAATGTAAAGGTTCCAGAGGGGTATTCATCAAATATCAAGAACATTGTGTCAATGAATTATTTGAAGTTAAAAGGTTTGAAATCACATGACTTCCATGTATTGATGCAAGATTTAATTCCTATAGATTTACGTTGCATTTTTTCCTAGAATGGTCATCATACATTAACCAAACTTTGTTTATTTTTCAAAGCTATATGTAGAAAAGTTTTAGACCCGACGAAATTGCTAGCTATAGAAAGAGAAATTGTCATCATATTATGTGAATTAGAAATGTTCTTCCTGCCAACATTCTTTGATATGATGGTTCATTTGATGCTTCACTTGGTGAGAGAGATTCGACTTTGTGGTCATGTGCATTATAGATGGATGTACCCTATTGAACGGTATATGAATATTTTGAAAGGGTATGTCAAAAATTAAATTCAGCCAGAGGGTTGTATAGTGGAGCAATATATTTTTGAGGAAGCCATTGAATTATGTACCGAATACCTATCTAATGTGGAAAGCATTGGTCTCTCGAAATCTCGTCACACTGGACGCATTGAGGGTAAGGGAATTTCTAGAAGAGATGTTATGACAATCAATATTACAGATCGGGAGCAGGCCCACCTTTATGTTTTTCATAATAGTTGGGAGGTTTCTCCATATATTGAAACCCACAAATAAATTCTTAGGCAGTTCAATCCATCAAGGGCTGAAAAATGGATATCAAATACACATAATCACCAGTTTAAAGGATGGTTTCAGGACCATATTTTTAAGGAGTTAGATGAAAATCTGAATTCAATTTCAGAATGACTTCGATGACTAGCCGTAGGACCAAGTGTGTATATATTATCTTACAATGTTTATGTAATTAATGGTTATACATTCTATACAGATGAACATGATGAAGATAGTACCATGAAAAATAGTGGAGTTGCACTTGTGGATGAAGTAATGCATGTTTCTGGTAGTAAGGGTAGAAATCCAATTTATGCAAATATGTCATACATTGGTATTATAAAACAAATATGGGAGTTGGATTATACAACATTCCAATTGATGATTTTTCAATGCAAATGGGTTGATAACAATAGTGGTGTTAAAATAGATGAATTTGGATTTGTGAAAGTTGATTTTAGTAAAGAAGGGTACAAAGACGAATAGTTTATAATAAAATCACAAGCGGTACAAGTATTTTATGTTCCAGATACCGTAAACTGAAAGTGGTCGATTGTTCTGTTATCATCCAAAACTACTAAAGGGTCTGATGAAAATTCAGTTCAGGGCGATCCTTTCAGTGGTACGTCGCAATCATTTCACAGTGGTCCCAATGTAGATTATGTTTTATATGTTATAGTAGACCACGATGAATGGATTTGGATAATCGATAGAGGTGTAAAATCCCTTCAGCCTTTGAAAAAAAGAAAGAGTTCAATAAACAGGTTATATTTTGTTTGTAATATAGATCTTTTTATCTCATGTTATTATCTTATCATTACTAAATTTATGTAATCTAAATTAACTATTCAACCACTTTTGCAGATAATGACTTTTGTATATTCTGGTGCTTCTAACCTTGAGGCTGAACAAGTATCTCAAGTTGTTGTTGTTGTTGTTGTTGTTGCTGCTACGGCTGCTCATAGTGCAGAGCAACAATAAGTTTTTCAACCTGTTGCTTCTCCTAGTGTTGAGGTCCAACAACCATCAGCACATGTCATTGCAATCATTTCATATGAACATATAGATGATGTTGATATCGATAAAATGGTCAGGGATGAAGGACCGATGTCGCAGAAAACACAAGTACGTCGTAGTTTGACAGTGTTAGCCAAAGTTCTTAAGGCGAAAAGAAAAGGCATCAAATTTGATGCCAAATGGAATGCACAAGGACAACATTTGAATCCCAACAAGGCTATGTTTAGTAGTTACATTGGAATTGTCACTTGGAAACGCGTGCCGATTGACATAGATTCATGGAACCATGTTGTGTTCAGTCTAAAGGCTATGATCAGAGAAGAAATTACAGTAACATTATGATATTTCTTTAATTTACTAGTAAATAAAATAATGAAACAGTGTCTTACTCTTCTCAATCTCTTGCAGAGTACATTTATAGTAGATAATTCACACAAGAATTATGTACAAAAGTTTGCAGGAAGGATTCATCGAGGTTTTCACACTATTTTAACAAAATGTCACCTGAAAGATTCTAAAGGTAAAATAAACCCACACGCACCCCTTTTCTATGCTCACCTAATATCCCGAGAAGCATGGGATGCATTTATTGGCCGTCGTGGGGATGAGAAGTTTCAGGTACATTGTGGCTGATAATACGTTGTTTGAGGATACATGTATTCATCACTTTGATTGTCAATATTTCATTTATGAAACAGCAACTCAGTACTGAAAATAAGGAACGTGCATCAAAACCAACATACCCCTATTGTAAAGCAAGGATGGGGTACGCTTTACTAGAAAAGAAAATGGTACGTACTTTAAATTTACAATAATATTGTTAGGTGTTAATAAACAACATCATAATTATCTTTCTATATTTATATGTAGATTGATGAGTCTAAAACCAAAGACACTTCCATCCCACGTCATGTGCTATGGAAGGAGGCACGTGTGAATAAGGAAGGGAAGCTAGTAGATGAAAACACACAAAAAGTGTGGGAAATATGTGTACGTATGGCACAATAAAAAGATTTGTTTTAAATTGCTATTACATATTGATAATTGGTTATTTTCATATATTCGACAGTCACAAGAATTAGCTACTCATGTAGCAGATGCAGACCTATTATCGACGGCTTTGAAGCGGCCAAAACAATACAATCGTGTCAGAGGTGCGGGGTTTGGGGTGACACCCTGAGTATATTATGAGAAAAACAAACAAACGGATGATAGAGATGAAAAAATGAAACAAATAAGCGAAAGAGTAGCAACTATTGAAGAACAATTTCAATGGCAGGGAGAGTTTCTAGCAACTTTTGTGGGTGGGAAGCAAGGAGAAGATACAACTCAAGAACAACCAGCGCGTGAAGATTCTGCCCCACCCCCCACCAGCTTTGAGATGAGCCATTCCCCTCAATGAACTGTCTTATATGTGGTAATCAATATTCTAATAATTGTTCCCATGAAATGTGAATCAGAAAAACACTGATACTTTTCCTATACTGATCTTCTATAGGGTGATAATGATTGTGATTTATATTTGTCAACACCCACCTATCACCTTGTAGCGAGGGCTACGGTGTTCAACATCCCAGAGGACAAGCTGCATAATAGACCACTTCTGAAATATCATCTGAAAGTGACGAATATTGTAGCTCATGATCCAACTGCAGAGCTACCTATTCCACTTGATGATGATGATATTCATATGGTTGAAAAGGCTATTGGGACATTCATTTCATGGTAGTCACAACTTATAAGAGTACATGTGGACAAAGAGGTATTTATTTCCATTTTTGTAAAGCTAAACCTTTAGCAATTAATGAAAAAAGGGTTTAAACCAATGAATGTTATTATTGACGGAGAAAGGGAAGGGGGTAACAATAAACGTCATCTCAAAAGCATATAAAGGATCAACCAACCGATACCAAAGAGCTACTGAAAGCACAATAACACCACATGTTCTCTATCCACGTTTACTTGCATTGAAGACTCATGTGGATACAAAGCTAAGAGGTGGTAGTAGTCATATATTGGTTTTTGAAAAGAATATATACGGAGAGGAAATTCAAGAATTCATTGTTGCTGAAAATGTAAATGAGATCCTTGAATACGGTTGGCTAGGTGTCACAGTTGTAAATTTATATATGAGGTATGTTTTCATGAATTGATTTTCTAAAAGCTGATATAATGTGAAAAATATTACTAAATGTATTTTATATTATTGACAGACGTATATATGAAAAATAGTTGAAGAAATTTTCCCATGAGCCAAAATTCAGACTCGTTAGTCCTCATACCACATCAACACAACTAACGAAATTAGAGCCATCAAAAAAGGATGAAATAGTGAACGACTTGTTGAAAAATTTTGAAAGAAAGATTACGGATGGCATACTCTTCCTAATACCAACCATGTAGGGGTAAAAATCTATGATTAAAGCATATCAATTATATTTTCACTTCTTTTATTACTTATTTCTTTTTGTGTTTTTAGGCAACATTGGCTACTAATTGCGTTGAACTTGGATACTCCAAAGATTTATTTTCTGGATTCAATGCAAGGATATCCAACAAACTGACCACACATGATGGAGTTTGTGAATCTGTAAGACATTACATCCTGCATTTTAGGTCTAAACATCAAGTAATATAATTTATATTATCTTTTACTGAGGATTTTTTTATGATAGGGTGGTGTATCATTATCATCTTAAAAAGGAATGAGGACAGTGTCTAAGCATAAAGAGGTGAGCAAGTACTATATCTGGACAAATATCAAGGTATATAATAAAAATTCACTATCCAAACACATATCAACACAAGTTATTTATTCTCCTAATGATAATTTTTTTTTTGCAGTGTCCAAAACAAACAAACGATAATGATTGCAGTTATTATGTTTTTAAATTTATAAAAGAGATCGTTTTTCATCAACAAACTAGCATCCCTAAAGAGGTATTTTCAAAAACAACTACTATTTCATTTAAATTATTTATTAATTCTTTATTTATATATTTTTCAGTACTACTATGACTGTAGAAAAGCCTCATACTCACAAGATAATATAGATTTTTTCCAAAAATGAGTGGGTTTCATATCTGATGGAAGATTGTACACTAATAGCATGAAGATCTAACTTGGGGACGTGTACAATTGGCAGTCATTTTTGAGAGGGGTTAAGGGGATCAAAAGATGAAACATTTTTGTATGTAAATGTTCGTAGGAAAATTATAATTGTTATTAAATAAACCATACTTTATCTAATGATTCATTTTCCTATTTTAACAGATGAAATTCACTAGCAACATGCAAGAATAATGAACCACTTTTCTTTGGGATTTGGATAAGAAAAACCAGTAAAATCTTAAAAATACTTGCATATCTGACAAAACGCATTCGGATTTTTTTGATACTTTAGGAGAATGATCCATGGGTAATTTTTGATGTATACGAGTCAAATCCACCTCAATCTGAGGCACGGTGTGGCCAGTATCACCCAAAGTGTCTCTCTTTTGTTTAAAATGGACAACATTTTAAGTGAAAACAACACCTAACGTACAGAAATCTGACCAAACACATTTGGATTGTGTTGATACTTTAGGGTAACGATCCATGGGTCATTTGTGACATGTAAGAGTAAACCCCACCTCAATCAGAGGCAAGGTGTGGCCGGTATCACTAAAAGTGTCTCTCTTTTGTTTAAAATGGACAGAATTTTAAGTGAAAACAACAACTGGCATATGGAAATCCAACCAAATGCATTAGGATTGTGTTGATACTTTAGGGGAACAATCCATGGGCCATTTTTGACGTGTAAGAGTCAACCCCACCTCAATCTGAGGCATGATGTGGCTGGTGTCCCTCAAAGTGTGTCTCTTTTGTTTAAAATGGACAGAATTTTAAGTGAAAACAACAACTAACATACATAAATCTGACCAAACGCATTCTGATTGTGTTCATACTTTAGGGGAAAGATCCATGGGTAATTTTTGATGTGTATGAGTCAACCTTGCCTCAATCTGAGGCACGGTGTTGTCAGTATCACTCAAAGTGTCTCTCTTTTGTTTAAAATGGACAGAATTTTAAGTGAAAACAATAACTAACGTACAGAAATATGACCAAATGCATTCGGATTGTGTTGATACTTTAGGGGAACGATCCATGGGTCATTTTTGACGTGTAAGAGTCAACCCCGCCTCAATCTGAGGCACGGTGTGGCCGGCATCACTCAAAGTGTCTCTCTATTGTTAAAAATGGACAGAATGTTAAGTGAAAACAACAACTGACGTACGGAACTATGACCAAACACATTCGGATTGTGTTGATACTTTGAGGTAATTATCCATGGGTCATTTTTTATGTGTAAGGGTCAACCATCTCCTCAATTCGAGGCATGTTGTGGCCAGTATCACTCAAAGTGTCTCTCTTTTGTTTAAAATGGACAAAATTTTAAGTGAAAACAACAACTGACGTACATAAATCTGACCAAACGCATTCAGATTGTGTTGATACTTTAGTAGAAAGATCCATGGATCATTTTTTGACATGTAAGAGTCAACCCCGCCTCAATCCAAGGCACGATGTGGCCGGTATCACTCAAAGTGTCTCTCTTTTGTTTAAAATAGACAGAATTTTAAGTCAAAACAACAACTAGCATGCAGAAATCTGACAAAACACATTAGGATTGTGTTGATACTTTAAGAGAACGATCCATAGGTCATTTTGATGTGTATGAGTCAACCCCACTTCAATCTGAGGCATGGTGTGGTCGGTATCACTCAAAGTGTCTCTCTTTTGTTTAAAATGGACAGAATTTTAAGTGAAAACAACAACTGACATACAGAAATCTGACCAAATGCATTTTGATTGTGTTTATACTTTAGGTAAATAATACATGGGTCATTTTTGACATGAACGTGTTAACCCCGCCTCAATAAAAGTCACGGTGTGGCTGGTATCACTCAAAGTATCTCTCTCTTGTTTAAAATGAACATAATTTTAAGTGAAAACAACAACTGACATACAGAAATCCGACCAAATTCATTCTGATTGTGTTGATACTTTAGTAAAATGATACATGGGTCATTTGTGACATGTATGAGTCAACTTTTCCTCAATAAAAGTCATGGTGTGGTCGGTATCACTCAAAGTGTCTCTCTTTTGTTTAAAATGGATAGGATTTTAAGTGAAAACAACAACTGACGTACGGAAATCTGACCAAAAGCATTCAAATTGTTTTGATACTTTATGGGAACGATCCATGGGTCATTTTTGATGTTTAAGAGTCAACCTATCCTCAATCCAAGGCACGATGTGGCCGGTGTCACTCAAAGTGTCTCTTTTTTGTTAAAAATGGACAGAATTTTAAGTGAAAACAACAACTGACGTACGAAAATCCAACCAAACACATTTGGATTGTGTTGATACTTTATAGGAACGATCCATGGGTCATTTTTGATGTGTAAGAGTTAACACCGCCTCAATCTGAGGCAATGTGTGGCCGGTATCACTCAAAGTGTCTCTCTTTTGTTTAAAATGGACAGAATTTTAAGTGAAAACAACAACGGACGTACGGAAATCAAACCAAACGCATTCGGATTGTGTTGATACATTAGGGGAACAATATATGGGTCATTTTTGACGTGTAATAGTCAACCCCCTCAATCCGACGCACGATGTGGCCGATATCCCTCCAAGTGTCTCTCTTTTGTTTAAAATGGACAGAATTTTAAGTGAAAACAACAACTGACGTACGAAAATCAAAAAAAAGCATTTTTATTGTGTAGATACTTTAGAGGAATGATCCATGGGTTATTTTTGACATGTACGAGTCAACTCCGCCTCAATCCAAGGCGCGATGTGGCCGGTATCACTCAAAGTGTCTCTCTTTTGTTTAAAATGGACAGAATTTTAAGTGAAAACAAAAACTGACATACAGAAATCTGACCAAACACATTCAGATTATGTTGATACTTTAGGGGAACTATCCATGGGTCATTTTTGACGATTATGAGTCAACCCCGCCTCAATCTGATGCACGGTGTATCCAGTGTCACTCAAAGTGTCTCTCTTTTGTTTAAAATAGACAGAATATTAAGTGAAAACAACAACTGACATACAGAAATCCGACCAAACGCATTCGGATAGTTTTGATACTTTATGGGAACGATCCATGGGTCATTTTTTATGTGTATGAGTCAACCCCGCCTCAATCAGATGCACAGTGTGGCCGGTATCACCCAAAGTGTCTCTCTTTTGTTTAAAATGGATAGAATTTTAAGTGAAAACAACAAATGACGTACGGAAATCCAACCAAATGCATTCGGATTGTGTTGATACTTTAGGGGAATGATCTATGGGTCATTTTTGATATGTAAGAGTCAACCTTGCCTCAATATGAGGCATGGTGTAGCCGGTATCACTCAAAGTGTCTCTCTTTTGTTTAAAATGGACAGAATTTTAAGTGAAAACAAAAACTGGCGTACGGAACTCTGACCAAACTCATTCGGATTGAGTTGATAATTAAGGGGAATAATACATGTGTCATTTTTGACATGTATGAGTCAACCCTACCTCAATCTGAGGCACGGTATGGCCAGTATCACTTAAAGTGTCCCTCTTTTGTTTAAAATGGACAAAATTTTAAGTGAAAACAACAACTGACATATGGAAATCCAACCAAACACATTCGGATTGTGTGGATACTTTAGTGGAACTATCCATGGGTCATTTTTGGCATGTATGAGTCAACCTCTCCTCAATCTGAGGCACGGGTGGCCGGTATCACTCAAAGTGTCTCTCTTTTGTTTAAAATGGACAGAATTTTAAGTGAAAACTACAAATGACGTACGAAAATATGACCAAACGCATTCATATTATGTTGATACTTTTGGAGAACAATCCATGGGTCATTTTTAACGTTTATGAGTCAACCTTGCCTCAATATGAGGCATGGTGTGGCTGGTATCACTCAAAGTGTCTCTCTTTTGTTTAAAATTGACAGAATTTTAAGTGAAAACAACAACTGACATACGAAACTCCAACCAAACGCATTCGGATTGTGTTGATACTTTAAGGGAACGATCCATGGGTCATTTTTGATGTTTATTAGTCAACCTAGCCTCAATATGAGGCACAATGTGTTCGGTATCATGAAAAGTGTCTCTCTTTTGTTTAAAATGGACAAAATTTTAAGTGAAAACAACAACTGACGTACGGAAATCTGACCAAACGCATTCGGATTGTGTTGATACTTTAGTAGAACGATCCATGGTCATTTTTGACATGTACGAGTCAACTCCGCCTCAATTCAAGGTAAGTTGTGGCCGGTATCACTCAAAGTGTCTCTCTTTTGTTTAAAATGGACAGAATTTTAAGTGAAAACAACAACTGACATACAGAAATTTGACCAAAAGCATTCGGATTGTGTTGATACTTTAGAAGAACGATCCATGGGTAATTTTTGATGTGTACGATTCAACCCCACCTCAATACGATGCACGATGTGGCCGGTATCACTCAAAGTGTCTCTCTTTTGTTTAAAATGGACAGAATTTTAAGTAAAAACAACAACTGATGTACGGAAATCTGACCAAATGCATTCGGATTGTGTTGATACTTTAGAAAAATGATTCATGGGTCATTTTTGACGTGTACATGTCAACCCTGCCTCAATACGAGGCACGGTGTGGCTGGTATGACTCAAAGTGTCTCTCTTGTTTTAAATGAACAGAATTTAAGTGAAAACAACAACTGACGTATGGAAATCCGACCAAATGCATTCAGATTGTGTTGATACTTTAAGAGAATGATCCATGGGTCATTTGTGACGTGTACGAGTCAACTCTGCCTCAATCAAAGGGATGGTGTGGCTGATATCACTCAAATTATCTCTCTTTTGTTTAAAATGGACAAAATTTTAAGTGAAAACAACAAGTGACATACGGAAATCCGACCAAATGCATTCGGATTGTGTTGATACTTAAAGAGAACGATCCATGGGTCATTTTTGATGTGTACGAGTCAACCCCCCTGGACACCACCCCACCCCCTGGACACCCCCATGGACACCCCACCCCCACCACCACCACCTTGGACAACCCCCCCCCCCCACCCCCCACCCCCCTGAACACCCACCAACCCCCTGGACGGCACCCCCCACCCCTCCTAGACACCACCCCACCACGTAGACACCCCCACCCCCTGGGCAACCCCACCCCCATGGGCATCCACCCTCACCCCCCCTAGACACCACCCCACCCCCCTTGGACAACCCCACCAACCCCCAAGACACCTCCCCACCCCCTTGGACAACCCAATCATCCCTCTGCCCCCCACCCCACACCACCCCTCTGGAAACCCCCATGGACATCCCCCCAACCCCCTGGATGCCCCCCCCCCCTCCTAGACACCACCCCACCACCTGGAAACCCCCCCCCCCCACCCCCTGGACACCCCCACCCCCTGGAAAGCCCCCCCCCCAACCCTCTGGACACCACCTCACCCCCATGGACACCCCCCCCCCCCCAGACACCCACCAACCCCCTAGACGGCACCCCCACCCCTCCTAGACACCACCCCACCACCTGGACACCCCCACCCCCCTAGACACCCCCACCCCCTTGGACAGCCTCCCCCATCCCCCTGGACACCACCCCACCCCCTTGTAAGGCCCCACCAACTCCCTGTACCCCCCCCCCCCCACCCCCTGGACACCCCCTACCCACTAGAAAGCCCCCTAAACACCCTGGACACAACCCCACCTCCCTTGGACACCCCCATGGACACCCCCCCCCCATCCCACCACCACCACCACCCTGGACACCCCCCCCCCTCGGACCCCCCCCCCCTTCCCCACACCACCCCACCTCCCTTGGACACCCCCATGGACACCCCCCCATCCCACCACCACCACCACCCTGGACACCCCCCCCCCTCGGACCCCCCCCCCCCTTCCCCACACCACCCCACCACCTGGACATCCCCCCCCCCACCCACCCACCCACCCCCTTGGACAACCCCACCTCCATAGACAGCCCCCACCCCCCCCCCCTGGACACCCCCACCCCTTTGGACAGCCCCCCAACCTCCTGGACCGCCCCCCCCCCCCCCCTGAACACCCCAAGCCACCCAGACACCCTGAACCCCCCGGACACCCCCACCACCTGGAACCCCCCCCCCCACCCACCCACCCCCCTGGACACCCCCACCCCCATGGACAACCACCCCCACCCCCCTGGACACCACCCCACCCCCCTGGACACCACCCCACCCCCTTGAGAGCCCCCCCCCCCCCCCCGGACACCCACCAACCCCCTGGACGGCACCCCCACCCCTCCTAGACACCACCCCACCACCTGGACACCCCCACCCCCCTAGACACCCCCACCCCCTTGGACAGCCTCCCACATCTCCCTTGACACCCCCCCCCCCACCCCCATTGGAAAGCCCAACCAACCCCATGTACCCCCCCACTGGACACCACCCCACCCCCTGGACAGCTCTACCACCTGGAAAGCCCCCCGAACACCCTGAACACAACCCCAGCCTCCTTGAACACCCCCATGGACACCCCCCCCCACCCCGACACCACCCCACCACTTGGACACCCCCTCCCCACCCACCCACCCCCTTGGACAACCCCACCTCCATGGACAGCCCCCCCCCCCCCCCCACCCCCTGGACACCCCCACCCCCTTGGACAGCCCCCCAACCTCTTGGACCGCCCCCACCCCCCCTAGACACCCCTATCCCCCCGGACACCCCTAGCCCCCCGGACACCCCTAGCCCCCCAGACACCCCCACCCCCCCTTGGACTGTCACCCCAAACCCCTGAATAGCCCCCCAACCCCTTGAATTCTAAATTGAATTCTTTATGTATTTAATTAACTTATGAATTATGTGTTAATTTTATATGGGTATACTTGCTGTAATTGTCTTATGAATTATGTGTTAATTTTGTATGGGTATACTTGTTGATATGCTGATTTTTTTTGCAGGTCTTGTTTGGGTGTGATGCTACAGAATTTTATGTTACAGTATGCAGGGTGTTTATCAGTGTTTTTTAGCACTGATAAAGATATCCTTTATCAGCATCTTTTTAGTGCTGATAAATGATCCCTCTATCAACGCTCTTTTAGCGCCGATAAATGATACCTTTATCAATGCTTTTTTAGCGCTGATATAGTCTACCTTTATCGGCGTTTTTCAGCGCTGATAAAGGGGACCCCCTTTATCATCACTGATCTTTACAGTGTTTTTTAGCGCTGTTATAGCCCGTTTTGAGCGCTGATAAAGCATGTTTTGTAGTAGTGTCTGTTGTGTTTTTTTCTTAATCCATTCATTCTAATTAAGAAGTAATTTGGAGATAATTGCGGAATTACTCATCTAAGCTATGTTCTTTGACCAAAATTTTATATATGGTCATTTTGTATCTAATGGACTTGTGGCATTAAAGGTTTGGAATCAATGATTTTAAAATCAAGACATTCATTTACTATGAATTGTGTATGTCTAACATCTTCGAATGTATATTTGGAGTTTAGATCCTCCTATTACTCTGTTGGCATTTTTCTTGTATAATTGATCGAGTATGAATCATTGTGTATTGAACAGAGTATTTAGAATGTGTTATTTTTCGCATTAAGTCACCAGCCTCCCATTTGATCTGATTTATTGTGTGGACAAAAATTTATTTATATGTCTTGTGTTCTTTGTTCTTTGAAGACAACGAATAATTTGGAAGTCAGAAAAAAAGTGCAATTTTCCCTTCTTAGTTTAGTTTCCTCCATGAAATTTGGGTTAAACCCTATTTCCTTAACACATTACGCAGCCCTTAGCTTTTCTACACAATGTTACTGAGAGTATAATCAATGTCGAGAATGAATATCGCAACCCTTTTAAGTATTTGAAAAAGGATTGATGAAAGACTATGACTTGAAAAGATTTGTCTCAATAATCACATCATTTGAAAACAACAATCAAATGGGAGTGAATTTTGCACACACACAAAACCCATCAAAGTTTTATGTTTCATGAAAAGTGGCAATGGTTTGAAACAACGGGTTTTTCCATATTGGTATAAAGTGACGTGTGTGTAAAACATATACATTTGAAATAAACCGAAAATCAATATTAAAATACTATAAACCATATGGAAAATCAATATTTAAATACCAAGGTGGTAGGGGTCATTTAATATGTGAAATATTAAAATAAAACTAGGGAAAACGTTTCAAAGATTAACAAATGCGACCAAGTTGAATTCGAGCCATTAATAAATAATAGAACGAAGATAAGATAGAAAATGATGAATGAAAAGAA
The DNA here is from genome assembly GCA_963277665.1 of Viscum album. Classification (NCBI taxonomy): domain Eukaryota; kingdom Viridiplantae; phylum Streptophyta; class Magnoliopsida; order Santalales; family Viscaceae; genus Viscum; species Viscum album. Next base: position 791,100,523 of record OY728138.1, on the reverse strand, counting down.
GTGCGCGCCCTAAATATTCAACCCATCTAATCATCCAATAACCTAATAGATTCACCAGGTGTCCGCACAAGCATCTCTTTTTAACAACCTCTGATGCCACATTATAAGCCACTTCATTATTACAAAACCTCACCAGTATAGTAAGGGGTCCAAAGGGATAACAAAAGCTGCAATTTCTGCCCTTGCCCGAAGTTTTTCTTTATCCTGCATTAAAACCCATTCATTTACTTCATAAACAACAATGATACGATCAATACACAGAATCAAAATCCATAGGTTTTTGGGGAAGAAGGAGATGGCAGAGGTTTTGTTGGATCTCTAATGTAAAGAACGAAGGTTTTGATGCTGATTTGTGGCATTTTTACTCACGCACTGCTAAAAGGTAAAGTTCGGTGTGATGGGTAAACAGCTGTGTTTTGGGTCATGGAAAACCCTACTTTTAGCTTCAACCCATGTACCAATTGTATTCCCTTAGTGGGTTGTGTTCATCATTTGAGCAAATCGAATAGAAAGGGGGAAAAGGACGGACCTTTTCATTGGAATTCAAAGTGGACGGAAGAGGAGTCATCATCGGCGGAGTCGTCTCTTCCAGAAGGCCCGGCGGCGGAGGCGGCGGCGGCGTCGGCGGAGGGAGGGGGCTTCTTCTTCTTCTTCTTGTAGGGTATCCCGCGGGCCTTGCCCTGGGAGTCCCTGACCTCGCGGAGGAAGGCGCGGATTGCACCGGTGGCGAAGGGGTTGGTGTCGGGGGAGCCGCCGTTCTCCTCGTAGGCGGCGCGGAGGCGGCCGATGAGGGCGTCGAGGCTGCCCCAGGCCTGGCGGAGGGGGCAGGCGCAGGGCGCCGGCGGATCCGGGTGGCCGAAGAACATGCAGCCCGGGAGGTGCACCTTGGTCTTCCCGAACTGGTCGAGGTAGCGCAGGAAGTCCAGGACGTGGGCGGCGCTGCACTGCGAGAGCGCCACCGGCGGCCGCTGGTTCTTCAGGTACTGTCCGAAGGTGTTCCAGTCCCGCCGCTTCTGCGACTCGTAGCGGCTGGGCGTGCCGCCGCCCGCCGGAGAAGGCGACGATGACCCCTCGCCGGACATCCGATCAACCACACCCAAAATACCCTGCCAGGGCCAGGGATTTATACACACACTGTTGAATTGTTTCTATTTTTTAACCCTCTCCCGCCTAAGGTAGAGTAGGGGGCTGGAAACAGAGGGGAGAGAATGGAAATGGTTGAGGGTGATGGTGACGGTGACGGTGATGGATTGGAGTGGGCGACTTTTATGAATAATTTTTATTTTCATGGATTGGTTTGGCTCGTTAAATGTCAGAACCAGATCTGACCCTTTTTACCCAGGATGGAAGCGTGTGGGGCAAGGGGGAGAATGAAGGAGGATGGCGAGAATCACCTGATGAAGTGGAGGGGCCATCACCTCCGGTCGCTTTCCTTTTTCTTCACTTTTTTTAAATAAAAATATCCATAAATAAATGTATATATTTATTAGTGTATTTGATTAGTCAATATATTTATAATGTTTAAAAAAAAAGTATTTATAATGTTATAAATAAATGTATATATTTATTTAAATAATTATAAAATTGTAATAATTTTTTAAAATAATAAATATATTTATTATTTATAATTATATATAAATACTTTTAAAATGTACTTATTTATAATTATAATTATAAATAAATATATGTCTCCAGTGAATTGAGTCTATGTATATATATATGTATATATCATGAGATAATGATGTTATTCATGGACATGATTGTCGTTATTTATGTTCATGTACTGATGCGTGAGTATAATGGACGGTGTATGATCATAAGTTTAGTTGTGCATATGATTGTGATTTGCTATGTTCCAAATGTTGATTATTTGTATTATGATGTGGCGTGCATATGTTTTGTATTCACGACTCATGAATGTTCATTTATATATTGACACCCATATTATTCATATTTTTCATATATGTGACAACTCATTTTTTATGATCTATAGTTTACTATGTATGATTCGCTCATGTTATACCACTGAACTTATTATGTTCTTATAAATAACTATAAAATTATAATAAATATATTTAAATAATAAATTTATTTATTATATTTATAATTACAAATTTTTAATTATGTATAAATACTTTTTAAATATATTTATTTATAATTATAATTATAACTATATAGATAGAAAGATAATTATAAAATTACAATAAATACATCTATTATAAATTTTAAAAAATATATATATTATAGGTACTTAAGGGTACAATTACAAACAAACATAGAAATGCAACACACACAACCCGAAAGGTCATGTCACAGCTCCCCCAAAGGATAACCCGCCCATTTTTTATGGCTCGAAGGCCATGTGAACATGAAAATCCATTACAAAGTCTATAGCTCCGGTGCCCAACATCTGCAGCTATTTTTGCTTGAAATCATAATTGTGCGAGTCCACGACCATCCGTCCTCCCCCAGCCATCGTGGACACCACCTGCCCACCTGAGGAGTCATCCCACTAACACGCCGCTGACTGCTGCCTACTCGCACCATCGTTGAGAGACCCATGCCTAGGTTGGTGCAAGCCAACCCACATCTAGGTGCAAATCCAATCCTAATTCACTGCTACCCGGATTTGAATCCGGGTTTGTGATGCAGGATTACATGGTTGTTATTACCACTATACTACAACCCCAACTAAAAACGTGTTATTGCGAAACAAGGTATACATGGGCACCACACCACATCTGTCATGGGCTCAACCCCCACCTACGTGCCACACGCCCCCAAGTAAATTCGAGTGTGGTATGACTCGAACCTACACCGGTTCCGTTGTCAAGGAGTGACCGCCTTACACGGTACCACTTAACTAACCCTCGGTCGACAAAACATGTTATCACTACGGAAAAAATGGGTATTTGCGACGAAGAATGACCCCGTCGCAAATAGTCTGTCAAAAGAGACTATTTGCGACGAGACCCTCTTCCCATTGCAAATAATCAGTTATTTGCGATGGAAAGATTCTTCCCGTCACAAAAGGTTTGGCGCGACTTCCGCGCCAAACTGCAGAAAGGGTATTTACGACAGTTATAAAATCCCGTTGCAAATACTCAGTGGAGTTTTTTAGTATTTGCGACGGGAGGTCAATCTCGTCGCAAATAGTATGTCGACAGATTGGTATTTGCGACGAGACTCGTTGCAAATATTCACGTCACAAATAATCTAACCTAAATATACCCTAATCTGTTTTTCCTCTCATTTCACCCCTTTCTCCACACCCCTCTCCATCTTTACTTACATTTTTTCTTTCAAATTTTTTCAAAATTTAAAGTTTTAAATCGAAACATTATTCACGGCTTAGATCTTCCGAAAACTTCAGTTTTAAAGTATTTATCTATTTCTTTTATTTTTTAGTTAATTTATTTTATTTTATTTTAGATATAATTATTGTTAATTAGCAACATTTAAGTTAAATTAGAATTAGATCGTTTTATTTTATAATATTATTTTTACAAATAATTACGTGTAATTAGTATTAATTATTATGAATTAATAGTTATATTAATTATTATTAATTAATAGTAATTACTGATAAATAGTGATAATTAGTCATAATTAGTAATAATTAGTAACAAATAATAATAACTAGTAATAATTAGTAATAATTAGTGATAATTAGTCATAATTAAAAGTAATTAGTCATAATTAGAAATAATTAGTATTAATTAGCAATAAATATTAATAAATAGTAATAATTAGTAATAAATATTAATAAATAGTAATAATTAGTACTAAATAGTAATAATTAGTAATAATTAGTAATAATTAGTAATAAATAGTAATAAACAGTAAAAATTAATAATAATTAGGATTAATTAGGATTAATGAGTAATAATGATGATTAATTAGTAATAATTAGTAATAATTTGTAATACTTAGTAGTAATTAATAGTAAATAGTAATAATTAGTAATAAATAATAAAAAATAGTAATAAATAGTAATAATTATTAATAAATAGTAATAAATAGTAATAAATAGTAATAATTTGTAATAAATAGTAATAATTAGTAATAATTATGATTAATTGGGATTAATTAGTATTAATTAGTAATAATTAGGATTAATTAGTAATAATTAGGATTAATTAATAATAATTAGTAATAATTAGTAATAATTAATAATAATTAGTAATAAATATTAATACTATTCATAACCACTTTTTGAACGACTAGTTTGGTAAGTCGTGGTGCGCTCGAACTCAGTGTTGCGTGTAGCGCAAGTTATTGAATTTCTTTGAAAAGATAACGTACTATGAAATCTTGGGGTGTTACATTCTCCCCTCCTTCAATAAATTGCATCCTCGTAATTTGAATTTTTTTCTTTGAAAATAAACGGTTAAAAATAGAAAAATAACTTTGTGGAAAACTCACATCGGAAATTGGGTTAATGAAATTTAGTCTTAATAAGAGGGAAAGAGAAATGAAAAAGTCACCACCAAATTATGATCTCGATTAGGAGAACATTGGTGGAAATTAGAGACACATAATTGGAGGAAAAACGTAAAAATTTATAGGGAGTGACTGAGGTCATCAATCATAAACAAGTGTAAAATTGAGGGCCTCAAAACCATCAATCTACGATGATTTAAAATATCATCGGTTCAACAAAACATAAGGTATTTGGATAACACATTTTTGGTTTTAAGATCCATTCTCTAAAGTTTAAGAATTAATTTATTCATAGAATAAGAGGAAAAAATATATACTTGACAAGTAGAGTTTCATCCTTCAACGAATTCCTACCACAAACTCATCTTTCACTCCAAAAGATAACAGCATTAAAAAATATTCTATTGATCATAATCGTATAGGGTTCAAAAAATAATGAATTTATAATTCATTTGTCAGACTATTAAAAAAACGGCATTATACAAACTAGGACATCACATAGACCAGTGGTAGGTGATGTACCATTGTCTCCCTTTGGCTGCGGGTTCAAGTCTCGCGGCCTTACCGGATGCGACGAGTTGTTGCCCGACCTTCGGTTTGTCCTTTTTATGACAATCCAAAAACAATCTTAAGAAATGCTTTAACCTTAACAATAGTATCCAATGTCAAACTTAATATATTCCAACCTTTAGACTTATCCACAATACTTTTGTCCGAACTCACAGTCCAAAATTTATAAGGTCACATAATGTACATGTGAATACCTTCATCGTGTATTCTCTTAAAATGTGGTAATAAAATGAATTGCCAGAAAACCATATTTGAATAGGTATGTACTTCTTTATTCCTTCTGTAAATCATAGAATACTAAATATACTCCTTAAATCCAAAAATTTTGTTATCACCAACAATGATGGAATAAAAAAACCATTAATTAGTTCCAAGGTAGTCAATAATATCCAATATAATTTATCCAAATCGATCACCTCTTATTCCAAAATCAATACCACAGTATCAGGACCATATTAAAGTTTATCTTTCCTTCAACCATGTATTTTCCAAAAAGTTTAACTTGTTATTGAGTCACTTTTCTTGGTACCACACAATCTCAAATCCTTAATGAAACAGTACTGTAGTACAATCCTTATATACTTCATAATTATTATAACTAGTACATCATTGATACAACACTCAAATGATATAATTATTTAATATCAACATAAGAACACTAGTCATTACTCTTCATCTGTGGTAATATCACATCTTGATTATTATCCAACAACATCATTTGCGGTATACTCTAATGATTGGGACATTGTTTCACGTAGTGTCCCAACTCCTTGCAGATGAAGCATTGTACACTTGAAACCTTCTTCCTACCCTTGCAATCACATACTTGGTGTCCTTTTTCTCCACACTTATAAAAAACTCTCATTCCCTTCAAGAATTTACCAATGTGATTCTTTCCATGGTTATCACATGTGGGAAAATCCTTCTTTCCCTTATTCCCTTTATCCATCTTTCTCTCTACCATCTTTTTATTTTCTAGCTTCCTTTCAAATCCACAGGACTCAGAGAATTCTTTACTTATCTTATTAACACATGATACTATTTCTTCATATGATGATAATATGTGGGAGACAATTTCATTTCTAAATGTTGTCTTAATACCATGAAAGATATGATCTTTCTTACTCTTTGGATCATGCGTATTGCTAGAGTTCTCATTCCATCTACTGAGCGCCATTTCTAAACAATGACATACACTAGGTTAGTTTATGAATCACAATGCATAATTCCAAACTTGTTAAATACCTAACGTAAATTGAAAAAAGTATGCATATAATCTATAATCATAAAAAATGTTTTCTTTGAGGAAGTATTTACTCCTAAATCCTTCATAATGGTCTGTAAATAAAATGTGAATTATCCTAAGCATATCCCCTGAGAGTGTCGTAACCAAGAGTGCAGCAAGACCCGTTGTCGTGTACCAGGATACCATAGGTCAAGCCCGAAACTCCTTGTCGGAGTTTTCACTCCTAAGTACATCTGTTCCAGAGTCGCCTCTACCTGCTCGTATCCAGAAAGGGATATATTGCTTGGAAAATTTATAAAATCTCTACATTACCAAAATTCTAGGATGTTCTTCTATACTAATCCTCAAAGTCTATCTTAGGGTAATGTTCTCTAATCAAAGTTTTTCTAAATCTAGTTTCCAAGGTTATTGCTAAACTTCATCTGATACCAACTATAACACCCTGACCCTAGTTACCTAGAGTCGGTGCATTATTACATAACATTGGCATAATACAAGGAATCATGTCTCGAAAGACCGATTAGTTTAGTAGCCTTGGAAGTACTAGATATATACATAAGTTTTACATTACATCATGAGATAAAAACAACAACAAAATTTTGTCCCATTTGAACACACTTATATCCCTTAGCCTATCCCAGCAGGTCAACCATAAAATACTTCTTCATATCTTGGAAAAAATAAAACATAGAAAGGGGTGAGCTCAGATGCTCAGTAAGGATAACAATATAGCAGAAACTTCATAAATAAGAATAAACATTTAAGGCAATGTATAAAACTAAAACAAAAGACTTTTAAACTTAAGCATCATCATAATATGGAAAAGATAAATCAAATAATGTCATTTAATTATTCACATGGATATTCTACTAGTCGAATAATTACATGTAATATCAATAGCTAATTTCATAATGATGGAATGCATAATGTCGAACATCATAACCACATAGTCAAGGCCTCATGCCAAGACTACAAATAAGATTTTGTCAAGGCCTTATTCCAAGATACTATTTTGTCTCATGAGACTTACTGATGCATCGAGGAGCTATAGCGGGCTCCACCCGTCACTTACTAAGTCCAATGCATTCCTCATATGAAAAAGTTGAAACATAACATAAACATTCATATTAAAACTAGTATACGAAATGTTAATAATTTAACCATAAACCATGAATGGTAAAAAAATAACACATTCACAGTCAAACATATCAAAAAACCTTCAATAAAATATGAAGGATTGTATCATAATAAATCAACTTCAAACAAGTGTAAAATCTATCAAAGGATGTTGACATAGATGAAATCAAAACCATTTGAGAGAAATATCTCTTTCTATTTTGAAATCATTTAAAAGTCAAATAATTATAAAAGAAAACATTTATTTTGAAAATATTTTTATAATCTTGTAAGGGAATATTTGAAGGTGTTATAATGGCGGAAAATAGCCACACTCTCCGTATAAGTTAAAAAAACATTCTTTCCTTAATTTTGTCGAAAAGTTCGTAAAAGACCTTGTTTGGAAAAAGATAGAAAGATTCCTTTATAAACATTTTATAAAAAGTCGAACAAGGGTATAAATGACTTTAACCCATATTCTATGAAATAGTAAAAATGTTTCGAAATACATTTTTAAGAAACACAGATGTGGATGATAAAGAGGTCCCAGTAGATACTCACGTATAAACAACCTCAGATAATAAAGAGATTGTAGAATTAACCCTTACCATGTACTTTTATTTGGTTGAGGGTATGTTAAACTTCTGTATAATAGTTAAATCATTGTTATTAAATTATACAAGAACCACATACATAAATATGATATCATATATGATATTCTAATATTGCTTTGTTACTAATATTTTAGTAGTATCATTCTTTCAGGTGTTAACTGATTCGTTTTCCTTTATATGTTTTGTTACGTAATCCATGTTTGTTATAGATAGGATGTATTTGATTCATATCTAGAATGATATTAAGTACTTAAAAATTATTTTTAATAATCAAATGAAAATTATTCTTGAATGGTTACGATGGACAATGAATCTCATCGCGTTTGTGGAGACGGTAATCCGTACGTACGCACGAACGTTACTTCAATTTCATTTTTTTTATTTTAAAAGGAAATAAAACCAAATGATACATAGGTATATTATTATTCCAGTATAATATAATATTTTATATACGTTACGTAAGTTCATTAACACCATCCTTTATACGTTCCATGTATGGTATAAACGAGTCATATCACTTTGAGGGGGAGGTAGTCCGCACATCCTCAAATGAAATTATCGTATATATACAACATGAAAAGAATAAAGGTATGCTATAAAATAAAATTAAAAAAGATTATAGATAAAATAAATATCATAAATATAATATATAATTATAGTGCCATCATAATGGCCACTATAATAGGTGGTAGTAGAATATTGAACAATCATCGTTTCGTGAGACAATAGTTCACCGTCCACAGAAACATTATGTTCTATACCCATTAGATAAGGGTGTGTGTAAGTTTAGTTCAAATACTTCTCATAAAAACAACATAGTATATTGAGGATACTGGTGGTGTTATAAAATAAAGTAATAAAGAGAGTTTAGGGGGTAGGAGAGGTAAAATAAAAGAAAATAACTTAAGAGGAGATGTTACCTTTAAATCAGGTAACTTCCTTTGGTTTGAACCAAAAGGCTTCCTTGAAGTGCCTTCTGCCTAAGGTAAGGATTCTAAGAAGAAGATATAGATGTAGGGAGATTAATTGGGTAGAGTTTGGATGAGCCAAGTGGCTTGAGAGGTGTGAGAAATGGGTTATAGTTGAAAGCTTTTTATAAGGGGGAGGATGGGCTCTTTAAGAATATTTGAAAATATTATTTTATTATATAATGATTTTCGGTTTCTAAAAGCCCAAAACTCATTAAAGTAAAATATAAGATGACCCATGTTCTAAATAAAATCATCCAATAAGAATTTCATAGGTTTTGGATATTATTTTAATTTTTATAATCTCATTTATTTCAATCATTCTTTAATGAGGTAAACACTACATCATTATTGTGTCATAAATAATTTTATTTATTTGACGTCTAAAAATTATAAAAAAATACCATGATGTAGTAAATATTTTTAGCTTTAAAATTAATATTTATAGTAAAAAAGATAACTTATATACCCTCTTGTAAAAATTATTTTACTAAAAGAAAATTATTTTACTAAAAGATATATGTTTATGTCATTTTTGTCTTTACTTTAAATTAATTAATATAAAGTGTCATTATCACTCTCAAGTGGCTCCATGTGGTCCCAAAATCGACCCAAGGATTCCCATGGTCAGACATGTATCAAAAAATAGGAATATGATACATGTTAGGGTAATTTAATATTATTATAATAATATTTGTTTACCCTTATTTACTAGATTTACCCTTTAACCACGGTAAAAAAAATATTTACTGAAGTAAATATTCATAATGTCTAAAAATAAAAGTTACCTATTTACACAATTTAGACCTCATGATTCCAAATATGGAATCCATTTTTCCAAATTGAAAACACATAAGTGGCCGAAATTAATTTAAAATTAATTCTCGTTGTCAAAACAAAAAATGTGTTTTTAAGAAATAATAACTATCAAAAGATTGACACTTGTTTATGTCCAGTTTAAATGTGAAATTACATCCAATGACCTAAATTATATTAAATGATAAAAATATAATCTAATAATACTTTAAAACCACTCAAATGTATAATTTAACATTATAAATTATTTCGATTAAAAAAGTTGTTTTCAATTAAAATTTAGTATTTTTCACTATTCATCAAAATATGAAAGTTATTAGAAAAGTACCAAAAATTTATCTAAACTAAAATTTTATGTCCTGCTTCTAAAGAATAATTTAATTTCATTAAATTGAATATATAAAAATTTCAAATATTGGTTTTAAAAAATATTCTTCATTAAAAGGCGGTAAAATTGTATTTTTTGAAAAATACTTCTTTTATCTGAAAAATGAATTTTTTCTTATATTATGTCTAAAAAACACATAATATGGATTCTAAAATTATATGGAGTATATAAAACTCAAAATTCAGTTAATACTATTCATAACTGTTTTTTGAACGACTAGTTTGGTAAGTCGTGGTGCGCTCGAACTCGGTGTTGCGTGTAGTACAAGTTATTGAATTTCTTTGAAGAAATAATGTACTATGAAATCTCAGGGTGTTACAGTATACAACCATCAGGAAAAGGTGAATTCTTACTACTTTTTTAATTAATTTTGTCATCATTTTATCTACTATTTGTAAGTTAATTTCCTTAAAATTTTTATCTAATACTTAATTTTTTTCACAGATCTTTTGGGAAGTCATGTTTTGTTTTCAATTATCTACAACACGCCACAAAATAGATAAAATGATTCTTTCTACCAATGTAACCATGTTTTCCATATTCATCGTCTTTCTTTGTTGAACTTCCAACATTGCATATTGATTCGATGTTATTAACCGAAAAATCTTTCTCATTTTTGAAGGAAAGGAGAGTAAAGGAAGATCATGTGCCTATTGTGGTGACTTCTCATGATATAATTGGAACATGAGCTTATTATCCTTTTCTGACATTCAACAACGGGAAAAAAATTTGTCTAAAAAAATTGAGTTAATATGTAGTGTCAGCAGTTCGACATAGAATGAAAATGGAAACATGGTTACATTGGCAGTTAGGAATGTTTTGAGACTTTGAGATGTGTACGAATCAACCACACATTAATCTGACACACATTGTGATTGGTATATACTAGGGCAGACAGAATGTGACGTGTCAATGACAACAACAATAGTAGGAGGAGGAGAAGATGCGTTGTTTACTGGAGCACCAACACCAGTAGATGAGGAAGTACATGCGATGTGTGACTCATGGTTAGTGATTTTTTATATTATTGCAAATATTGTGTTTCTTATTATTTTATTATTTGTTTAATTTTTTAACATTTTATTACTTTATTATTTATTTATTAATTTATTATTTTATTAAAATTATTCATTATTATTATTATTATATTTTTCTGAATATTGAGGTTTTTATTTTTTTATAATTTATTATTATTATTATTATTTAATTTTATTAATATTAATAATAATAATATTAGTATATTATTATTATTTTATCATCATTATTATTATTAGTATATTAATATTATATTATTATTATTATTATATAAATATTATTATTATTATTTTTTAATATTATTATTTTTTATTTTTTTATGTTTTGTGCGACGGGTATATATACCTGTCGCAAATTGTATTTATAAATATTTTTTTAATATTTTTTTAATTTTTTGGGACCGATATATTTTCCTGTTTCAAATGACCCATCACAAATACCCATTTTTCCCGTAGTATATATGGGTAATGAGGTATAAGTGGGCGCCCCACCACATCTATCCTGGGTCCAACCCACCACCTATGCACCACATGCCCCCAGCTAATTTCGAGTGTGGCAGAACTTGAAAATATATTTATAAATATATACAAATATTAATAAATATATAAAAATATTTATAATTATAATTATAGATAAATATATATTTGTTATTGCATTTTGTTGCATGAGACATCCTACATCTTCTATGGACATGCACTTATGTTACTTGAACTACTATGAGAAGTAGTTATCCCATACCAGATATCAATGAACATTGTGGCTAAATTCAGAGGATAACACTTACCACCAGTGGATTAATTCTTTTCTTAAATTCAATTACTCATTTCCTTCAAAACATGATGAAATTATTTGAAACATTCAAATGTTGGGTTCCTCTTATTTGAAAGGCCCCTTTTTGTGCATTTATTTTGTTAAATATTAATATTATCAAATCAAATAGGATCGATATGAATAGAGAATGGATGGATGTCAATTATATGAAAAAAGAGTATGAAGATGGGGTGAACGATTTTATCAAGTTTTCAAAAGATCATGCATATGACCCTCCTCAAATCCTTTGTTTGTGTTTGTGCTGTTGTTATTCAAGACTAATTAGTCCGAAAGAGTTGGAAGAACACTTGACCTACCAAAAAATTGATCAAAGTTATAAATGTTAGAATAAACATGGAGAAAAATCCAATGTAGCTATTGACTGGGATAACACTATGTTTTATGGATCACCTGATATGATTACAAGTATGGACAATGAAGAAGACTCTATCGAAGATTTGATTACAGGTGTAAATGATGATGAACATTATATTGAGGAAATGACAATGACAGTTGAAGATGAACTTCATGATTGTCCAAAATTGTTTGAGAAGTTAAAAGAGTTTTGTAAAGACATCATTGTATGCTGGTTTCACTAAATATACAGTATTTTCAGCCTTACTAAAGCTATATAATTTATAAGATGGCAACAGATGGAGCAACACTAGTTTTATTGAACTACTTGCTCTCTTGAATGATATGCTCCCAAAAGATAATGAGCTCCCTAGACAAACATATGATGCTAAACACATTCTATATTTGATGGTCATGATCATTGAAAGAATACATGCGTGTCCAAATGACTGTATATTGTTTTTCAAGGACCACAAATCACTTAAAGAATGTCCAAAGTGCGGTTCTTCTCGATACAAGAAAGATGAATCGGGTCATATGAAAGTTGTATGGTATTTTCCAATCATTCCAAGGTTTAGACACCTATATACAAGTGAAGAGACTGTAAAACAATTGACGTGGTATATAGATACAACAAATAAATAGGGGAAACAATATCACCTGGAAGACTCTCCTATGTGGAAGAGAATTGATCATGAGAATCCTAAATTTGAAAATGAGTCGAGAAACATTTATCTTGAGTTATCTACAGATAGAGTGAATCCTTTTGGGTTTCAAAGAAGCACTCACAGTACACAACCCATTATGTTGGTAAATTATTATTTTCCATCGTGGTTATGCATTAAAAAAATACACTACGTTATCTATGCTTATATCTAGACCAAAAAAACTAGGTAATGATATTGATGTTTATTTGGATCCATTGATCAAAAATTTCAAATTATTGTGAGATTTAGGTGTTACATTTTATGATGCTTAGAGAAATGATGATTTCATTTTGAGGGTCATGTTATATGGGATGATAAATGACTTTCCTAATTATGGAAATTTTTCAGGATATAGTATTAAAGAAACTCAAGGGTGTCCCATTTGCGAACAAGGTACATAGTTAATTAGGTTGAAACATTCATCCAAGACTGTGTTTCAAGGACATCACATATTTCTACCCCGACGACATAAGTACCGATCTTGGACGATATCATTCGGTGGAAGTTTAAAAGAATGTACAACACTATTTCCACTAATATTTGATCTACTATTTGACAAAGTAAAAGATATCGACACTACTTTTGGTAAACCTTTTTCGAAAAACCTTATGAAAACTAGTTAGAAAAAGAGTTCAATTTTTTTGAATCACCATACTAGAATTGTCTATATGTCAGACACTTTCTTGATGTCATGCATGTTGAAAAAACTATATGTGATAGTATCATTGACATGTTACTAAATTCACTCAGTAAAACAAATGATTAAATTAAGGCTATTTTGGACATGATTGACATGAGAATATGGGAAGAGTTGGTGCTAGTGAAGGGTGAAAATTGAAATTTTCTTCCTCCAGATGCTTACACTCTTTCCAAGCATGGGAGATATCTATTTTTCAACTTCTTGAATGATGTAAAGGTTCCAAATGGGTATTCATTGAATATCAAGAATATCATGTCAATGACTGATTTAAAGTTAAAGGTTCTAAAATCAAATGACTATCATGTTTTGATGCAAGATCTAATTTCTATAGCTTTATATTGCATTTTCCCAAGAATTTCTGTCATACATTAACCAAACTCTGTTTATTTTTCAAAGCTATATGCATCAAATTTATAGACCCAGAGAAATTGAAAACTAGGGAAAAGGAAATTGCTGTAATATTATATGAATTAGAAATGTTTTTCCCACAAACATTATTTGATATGATGGTTCACTTGATGGTTCAGTTGGTGAGAGATATTTGACTATGTGGTCCTATATATTATAGATGGATGTACCCCATTGAACAGTATATGAATATTTTGAAAGAGTATATCAAAAATCAAATTCGGTCAGAGGGATTTTTTGTAGAGTGATATATTATTGAGTATGCCATTGAATTCTGCGTCGACAACCTATCCAGTGGGTAAAACATCGGTCAACCAAAATCTCATCACACTAGGTGGCTTGTGCGTAAATGTATTTTTAGAAGAGATGTTGTCATAATCAATATTATAGATCGGGAGCAGACCCACCTTTATGGTTTTCAAAATAGTTGATAGGTTTCCCCATATGTTGAAACCCACAAAGAAATTCTTAGGCATTTGAATACATAAAGGGAAGAAAGCTAGATATCAAATACATATATTCAACAGTTTATAGGATGGTTTCAAGAGAATATTTTTAAGGAGTCAGATGAAAATCATGATTCAATTTTAGAACGATTTCTATGGCTAGACAAAGGACCAAGTGTGTATGTATTATCTTACAATGGTTATGTAATTAATGGTTATACATTCTATACAAATGAACATGATGAAGATGGTACCATGAAAAATAGTGGAGTTACACTTATGGCTGAAGTGATGCATGTTTCTGGTACTAATGACAATAATCCAATATATATGAACATTTCATACTTTAGCATCATCAAAAAAATATGAGAGTTGGATTATATGACATTCCAAGTTCCAATTTTTCAATGCAAGTGGGTTGATAACTAGAGTGCTGTTAAAATAGATGAATTGAGATTTTTGAAAGTGGATTTCAGTAAGGAATAGTACAAAGACAAACCTTTTATAATGAAATCATAGGAAATACAATTATTTTATGTTCCAGATCCTGTAAACCGAAAGTGATAAATTGTTCTGTTATCAACTAAAACCACTGAAAAGTTAGATAAAAATTCAACTGAGGATGGACTTGGGACATCACAATCATTTTGTAGCAATCCCATTATAGAAGGGGTTTTGTATTTTAGAGGATACCACAATGAAGGCATTTATATACTCGATAGAGGGGTCAAATCCCTTCAACCATTAAAAAAGAGTTCAATAATCAGGTTTTTTTGTAATATATATTGTGTTACCTCATGTTATTATCTTTTCACTGCCACTTTTATGTAATCTAAATAAAATTTTAAACCACTTATGAATATAATGACTTATACACATACTAATGCTCCTAATCCTAAGGAACAATAGGTTTCTCAACCTATAAATGTTCCTAGTGCAGAGGAATAAATAATTTCTACATAGGCCAATGATACCAATCTAGAGGAACAACATATTGATGATGTTGAATTTGAATAAATGGTAGATGGAAAAGAACCGATGCTATAAAAAAAACAGGAGTTTCAAAGCATAACGGTGTTAGAAAAAATTATTAAGGGGAAAACTAAAGGCATCAAATTTGAGGTCAGATGGAATGCATGTGGCTAGCCTGTTAAACCCAATAAGGCCATTTTCAGTAGTTACACTGGACTCATCACTCAACAGTGCATGGTGATTGGTTTAGATTTGTGGAACCATGTTGTAACCATGCTTAAGGAACTGGTTTGGGAAGAGATTATGGTAACATTATGATATCATTTCTTTATTTTACTAAAAAAATAAAATAATGAAACATTGATTTACTATTCATTATCCCTTGTAGAGTGCATTTATAGTAGATGAATTCCATAATAAATATGTATCAATTCTTGCTGGAAGGATTCATAGAGGCTATCACACAATTCTAATGAGATTTCATCTTAAATATACTGATGGGAAAATAAACCTACACCCACCTCTTATGTATGCACACCTAATAATCCAAGTAACATGGGATACATTTACTAGCCATTGTGCAAAGATATATTTTTTATCCAACCTAGAAACATGAATCATAAACACCCGTACCAGATAAACACCTACTATCAGTGGACTTGAAGCAGCCATAATAGTAGGGCCATGTTAAAGGTGTGGTTTTAGGGTGACACCCCGAACATATTTTGAGAAAAGTAAAAAACATGAAGATAAAGATAAAGAAATGGAAGTGATGAAAAAAATTAGCTTAACTTGAAGAAAAATTTAATTAGAAGTTTGAGTTTCTAGAAAATGTTATAGGGTGGAAGAAAATAGAGAAAAAAACTCAAGAAAAACCACTGTATAAAGATACCACCCCACCCCCTGCCAGATTTGAGGCGAGCCATTCCCCTCAAAGAGCTGTATTATATGAGGTAAACAGTAGTCTCATAATTGTTTCTATGAAATGTGAATTAGATAGACACTAATACCTTTCCAATACCAATATTATACAAGGTGAAAATGACCGTGATTTATATCTATCAACACGCACCCATATAATTGTTGTGAGGGATACCGTATTCAATATCTAATAAGACAATATACACAACAAACCACTTCTAACAGGTCATGTGAGAGTATAGATTACCAAATCTGATGAGTTTATCATCGATCTACCTATTTCACTTGATAATGTAGATATTCATATGGTCGAACAAGCTATTGGAACATTCATATAATGGTTATCAGTTCTTGAAAAAAAAAACCCAACAAGGAGGTATTAATTTCCAATTTATTTTTCATTCTAAACCTTTAACAATTAATGAAAAAAGGTTTGAACCAATGAATGCTATTACATAAGGACAAAGGGAAGGGGTTAAATTAAATGTTGAATCAAAACCATCTAAAGGATCAACCAATCGATCAAAAATATCTTCAGAAATCACTTTTACCCCACCTGTTCAATATCCACATTTACTAACATTGAAGGTTCATGTGGATACAAAGTTACAAAGTGGTAGTAATCACAATGTTGATTTGGAAGAACTAATGTTCAGAGAGGAAGTTATAGACTGCATTTCTATCGAGGTTTTAAATGAAATACTCAAATATGAATGGCTAGGAGTATTAGTTGTAAATGTATACATGAGGTGTTTTTTCATGATTTGTTTTTCCAATAGCTTATATACTATGTTAATTATGACTAAATAAATTTCATATTTTTTAGGCGTATATATGAATGCCAATTGAAGGGATTACCCCATGAACATAAATTTGGACTCACTAGTCCTAATGCCACTTCTATAGAACAAACATAAATAGAATTAAAAAATGAATGAAATATTGGAAAAACTAGACAAATCGTTTAAAATAAAACTTACGGATGACCAAATATTCTTAATACCAATGATGTGGGGGTAAAACTCTATAATTTTATCATATCAAATATATTTTCATTTCTTTCATTACTTATCCCTTTTTGTGTTTTTAGGAAACATTGGATGCTCATTACGGTCAATTTGGATACTTCAAAGGTTTATCTCCTTGGTTCACTATATGGATACCCAACAAACCAAACACACGTGATGCCATTTGTCAATTTGTAATACACTACATCCAATGTTTTAGAAATAAACTTCAAATTATATATTTTATATTATGTTTTAATGAGAATTCTATTATAGCAGGGAAGTGTTTAAATATCATGAAAATCATGGCATGAGGACATTCCATGCGCACAAGGAGCCTAACGAGATCTACAAGTGGACATGTATCAGGTTATATATAATAATATTCCACTATCAAAACACATAAAAAATTACCTATTTTTCTCAATATTTCTCCAGTGTCTGAAACAAACAAATAGAAAAGACTTTGGTTATTCTGTTTGTAAATTTATGAGAGATATCATATTCCATAAACAAACTAGAATCCCCAAAGAGGTATTTTAGAATATAATTACTATTTAATTTAAAATATTTATTATCCTTTGTGTATTTATATTTTTCCATTATTACTATAACTGTCAAAAATTCTCATACTCATAAGATGACATAGATTTGTTTAGAAACAAATGGGAAGCATACCTGATGAAAAAATGTACACATATATCATGAAGATCTGACTTCTATATAAGTAATGGATAGTTTTATATTTATGTTTTTTTAGTATTACTCACATAATAATTGTTTTCTTATACAGGTGGATTCTTTTTGTTCGAGTTTGGGTGGTTCGTCCAAAGCTGCTCATGCTCATGAGAAATTGGACATTGAGGCTGCAATTGAGATAATGAAAATAAGGAAATTGGTTAAGAATGTATACAACAATCTTCCACACCTTTATACACCAAAACATCCACATACTTCCTCTCCCTCAAACCTTTTCACCCCTATAGTGTTGGCATTTATCACTTTCCTTCAAGTTCTATAATGACCCAGAATTCTATCAACAAAATTTCCCTTATTATAATTATGTTATATAGTATAAATCACATAAAATTAACATAGATAACACAATACAAACTTTATAAATGAATAATGAATGAAATAAGAGGTATTTCTAGAAATTAAGGAACCTATACCGATGGAATAGTAACTTGACCATTGGAATAGTAATATGACCATTAAGAATAGTAATATGGACAATAAAATAGTAATATCACCTATGAAAGTATAAATAATTTTTTTGTGTCTTATAAATGAAAATATGATATATTTATATCATGGTATAAGTAAATAAATGTTTTAAAAATGATAAATTAAGTGTTGATATTTTTATAAAACGTAAATGTTTATTTATATATTTATAATTAAAATAATGATTTAAAAGAAAATTTATTTTCATAAAATAGAATAATAAAATAATATTTTGTTTTATTATGATTATTAGATAATTCTATGATACCTTAATTATTTTTTTTAAAGTGTTAAAAAATAGGTTATAATATTAAAATCGATATTTTTCAAGTAAATAATGATTTTATTTAAAAATTAAATCTCTCATATTTATAAAATTATTTTCATAAAATGGAGTCCATTTTTTAAATATACGTTTCAAAAAAATTTTGGGGTAAATTTTTTGGATTTTTCTAAAATAGTTGAATTTTTGATGAATAGTGAGATACCGTAATATACGACATTTAACATTATAAGTAAATAAATTAATTTTTGAGTCATGGATGATGTATGGATGAGCTAATCACCTATTGGTTTAAAATAACATGAACTATTTACTATACTTAGTCACAAGAATTAACACTATTTATTGTCTTGATCCAAAATAATAAATAAATGAAAAAATAATAAAAAACACTCCACTCCTCCCACTATAAATACCACCTCTCACCACCCCTTCTCCTCACACCTTCAAAGCCTTGAATATTTATTATATTATATCAATTCCTCTACAAAACCTATTCCCTATGTCTTGGTCTTTCCAGTATCACCAAAAGTCCATTCCCAAGTTCCTTAAGGAGGTTCTCAAGGAGACGAACACAGGAGGTAAAATCCTCCACCTTTCCCTTTTAAATTATTTATTTCTTCTACCTCATCCATTACTCCACAATACAAAATTACATGATAAAAAAAATATCATATATATAATATAATATTTTTTTGATGGAATATCAATCATCTAGTCTCTCATATTCTCCTCTTTATACTAAAAATGAAATATCATCTGTGAGGTGTCGATTCAACGCCTTCGTGGACGACGAGTTTTAATTTTTGATTACCGAATTCAAGGATGGTCATGAAACAATTTTATGGCTGAACAAGATTATAATATAATTATTACAACTTATTTAATGTTCCAGAACCAGTATATAAATATATTATTAAATAAAATGGTACTAATTCATGATGGTTGTAAAACTGCTAAAATAAACTAATCATTTTTCCTCAACATTTTATCTAATGAATCATCCTCATGTAAAAAAATTATATATAGAACCATTTAAATTTATTAAAGTAAATTAATACCATATAATTTCACTTCTATATAGTTACTACATATTTACAAGAACTTCCATAAAAATACTCAAGGGAACCGATCATGAAATCCATAAAACGGATGCTCCTAGAACGACAAAATTAAACACTATAACTCATAAAGATGACCCTAAATGAACTTAATAAAATTATAATAAATCAAATACATGTAGAATAGGTTCTTAATTAAATTATTAATGAATATAATTTTATTATCTAGGATTCTATGCACATGTTCATAACAATTTCAGACATAAGGTAAGGGATTCTCTTCGAACCTTCAGTTTTCCTTCGGGTTATGCTTTCTCTCTACTTAACCCAATATAATTCTTAAATATTATTATGTACTAATAATAAATTCCATGTGTATGTTCCTTAAATATGTACCTATATAAATTCTTCTTTCTCTTATGGGAAATACATGTTTTATAAGGATCCCTTTTCAATTCTTCCCGATAAGCAAGCCCAATAAAAGGGAACTTCCCAATTTATTACCCATTTTCAAGTACACTCCATAATATATTTTAAGCTACCAATATTTTTATAAAATAAATATTTTTATAATAAAAAATATATTAGTTCATTTCTGGTTTTATGAAAACAATTATTCCTTTGTCTTCTTTAAAAACTCTTTTATATTTTCCCTTAAACCGTACTAAAGAGACTCAATTCTAAAGTTTCTTAAACAATATTTTTACATGTTTTCACTTAGGTTGAACATAATTTATCATGATATATTCTTAATTTCTATTATTAATTTACATGTATGTTTTAAATCCTTTCTTTCATGGATATCATTTTGACATGCTCATTGTTTATGCCTTATGACATGATTATGATACCCATTTCTTTCCATGGGTAACACTTATGTTTATAAATTATTTTTGTTTCTTTGAGTGGAAAACATATGCATGAAAATGTTATTATGGGTGTGCCTAGATAGTGCTCTAATGAATTGAGTAATGTTTTAGCCTCATGAGACATCATGTTGGGACAAAGAGTAAACATGTTTTCTTGTATGGGACTTTGTCTACCATGTGATATAGTCATGTCAGTTATCCTTGACTCATGTTTATTTCATGTTGTATATTTCTACCAAATTACTGTGATTCCATGATTACATGATCCCATTTTCTATATGTTATTATTACATATGTTTATTCATGTTCCATGCCTTTTTATGTCATCATGTTAGCCTTATAACCCATATACTATGCTTTATTCCTATGTTTATTCTCTTACTAGGATTTTTAGATCATCCATTTGTTCATGTATTCTCCAGGTTATCCTATGCAGATGTAAGAGGTCAAAGAAAGTTAGGATCTCATTATGAAGTTTAAATAAAATATGTCTTTATTTTGGTTTCCATGTTTTCAGTTTTATGTACCTAATCATCCAAAGACACTAGACTTTATGATCCTTGGTTTGTATTTGATGGATAATTATGATTAAAATCATGTAATATTACGTTTAAAAGTATAGGGTCATTATAGTTGGCATCATAGCACGAGCTAGTAGTTTTTGGATTTTAGGACCATAAAAACTTAGTAATAACGCTAGGGATAATTCTATCACCATGGATAACCTAGATCGAAACCTAGGGAATCACATGTTAGGATATACTTTTCATTTTCAAGTTTATATTTATATGTTCAAAGTTTACTTTTATATGCTTATTAGCCAAGTATTCAAGCCCCCCTAATTGTAATTTATTGTTTATAGTTAATGGCTGGAAATAGGCTAACCCATGCAAAAAATAAATGTGATATGAAATGTGATAATTGCCCTAATGAAATTCCAAATCTAATGGGAATGGGCACTCAAAACTTAATGAAAGTACTTTCTAAACTAGATCAAGTTATAAATAATAACTTGAATCATGTGTAACACCCTCATCCTAATAAAGAGTATGTTGTGGTTGAATCCTTCATGTGGAAAATGAATCCTATATTTAGTGGATATTATGATCCCCACATTGTGGAATAATGGATTAAATCCATTGAGAAGATATTCTCTTTCCTCTAGTGATCAAAATAAGATAAAGTCATGCTTGCAATTTGTTGTTTTAATGGGGAAGCTGATCAGTGGTAGAAATCGATCAAGAACACAAAGTCTAAGGAAAAGATTGATTCCATGGAATGGAAAACATTTAAGAAAAATATTTTTCAATAAATATTTTCCCTAAACTCTCAATATTAAGATAGAGAGGGAGTTCCTCAGACTGAAACAAATGGAAGATGAATCTATTAGGGAATATGAAGAAAAATTCACAATATTTTCAATACATTCCTTCATCTTTGTCATGTATACTAAAAGAAAGGTGGATCATATAACAAACCAGCTCTTTATTACACACTTAAACATGATTTATTACATAAACTTTCACTTAATACAACTCTGAGGATCGATAGGTCTAGTGTCTTGGAAAATTAGGAACATTACATAACAACTTAGAAAAAAAACACAACATCTTTATTGAAAAATTATTTTACATAACCACAACGTTCCTTCATACTTAGCATTGCATGTGATAACCTGAGGACATATATAAGAAAAAGGTGAGATATAAAGCCCGATAAGGGAGTAAAAAAATAATGACATTAAGAATACATTACATGTTAGGAAATAGGCATTCAATGGAGCATAAGAGAAACATTAACATAAAGGTATGATATAGCATGATTATTATAACATAGAAATGTGCCAACAACATTTAACATGATATTAGCAAGAACCAAGGTTCATTGCACATGGGGAATGAGTAAAACATCATTCCACTTGAATTAGCATGGGTAAACTCTCATTGTACTTGAATTATATTGATTAAACCCTCATTTTACTTGATGTATCATGATACCAATCTTTACCCAATGCATTGGAGTGCTATCAGGGCTCACCCTTTATAAAAATTTCATTTCATGCATAAGTGTGCCACATGGATCATATGACATGGATTCATTAAACAATATCATTTATTCCATGATAAAGGAATGAAAAATTCATACAGGAAACTCTATAATCAATAAGTAAATATTCATAAAGGTTAAATCCCTTTATAGAGAAATGGGCATGGTATTCACTACACAATGAGTTTGGATTGGAAAATCGCGGTGTAATTTCAGTAGCATAATGACGTGAAATAAGAATTCATAAAAATGTTTGATGGGAAATAAAGGGGTGTATCATTATATTTACATGAAATGAAAATTAATGGGGTCATATGGATATGTTCCTCAACATATTTAATGGAATTTAGATTCATAATACAAAAGAATTTCTTGAATGTAAATGAGAAGAGAGAAATTCCTTACGGAATTTTGGCATGGTAATAGGTGTACATGGGAAGAATTAATGAGAGAGAAAGAAGTATCTCATAGTTAAAAAATAAGGAGGAAAGTATGGGGAAGGTGCAAGATCATACCCAAATATATGTAATTGAAAATTCAAGGGTATATCAATTTAAAGAAACTTGGACAAAAATGAGAGAAGAAGAAATCCATTACGGAATTTTAGGATGGTAACAGGTATACATGGGAGGCATTAATGAGAGATAAAGGAGTCTCTAATCATTCAAAAATAAGAAGGGAATTATAGGGTAGGTGCTAAATCATACCCAAAATTTGTAATTGAAAACAAAATGGTATAACAACATAATGAAATTTGAACAAAAATGAGAAAGGAAGAAATACCTTACTTGAAAGTGTGATCCCAAAGGCTTGGGAGGGGATTGAGAGAGGATTATTGGAAGATTGGGGTGACTTGGGATGATTTTAAAGAGAGGAGGGTATGGTAGGGATGTGCTCTAAGGGTTTTTAGTGAAGAGAAGTGGGAGCTTGGGTGATTTTATATAGGAAAAGAGAGGGAATTCTTTATTATTTTGGTTTTGGACACCACACATTGAACTAATCAAAACCACAAACCATACCATGGTTTTTGCCCATAGTTTTTTACAAATGGGAGTGAAAAAAATTATTTCGTAAGTCAAATGTCTGAAATTCATAAAATATTAGGCTTGCTTATGTGGAGGTGAGTCACACTCTTAAGGAAATCAATTTAAAAAGTTAAAATGTTTTATAAGTCTTGGAGGGTCCACTAAGGCACCATAAATTTAATCATACAAATCTAAAATCACATTATTTTAAATATAAAACATATATTTTCCGAAAATATCATTTATAGTATTTTATTACATCACTATTGGGTCATTATGATGTCATAAAACACATTATATATTTAAACAGTATTTAATTTTTACCCAAAACTTCGACTATCTCATAAAATTATGAAAACTTCACCATTGGATAATTTAGATGTCCCGATTCAAAAAAAAAATTCATTTTATCTATTTTTTTATAAATATGTGAATTTTTACTTTTAAAATAAAAACCGACATTTATCGAAAATTTATGGGTTCTGACAAAAACAGATTTCAAACCTTAATAAAAATTACAACTATATTCATAAAAATTATACTATCATTTTTATTTAATAAAAATTAATTTATTAATAATATTTTATTAAAATATTATTTAATTTAAAAATCCATTAATTCATCAAAATAGATTTCTTAATTGAATATTAACTAAAAATACTATTTGTGCTTTAAAAAATATTTACAAAGTAACAATAATAAAATGAATGTATATTGTCTATAGAAAAATAATGTACATAATCATAGTGATAGGGTATTGTTACATAACCCTTTATAAAACCTGCATAAGACCGAAGGGTAAGGTGTGTGTTGGTGATAGACTCTTGGGGAGACCCGGATAATATCACTCGGGTGGTAATCTCTATTAACTTCTACTTATCCCATAGACGGTTCTGCTCAAGTTTAACATGTTAAAGCTCCACTTGGGCTTGGTAAAGAGTGAATACCACTGATGGAACCTCATTTCTGAGCGCCAATAAATGGGCTTCGTACAAATCAATTCTACTGGATGGGTCCATCGCTTCCTTTGTCTGAGTAAATTGGTTTTGTTAAATCCCTATATTTATACCAATCAATTGATCACTGTTCAATGAATATATTAGCAATGATAACAATTCTTAATGGTATTTTAAAATCAAAAAACATAAAACCAAGGAATTAAATATTTTATATAACCATTTTACATAATAAGACATTTAATTAGATCAAGATAAATTTTCATTAATAAAAGTTTGGGCCGTTACAATCTTCCCTCCCTTAAGAAATTTCGCCCTCTAAATTTCATTTTCCCACACTAAAATAGATGTCGGTAACTCTTCTTCATCACTTACTCTGATTACCACATTGCCTCTTCAAACTTTTTGTTTCGCCACAACAACTTGACAAGGGGCATTGTCTTATTTTGTATAACTTTTTTCCTATGATCTAAAATCTTGACCAACTTCTCATCAAAAGAGAGGTCATTCTCAAATGGTACCACCTCTGGATTGAGTACATGCGATCGGTTAGGTATGTACTTCCTCAAGAGTGATACATGGAATACATCATGTAATTGAGATAGGTTTGGTGGGAGTGCTAGTCGATAGGCCATTGCTCCAATGCGATCAAGTATCTCAAAAGGGTCAATGTACTTTGGACTAATCTTTCCCTTCTTCCCAAATATCATAACTCTCTTCCATAGTGATATGTCTAGGAATACCATGTCTCTGACATCAAACTCTAGGTCTCGTTGATGATTATCATCATATATATTTTTTTTTGTCTCTGAGCAGCTTTAACGTGCTACTGGATGGTCTTAACCTTCTCCACCATTTCTTTGACCATTTCTAGACCTAGAAATTTTCACTCCCCAACTTAATCCCAACATGCCAGTATTCTGCACCTCTTCCCATAAAGAGATTAATAAGGAGCCATTTGGATGCTTGAGTGGAAACTATTATTGTAAGAGAACTCAACCGGAGGAAGATGTTGATCCCATCCTCCTTTGAAGTCCATTAAGCATGATCTCAACATGTCCTCAAGTGTTTGGATAGTCTGCTCAGATTGGCCATCAATTTGAGGATGATAATTCGTACTGAAGTTCAACTCAGTATTCTGATCATTTTAAAGACTATTTTAGAACTTAGAGGTGAATCTTGGATCTTGATCAAATATAATAGATAGTGGTACTCCATGCAGCCTTACCACTTCTCTGATATATATCGGTGCTAGTTGATCCAATGAGAAATCCTCTCAAATTGTAATGAAGTGTGCAGTCTTTGTAAGATGATCCACAATAACCCAGATTACTTTGTTTCCTTTGGTTGTCTTCAGAAGTCTGGTGACAAAGTCCATGGTGATGTTCTCCAATTTATATGCTGGTATGGATAATGGTTGCATCATCCCCTTAGACTTATGCCTCTCACCCTTCACTTGCTGACATACCAGACACTTTGAAGTATACTCACTGATCTCTTTCTTCATGTTATCCCACCAATAATGCTCTCAGAGATCTCGATACATCTTTGTGTTTCCTGGGTGAATGGAGAAATTTGAACTATGTGCATCATCCAAAAGTTCTTTCTTTAACTCCAGATTTTATGGAACACATAGTCTTTCCCAAATATCAAAATTCCTTCTTCATTAACATTAAGCTCAGAGGATTTCCCTTTTCTGATAGTTTCCAATTTCTAAAGAATTCCCACATCATCCTTTTGAGTATCCCATAACCTTTCCAAAAGAGATGGTTGAGAAATCATTTGTGAAAGGATTGATGATGTTCCCTTATTTATGATTCCCATGTCCATCTTCATCAAATATAAGAAGATTGGATCCTTTTCAATTCTCATAAATGATAAAATTGCTGGGTCCTTTCTA
This sequence comes from Viscum album, assembly GCA_963277665.1. Taxonomy (NCBI): domain Eukaryota; kingdom Viridiplantae; phylum Streptophyta; class Magnoliopsida; order Santalales; family Viscaceae; genus Viscum; species Viscum album. Next base: position 791,073,635 of record OY728138.1, on the reverse strand, counting down.
CTTAGAGAATCCACCACCTTGTTCACTTTCCTAGTGTGGTAATGGATTGAGCAGTCATAGTCTTTGATCATCTCTAACCAACTTTATTGGTGCATGTTTAACTCTTTCTGTTTGAATATATACTTGAGGATTTTGTGATCCGTATATATTTCATACTTCTCCCCAAAGAGGTAATGTCGCCAAATTTTTAAAGTGAAGATTACTGTAGCCAACTATAGATCATGTGTTGGATAGTTTTTCTCATGAACTTTCAATTTCCTTGAAGCATAGGAAATGAATTTTTCATTTTTGCATCAACACATATCCCATGCCCTTCTTTGAAGCATCACTAAATACCACAAAAAGTTCTCCACTTGTGGGTAGTGTGAAAACAGCAGCAGTGATAAGCCTCTTTTTCAACTCCTTAAAGATATCTTTGCATTCATCACTCCAAACAAAATTGACTCCCTTCTGAGTTAGCTTGGTAAGAGGGTTTGAAAATTATGAGAAATTTCTCACAAATCTATGATAATATCAAGCTAAACCTAGGAAGCTACGGATATCCGTCACTGATGTTGGCCTCATCCATCGCTCAATTGAATCTAAATTGGATGGATCCACAAATATCCCATTGCTTGTGATGATATGACCAAATAATGAGATTTACTTTAACCAAAACTCACACTTACTATACTTTTCATAGATCTTATCCTTTTCACAAGGTCTCTTGTACAATGATTAGATTCTCCTCATGCTCCTCCTTGGTTTTGGAGTATACTAGAATATCATCTATAAAGACTACCAAAAATTTGTCAAGGTAATATCTAAATACTCTATTCATCAAGTATATGAATATTTATGGAGCACTAGTGAGTCTGAAAGGCATTACTATGAATTCATAGTTCCCGTACCTTGTACGAAAAGCAGTCTTGGGGATATCCTCTTTCTTCACCCTTACTTGGTAATATCCTGACCGCAAATCCACCTTGGAGAAGTATTATTCTCCACGTAGCTTATTGAAAAATTCATCAATTCGGGGCAGAGGATACTTGTTATTTATCATGATTTTGTTGATATCACGATAATCAATTCAAAGATGAATTGACCCATCCTTCTTCTTAACAAAGAAGGCTGGTGCACCCTATGGGGAAGCACTTAGGCATATAAACCCTTTATCCAGATTCTCCTATAGTTGTTTCTTCAGATACTAAAGATCTAAAATATCCATTCTATATGGTGTGTTGGATATTGGAAACATTCCAGGTATAAGATCAACCGATAATTCAACATCTCTTTTAGGAGGAAGACCAAAAAATTCCTCAGGAAACACTTCAACGAATTCCCTCACAATAGGAATGTATTCAAGGATGGTTGATTCCTTATACTCAATCACCTGATCAAGATACATGTACTCATAGGGTAGTAATATCCATGCTTGAGATGATGGTGCTAAAGAAGATTCATCCTCCTCCATGTACTTATATAGAATCGGGGGTCGATTTTCCATATGGAGAATGATTTATATCTTACGATAATTTATGTTGGATCTATATAAGGAAAACCAATCCATGCCAAGAATTTCATTAAATTCCACTAGAGGAAGTATGAAGAGGTTCTCTAGGAATTTAAATTCACAAATTGTGACATGGAAGGAGTTATATTCATGGGTTTCAATGATTTCCCCATTTGTCGTTCTCACCGACATCTTTACTTCCATGATTTTTCGTGGTATTGGGATTGTTTTACTAAAATTTTGGGATATAAAAGAATATGTAGAACCAGAATAAAAAAGAATATTTTCTATTCTTGAATGAATAACTAGCATACCTGTCATCACTTCGAATTCAGGGTTCTGTTCGGCGGTAGTGATGGAAAAAGCTCACCCTTCCTACCTTGGAGTTTTTTGGTTGCCTCTGAAAACCCTTGGCTTAGGGAACTGGTTTGCAAAGTGCCCTGGTTCTTTACATTTGATATAATGAACAATGAATTGAGGTTCAAACAAAGCGTTTCTCTCCTCTTTCATAGCCATGGGTTTTTCTTGTCCACATTTAATGGACAGATGCCCTTCTCTTCCACACCTAAATCATTTCCTCGTCCCCTTTAGACAATTTCTAGGGTGCTTCTTTCCACACCTTTGGCAAGTGGGGTGCTAGATTTTCTTAGCACTATTGGATTTATCCATCGGACTGGCAAAATTAAAGTCTACCTTATGCTTCTTATCCCCATGATACCCCTGAGATTCACCGATCTCCATTTCGACCTTGAGGGCACATCATACAATTTCATCATAGCTCTCGAAGTCAGGTATCATGCAAACCTTGTGAAGTTTACCTCGTACACTATGATGGATTCATTTCCTTTTTTTCTTGAGGGAAATTAAGTCTCTTTACATGTTAAGTCAGAGCGAGTGAGGAAAATATTTATAGAAAAACATTTTTTGGAAATCCTTCCATTCCAATTCCTCGATCTCCTCCTCATGCTTCATATTTTTGATCAATGTCCACCATTGATCAGCTTCAACCTTCATACGACAAGCATCTAGAAGAACCTTCTCTTGTTTGGAACATTGAAGGATGTAGAAGATCTTTTCAATGGAGTTGATCTATTGTTCAGAAATTGAGGGATCAAATGATCCATTAAAATTAGGAGGCCTTTGCATCATAAATCTATCAATTGTGACTTGTTCTTTCTTGGGGATGGGGGGGGGGGGTGGGTGGGTGGGTTAAACGTTCCTCTTAACCCATGAATCTATTCAAAACTTGAGTTAACTGAGAGAGTATCATGAAAAATTTTGTGCTTCCTACTCCCATCGGATTGGGAATCTCATTAGAACAGTCACAACATTGATCTTCACATAGGTTGTTAGCCCGAGTCCTCCTATTATCGACTATTGGCTGGAATAAAAGGAAAGTTAGGGGTAAAACATAAAGGGTAATCCAAAGACAAAAATAGATGACTTATAAATTACTTTTATTTCCTTAACTTATGAATTTATAGGCATCAATCTATGTTATCAATGATATACTTCCCAACATATATTCTTAGGGGTGTTTTTTATTCCCTTAACAATGGTTCATACTAAGCTTGTGAATTTACCAAAGAATATCCCCCAAGAGTGTCCTAACCAAAAGTGTAGCAAGACCTACTGTCGTGGACCAGTTCCCATTTCAGTCTATCTTAAAGCATCATTTTCAGGTTTTACCCCTAGATACATCTATTCCAGAGCCGCCTCTACCTGCTCACATCTAGTCAGGGACGTATTTTCATGATAAACCACTTAATCATTACTCACCAAAATTTAGATATGTTTTTATTATACTTAGTATTATACTTAAGGATTTCACTAGGGTTTTCTAATCGAAATCCCAAAAAATAACTAAAACTATCCTTTAATACCAATTATAAAAATCCTTCTCTTTATTACACACTTAAACATGATTTATTACATAAAATTGCATTTAAGAAAACTCTGAGGATCGAGAGGTATAGTGTCTTGAGAAATTAGGAACATTACATAACAACTTAGAATATAAAACACAACATCTTTATTGAAAACTTCTTTTACATAACCACAACGTTCCTTCATACTTAGCATTGCATGGGATAACCTAAGGACATGCATAAAAAAAGGGTGAGCTATAAAGCACAATAAGGGAGTAAATGAGGCATAACATGAAGAATACAATACATATTATGCAATAGGAATATAAATGGCGCATAAGAGAAACATGAACATAAATGCATGATATATCATGATTATCATAACATGAAAATGCGGCAATAACATTTAATATGATATTATCATGAGCCAAGGTTCATTGCACATGGAGTATGAGTAAACCCTCATTGAACTTGAATTAGAATGAGTAAACCCTCATTGAACTTGAATTATCATGAGTAAACCCTCATTGCATTGGACGTATCATGATACTAATCTTTACCCAATGCATTGGAGTGCTATCAAGGCGCACCCTTTATAAACATTTCATTTCATGCATAACTGTTCCACATAAATCATATAACATGGATTCATTAAATATCATCATTTATTACATGAAAAAGGAATGTGGAATTAATAAATTAAACTCTATAATCAATAAGTACATGTGTATAAATGTGAATACCCTTGATAGATAAATGGGCATGGTATTCACTACACAATGAGTTTGGCTTGGAAAATCATGGTGCAATTTTGGCAACATAACGACATGACATAAGAATTTATAAAAATGGTTGATGAGAGAGAAAGAGGTGTCTCATAATATGTACATGAAATGGAAAGTAAGGGGGTCATATAGATACACATCCCAACACATGTAATGAAATTTATATTCATAATACAAAATAATTGCTTGAATGTAAATGAGAAGAGAGAAATTCGTTAGGGAATTTCAGCATGGTAACATGTGTACATGGAAAGAATTAATGAGATAGAAAGAGGTATCTTATAATTAAAACATAAGGAGGGAATTATGGGGGAGGTGTGAAATCATAACCTAACATTTGTAATTGAAAATACATGAGTATATCAACATAAAGAAACTTGGACAAAAATGAGAGAGGAAGAAATCCCTTACGGAATTTTGGCATGGTAACAGGTGTGAATGGGAGGTATTAATGAGAGATAAAGGTGTATCTCATCATTAAAACATAAGGAGGATAGTATAGGGGATATGTGAAATCATAACCCAATATTTTTAATTTAAAACAAAATGGTATAACAACATAATTAAATTTGAACAAAAATGAGAAAGGAAGAAATTACTTATTTGGAAGTATGATCCCAAAGGCTTGGGAGGGGCTTGAGAGAGGATTTTTAGGAGCTTGGGGTTCCTTGGGAGGATTTTAGAGATATAAGGGAAGATTATAGATGTTATCCAAGGGGTTTTAATTAAGATAAGTGGTATCTTGGGTAGGTTTATATAGGAAAAGAGAGGGAATTCTTTATTATTTAGGTTTTGGACACCACACATTAAAATAATCAATTGCCCATGATTTTTGAAAAATGATGTGTAAAAAATTATTTTATACGGCCAATGTACAAAATTATTAAAATATTAGGCTTGCTTATGTGGAGGTGAGTCACACTCTTAAGGAAATCAATTAAAAAAGTCAAAATGTTTTATAAGTCTTGGAGGGTCCACTAAAGCACTATAAATTTAATCAAACAAATATAAAATCACATTATTTTAAATATAAAAAATATATTTGCTGAAAATATCATTTATATTATTTTATTACATCACTATTGGGTTATTATAATGCCATAAAACAAAATATATATTTAAATGGTATTTAATTTTTACCCAAAAATTTGACTGTCTCAGAAAATTATGAAAGATTCACCATTGGATAATTTAGACATCCTAATTCCAAAAATAATATTCATTTTATCTAAATAATTTTCTAAATATGTAAATTTTTACTTTTAAAATAAAAAATTACATTTATCGAAAATTCATGGGTTTTCATAAAAACGACTTTCAAACCTTAATAAAAATTACAATTGTATTTATAAAAATTGTACGATCATTTATATTTAATAAAAAGTAATTGATTAATAATATTTTATTAAAATATTATTTAATTAAAAAATATATTAATTCATAAAAATAGATTTCTTAATTGAATATTAATTAAAAATACTATTTGTTCTTTAAAAACTATTTACAAAGTAACAATAATGAAACAAATATATATTCTCTATAAAAAGTAATGTACATAATCACAGTGCCAGGGTATTATTGCATGAACCCTTATAACACTCGCATAAGACCAAAGGGTAAGGTGTATGATGGTGACATACTCTTGAGGAGGCTCAGATAACATCGCTCGAGTGGTAATCTCTATTAACTTCCACTTCTCCCATAGGCGGTTCTGCTCAAGCTTAACTTGTTGAAGCTTAGCTTGGACTTGGTCAAGATTGAATCCCAGTGACAAAACCTCCTTTACGAGCTCTGAAAAATGGGATTCGTATGGATAAATTCTATTGGATCAGGCCATCACTTCCATTGTCTCAGTAAATTGGTTTTGTTAAAGCCCTATATTTATACTAATCAATTGATCACTGTTAAACAGCTATATTAGCAATGGTAACAATTATTAACGGTATTTTAAAATCAAAAAACATGAAACTAAAGAAGTGTATATTTTATATAACCATTTTACACAATAATACATTTAATTAGATCAATAGGAATTTTCATTAATAAAAGTTTGGGTCATTATAGATCGCTTCTTTAGCAGACTAAAGCTGAGTCTATGAAAATTATTGGCGATTCAAGATTTTGATAGCTATGAGGAGATTGTCTGTTGTGACCTTAAAGTTGAAATGGAGATTAGATACAATCAGTGGTCTCATGGGACAAGATATAAAAATTGAAAAATGGTGTTTGGGAGGATCAATAGATAAATTCCATGATGGAAAGAAAACCCAACATCCCACATGTCAAAAGTATTGGAAGAAGCATCCTGGAAACTACTTAAGGGGAACCAGGAGATGTTTTAAATGTGAAAGAGAGGGGAATCTAGATAATAATTTCTGAATGGATACGAAGAATAAAACTAATGTGGAATAATAAAGGAAGGTTCATATCAACACTCATCTTTTAGTGAAGAGTTTCAACTAGAAGGAACATGGGTATTTTGCAAGCCAATGCCCTAAGACCAGTTTTGTGAGAGGCAATCAACAACAACCTCCAAGGAATCAAGGAAGAGAATATTCTATCACTACTATTGTGGTGGATCTTGATAGTGATGTTGTGAAAGGTACACTGTTTATTCAATCAATAATTGTGAACATACTATTTGATTTTGGTTCTACTCATTCTTTCATATCTTATAGTTTAGTAGAAATATTCAAACACCACATCAAAATATGGAGGTTGAGTTATCTATGAGAACAAAAAATATAGAAATTATTGCATCCAAAGTATATAAATCCTCTATGGTTAATGTTTGTGGACTGAACCTCCCAGGAAATATCAAGTTACTTCCTTTGGTGGAGTTTGATGATATATTAGGAATGAATTGACTATCTTTATACAAATAAAACATCAACTGTCAGGATAGGGAAATCACTCTTCACATATCGAGGAATCCTCTAATTTTATACAAGTGTAAGGAGGATAATGAATCTCCATCAGAATAATTATCTCAATTTTGGATATTATTTCCTTATGAGAAATCATATCTATCTAAAATGATTGAGTGAAAGGAGAGAATCATGCTCGAAGACATACCCATTGTGAGGGACTACACTGATGTGTTCCCTGAAGAATTGCCTAATATTACTTCTGACCGAGAGGTTGAGTTCTCAATTAAAATTATTCCTGGATCCATTACTATATAAAATAAACCTTATAGACTAGACACCATTAAGTTGGAGGAACTAAAGAAGTAGTTACAAGAGAATCTAGATAAGGTTTTTATATGCTTGAGTGCTTCACCATGGGGTGTGCCAGTCCTCTTCATTAAGAAGAAGGATGGATCAATGCACCTTTGCATTAATTATTGAAAGCTTAATAAAATCAAGATAAAGAAAAAGTATCCCTTATCATGAATAGATGATTTGTTCAATCAACTATGTGGGGTCAATTATTTCTCTAAGGTGGACCTTCGGTCAGTATATCACAAATTAAAGGTAAATAAGGAAGATATCCTCAAGACTGCCTTTTGAACAAGGTATAGACACTATGAGTTCATAGTGATTCCTTTAAAACTCACTAATTCTCTATAAATATTCATGGAATTAATTAATAGAATCTTTAGATATTTCCTTGAAAAATTTATGGCAGTCTTTATCGATGATATTATTATATACTCAAGAGAAAGAAGGAACACAAGGAGCATTTAAATACTATTCTAAATACTTTTTGTAGGTATAAAATCTATGAAAGGTATATTAAATGTGAGTTTTGGATGGAGGATGAATCATTATTTGGGAATGTTATCACTAGTAAAGGAATATCTGTAGACCCTTCAAAGATAAAGGCAATCAAAGAGTGGCCCAAACCAATATTTGTAATGAAGATTCACAGTTTCCTTGATCTAGCTGAGTATTACTGATGATTTGTGAAGAACTTATCATGATTTTAAAACCCACTAACCAAGATTAATCGAAATGGAGTAATGTTTATCTGGACCAGTGAATTGAAGACTACTTCAAAGAGTTAAAAAAGAGGCCTATCACTGTACCAATACTCACACTTTTGACAAGTGGGGAAATATTTTTAGTGTACAAAGATGCTTTAAAGAAGGGATTATTATGTGTATTAATGAAAAATGATAAAGTGATATCCAACACCTCAAGGAAGTTGAAAATTCACGAGAAAAAATATCTTAGGCATGATTTGGAGTTAGTATCTATGATATTTGCATTGAAAATCTAGCGGTATTATCTCTATCGGGAGAAGTGTGAGATATATACTCATCATAAGAGCCTTATATATATATTCACAAATAAGGAGATTAATACATTTTAGTGAAGATAGTTAGATCTCATCAAGTAATATGACTTCTCAATCTACTATATTCTAGGTAAAGAAAATAAAGTGGAAGATGCTCTAAGTAGAAAGAATCTTGCAACTTTATCAATGATGAAAATTGAGAAGGATCCAATCTTATTAGACCTAAAAATTATGGAAATGATAATAATTAAGGAAGGAACATCATAAATACTTTCTAAAATGATTTCTTAACCATCCATTATAGAGAAAATAAAGGATGATCAAAGAAATGATGAGGAAATTTAGAAAAATGTGGAAGCTATCAAAAATGGGAAATCCTTAGAGATTAACATTTATGAGGAATGAGTCATAATATTCGGGTCATAATTATGTGTACCATCTAATCTAGATATAAATAAATATATTCTGATGCACATAACTCAAATTTCTCTATTCACCCCTGAAGCACAAAGATGTATCAATATCTATGAGAGCACTATTGGAAGGATAATATAAAGAAGGAGATAGATTAATATACATCAAAGTTCCTGGTATATTAGAAAGTGAATGATAAAAAGAAAAAGTCTACGAGATGATGTAACCATTACCCATACCAACATGGAAATGGGAAAATATCACCATGGAATTTTTCACTAGACTTCCAAATAAATCCAGAGGAAATAATTCTATATGGGTCATTGTGGATCATCTTATAAAGATAAATCACTTTATCACAATTCAAGAGGACTTCTCACTCAATCAACTTGGATAGATATACATCAAAGAATCAATAAAGCTGCATAGAGTACCACTATTGATTGTATCCGATCAATATCTATGATTTACCTCCAAGTTTTAGAAAATTCTTCAACATGATCTAAACATTTAGTTGAAATTAAATTTGACTTATAATCCTAAAAAATTATGTCTAATCTAAGATGACTATTCAAACATTGGAATACATATTGAGAGCTTATTATATAGACTTGAAAGGAGGATGATACCAACATCTACCTCTGGTAAAGTTCTCTTATAATAATATTTTCCACTAAAGCATACAAATATATCCATATGAATCCCTTTATAAAAAATGATGCAGAAAACTGGAATTCTAGGATGAAATTGGTGAACGTAAGCTTCTATGACCTAAAATGGTTGAAGAAATGGTAGAAAAGGTGAAAACCATCCTGCATCACATCAAGGAAGCCCAAATTTAGTAGTAGAGCTATGCAAACAACCATATATGAGAACTAGAGTTTAAGGTTGGAGACATGGTATTCCTTTTCATATCTCCATGGAAGAGGATCATGAGATTTGGTAAGAAATGAAAGCTGAGCCCCAGGTACATCGACCCCTTCGAGATTATTGATCATGTCAGAGTTGTGGCCTATCGAATAGAAATTCCAGCTATCATGTATCAAGTACATGATGTATTCCACGTATCCTTCTTGATGAAGTAAATACTATATACTTCACATGTATTGAACTTGAAGGTGGTACAATTGGAGAATGAACTCTCGTATGAAGAGTAGCCGGTGAAGATCTTGAACCGTAGAGATAAAGTTCTATGAAACAAGACTAATAACCTGGTCAAAGTTCTATGAAAGTACCATAAGTATGAAGAGGAAATATGGGAACTGGAGGATTCAATGAAGGATAAGTACCCTCACATATTTTTTACTTAGTATGTAAAATGAAATTTCAAGGACGGATTTTCATAAGGGGGAAGAATGTAACGACCCAGAATTATATCAATGAAATTTAACTTCTTATAATTATTTCATATAGTATTAATGACATAAAAATCACATAGAGAACAAAATAAAAACATTATAAATGAATAATTAATGAAATAAGAGGTATTTCTAGAAAGTAAGGAACCTATGCCGATGGAATATTAACTTGACCATTGGAATAGTAATACCACCATTATGAATAGTAATCTAGCCAATAGAATAGTAAACTCACTTATGAAAGTATAAAAAAATTTGGGTATCTTATAAACAAAAATATGATATATTTAAATCATGTTATAAGTAAATAAATGTTCTAAAAATGATAAATTAAGTGTTGGTAATTTTTGTAAAATGTAAATGTTTATTTACAATTTTATAATTAACATAATGATTTAAAAGAAAATTTATTTTTATAAAATAGATTAATAAATCAATATTTTGTTGTATTATGATTATAAGATAATTTTATGAGACCTTATTTAATTTTTCAAAGTGTCAAAAAATCAGTTTTAATATTAAAATTAGTATTTTTTGAGTAAATGATGATTTTATTTAAAAATTAAAATTTTCATATTTATAAAATTGTTTTCATAAAATGGATTCCATTTTTTGAAATCTACATGTAGAAAAATTGTTGGGGTGAATTTTTGGTATTTTTCTAAAATAATTCAAAATTTTGGTGAATAGTGAAGTATGATAATTTACAGTATTTAACATTATAAGTAAATATATTATTTTTTGATTCATGGATGGTGTATGGATGAGGTAAGAACTGATTTTTTCAAAATCACATGCAGTAGTTACTGTACATAGTTATATGAATTAAAATTATCCAAACCCTTTAATATTTCTTATGTTCTTCCTAATTACTCTCCCAAACCTCTTCCCTACATCCTAGTATTTTTGGTCTCACCAAAATACCTTTCCCAAGCGCCTTAAGGAGGTTCTCAAGGAGACGAATATAAGAGGTAAAATCCTCTACCTTCCCATTTTAAATTATTTCTTTCTTCAACCTCATCCTTTTATCCGCAATAAAAAGTTTCATGATAACTCCAGTATCATATATATAATTAAATTTTATTTTCTCAATTTAATATCAATCACCAAGTCTCTTCTCTTCTCCTATTTATACTAAAAACGAAGTCATTGTCTATGAGGTGTCGTTTCACCGCCTTCAAGGACGACAAGTTTTCGTTTTCTATTACTACCTTCAAGTCTAGTAATATAACCATTTTTCTAGTTAAAAAATATTATAATGTTATTATTACAACTTATTTAATATTCTATAACTAGTATACAAACATATTATTAAATCAAAATGATATTAATTCATGATGGTCATAAAAAACGTCAAAATAAACTAATCATTTTTTATAACGTTTTATCTAATGAATCATCCTCATATAAAAAAACGATATATAGAACCATTTAAATTTATTTAAGTTAATTAATATCATATAATTTTACTTTTGGATAGTTATTATAATTTTAAAATAACATCCATAATAAAACTCAAGGAAACTGATCATGAAATCCATGAAAAGAATGCCCCCAGAATGACAAAATAAAACACTATAACTTAATGAAATGACCATAAATGAACTTAATAAAATTATAATAAAAAATATATATGTAGAATAGGTTTTAAATTAAATTATTAATGAATCTAATTTTATTATCTAGGACGTTAAGTACAAGTGCATAATAGTTTCAAACATAAGGTAAGGGATTCTCTATGAACCTTCATTTTTACTTCAGGTTACACTTTCTCTCTCTTTAACCTAATGTAATTATTAATTATTCTTGTGTAATACTCATAAATTATGTTCTCATATTCCAAAAATATGCACATATATCAATTATTCTTTCTTTTATGGGGAAATACATGTTTTATAAGGTTCCCTTTTCAATTCCTCATGATAAGAAAGATCAATTAAAGAAAACCTCCTAATTTATTACCCATTTTCAAGTACAATCCATAATATATTTTAAGACACCAATATTTTTATAAAATAAATTTTTTATCATGAAAAACTATCTTAGTTCATTTGTGGTTTTATGAAAACAATTATTCCTTTATCCTCTTTGAAGACTCTTATATTTTCCCCTTAAACCGCATTAAAGAGGCTCATTTCTAAAGTTTCATAAACACTATTTTTACATATTTTCAATTAATATGGACATAATTTATCATAATTTATTCCAAATTTACCTTATAAATTTCCATGTATGTTTTAAATATACTATTTCATGGACATTAATATGATACGCCGTTATTTATGCCTTGTGACATGATTATGATACCCATTTCTTTCTATAGGAAACCCTTATGTTTATAAATTATTCTTGATTCTTCATATGGAAAAGATATTCATAAACATGTTATTATGTGTGCACCTAGATATCATTCCAATGCATTGGGTAATTTTTTAGTCTCATGAGATGTCATGTTGGGATAGAGAGTAAACCTGATTCCTTTAGGGGACTTTGTCCACCATGTGATATAGTCTTGACAGTTAGCCTTGACTCATATTTATGTCATGTTTTATGTTTCTGCCACATTCCTATGATTATATGATTACAAGATCCAATATTATACATGTTATGATTCCATATGTTTATTCATGTTCCGTGCATTTTTATGTCACCATGTTATACCTTCTAACACATGTTCTGTGCTTTGTTCCTATATTTACTCTCTTACTAGGATTTTTAGCTCATCCCTTTGTTCATGTATTCCCCAGGATATTTTATGAAGATATAAGATATTAAATGAAGTTATGAGCTCATTATAGAGTTTAAATAAAATATTTATTTATTTTAATTTTAATGTTTTTAGTTTTGTGTACTTAATTTTCCAAAAACATTATACTTTACGTTCCTTGGTTTGTATTTGATGGATAATTATACTTAAAATCATGTAATAATATTTGAAAAAGGATATGGTTATTATAAGTTCCCTCTACTACCTTTACAGAAACAAAAATGATGCCACCTCTACTCAATCACAAAGGTAATCTTGATGTTTTTATAATAAAATCTCTATCCATAGAATTAATGTATTGTTCCATATTTATGTTTAATTTATTTAATTTTAGTATTAATCACATAATAATTATTTTATTATATAGGGGGATTATTTTATTTAAGTTGGGGTGATTTTTTCAAAGCTTCTCATACTCGTGAGATATTGGATTTTGAGGCTATAACTGAGATAATTACAATAAGGAAATGGTTCAAAAATGTACACAACCATCATAAAAAAGTTAGTTCATACTACTTATTTAATTAATTTTTTTTATCATTTTATCTACTATTTTTAAGTTAATTTTAATATCATTTTTATCAAATAATTATTTTTTCATAGATCTTTTGGGAAGTCGTATTTTTTTTCAACTATCTGCAACAAGCCACAAAAGAGATAACATTTTCCTTTCTGTTAATGTTATCATGAATTTTATTACCTTTATTTATTAAATTTCCAAAACTTCATATTGATTTGATGTTATTAGCTGAAAAACCTTTCTCATTGTTGAAAACCAGAAGAGTATAGGAAGGTTTTTCAGCTAATAACATCGAATCAATATGTAGTGTTGACATTTTTACAAATAAAAGTAAAGGGATAGTGTGGACGGTATGACTCCAAGTGAGTCTTTTTATTTAAAATTAACATTAATTTTAGTAAGAAAGACGACTAACTTTCTTAAAACTAAGAAAATTCATTCATATTATTTTTATAATTTAGGATAATGATTCATAAGTCATTTTTGATGTGTAGGAATCAACCATACCTCAATCCAATGCACAGTATGACTGATACGACTCAAAGTGTGTCTTTTTATATAAAATTGACATTAATTTTAGTAAAATGAATAGATGACATACAAAAAATATATCAAATGAATTTGGATTGTTTTTATACATTAATAAAATGATCCAAAAGTCATTTTTGATGTGTAGGAATCAACCACAGCTCAATCCGATGCACAGTGTGACCAGTATGACTTCAAGTGTGTTGTTTTATTTAAAATTAACATTATTTTTTCTGAAAATAACAAGTGACATACTAAAAACTAAGAAAATTCATTTAAATTGGTTTGATACTTTAGGAAAATTATCTAAAACTCATTTTTTATGTGTAGGAATCAACCACACCTTAATATGATGCATGGTGTGACTTATTTGACTCAAAGTGTGTCTTTTTATCTAAAATTGACATAAATTTTATTAAAAGGAATAGGTGACATACTAAAAAACAATAAAATGAATTTGGATTGTTTTAATAATTTAGGAAAATGATCTATAACTCATTTGTTATGAGTAGGAATCAACCACACCAAAATATAATGGATAATGAAACTGGTATGACTCAAAGTGTCTGTTATTAGTTTAAAATTGTTATTTTAGTTCAAAATGTGTTCCACTCACTAAAAAAAAACAAAAAAGACTCTAATTGTCTTTATAATTTAGGAAAATGATTCATAAGTTAGTTGTAACATGTAGAAAGTAGTCTAACATCAAACCAACACACGATGTTAGTGATATGACTCAAATTTCATGTTTTTAGTTTTAAATGACATTTTAGTAAAAAGAATAAGTGACATTCTAAAAACCAAGAAAATAAATTCGATTTTTTATACCTTAGGAAAATGATTCATAATCCATTTCTAACATGTAATAATCAACCCCACCTCAATTTGACACACAATGTGACTAGTATAATTCCAAATGTGTCTATTTATTTAAAATTGACATTAATATTAGTAAAAAGAACAAGTGACATACTGAGAAATAAGAAAATGAATTCGAATTTCCTTGATACTTTTGGAAAATAATTCATAATTTATTTATAACGTGTTGGAATAAACCCCACCTCAATCCGATGCACAATGTGACCAGTATAATAAGTGTGTCTTTTTATTGAACATTGACATTAATTTTAGTAAAAAGAAAAAGAGACCTACTAAAAAATGAGAAAAAACATTCTTATTATTTTTATACTTTAGGAAAAATGATCCATAAGTCATTTAAGATGTTTGAGATCAACCAAACCTTAATCCGATGCATAGTGTGATCAACATGACTCAAAATAGATTTTATTAGTTTAAAAATTATATTTTAGTTAAAAATGTTCCACTCACTAAAAACAAAGAAAACACTCTAATTATCTTGATAATTTATGAAAATGATTCATAAGTTAGTTTTGATGTATAGAAAAAATCTTCCCATCAAACTGACACACGGTGTGGCATATATAACTCAAAGTGCCTATTTCCAGTTTCAAATGACATTTTAATAAAAAAACAAGTGATATAATCATAACTGAAAAAACATATTCATATTGTTTTGATACTAATAAAATGATCCATATATTATTTTTGACTTGTAGTAATCAGCTGAACCTCAATCCGATGAATGGTGTGACTGGTATAATTTCAAGTATGTCTATTTTTTTAAAATTGGCATTAATTTTAGTAAAAAGAACAAGTGACATACTAAAAATAAATAAAACACATTAAAATTGTTTTAATACTTTAGTAAAATGATTCATAAGTCATTTTTTATGTGTATAAATCAACCTCATCTCAATATGATGCATGATGTGACTGGTATAACTCCAAGTGTGTCTTTTTATTTAATATTGACAGTGATTTTAATAAAAATAATAAGTTACATACTGAAAACTGAGAGCACATATTCATATTATTTTGATAATTTAGTAAAATGATCCATAAGTCATTTTTGACTTTCAGGAATCAACCTCACCTCAATATAACGCACGGTGTGACCGATATGACTCTAAGTGTTTCTTTTTATTTAAAATTGACATTAATTTTAGTAAAAAGAACAAGTTACATTCTGAAAACTAATAAAACACAATTATATTGTATTGATACTTTATTAAAATGATCTATGAGTCATTTTTGACATTTATAAATGAAACTCACATCAATTCTATGCACGGTGTGATCGGTATGACTCAATGTGTCCATTATTAGTTTAAAATTGATATTTTAGTTCAAAACATGTGTCACTCACTGAAAACCAAGAAAATGTACTCTGATTGTCTTGATGATTTAATAAAATGATTAATAAGTCATTTGGGTTGTGTATGAAGCATCCATATGTAAAACTGATACATGATTTGACCGGTATGACTCAAAGTGCATGTTTCCAGTTTGAAATGACATTTTAGTAAAAAACATAAGTGACATACTAAAAACTAAGAAATCACATTCAAATTATTTTGATACTTTAGGAAAATGATCCATAAGTAATGTATGACATATAGGAATCATCCACACCTCAATCCTATACATGGTGTGATCGGTATAACTCCAAGTGTGTCTTTATTTAAAATTGACATTAATTTTAGTACAAAGAACAAGTTACATAATCAAAATCGATAAAACACATTCAGATTGTTTGGATACTTTAGGAAAATAATCCAAAACTCTTTTGTGACATGTATGAATCAATCACACCTTAATATGATTCATGGTGTAACTAGTGTAACTCCAAGCGTGTCTTTTTATTTAAAATTGACATTTCATTAATGTATTCTTTCATATTAATGATTAATTTATTTCTTTATATTATTACTAATGTAATATTTGTTTTCTTATATAGGTGGATTATTTTTCTCAGGTTGAGGTGATTTTTTGGCAGCTAATACCATGGGAGGACTTTTTTGAGAGGGGATCATGGGTGACAAAGACAATGAGACATTAATGTTTTTTAATGTTTTTGGATAGTAATTGTAAATGTAATTATACAAAAAATTATTTGAAATGCATATAGTAGTGTGTTTTGTTTCATATTGTAAAATTTATTTTAATTAAATTATATATTTTTCATATAGGTTACTGTAGTGTGTTGTTATAAAAATAGCACACTACAACATGTCGATCTTTTATCTATGCTAATGAAAACGCTGATAATCCTTTATCAACTCTCTCATTAGTGATGATAAAGGGGAACCTCTTTAATGATGCTGAGGGAAAAAACAATTTTTTAGAATTATTAAAGTCCTTTTTTTCTCTATTAAAGATTATATCTGTAATAGTGTCCATTGAAACCAAATTTTTTTAAATTAATTCAATTAAAACATAAAATTAAACAACTTTCTTTCACTATCTATTTAATGTCATTTTATCTTTTAACATTCTATTTTTTTTGATTTACCACCTCTGTTTACTTATTACAGTAACCCAAATGCCTTTAGGGACATTATAAGTGTTGTTGTAGTTGAGACATGTTAATCTAGAGAAATAGAATATTAAAAGGCATGAAGAATATCATAAAGTATGGCTATGAGAAGCATAGTCTCTATGATCAAGGTGTGTGTAGACATGCATATTGGTTTGATAGGCAATTATATATTTTTAATAGGTTGGTCCTTAAGGGATAACATAGAATTTATAATAAATTTTTATTTATTATTTCTCAAACTCTCATTTTAGGTTTGATAAGGATCAACATTGATGGAACTTCAATAGGGATCCCGTGACCTATAGGTTGTGGTGGTATTATTAGGAATTCTAACGAAGGAGCCCTCTCATGCTTGTTTAAGGATTGTGGAATGACTATTTCTTATGAGATTGAAATGTAAAGAGATACCACTATAGAAACCCACATAGTTAGTGCTCAAATTGAGCATCGTCAGCATTGAAGTACTATGATATTACAAAGTGGGCAGTTTTTATCAATGCTAAAAAATTAGTGATAGAGGGTGACATTTATCATCGCTTTTTTATCACTGATATATAAGGCTTTTATTACAACTAAAACAAGCACTCATAAACCTCGATAAGCTACTTTAGAGCTTATACAAACTTCTACAGTAGCTCTGTAACAACCTAAAACATAAAATTATTTTAATAATAAAAAAACCACAAAAAAAATTCACTACAAATATTATAATAAACTAATATTAAATCTAAAAAACACACAATTAAAATATTACAAAAAAATAATTAATGCACTAAATATTACATTGTACCTTATTAAAGTTAAAAAAATAAATCTGAAAAATAATTACATTATACTATCATTAAATTAAAATTGCACCATCATTTCAATTGCAATATTACATTAATGAATTTTAGTATAATGTACAATTACATTGATGTAAAATTTAATTATAACAATAAACAATTAAAACAAACACAAAATAAAAACTCACATAACAAGATTTCTCTAAAGATTAACTGAACCTCATACAAAAGCATGTGTATGTAATAAAAATAATGTTTTTATTAGTAATAGAACATAAACAAATTGTAATATTAAATAATCCATGACAAATTTCAAATGACGCTTTTGATCAAACAATACTTTTAATCATATTAGGTAATTCAAGTATCAGATTGACATACATTTTATTCCTATAGATAAAAAAATACTCAAAGATTGTTAATCTAATTTTATACACCAATTAGAGATTGTTTTATTAGTTATGACCCCTACATAGTTGATTTTTAATTTATTAATAATCTTTAAGAATATGAAATCTTAGTTTCCATCATACCATGAAATATGGGCATCAGATTGATGCATAGATGATTCTTATGGATCATAAAATTTTGAGGATCATTGTACTATGTTTTGACATAAAACTGAACTATTCTTCTTGGTTTTGACCCCTTGATGAGTGATATTTAATTTTAATAAGAAAATGTTAAATGGTACATTTGATCATATCAAGTAATTCAGGCATCAGATTGACATGTAATTAATTATTACATATCACAAATGATTTGTGGATTGTCTTGCAATTTTCTTATGGTGATTTGAATTAATTTGCTCATTTTGACCCCTTTTAGGTAACTTAACACTTTAATAAAAATATGAAGATCAAACAACACTTTCAATCATCCATATAAATTTAGGTATCAAATTGATGTGTGTTTGATTCCTGCTGATAAAAATTGACTCTAAAATCCTTGTACTATTTTTTCATGAAAACCCAAGCATATTTGCTCAATTATGACCCCTAAAAAGGTGATTTGTCATTTGTTAATAAGTGTTAAAAATATGAAATCATACTTTCCATCATAACGTACAATCTGGGAATTTGATTTATGAGAATATTATTACTATGTATCATAAATGAATTTAGGATTTACATCCTATGTTTTCATATTAATCTGATTTTTTTCTTTGTTTTTACCCCTTTATGGTTGATATGTAATTTTAATACAAACAGAAAGATGAAAAAACACTTTAGATCATATCAAGAAATCCAGGAATCTGATTAATGTGTAGTTAATTATTACATATCATAAATGATTTTAGGATTGCCATTCTATATTTTGATGGTAATACAAACAAATTTTCTCAATTTGGACCCCTTTTAGGTGACATGGCACTTTAATAAAAATATGAAGTTCAAAAAAAACTTTCAATCATACCGAGCAATTTGAGTATTGGATTAATGTGAGTTTGACTCCTATAAATCAAAAATGACTCTAAAAATATTGTCTTAATTTTTCTCACCAATCTAATTTTTTTTTTAAATTTAGAACCCCTACAAAGGTCTTTTTTAATTTATTAATAAGCATTAACAATATGAAATCACACTTTATATCATATCGGGAAATCTGAGCATTATATTGATGTGTGGCTGATTCATATGGATCAAAAATGGTTTTAGAATTGTTTTATTATGTTTTAAAATTAATCTGAACTCATCTTCTTGGTTTTTACCCCTTGATGTGTTATATGTTATTTAAAAAAAATAGAAAGGTGAATTGGTACTTTGGATCATATAAAAAAATATGAGAATTATATTGATGTGTGGTTAAATGTTATAGATAAAAAATGATTTTAGAAGCGTATTTATTCATTTTCATGGTAATACAGTCTCTTTTTCTTGGTTTTAACACCGTTTAGGTGACCTTACACTTTATTAACAATATGAAGGTTAGATGAAACTTTCGGTCATACTGAGATATTCAGTTTTGAATTGACTTGAATTTGATTCTTATAGATAAAAAATGACTTGAAGAACAATGTATTATTTTTCCATGATAATATGATCTTTTTTTAGTTATGAACCATAAAAATGTGATTTTTCAGTTATTAACTAGTGATAAAAATATAAAATCATACTTTTCATCATTCTAGGAAATCCGGGTATCAGATTCATGCGCAGTTGATTCATATGGATCAAAAATTATTCAAGGGTCATTTTTCAAAATTTTCACATTAATCTAAACCAATATTCTTGGGTTTGACCCCCTGATGGGTGATATGCCATTTTAATTAAAAAAGAAAGGTGAAATGATACTTTATATCATATCAATAAATCTAATTATCAGATTGATGTGCAGTTAATTTTTATAGATCAAAAATGATTTTCGGATATTCTTGCTATGTTTTCATGGTAATTTGAACCCGATCACTTAGTTTTGACCCCTTTTAGATGACCTAACACTTTAATAACAATATTAATGTCAAATGATACATACAAACATACAAATAAATTCAGGTATTGAATTAACTTGTGTTTGATTCTTACTAATCAAAAATGAATTGAAGATAACTGTCCTAATTTTTTGATCCAATCTGAGATTATTTTCTTGATTATGACCTATAAATATTTTATTTTTCATTTATTAATATATGGAAACAATATAAAATCATACTTTTCATCATAATTGGAAATCTGACCATCAGATTGATGTCTAGTTCATTCCTATTGATTAAAATGATACGAGGATTATTTTCATATGTTTTCAAATTAATATAAAATCATATTCTTGGTTTTTTCCCCTTGATGTGTGATATGTCATTTGTATTAAAATGGAATTGTGAAATGGTACTTCTGATTATATCAAGAAATCCAAGTATTAGATTAATGTGCGGTTAATTATTACAAAACAAAAATTATTTGAGCACTTTTATACTATGTTTTCATGGAAATATATACTCATTTTCTTAGTTTTCACTCTTTTTAGGCGACCTATCACTTAAGTAACAATATAAATATCAAACAAAACTTTTGATCATAATGGGAAATTCATGTATCATATTGATGATGTTTGATTCCTACAGATAAAAAGAGATTCAATGATCATTGTATTAATTTTTATGCCAATCCGAGCTTGTTTTCATGGCAATGACTAATATATGGGATATTTTTCAGTAATTAACGATGGTTAGTAATATGGAATCATACATTCCATCGTACTAGGAAATTTGAGAATCAAATTGTTTCACAATTGATTCTTATAGAACAAAAATGATTCTAGGATCATTATCCTTTGCTTTCCTATTAATAGGAACTCGTCCTTTTTGGTTTTTACCCCTTGGTGGGTGATATCTCATTTTAATAAAAATATAAAGGTAAAATTGTAATTTGGATTATAAATAGAAATTCAAGCATCAAATTGATTCTTGATTGAATCATATAGATAAAAAATGACCCGAGGTTTCATTAACCTACATTTTCATTTGAATATAAGGTCATTTTCTTGGTTTTTTCCCCTTGATGGTTGATATGTCATCTTAATAAAAAATCCGAAATGGTACTTTGGATTATAATGAGAAATTTGAGCATCAGATTTATGATCAATTGATTTATATAGATAAAAAATGATATGGGGGTCATTTTATTAATTTTTCATGTAAATCATTAGTTTTTTTATTGGTTTTTGTCCCCTTCATAAGTGATATGTAATTTCAATAAAAATAAAATTGTGAAATGGTACTTTGGATCATATCATGCAATCCGAGCATCTAATAGATGTGCGGTTGATTTTGAAAGAAAAAAATGTCTCAAGGATCATTCTTCTATGTTTCCATGAAATTAATAACTTATTTTCCCATTAAATATCACAACTTGATCTGACCCTTATTACCAAGAAGGAGGAATTTGGGAAAAGGGAGAGAATAAAAGAGGATGGCGAGGATTGTATGATGAAGTGGGGGGGGGGGGAACCAGTTACTGTTGCTTCCATTTTATTCATTTTTATATAAAATTATCCATAAATTCATTTTTTAAAATTATTAATAATTCCAAAATCATATTTTATTTTAAAAATAAAATTATTTCCGAATATCGATTTCATAATAATTTCGTTGAAAAAAAATTAAGTTTAAATTAATTCAATTAAAACATAAAATACAAAAAAATTATTTCACTACATATATAATTTTATTTCATCCTTAATAAAATTTATTTTGGGTTACCGGCTTCACTTTTTTCAATTTTCTACCTCTGTTTACTTGTTTTAGTAACCTAAATGTCTGGGTGCAGTTCTTGAACATACTAAGGGTTATTGTAGTCATTTTAATCTCATGGAATGATAATGTAAACAAGTAGAAAGAACATGATAATATCTAGAGTATAGTTATGAGGAAAATTATCTCTACTATTAGGGTGGATGAAGACATGACTATTAGATTAGAATGAAATCCCATCAGGAAATAATCTAATTTGAGATGTTGGGAGTTAAGGGTTAACACATGATTTGTAATATCTTTTTCATTTTTGTTTGTCAACCTCTTATTTCAGGTTGGATAAAGATCAAAACTGATGGATCTTAAATAGGGAACCTGGGGCTTACTGGTTGTGGTGGTATTTTTAGAAATTCTACCAAAGGATTCCTCTCATGTTTCTTTAAGTATTTTGGATGAATATTTCTTATGTGCTTGAAATAAAAGGATCCAATACTATAGAAACCCATATAGTCAATGCTCAAATTGAGAATTGTTAGTGCCAAAATAGAATTGACGTGCTAAGAGATTAAAAAGTGGGAAAATTTTATATGTGATAAAAAATGATGATAGTGGGTGACTTTTATCAGAACTTTTTATTACTCATATATAGGGATTTTATCAGGTCTAAAGATAGTGATGATAAAACCCTATTGGCTAAAAAAAATTTCTACAGACTTCTACAACAGCTTTGAAACAACCTAAAACATAAAAACCATTTAAATAATATAAAAATCACAAAAAAAAATTGTAGTTCAAATATATAAAAAATAATATTACATCTTAAAAAAATACACAATTCAAATATTACAAATAAACAGAATTAATGCACTATGTATTATATTTTACCATATTAAACATAAAAAAAGCATAAAATACAATTACATTATACTATCATTTCAATTCAAATATCACATTAAATAATTTTATTAAAACACAATTACATTGATGTAAAATTTAATCACAATAAAAAATAATTACAACCAATACAAAAGAAAAAATCCCATAATAGTCTTTCTCTAAAGATCAACCAAACCTCATATAAATGCATGTTCTTGTAATAAAAAAAATGTTTTTATTAGTAAAAGTATATAAAAAATAAAATAAAATTTTAATTGTAATGTTACATAATAAATATAAATTTCAAATGATTCTTTTGGTCAAACAACACTTTCAATCATATCGAGCAATTTGGGTATCAGATTAATATGCATTTGATTACTATAGATAAAAAATGACTCAAAGACCATTGTTCTAATTTTTATGCCAATCCATGCCTGTTTTCTTAGTTATGATATCTAAATAGATGATTTTTTATTTATTAACAAGTGTTAAGAATATGAAATCACAATTTCCATCATACTAAGAAATTCAGGCAAATGATTAAAGAACAATTCACTCCTATGGATCACAAATTATTCAAGGATCATTTTACTAAGTTTTGACATCAAACTAAACTCATCTTCTTGGTTTTGAACCCTTGACATGTTATTTAATTTTAATAAAAACAAAAAGGTTAAACGGTGCATTTGATAATATAATGAAATTAAGGCATTAGATTGATGTGCAATTAATTTTAAAATATCACTAATTATTTTACAATCATCCTTCTTTATTTTCATGGTAACCCAAACTTATTTGCTTGGTTTTGACTCCTCTTAGGTGACTAGACACTTTACTGATAATATGAAGGTAAAAAAACTTTCAATCATACTAAGAAATTCAGGTATCAAATTGATGTGTGTTTGATTCCCACTGATAAAAAATGACTCTAAAATCATTAACCAATTTTTTTGTGAAAATTCAAGATTATTTTCCCAATTATGACTACTAAAAATATGATTCATCATTTATTAATATGTGTTAACAATATGAAATCACACTTTCCATCATACCAGGAAATCAGGTCATCAGATTGATACGAGGTTGATTAATATGTATCCAAAATGATTCAAGGATCATTTTCTTTTGTTTTTCTATTAATATGAACTTTTTATTGGTTTTTACTCCTTGACAGATGATATGTAATTTTAATACAAACAAAAAGTTGAAATGGTACACTAGATCATATCAATAAATATGAGATCCACATTGATGTGAAATTAATTCCTCCATATCATAAATGATTTGAGGGTAGTACTTCTATATTTTGATGGTAATAAAAACTTGTTTTCCTAGTTTTGACCCCTTTTAGGCGACCTAATACTTTAATAACAATATGATGGTGAAAAGACTCTTTCAATCATACTGAGCAATTAAAGTATTGAATTAATGTGCGTTTTTATTCCTACAGATCAAAAATGTCTCTGAAAATATTGTGATTTTTTCTCTCACCAATACAAGATTGTTTTCATGATATTGACCCTAAAATGGTGTTTTTTTTTATTTTTTAATAAGTGTTAAAAATATGAAATAACACTTTACATCATATCTTGAAATGTGAGCATCAAATTAATGCGCGGTTGATTCCTATGGATCAAAAATTATTTGAGGAATGTTAGAATAAGTTTTTACATTAATCAAAACTCAAATTCATGGTTTTTTACCCCTTGATGTGTTATATGTCATTTTAATAAAAATATAAAGGTGAAATGGTACTTTGGATCATATCAAGAAATCTAGACATTATATTGACGTGTAGTTAATTCTTATAGATCAAAAATTATATGAGGATTGTATTTCTATGTTTTCATGATAATAAAATTAATTTTTCTTGGTTTTAACCCCTTTTAGGTTATGTGGAACTTTAATAATAATATGAAGGTCAAATGATAAATTCTATCATACCAAGAAATTTAGTATTAGATTGACATGTATTTGATTAATAGAGATAAAAAACGACTTAAAGAGAATTGTATTATTTTTTCACACCAATCCAAGATTATTTATCGATTATCACCCATACACATGTGATTTGTAATTAATTAATTAGTGTTAAAAATATGAAATAATAATTTCCATCATACCAAGAAATCTAAACATCAGATTTATGCAAAATGATTCCTATAAATTAAAAATTATTTTAGGATTATTTTCTTATGTTTTCAAATTAATCTAAACTAGTATTTTTATTTTTGATCCCTTTATGGTTGATATAAAATTTTAATAAAAATAGAAAGTTGAAATGGTACCTTGGATTATTTCAAGAAATTCAGGTATTAGATTGATGTGTTGTTAATTATTATATATCAAAAATGATTTTAGGATAATCCTATCATGTTTTCATGGTAATTCAAACCCGCTTTCTCAATTTTAATCCATTTTAAGTGAAATAAAACTTTAATAACAATATTAAGGTCAAATAACACTTTTTGATCATACCAATAAATTCAAGTATCATATTAACACGCATATGATTAATATATATCTAAAATTAATTGAATATCACTATCATAATTTTTATTTCCAATCAAATATTTTTTAACTAGTTATGACCTATATACAATTGATTTTTAATTTATTAATAAGTGGTAACAATATTAAATAGTACTCTCCATCATACTAGGAAATCTAGATATCAGATTGACGTGTGGTTGATTTATATAGATCAGAAATGATTTGAGGATTATTGTACTAAGTTTTTACATTAATTTGAACTTGTCTTCTCTGTTTTTATCCCTTGATGGGTGATATGTCATTTTAGTAAAAATAGAATTGTGAAAATGGTACATTGGATTATATTAAGAAATATGGGTATCAGATTGGATTGAATTTAATTATTACAGATCAAAAATTATTTGAGGACCATTATTCAATGTTTTCATGATAATATGAACTCATTTTGTTGGTTCCAACCCCTTTTAAGCGACCTAACACCTTAATAACAATATGAAGGAAAAATGAAACTTTTGATCATATAAAGAAATTTGGGTATCATATTGACGTGTTTTTTATTCCTATAGATAAAAAATGACTCAAAGATCATTGTATTATTTTTTTACACCAATCTTAGTTTATTTTCTTGGTTATGATCCATATATAGGTGATTTTTCAATTTTTCATATGTGTTAACATTATGAAATCATATGTTCCAGTATTCTGTGAAATATGAGCATTATATTGATGTAAAGTTGATTATTATGGATAAAAAATGAATTGAGTACTATTATACAATGTTTTCACATCAATCAAAACTCATATTCTTGTTTTTAACCCCTTGATGCGTGATACTGCATTTTCATAAAATTATAAAGTTAAAATTATACTTTGGATCATATCGAGTAATCTGAGCATCAGTTTGATGTTTGAATTATTCTTGTAGATAAAAAATGATCCAAGGTTCATTGTAAAATGTTTTCATGTCAATATAAGTTTGTTTTCTCATTTTTAACCCCTTGATTTTTGATATTTAATTTTAATAAAATTAAAAGGTGAGATGGTACTTTGGATCATACTAAGCATTATGAGCATCATATTGATGGTCGATTGATTTATATAGATCAAAAAAGATGATAGGATAATTTTCCTATGTTTTCATGTAAATAATTGGTCATTTTTTTTGGTTTTGACCCCTGATGGGTGATAGGTCGTTTCTATAAAAATAAAAATGTAAAATGGTACATTGGATCATATCGAGAAATCTATGCACCATATAGATGCGCGGTCGATTATAAAAAATAAAAAATGTCCCAAGGACCATTATTCTAATTTTAGAAGGAATCAGGAACCCATTTTCTCAATTTTGACCACTTTTAGGTAATTAGTTTCTTTAATAAAAATTTGATTGTGAAACAACACATTCTATCATGCCGATAAATTTAGGTATTGTATTCACGTTCTATTGATAAAAATATATAAGAAATGACATGAAGATAATTATCCTAAGTTTTCATTCCAATTTGATCTTATTTTCTTGGTTATAACATCTACACTAGTTATTTTTCATTTATCAATAAGTGTTAACAATATGAAATCATACTTTATATCATACTAGAAAATCGAGGCAACCGATTGATGTGTGGTTGATTCTTATGGATGAAAAATATTTTACAGATAATTTTCCAATGTTTCCACATCAATATAAACTTTTACATTTAGTTTTGACCTCACAATGAGTGATATATCATTTTAATAAAAATAGAAAGGTGAAATGGTACTTTGGATCACATAAAGCAATCCAAGCATCAGATTAATGCACAATTAAATTCTTATATATCAAAAATGATTTGAGAATAGTCTTTCTCTGTTTTTGTAGAAATACTAACTTATTTTCTCAGTATTAACCCCCATTTTTGATCTAACACATTAATAACAATGTGAAGGTCAAATGAATCTATTGATCATATCGATAAATATGGGTATTAGTTTGATATGAATTTGATTGCTAAAGTAAAAAAATGACTCGAAGATTGTTTTCCTAAATTTTCACGCCAGTCTGAACCCATTTACCCAGATTTCTTATATATGAGTGTTTTTAAATTTATTAATAAGTGTTAGTAATATTAAATAATACTTTTCATGATATTGGGAAATCCAAGAATCAGATAGACATGTGTTTTATTCTTATGGATCAAAAATGATTTTAAGATCATTGTCCTATGTTTTCATGTCAATATGAGGTTGTTTCCTTAGTTTTGACCCCTTGATAGTTGATATTTCACTTTAATAAAATAGGTTAAATGGTATTTTGGACTATATTGAGTAATATAAGCATAAAATTAATGCATGATTGATTCTTACAAATCAAAATAACCCAAAGATCATTCATATAAGTTTTCATTGATATACAAAATCATTTCCCCAGTTTTGACCCATATTAGGTGATTTGTTACTTTACCAACAATGTGAACAAGAAATGACACATTTGATCACGATGATCAAATCATCATAATATATAAGAAATAAAAAACATAATTACAAATGTAATTAGAAATGATCAATTCCTAATTTCATTAAACTATCTGATATCATGTATTTTACCCACTCATTTCTAAACAAATCCACTTCTTCTTTTAAATACATAGACTATAAAAAATCCTCATAGTAATGGAAAATTATAGATAAACAAACAATTATTAAATATTTTAAATGATTGTGTAATTAAATTCAGACATATATCTTTGGGGATGATAATATGTTAGTGGAATGTGATATCTTTTATAAATTTACAAATTTAATATCCATAATCATTATCATTATTTTTTTAGCCACTAGATAAAAATTAATCAAAAGAATTAATTTCTTTATTGAAATATTATTATATATATATTATAATTTGTATCCATTTGAAGAAATGCACATGCCTCTTGTGCTCAGTAACTGACCTCATACCATGATTTTATCGACATTTAAAGATTAACATATCATAAAAAATTCCCATTAAAAAATATAAAAGGTATAATTTGAAGTCATTTGGTAAAATTTTCACTGTATCCCATTAAAAAATCACAATATACATCATGTGTGGTTTATTTTTTAGAATTCCATGCTTTGGATCCACAAAATAAACCATCAAAGTATCTAAATTGAATTCCAAATATCCATTTCATAATTATTCCATTTGAAACAATTTTTTTTAATATTAATTCATTTAAAACATAAAATACCACAACTTTATTTCACTATGTATTTAGTTTTATTTAATCTTTAAGCTTCATTTTTTTGATTTACCACCCCTGTTTACTTACTTCAGTAACCTGGATGACTTCAGGAGTATGCTACATGTTGTTGTAGCCGAGGCCTACTAATTAGTCTAGTGGAATGAGAATATTGACAGGCATGAGGAACATGACAGAGTAGGGCTATGAGGAGCATCATCTGTATAATCAGGGTGGCTGAAGACATGCCTATTATATTGGAAGGAAAATATATGTTTTTGATAGGTTGGGAATTAAGGGTTAGCATAAGATATATAATATATTTACATTTATTTTTTTAGCCTCCCATTTTAGGTTGGATAAAGATCAAACCTAATAGAGATTCAAGAGGGAAACTGAGGACTTTTGGTTGTGGTGGTATTTTAAGGAATTCTAACAAAGGATCCCTCACAAGATTATTTAAGGATTTTGGGATGACTGTTGCTTATGAGGTCCAAATAGAAGGAGCCACTACTACAAAAAACCACATAACCAACACTTAAATTAAGTATTATCAGTGTTAAAATAGTGATGACATGCTAAGCGATTACAAAGAAAAACTACCACTGATCCCCCTTTTATCAGAAATAGAAAATACCTTTATTCGTGCTAAAAAAGAACTGATGTTCTAATTATAGATAAAATGGGGTCCCTTTTATTAGTGCTAAAAATAACACTGATAAAAGGGTCCTTTATCAGCACTATAAATAGTAATAAAAGTTATACTACTGTAATGTGATGCAAAAATTATAGCACAATGCAGTAGAAAGTAAAAAAATTAATTAAAATAAAATTTACATAATAAATATAAGAAAAAAACATTATATTATATGCATTTCAAACATTGGTTTTCATAATAAAATAATTAAGTACAATTTATCATAAAAATTAAAAAAATAAGTGTTCCATTGTCTTTGGATCCTGAATCCCTCTCAAAGGATCCTGATCATGCTATCAATTTCTAAACAAAGTACCATATCTTAAGTGAAAGAGTTAACCCATATAGAAAAAAATTATTATGTTAGTAATACATTAATTAAATAAATTAAACATATATATGAAATAAAATGTCATTTTTAAACCGAAACCACACACTTTGAGTCACACCAGTCACACCATGTATCAGATTGATGTGCGATTGATTCCTATATGTTAAAAATGAATTATAGATCATTACCTAAAGCATCAAAACAATATGAATGTGTTCACTTAGTTTTGAATATTTCACGTGTCTTTTTTAATAATTTGACAATTTAAAATAAAAAAACACACTTTGATTCATATCGGGAACATCATGTGCCAGTTTAACACGAGACTAATTCCTACAAGCCACAAATGAATTCTGAATCATTTTCCTAAAGTATAAATAAAATATGAGCATGTTTTTGTTTTTAGTGAGTGACACATATTTTGAACTAAAATGTCAATTTTAAATTGATAACATAAACTTTAAGTCATATCGGTCACACCGTGTGTCAGATTGAGTTGGAAATTATTCCGACACATAAAAAATAATTTATGTGTCATTTTACTAAATTATCAAAACTATATGAATGGATTTTCTTAGTTTTGATTTTGCGATGTTTATTTTGAGGTAAAATATCAATTTTAAATAAAAACACACTTTGAGCTATACCAGTCACATCATGCATCAAATTGATGTCAGGTTGATTATTACACATCAAAAATGGCATACAGATCATTTTATTAAAGTATCAA
The DNA here is from genome assembly GCA_963277665.1 of Viscum album. Lineage (NCBI taxonomy): Eukaryota > Viridiplantae > Streptophyta > Magnoliopsida > Santalales > Viscaceae > Viscum > Viscum album. Next base: position 791,042,957 of record OY728138.1, on the reverse strand, counting down.
AATAATCTAAACGTGTTTGATCATTTTTGAGCATGTCATGTTTATTTTTTATTAAAAAGTCAATTTAAACTAAAAATACATACTTTGAGTTATACTAGTCACATCATGTGTAGTTTTAACGTTCGACTGATTCCTACATTTTAAAAATTACTTATAAAATTATTTCCTAAATTATCAATAAAATCTAAGCATGTTTTCTTAGTTTCTAGGGAGTGATGCACATTTTGTACTAAAATGGAAATTTTAAATAGATTACATACACTTTGAGTCATACCGGGCACATCGTGTATCATATTGAGGTGAATCTAATTCTTACATGTCACAAATGATATATGAATCATTATCCTAAAGTATAAAAATAATCCTATTGTGTTTTCTTGGTTTTTAGTATGCAATGTGTGTTTTGAACTAAAATATCAATTTCAAATAAAAACAAACATTGAGTCATACTGGTCACACCGTGTATCGAATTAAAGTTAAGTTTATTCCTACACTTCAAAAATGAATTATGGATCATTTTCTAAAAATATCAAAACTATAAAAATGTGTTTTATTGGTTTTGAGTATGAAATGTGTCTTTTTTCATTAAAATGTAAATTTAAACTGAAACTACACACTTTGATTCATAATGGTCACATCGTGTATTAGTTTGATGTGTGACTAATTCCTACATGTCAAAAATTATGTATGAATATTTTTACTAATGTATAAATATAATCGAAGCATATTTTTTTCCAGTTTTTAGTGAGTGACACACATTTTGAACTAAAATACCAATTTTAAGCTGATAACATACACTTTGAGTCATAACGAGAACACCATGTATCAAATTGAGATGGAAATGATTACTATACATCAAAAATAAATCAGGGATTATTTTAATAAATTATCAAAACAATAAGAATGTGTTTTCTTGGTTTTGAGTATGTGATGTATGTTTTGAACTAAAATGTCAATTTTCAATAAAATTATAATTTGATTCATATCAGTCACACCATGCATTGAATTGATGTGTGGTTAATTCTTGCACATCAAAAATGATTTATGAATAATTTTACTAAACTATCAAAAAAATATGAATGAGTTTTCTTAGTTTTGAGTATGTCACATTTCTTTTTTTATTAAAATGTCAATTTAAACTAAAAACACACATTTTGAGTCATACCATCATATTGTGTGTTGGCCTATTGTGAGACTGATTCCTACACATCACAAATGAATTATGAATCATTGAACTAAAGTATAAAGAAAATATGATCATGTTTTCTTGGTTTTCAATGAGAAAAACACATTTTGAACTAAAATATTAATTTTAAACTGATAACATAGTCTTTGAGTCATTTTAAGAACAATGTGTTTCAGATTGAGATTCAGCTAATTCAGACACATCCAAAATGAATTATGGATCATTTTTTTAAATCATAAAAACAATCTAAATGTGTTTTTTTAATTTTTATCATGTGACTTAGGTGTTTGAACTAAAATTACAATTTTAAATGAAACACACTTTGAGTCATATCAGTCACAACATGTATCTGATTGATGTGTGATTGATTCCTACACATAAAAATTGACTTATGATTCATTTTCCTAAAGTATCAACAAAATATGAATTCATTAACTTGGTTTTGAGTATGTCTTGTATCTTTTTTACTAAAATGTCAATTTAAATTGAAAACATACACTTTGAGTTATACCGGTCGCATCATGTGTCAGTTTGACATGTGACTAATTGATTCACATTAAAAATGAAATATAAATAAGTTTTCTAAATTATCAAGACAATCTAAGCATGTTTTCTTTGTTTTCATTGAGCAGAACACGTTTTTAACTAAAATGTAAATTTTAAACCGATAACATACACATCGAGTCACACTGAGCACAACATATATTAGATTTAGGTTTGGTTGATTCATACATGTCAAAAATGTGTTATGGATCATTTTTATAAAATAAAAAAATAATATGAATGTTTTTCCTCTAGTTTGAGTATATGGTGTGTGTTTTTAACTAAACTATCAATTTTAAACTAAAAACATACACTTTAAGTCATATCAGTCATACCATGTATCAGATTGGGGTGCGATTGATTCCTATGTGTCAAAAATAACTTATGGATTGTTCTTCTAAAGTATCAAACAATTCATTTTGTTTTCTTGGTTTTGAGTATGTCATGTGTGTTTTGAACTAAAATGTCAATTTTAAACTAAAAACAAACACTTTGAGTCATATCGGAAAAACTATGTATTAGATTGAGGTATGGTTGATTCCTACATGTCACAAATGACTTATGGATAATTTTCTTAAATTATCAAAACAAATATAAATGCGTTTGATCAGTTTTGATTATGGAATGTGTGTTTTGATCTAAAATGTAAATTATAAACTAAAAATATACACATTGAGTTATACCAAGAAAAATGTGTGTTAGATTTAGGTGAAACTCATTACGGTGTGGTTGATTTATATAACATTGAAGACAATGTTCACGAATGATATTTTGGGAAGTTATACTTTTCCATTAACTGTAGTATAATTACTTGGTAGATGAGTGATCTTATTTGAACTGTAGAGTCTCTTTCAAAAAATAAATTAAAGAAAATTAGTGTGATAATATATTTTATAGTTGCATCCATACAATTCACTTCATATCTCAGTTAGCGTGTTCTTTACTCTTCCATAAAAAAGGAACATTTTCTCTCTTCTCTATCTTATTGCATATAGTTGAAAGCAAAGTAAGAATTCCTAAAAAATCTATGAAAAAAACTAAATAAGTATCATATAACGATTATATGGAAATTAACTTAAAAATATTAGATAAAATGATGAAAAAAGTAAGTAAATAAGTAGTATGAATTCACCTTTTCATGATGTATATATACATTATTGACCAATTTAACTATCACCATTATCTTTGTTATAGCCTTAAAGTCCAATCTCTCACAAGCATGAGTAGCTTCAAACATGTTACTAGCTCTGTCATACTAGGAACACTATATATTGGATAGAGGTGCAAATGATTTTTACACATCACAAATGAATTATGAATCATTTTCCTAAAGTATAAAAAATGTGAATTTTTTACTCAATTTTGAGTATGTAATGTGTGTTTTGAACTAAAATGTCAATTTTAAACAAAAAACATAGAATTTGAGTTATAATGGGAATAACATGTATAAAATTTAATTTCAACTAATTCTTACACATTACACTATGTGTTTTTATTTTTCATTACAATAAATATTTTGGGTTATCTAAAAATATTATTTTTTGATAAGCCAGAATGTTGAATGTATTGAAGAATAAAAATAAAAAATAAAAATCATAAATGAATCATCCATATTTAGTGCACAATAACAATAAATGAGTGCACCATCCTTGTTGAATCTTTTGTCTATAATGGTTTTTTTATGATCATTTGTGCTCTTAATAGATCTCAAAATGGGTGAAGAAAAAACAATTATAGATGAAGACATTTTATAATGATCTATGTGAAAAAGGAAAAACTAAATATTAGATGAAAATAATAAAGAAATTAACAAAAAAGGGTAGATAAAATGATGAGAAAATTAACTAAGTAATTAGTAGGAAGTCACCTCTTCATGATATCTGTATACATTATAAAACCATGTATTCTTTTCATTCATTTCCAAACAAATATATTTCATTTTTTGAATATAAAGGCTGTATATAGTTCTGGTATTACTATAAAAATATAAATAATAAATGTATTAAAAAATATTTTAAATTAAATTGTAATTATCATAAAAAATACCACTTAAGGGATTCCATATTTTTGATGGAATACAATATCTTTCTTAAATTTAAAAACATAATAACCACAATATTTTCCACTAGTTTGTTTTACGCATTATATAAACATTGATAAAAATAAGTAATTTATTTTGATATATGTTTTAATAGGAAATTATTATTATATGTACCCTAATACATATCCAGTTGTAGAAGTCGATAGGCTTCTTGTGCTCATGGAATATCCTCATGCCATGATTTTGATTATATTTAAACACCACACTATCATAAAATAATTTTCATTAAAACATAAAATAAAATGTATAACTATACATTTATTTGTAAAATGTTTCATGTAGTGTATTACAAATTGATAAAAACCATCACGTGTGGTCAGTTTTTTGGTGATCCTTGTATTAAATATAGAAAATAAATATTTAAAGTATACAAATTGATTAAAATGAGTAACCAATGCTTTTTAAAAAATAAAAAAAAGGAATAAGTAATGAAAGGAATGAAAATATATTTTATATGATTAAATTGTAGAGTTTTACCCCTGCACCATGGGTATTAAGAAGATTATATCATCTGTAAGTTTTCTTTCAAAAATTGTAGCTAGTTTTTTCACTACTACTACAAATTTATTTTGTTGCAATGAGAATAGTTGTGTAGAAGTGATTTGAGGACCAATGAGTCTAAATTTATGTTCATAGGGTTTTCCTTCAAATAGTATTGATATATACACCTACAAAAAATATGAATAGGATTTATTCATAATCATCATAGTAGATCAACTATTGGATAAAAAAATTATGAAAAAAACCTCATGTATACATTTACAATTGAGACTACTAGCCATTCATGCTAAAGGATTTCATTTATATTCTCGAGACCAAGATAGTTTGTAATGGGATATCTATACATTTTTTTCTTTAAAATAAATTATGGTCATATCATTACTTTTTAAAATTTTATCAACATGAACATGTAAATGTTAATAAATATGGAATTTTAATAGGCAAGGTAAATAAACTTTATAAAGATATTTTTTATTGGTTTGTTTATCCTTTAGATCATTTTGATTTGACTTTATGTTTTACCCTCTTTCGTTTCTCTATTCATAATAACATTCATCTATTTAGGCCTTTTTTAATTTATTTATAAATGTTTTTCTTAAAAAATAAATTGTAAAGTAATAATTCCTCACTGACATGTATTTTTACAAGATCAAATAGAAATTCTATGAAAGTTTCAATAGGAATATCGATCATATGAATATCCAGATCATCAAGTGGAATGGGTATCTCAACACTTGGCTTGTGAGATATGTGAATATGCACTCTTACATGACCCATTGCAAGTTGTTTATTGTGTAGAATATCTCCTTGGATATTGTACACTATACCCATTAAATTAGGAAAATAGGTTGGTGCTAATATATATAAATCAAAATAATATTCACCTTATAAAATATCATTACAAGAAATGTATCAATGTCCACCTGATTGACATTTCATAGAAATAATTACAATAAAATTGAATACCTCTTCTAAGGAATCCCTTTGAGGGGAATGAATCTCCTCAAATATAGTGGGTGGGGTGGGGGGTTATCTTTACATAGTGATTTTTTTGTGTTGTTTCTTCACTTTTATTTCTTCCCATAATATTTTTTAATAAATCATATTTCCAATTATGTTTTTTAAAAAGAAGGTAATTGTGCTTTCATCTCTTCCATTTTCTTATCTTTATATACATGTTTGTTTCTCTTCTCAAAATTTTTTCAGGGTGACACCCCAAAACCCACACCTCTAATGTGGCCATAATGTTTTGTCCACTTCAAGTCCACTGATAGTATTAGTTCATCAAGAATAACTAATATTTATTATTGTGTCTAAGTCAGATATAAATATAGGTAAATAAGTAATCATTGTTATATAATACTTATTTAAATCATTTTTTTATTTCATACTTACACATTCTTACCATACTTTTTATGGATTTTCAGATATTAGTATCCTATATTTATTGACATGATCCTCCTTCCATAGCACATGACATGGTTTGGAAGCAACTTTCGATTTTAATTCCTCAATCTACTATAAATGAACTCTGCAAGGGATAATAAAGAGTAAACCAATATTTCATTGTTTTTTTAGAAAAATAAATAAATTATATCATAACGTTACCCTAATATCTTTCCCAATTAGTGTCATAAACCCAAGCACAACATTATTCCATGAATCTACATCAACCAGCATGTTCATTTGAGTGGTGAGACCAACGTAAATACTAAACATGGCCTTATTGGGGTTTATAGTTTGTCCGCATGCATTCCATACAACATCGAATTTGATGCCTTTGTTTCTCACCTTAGTAGTTTTTGTTAACACTATCCTGATAGGATACTCCAAGTTTTTCTAGGGTATGGGTTATTCACCATCTACCATTTCATCAATTTTAACATCATCAATATATTGTTCCTCTAGATTGGTAGCATCGACATGTGAATAAGCTTATAGTTCCTCTGTATTGGTAGCATCAACATGTTGAGAAACGTGATGTTCCTTAGGATTGGGAGTATCAATATGTGCACAATTCATTATATATATAAGTGGTATAATATTTAATTTAGATTATGTAAATTTATAAGTGAAAATATAATAATATGAGGTAACACAACGTATATTACAAAAAAACCTAATAATTGAATTCATTTTTTTAAGTTTGAAGGGATTTGACCCCTCTATTGATTATCAAAATCCTCTCATTATGGTCTCCTATGACATAAAAGACCCCACCTATATTGGGACCACTATTAAATGATTGCAATGTTCTAATAAAAGGTCCATCCTCAATTGAATTTACATGTAAACCTTTAGTGGTTTTGGTCGACAAAAAAACAATTAACCGCTTTTAACTTGCAGGATTTGGAACATAAAATAATTGTACTACCTACGATTCCATTATAAATATTTTGTCTTTATAACCTTCTAGGATGAAATCCAATTTCATGAATCCCAATTCATCTATTCTAACTGTACTCCTATTATCAAACTACTTGCATTGAATTTTTTTCACATGGAATTTTGTATATTCCAACTCCCATATTTCTTTAATGATTCCAACATATGACATATTCACATATATTGGATTTCTATCCTTAGTAACATATACTTACATCGGTTCGGCCATAAGTGTAACTTATCTATTTTTCATGGTACTATGTTCATTATGTTCATTTGTATAGGACATATAACCATTAATTACATAACCATTATAAGATAATACATGCACACTGGGTCCTCTAGCTAGTTATCATAGTAGTTCTGAAATAGAATCTAGTTTTTCAGCTTAATATTAAAAAATATGATCTTGAAACTATTCTATAAACTGTTTATTACGTGTATTTGATATCTAGCTTCCATACATTGATGGATAAAATGCCTAAGAATTAATGTGCGTGTTTCAAAATATGGAACAACCTCTAAAATATTATGAAAAACATAAATGTTAGCCTGTTCCTGCTTTGTAATAGTAATTTTTACAACATATATTCTAGAAATTCATTTACCCATAAGCCACTCAGTGTGATGATATTTCAATAGGCCAATTCTTTCCACATCAGACAAGTAGTTGTTACAGAATTCAATAGCTTCCTCAACAACATATCACTTCTCAATACAACCTTCTAGACAACTTCAAATTTTGATATACCTTTAAAAATATTCATATACCATTCAATAGAGTACGTCCATCTATAACGTATAGGACCACATAATAAAATCTCTCTAACTAAGTAAACCATCAAGTGAACCATTATATCAAATAATGATGGTGGTAAGAACATTTCTAATTCACATAATATGACAACAATTTCATCTCCATAGTTTCCAATTTCAATGGATCTATAACTTTTATACCTATATATTTGAAAAATAAACAAATCCTGGTTAATGTATGCTGAAAATTCTTGTGAAAAATGCAACGTAAAGATATAGTAATTAGATCTTGCATCAAAACATATAATTAATGTGATTTAAAACCTTTTAACATTAAATTGGTATTCTTGATATTTGATAAATACTTGTCTAGAACCTTTACATCATTTAGTAAGTTTTAAAAATGATATCTCTATTTCCTTGAAAGTGTATACGGATTTGGCAGAACAAGATTTCATCTTTTACCCTTCCCTGGTACAAACTATTCCCATATCTCCATGTCAATCATGTCCAACATAGAGTTAATTCCATATTTTTTTCAGGTGTATTTAGAAACGTCCCAAAGAAACTGTCACACATATTTTTTTCCACATGAATGACATCAATAAAATTTATGATATATAAACAATTACAGTATGGTAATTCAAAAAAAATTGACCACCTCTTCCAACTAGTTTTTATAAGGTTTTTCAAAGTAGGTTTACCAAAATCAGTGTCTATATATTTTAATTTCTAAAACAATTGTCAACCTATTAGTGGAGATGGTGTTCTATCTTCTTCTGAACTCCCATCGAATGATATTGTACAAGATCGATATTTATATTTCTAAAGAATAAATATATGATGTCCTAGAAACATAGTCTTTGATGAATGTTTCAACCTAATTGACTATGTACCTTATTCATAAATGATAACCCTTGAGTTCCTTTAATACTATATACTGAAAAATTTCTATAAGTAGGAAAACCATTTATCATCCCATACAACATGACTCTCAACATGAAATCTTCATTTCTAAAAACATCATAAAACATAACACATGACTCCCACAATAATTTTAAATCTTCAATCAATGGATCCAAATAAACATCAATATAATTTCTTTATTTTTTTGGTTCTGATATAAGTAGAGATAACATAATGTATTTTTGTTTCATGTATAACCAAAATGTAAGGTTATAATTTACCAACATAACCATACATGTAATATGAGTGATTCTTTGAAAAATAAAAGTATTCACCCCATCTATAGATAGTGCAAGATGAAGGTTTCTCAAATCATTTCCAAATTTAGGATATTAATGATTAATTTTCTCCCACCGAGGAGATTCTGATTGGTGATAAAGTTTCCAATCATTATTTTTTATATCTTTGTTCCATGACATTTTACTAACAATTTCTTCACATTTATATAGGTGCATAAACCTTATAATGATTGGAAAGTTCCATAAATCTTTTTTAGGAACTGATTCATCTTTCTTATATCGAGACGCACTACAATTTAGGCATTTATTATGTGATGTGTGGTCCTTGAGAATCATTATATAATCATTTGGATAAGCATATATTATTTCATATATTAGACCCATTGAGTATAACATTCATTTAGCGTTATATGTTCAGAAAGTAAGATCATTATCTTCTGGGAACATATCATTCAAGAGATAAAGTAGTTCAGTAAAGATGACATCACTCCATCTTTTTCCATATTTTATATTATATAGATTCATTATGGCTAAAAATTATGTATATTTAGTACAACGAGCATACAATGGTGCCTTTGTGAAACTATTTAACTTCTCAAACAATTTTTTTATAATCATGAAGTTCATCTATAACTATAATTTTCATTTACTAAATACGATCTTCATCATCATTAACACCAGTAATCATATCCTTTATATAGTCTTCATCATTGTTCATACTTATAATCATATTAGATGACCCATAAAATGCAGTGTTATCCCAATACTAGAAACATTTAGTCATTCCCCACATTTATTCCAAAATTTATAAATTCATTCTATTCCATGACAGATCAAGTGTTTTTACAAATACTATTCACTAATTAATATTGAATAACAACAATGTAAACATGAAAAAATGATTTGAGAAGGTTCGTATGCATGATATTTTATAAACTTGATGAACTCTTTCACCCCATCCTCATACTCTTTTTCATGTGATTGGCATCCATCATTTCTGATTCATATACATCCTATTTGATTCAGTAATATTAATATTTAAAAAAATAAATAAATGAAAAAAATTATGATCTTAGAAACCATAAAATTTAATTATTAACGAATCATTTAAGCTACATGAGGCCATTTTTCTAAGATAATAAGAGATGGATGATGCATATTGATATTGTTTTGTAGTATTAGAAATAATTTTAGGAAAGTAATGTGTGATATCTATAAAGTTAAAAAGAATCTAATTAAATTTTCATCTATTAAAAAATATAGAGATCAAGGACAGTTCCTATAACTTTTATAGATGGGAGTAAAACAACAGGGAGTATTTTATGTTTATTAATTTCTTCACTTGGTATGTGGTGGGCTAGGTGGTGTTTTATTGATAGAATTCATAGGAGTCAAAACTGATTTTTTAGATGATGAAAACATTTATAGGGACCAATCACATGGTATTGAGGACCTAATGTTTAAAGAAACTCTTGAATTTAAATAAAATGAACAAGAAGTCCTTGGGTGGGGTTCTTAAGATATAGAAAAAATCAAAGAATAATCCAATTGAGGTTTCACAAATGCATCAACTTTAAACAATTCACATGGATGAGATGAATCCTCAAAGAATAAAAATAAACATTTTTATTATAGTGACCCAAGCCTTTTATATAAAATATTTCATGATTTTAATCATAATTAATCATCAGAGTACAAGCCAAGTATTGTTAAGTCTAGTGTCTTGGAAGACTAGGTACATTTAACATAAAACATGGGGCTAAAAAAAACTTCTTTATTTATTCTCCATAAAGAGATTCTAACTTCTTTTGAGCCCTTACATATGCATAGGGTACCCTGGGAAACACATGAACAAAAGGATGAGCTAAAAAGCCCAGTAAGGGAATGAACATAAGGATACATCTCAAGCACATGAGTTAGGAGGCATGAAATAATGATATCCAAAGCATGAAACTTATAAAATCATTTAATATAGTCATGGGATCATATAAACATGGAATCATATAAATGTGACAGAATTATAAATCATATCTTTAGTATGGGTCAAGGCTAACCGCCAATCCCGTTTCCCATTTTAGTAAGGGTCAAGACTAACCGGAAATCCCGTTTCACATCGCATCTCATGAGACTTAACCTTACCCAATGCATTGGAGCGCTATCTGGGTGCAATAATCTCAAAATTTTCATGAATATTCTTTCCACATAAATATTCTTACCACATATACAATTATACATAATCAACCATACATAAACATAAGAGTACCCATGGAAAGAATTGGGTAGTACAATCATGACATAAATCATAACCAATGGGTGTATCATGAAAGTGTCCATGTAAGGAAAGAATTAGAAAATAAATGGACGTTCATAGTAATATAACATGGTAAGTGGTTTCAAATAGAAGTTACATCACATAAGAAATGTATTTGAGAGACATTAGTATTAAAACATTTTTGTGCAGTTTTAAGGAAAATGCTATAGTGCTTTTAAAATAGTAAAGAAGACATTATTTTATTTCAAACCATAATTGAACCAAGAAGGTTTTCATAATAAAAATACTGAATTTACAAAGACAATGGTTTGTTAAAACATAAGATAGAGTGCACTTAAAATTGGGTAAAAGTTTGGGAAGCTCCTTTAAAACTAGTGTGCTTATTGGGAAGTATCGAAGAGAGATTCACTTAAAAGCATGTATATCCCGAAAGAGAATGAGATATGGATCTTAGAACATGAGTTTGGAGCATATAAACAGAATTTTGAAGTTCTACATAAAATTAATAGACAACTATATTTGGGTAAAAAGAAAGATAGAGCAACCCGAAGGAATAAAGGAAGTTTGGGTAGAATCCATTATGGTTTATCGGCATGGTATCAGGTGTAACTAAGAGAGCTTGATGAGAGAGTTAAGTGGTTTATCATCACTTATAAAACATTAGTTAAGTATGGGGAAGGTGTATAAACATAACCCATCACTTGGTATTACAAAAAATGTCATAGCATAGAGAACAATCTTGATTAAGAGTAAAAGGGGGAGGATCCCTTACCTTAAAACCGTTGGTGTTCTCCACTTGTTATTAACAACCTAAATAAACAAATTAGGATTAATAATTAATAAGTCCAGAACCTATTATATATTAAATTTATTTTTTATAACCCTTTTTAGTTTATTCAAAGCCTTTTTGATTAGTTACAAGGTTCAATTTCATTGTCCGGGCTCGTTTGTTTACTTGGCTTTAAAGGATCGGTTCACTTATATTCAAGTTTGGATTATATCCAAGATGAAAGTGGCTGTCCAGAATTGAAGTTATATTATTTAGTTCATATCCAATAGATTACATGGTTTTAATTTTAATTAGGTTACTTATAGTGAAGTTGAATTATTATATATATAACTATAGTGATAACCGTTTTTGTTAATCGGTGGATTTGATTTCAGAGAAGGTGTTCTGATTTATAACTTAATTACATTTATACCAAAGGATTACAGAACCAAAAATAGGATATATTACATATATAATAATCTGTTTCAACCATAACACAAATGGTTTCATGACCAGAATTAAATATAATAACAGAAATTGATAAACTGTTGTCCTTGAATGTGCTAAATTAGCACATCTCCAGCAGTGCTTTCATTTCTTTCAAATAAAAGGGTGGGGAAAGGAGATAAGATAATGAAATATAACACTAGAATGAAGAAATTCCAGTACATGTATGTAACTGGATTTATCATACTATTATGGTTAAGGGAGGTGAGGAAAGAAATAAAAAAGAAAAGAACATAAAAGAAAAGAAGAAATTGGGAAGATGAATTTACCTCTTGAAACTTCCTCCTTTGAGAACCTCTTAAGGGGAGAGGTTTTGTTATTTTGGGGAGGCTGAGAGATTTTTTACGTGGAGGAGGAGATTTGGGAGATATTTGGGTAGAATATTGGCAAGGCACTAGGCTTGAGTGGAGTGAAGAGAAGGGGGAGTGAAGGGGGGTTTTTATAGTGGAGGAGAGGAGGGATTTCATGATATTATAATCCTTAATTTATTATTTATTCACAAGACAAAGAATAGTAAGTATTCCATGACCAAGAATAGTAAATGGGTCATGTGAATTCTAACCATGGGTGGTTACATCAGCCATGATGCTAGGAATATTCTATTTATCTTATAATGTATATATACTGTAAATTACCATATTTTACTATTCATCAAAATTTCAAGTATTTCAGAAAAATCCCAAAATTTCACCCTGACTATTTTTCGATGTGTAGAATCCAAAAATGAAGTCCATTTTTCAAAAATAATTTTCTAAATATTATTATTTTAATATTTAATTAAAATCATAATTTATTATCAAAAACTAGTTTTAAAATACTCATTAACTCATTCTAAAATATAGGTATATCATACTTCCAACTTGAATATTACTTTTATACTATAATAGGTGTGGTTACTATTCATTAGGTTATATCACTATTCATAAGGGTATGTTACTATTCATAAGGGTAGGTTACTATTCACCAAAAATCATGTTTTTCTTATCGGACTCCAAAAAACTTACTGATTACAAACCTGTATGTCAGATTTTTAAAATTCCAAACACAGAAGTGACAAAATTATGTTTAAAGGTTTCTTATCACTTAGTAGTTCATTATTATGTGATTTTATGGCATATTTATAAGAAGGGAATTTCCATTAAAACATTGGGTCGTTACATTTATTAGGACTAAAAGGAAAATTTAGCTTATGTGTAAGTTGAACAACTGTCATAGTGGGATCTATAGAAATTCTCATCTCAAACTAATGATTTGAGTATAATCCCAACTACCTGGGATAACCTCAAAAAAAAAAAAAACTCATCCTCAATGGAACCAAAAAAGAGAGTCAACTCTGAAAAATGTTAGAGTGGAAATTGGGAGTAAGGTTTAAATAATAAAATATTACAAGTAAAAATTTATAGTACTATGTAACTATTAATGAAAAATCATGTGAATTAACCTACTTAATAAGAATCTAATTTTTTTATTGTGTATGATCACTTTTTGTATCATTATTACAAGAAGTACTTTTTAACTGAACATGAGGTTAATGCGTTGTGTTGAAAATTTCCTATGATAGATATTCAAGATAATAAAAATATAAAAAGGACTTGTGTTATTCTTCCTAGAAATGGAAACAAATGAGAGGAATTGTTTGATTTCAATCCATAAGAGAAGGAAGCATACCTGGAAATTGGATAGGATTACCATATGTATATAATAAAAACTATGCCTATATAACATTTGAAATCACCAACTTCCATGATAAGAAGAAATAGTTTTTACAATGCATAGAGGGTCCTCTCATAAACATCCTTATTCAACCAGGAGCTCCATGCAATCATAGTGAGAAATTTGAAAAATAAGATCTCATGTATGATTAATTTGATGATATCTCATATGACTAAATAAATAAACAATATCTAGAAAAAGTAGCATGTGATTGAAATAAATAAGAGGATGAAGTTTATTTTTATTAATTTCTTAACATGGTATATGGAAGGCCAGGTTATGTTTCAATGATAGGACTCTTAGGATCCAAAGTTGATCTTTTCTCAGATGATGAGAATGTTGATTGGTCCTAATTACATGGTCTTGAGAACCCAATTTTTGAAGAAACTCGTGATTTTAATTGGGGGATTGATGAATAATATTTTGGGTCTATATCAATGGGATGAACCGATAAAGTTAAATAGAAAAAACATTAAAATGGTTACATAGAGAAATCCAATGGAGATTGGAATGAATGCAAGTAGGGACATGAGAAATAACGTAATGAAAAGAAATACCCACACATCAAAAATTTATATTAAATGAATTTTTTTAAAAAAATAAATTTGGTGCAGGATAAGGGTATATGTTTAATAAAATAAAATATAAATAGGGGAATATAAGAAATTTGAAAAAATTAGCATTATTTCATTTTTTATCCTTACAAATCACCACGATTTTGGGGTAAATTGAAATATTTAATCAGGGAGAAATTGATTTCTATGGGTTTATTTCTGAAGGATTTCTCTCCGTACAACATAACCTCATAAAATGGGGGAAATGAGTTAGAATTTCTCTACTCCATCTCATTTCTCCGAAAATCACTACTACCAAACGAGCTATTAAGGTAGTTGAAAAAAATTTCTCATGGAGTTTGGATCACATCGTGATGTTCTCATTCATGCCGCGACCTAGATAAGAAAATAAATCCATTTCAAAGGTATTGGATGTAGGGAATGTTCAAGGATCAATTAAAGAGGATGTTGAATAATGTGAAGGCAATGAGCATGCAGATCAAGTGATGTAAGATAAATTAAAGTGGAATAGAAATAATATAATTTATTAGGTTTTGAGAGGACCGATTCACCTGAGATGGTCCCGGGGAAGTGAATTTAGAGGTTGAATTCCATGAGAGATTAAATGGTGTGATGAATAAAGTTATGTTAGAGTTAAATTTATAAAAATCAAAGAGGGTTTTATCTATGATTTCCAAAACGAACTAATAAAGATGAGTTTTATCATTGATAAATTTAGAAGCACAGATAAAATATATATTTATCAGCACTAAAAACACTGATCAAGATTGTGATTTTATAAATAAAATAGAAAACAATTAAAATAATATATATTAAATATGAATAAATAATAAAAAAGTAAAAAACATATTACATTATTAATGAATATATAATCCTAAATTCATGAATGTTAAAAATGGGTGAAATTGAATAATTAAAAAAGAAGAGACTTAAAAAATATTAAAAAATGGATAAGTTTTATTAATTATACAAATTATAAAAATAATTAAAAATGGATATATATTAAAATGAAGATGGATACATATTGAAAATACTAAAAATAGTAAATAAATTTGTATAAATAAATATTATCAAATGATTAAATTCCAAAAAATATAAAATTAATAAATATAAAAAATGAATGAATAATATTAACTAAAATAATATAAAAAATTAATAAAAAATCAATAGATAAAAAAACTATTTAAAAGAATGAATTCATAATACTAATTACATGAATTGTAAACATGAAAAAATGAGGAAAATAATAAAAAAATTGCATTTAAATGGATTAATTATATAGATTTCAAACATTTTAAAAATATTACAACTTAATAAATAAAATTGAATAAATATTGACCATATAAACTGAAAATATTCTAAGTATATTAAAACTTAGTAAATAATTATGTATAGTTTATAAGATTAAATATATTGGTTGTAAACAATGAAAAAAATGAATAAAATACCTCAAAGTGAATTTAAATAAATAAATTATATAAATTTCAAACATTTTAAGAATATAACACATTAATAAATATAATTGAATAAATATTAATCAAATAAATAAAAAACATATTAATAATATTAAAAATTAGTAAATAATTATGTATAAATAAATATGAAAAAAATAAATAAATCCCAAAAAATATTGAAAATTAATATATATTAAAGATGAATAAATCATATTAAATGGAAGAATTTTAAAAATGAATTAATAAAATTGAATAAATTACAAAGAAATTTAAAAAGCGAATTCATGACATTAATCATATTAATTACAAACATGTAAAACTGAATAAATAGATATTGTTAATTATATAAATAACAAAATTAATATAAATAAATATTATATTGACTAAATAATATTAAAATTAAAATTCATTTATAAGAATCAATTATATAAATTTCAAACATATTAAAAAATTTAAAACATAATAAATAAAAATGAATAAATAATAATCAAATAAGTTACAAACATATTGAAAATATTAAAACTAACTAAATAAATATCTATAAATTTTAAAAAATGTATAAATTACAAAAATATTAAAAATTAGTAAATATAAAAATTAAAAAAATAACATTAAAAAAAATAATATTAAAAAATAATAAATAGAATTAAATAAATTGAATAAATATTAACTATTTAAATTACAAAATTAGTAAAAAACTTCATTTAAGTATTTTAATTATTTAAATTTATAACATATTTTAAATGTTCAAACTTAAATAAAAATTTAATAAATATTATTTATAAAAATTTAAAAAACATTGAAAATATCTCATAGAAAATAAATATATGTATAAATAAATATTATAAAATTATTAAATTTCAAAAAATAAAAATAAATAAATATAAAAAACGAATAAATAATATTAAATGAAAGAATATTAAAAATGAATAAATAAAATTTAATTGACAATACTGACCTGAAAGTTAGATTTTTATTTGATTTTCTAGAAGCCGCTTTCATGGATTAGCGGTAACCTACAGACAGACCCAGCGGGAACCAAAAAAAAACAACTGCATCCAAGTTCAAAATTCAAAATTCAAAAAGCACGCCACCACCGAGAATCACGCTTGAAGATCGACCGCATAACCTTGCCACCAGCCATCATCATTCACCATCGACATCCTTCAATGCGTCAACATCATCTTCCAACCATCATCATTCACCATACTAAAAAATTAATTTATATGATTAATTATATGAATCATAAACAAGTACATAAATGAATAAAATGTTAACAAATACATTTAAATAACTTAATTATTTAAATTTTAAATATTTTAAAAACATTACGACTTAATATATAAAATTGACTAAATACTAATCATGAAAATTTAAAACATATTATAAATAATACTTAGTAAATAAATATTTATAAATTTTAAAAATTGAAAAAATTACAAAATTATTATTTCAAAAATAAAAAATATACATTAAATATAAAATAATATTGAAAAAATGAATTGTATATTCCATATATACACATATAAACATGTCCTAAACATACACATGCACATGCATATATGTATATACCACATATTGACATAGATATAAATATATAAATTCAAATATCACATATTAATAATACATATTCAATTATATTTATATAATTTTTTAAAAATTATTAAAATATATACTAATACATCATATTTATATTAATTATATACATTTTTTGATTAATATATAAAATTATACATTAATTATAAAATATAAATATGATAATTATATATATATATATATATTGATAACTTTTTTTTCACTTAAAGTCATACAAATATTTTATCAGTGTTAGGAAAAGCATGGATAGAGTGGAACATTTATCAGCACTAGAAAATGGACTAATAAAAGGTACAATTTTATCAGTGTTTTTTAAGATATAATAAAAGTAACTTTTATCAGTGCTTTTACCTAGCACTAATAAAGGTTAAACTTTTATCAAAGCTTTTTTGTTTAGTTCTTATAAAATCCAATATTGTATATCACATGATCTATGGTAGTGCAGACAACTTTTATCAGTTCTAAAAAAGCACTGATATATGGTGACTTTTATCAACACTTTTTAGTGATGATATATGTGATTGTTATCATAGATAAAACTAGCACTGATAAAACTATATAAACTATTATAGGTTTGTTACATAATTCTATATTAACTCTATGACAACAAAAAATGCAAAACCCATTTAAAAAATAAAAAATCAAAAAATAAAATTACAATAAAAATATTACAATAAACTAATATTACATCTTAAGAAAACACACAATTAAAATATTAAAAATTAACACAATTAATGCACTACATATTACACTACACCATATTAAATATAAATAAAATCATGAAAATAAATTACATTGTATTATCAATAACTTTACATTATACCATCATTTCAATTCAAATATTAAATTAAATAATTTTAGTACAATATAATTACATTGATGTACAATTTAATTAAAATTAAAATTTTTACAACCAATAAAAAGTAAAACTCAAGTAACAATATTTCTCTAAAGATCAACCAAACCTCATATAAAAGTGTGTTCTTATAATAAAAACAATGTTTTTCTTAGTAGTAGTACATAAAAAATAAAAACAAATTGTAATTGTAATGTTACATAATCCATGATAAATCTAATATTACACTTTTGATTAAACAACACTTTAATAACATAGAGAAATTCAAGTATCAGATTGATGTGCAGTTGATTCCTACATATCAAAAACAACTTAAAGATCACTATGCTAATTTATTGTGCCAATAAAAGATTTTTTTTCTAGGTTATCACCCCTGCACTCAAAAATTATTTAAAAAAAAACTTTTGTATAAAAGTGAGAAACCACACAATAAAATCTAATCTGAAGGTTATCCAACACAAAACGATGTCACAAAGTCATTGAAAACAAGACTAAGATTATTAGAAATGCATACCCGATATAATCTTTATTGGAGTGCTTCAACCTTCATGCTTGGGTCATCCCAGATTAAGTCTTCAAAGCGAGAATCTAATGTAATGTCCTGGAAATTATATATATATATTTAAATTATATGGAATTATTTTGAGACTAAGAAATCTGACGGCGCGCGATTCTGAGGCCCGAAGTGCCCAGAAAGATCCGTCGAAGTTCTGTTAATGTTTAATTAGCATGCGTAAGCTGTTTTCCTGAAAAAGTAGAATAACCCTTAAACAGTTACTCGAATTAGAAATACGAGGGAACCATTGCACTTAGGATGGCAGGTTTACCCTTGGAACGACTTAAGTTTAGTCGGCACATGCCTCCTGTGAGAAAACCCCAAAATGGCATAACCGTCAATAAAATAATTAAATAAAGTTATTTTATTTTTCAAATACATATAACTCACAAACGATAATTCAGATTTTAAATACGAGACCACCGTTGAACTTCTGAGGGCATGATTTCTTTAGGCAAATACTAACATTGGCCGGTGCGAACCACCAGTGAAAGTTAGTTTTTAGCCGTAAATAAAATAATTAAGTGACAATTATTTTATTGTAAAATCCTTTACTTTTAAACGGTAACTCGGATTGGAAATACGAGAGTAACATTGGGTTCATTTAGGTGTGTTTTACTTAGGAAGAGCCTAACCTCGATCGGCACAGGTTGTGGGTGACTGTTAATAATTTTTCGAACTTTTTTTGGGTACGTTCAGTAAACGCGCGAGCGGCATTTTGTAACTTTTGAACCGGTGCTCGGAATTGAAATCCGAGGAAACCGTTGAACTCGAAGTGCTGATATTTTCTTAAAGATACCTTCACCTCGATCGTAATAGGTCGGGGGTGGAAATTAGTTTTTTAACTTTTCGTGGGAGAAAATAAAATAAACATACTTTATTTTGTTTTTGAAATTGAAACCTCCCATTTGAAACATGAAGGTGGGGACCACAAGAGGGTGGTTGGGCATTTAATGCTGGGAATTAAATGCCCAGTTACACAAAATCTTTAACCAAATTTCTCTTTAATTAATAGAATTCATTAAATCTAAATTAATGAATGAACATTAACCCTTGGAATTCCCCAATTAACGTGCCAACAAATTAAATGATTAATTAATAAACTTAATCTTATTAATTTGGCACCTTATCTCTCAGAGGGGAAAGTATTGGAAAAGGGGAGGAGATTTGGGAGAACATTCTTCAAAGAAGAACACCCTCCCTAATGAAGAGCATCCTCCAGAATCGAAGAATGAGGATGACGTTTGAGCCCGGATAAGAAACATCTTGTGGGAGGGACGAACGCCGACGTCACCATCTTTGTAATGACCCAAAGTTTTTCAATGGAAATTATCTTCTTATAATTATGTCATAAAATAACATGAAAACACAACATAATGAACTACTAAGTGATAAGTGACCTTTAAACATAATTTTGTCACTTATGTGTTTGGAATTTTGAAAATCTGACATTCACGGTTGTGTTCAAGATGATTTTTGGAGTCTAATAAAACAAAAATAATTTTTGGTGAATAGTAACCTACCCTTATGAATAGTAACATACCCATATGAATAGCGATATAACCTAATGAATAGTAACCTCACCTTTGGTGGTATAAAAATAATATTCAAGTTGGAAGTACGATATACCTATATTTTAGACTAAGTTAATGAATGTTTTAAAAATGGTTTTGATAATAAATTATTATTTTAATTAAATATTAAAATAATCATATTTAAAAAAATTATTTTTGAAAAATGGAATTCATTTTTGGATTCCACACGTCAAAAAATAGTTAAGGTGAATTTTTGGGATTTTTCTGAAATACTTAATTTTTTTATGAATAGTAGATTCCTATAATTCACAATAAATGCTAAATAATGGATTAATTGAGTAATCGATGATGTTTTGCTGATGTAAGCCCAATGTTTTTGGGATCACATGATAAAATAACTATTATTGGTCATGGAATACTTACTATTCCTTGTCTTGGGAAGAAATAATAAATTAATGATTATAATATTGTGAAATCCCTCCTCTCCTCCAATATAAAACCCCCCTTCACTCCCTCTTCTCTCCACTCCTCTAAAGCCTTGTGCCTTGCCATTATTCTGCCCAAATATCTCCCCAAGGTCCTTCCCCACGTCCAAAATCTCTCAGCCTCCCCAAAATACCAAAACCTCTCCCCTTAAGAGGTTCTCAAAGGAGGAAGTCTCAAGAGGTAAATTCCTCTTCCAAATTTCTTCTTTTCTTTTAAGTTATTTTTTTATTTCTTTCCTCACCTACCTTCACCATAATAGTATGAAAAATCCAGTAACATACATGTAATGTAATTTCTTCATGCTAGTGGTATATTTCATTATCTTCTCTCCTTTACCCACCCTTTTATTTGAAAGAAATGAAAGCACCGTTTTAGATGTGCTAATTTAGCACATTCAAGGACAACAATTTATCAATTTCTATTATTATCTTTAATTATGGTCATGAAACCATTTGTGTTATGGTTGAACCATATTATTATATATGTAATATATCCTATTTTGGTTCTTTAATCCTTTGGTACAAATGGAATTAAGTTATAAATCAAAACACATTCTTTGTAATCAAATCTACCGATTAACAAAAACGGTTATCACTATGGTTATATATATAATAATTCGACTTCACTCTAAGTAAACTAATTAAAATTAAAACCATATAATCTCCTTTATATGAACTAAAGAATATAACTTCAATTTTGTACAACCACTTTCATCTTGAATATAATCCAAACTTTAATATAAGTGAACCGATCTTTTAAATCCAAGTAAACAAACGAGCCCGAACAATGAAATTGAACCTTGTAACTAATAAAAAAGGCTTTTAATAAACTAATAAGGGTTATAAAAAATAAATTGAATATATAAGAGGTTCTGGAATTATTAATTACTAAGCCTAATTTTTTTATTCAGGTCGTTAATAATAAGTGGAGAATACCAACAGATTTAAGGTAAGGGATCCTCCCCTTTTTACTCTTAATCAAGATTGTTCTCTATGCTATGCCTTTTTGTGTAATACCAAGTGATGGGTTATGTTTATAAACCTTACCCATACTGCCCTAATGTTTTATAAGTTATGAAAAACCCCTTACCTCTCTCATCAAGCTCTCTTAGTTACACCCGATACCATGCCGATAAACCATAATAGATTCTACCCGAACTTCCTTTATTCCTTCGGGTTGCTCTATCTTTCATTTTACCAAAATATAGTTGCCTTTTATTTTTATGTAGAAATTAAAAATTCTATTTATATTCTCAAAACTCATGTTCTAAGATCCATATCTCATTCTCTTTCGGGGATATACATGCTTTTAAGTGAATCTCTCTTCGATACTTACCAATAAGCACACTCGTTTTAAAGGAACTTCCCAAACTTTTACCCAATTTAAAGTGCACTCTATCTTCTTTTTTAAGAAACCATTGTCTTTTTAAATTAAGTATTTTTATTATGAAAACCTTATAGGTTCAATTATGGTTTTAAATAAAATAATGTCTTCTTTACTATTTTAAAAGCTCTATAGCATTTCCCTTAAAACCGCACAAAAATGTTTTAATACTAATGTCTCTAAAATACATTTCTTATGTGATGTCACTTATATTTTTCACCACTTACCATGTTATATGGATATTTTAACCTATGAAATTCCATGTATTTTCTAATTCCTTCCTTACATGGACACTTTCATGATACACCCATTGGTTATGATTTATGTCATGATTGTGATACCCAATTCTTTCCATGGGTACCCTTATGTATATGTATGGTTGATTATGTATGAGTATATATGTGGTAAGAATATTTATATGGTAAGAATATTCATGAAATTGTTGATATGGGTGCGCCTAGATAGTGCTCCAACACATTGGGTAAGATTAAGTCTCATGAGATGCGATGTGAAACGAGATTGGCAGTTAGCCTTGACCCGTACTAAAATGGGAAACATGATTGGCGGTTAGCCTTGACCCGTACTAAAGATATGATTTATGATTATGCCTCATTTATATGATTCCATGTTTATATGATCCCATTCTTATATTAAATGATTTTATAAGTTTTATGCTTTTTATATCATTATGTCATGACCCCTAACTCATGTGCTTGATATGTATCCTTATGTTCATTCCCTTACTGGGATTTTTAGCTCATCCCTTTATTCATGTGTCCCCCAGTGTACCCTATGCAGATGTAAGGGATCAAAAGAAGTTAGAAGCTCTTTATGAAGATTAAATAAAGATTTTTTTGTCCCATGTTTTATGTTATATGTACATAGTCTTCCAAGATACTGGACTTAACGATCCTTGGCTTGTACTATGATGATTAATTATACTTAAAATCATGAAATGTTTTATGTAAAAGGCTTAGGTCTCTATAGTTTGTATCAGAGGATGGTCTAGTTATTTTTGGAGATTAGGAATAGAGCACCTTAGTGAGAACCTTAAGGATTAGACTAGGTATAAGAAAATAGTCCTAGATTTTGGTGAGTATAGATTGAGTGGTTTATCAAGAAAATACATCCTTGTCTGGATACGAGCAGGTAGAGGCGGCTCTAGAATAGATGTATCTAGGGGTAAAACCCGAAAACACCGCTTTGAGCTAGACTCTAATGAGAACTGGTGCACGATAACGGGCCTTGCTTCACTCTTGGTTACGACACTCCCGGGGGATATGCTTCGGTAGATTCATGAGCTTAGTACAAACCGTTATTAAGGTACAAAAAGAAGCCCATAAGAACATAAGTTAAGAAATAGATCAAGGATAACCTAGATATAAACCTAGGGAATCACAAGTCAGGATATAATTATTCTTAATAAGTTCATAATTTTATTTTTAAATTTTCTTTTTATGCTCAATAGTTAAGTATTCAAGACCTCTAATTATACGTTCCTTTTCTTAGTTAATGGAGGGAAATAGAAGAACAGGTTCCAACAACCAATGTGTTAGGAAATGGGAAGATTGCCCCAATGACATGCCTGATGTGATGGAAGTGGGTGCTCAAAACTTCATGGAAGTACTTGCTCAACTGGATCGAGTTGTGAATAATAACTTGAATCAGGTGTAATGTCCCCCTCTTCTAAGGAAAGAGAAAGTTTCCATAGAATCCTTCATGCGGGAAAGGCCTACCATGTTTAGTGGGTCTTCTAATCCCCTGCTCACAGAACAATGGATTAACTCCATTGAAAATATTTTCTCTGTCCTCCAGTGCTCGGAAGAAGAGAAAGTTGTACTGGAAGTCTATCATTTTGACGGGGAAGCTGATCAGTGGTGGACACTAATAAAGAATACAAAGTCCCAAGAGGAAATTGATTCCATAGAATGGGAGGAATTCAAGAGGCTGTTTTTCAATAAATATTTTTCTCTAACCCTCCATATCAAGATGGAAAGAGAGTTCATTGGAATCAAGCAGAAGGAAGATGAGTCCATCAGGGCGTATGAAGCAAACTTTACAAGGCTTTCAAGGTATGCCTTTGGATTTGTCATGAACACAAAAATCAAGGTGGATCGCTTCTTTAGAGGACTAAATCCGAGTCTACAAAAAGTGTTAGCGATTAGAGACTTCAACATCTATGAGGAAGATTTTCAGTTGTGTCATAAAGGTTGAAATTGAGATTGGAGACTCTCTGTGGTCTCATGGGCCTAGTGATAAGAAGAGGAAAATGGAGAACAACATGGGTGGTTCATCAAAAAAATCCAATGATGGAAATAAGCCTCACTTTCACCTTTGCAAAAAATGCGGGAAGAAGCATCTTGGTGACTGTCTCAAGGGAACCAAGAATTTCTTCAAATGCAGAAAATTTGTTCATCTGGCCAAGAAATACCGAAGGGATATGAAAAATCCCACTAATGTTGAAGAAGAACGGAAGGTTCAGATCAACACTCAGCCTGCAGTGAGGTGTTATAACTGAAAGGAGCTTGTGCATTATGCGAACAATTTCCCTAAGCCGAGGGTTTTCGGAGGCAATCAGCAGCAACCTCCAAGGAAACAAGGAAGGGCATATGCTATCACTACTGCGGAGGTGGAGCATGATAATGAACTCATACAAGGTACACTTCCTATTCACTCAAGAATGGCAAAAGTATTATTTGATTATGGTTCTACGCATTCTTTTATATGTTGAAAGTTTGCTAAAACTATAGAATCGAAGCCCCGAAACCTTGAAGTAGAGATATCTGTAAAAACACAAAGTGGTGAAATCATTGCAACCCAAGTGTTTGAATCTTCTCCTGTTGGCGTATGTGGGAAGATTCTTCCAGAAAATATCATAATACTTCCCTTAGTGGAATTTGATTCTATAATGGGAATGGATTGGATCTCGTTATATAGAGCACATATCAACTGTCAAGAAAAGGAAATATCTTTTCATATTCTGAATCATCCCACGCTCCTCTACAAATGTAAGGAAGATCTTGAATCTCCTTTGAAAAATCCTTCAATAGTGTGGGTGTTGATTCCCTATGAAAAATCATACCTCACCCAAATGGTTGAGTTTAAGGAAAGTGCCATCCTTGAGGAAATGCACATCGTGAGGGAATACAATGATGTATTTCCTAAAGAGTTTCTCGGAATTTCCCCAGATCGTGAGGTAGAGTTCTCAATTGAACTCATACCTGGAGCTACTCCTATCTCGAAGTTTTCCTATAGGATGGATCCTATCGAACTGGAGGAGTTAAAGAAGAAGCTGCAAGGGCATATGGAAAAAGGGTTCATACGCCCTAGTGCATCACCTTGGGGTGCACTAGTTCTCTCTGTGAGGAAGAAGGATGGAACAATGCGGCTGTGCATCGATTATTGGGAACTCAATAAGATCACCATAAAGAACAAGTATCCTCTCCCAAGGATTGATGACTTGTTTGACCAGTTAAGAGGATATCAATACTTCTCAATGGTGGATCTTCATTTTGGATATCATCAAGTAAAGGTGAAGAAGGAAGATATTCAGAAGACTGCCTTCCGTATAAGGTATGGGCACTATGAGTTTTTGGTGATGCCCTTCAGACTTACTATTTCCCCTGAAATCTTCATGGATTTGATGAATAGAGTCTTTAGAAATTACCTCGACAAATTTGTGGTAGTGTTTATTTATGATATTCTCATCTACTCCAAGACAAACGAGGAACATGAAAAACATCTAAGACTTGTGTTAGAAACATTAAGAAAGGAGAAGTTGTACACCAATTTCAGAAAGTGTGACTTTTAGATGAAGCAAGTCATGTTCTTGGGACATGTGATCACAAGTGAGGGAATTTCTGTGGATCCTTAAAAAAAAGGCGATTGAGGAATGGCCCAGGCCCTCTAGTGTCATAGAAATCCGTAGTTTTCTTGGATTAGCTGGGTACTACTGACGTTTTGTGAGAAACTTCTCACGATTGTCAAGCCTTCTAACTAAGATAACAAAGAAAGGGGTAAAGTATGTCTAGACGGAAGAATGTGAGGGAATCTTCAAGGAGCTAAATATAAGTCTGATCACTACACCTGTACTCACACTACCGAAAAGTGGAGAAAGTTTTGTGATATACAGTGATGCTTTAAAGAAAGGTTTGGGTTGCGTACTCATGAAAAATGATAATGTGATAGCCTACGCCTCACGACAGTTGAAGATCCATCAGTAGAACTACCTGACACATGATCTAGAGCTGGCATCCATGATTTCTTCCTTGAAAATCTGGCGGTACTACCTTTATGGAGAGAAGTGTGACATATACACCGACCATAAGCACCTAAAGTATATATTCACACAAAAGGAGCTCAACATGCATCAAAGGATATGGTTAGAGCTAATCAAGGATTAATATTTCTATATTCACTATCATCCTGAAAAGGAAAACAAGGTAGCTGATACTCTAAGGAGAAAAGAACCCGCTACTATATCCATGTTATGGATTGAGAAAGACCCTATCTTCTTGGATATGCAAATAATGGATTTGGAAATCATAAGGGCAGGGGATACATACTACCTTTCCCAAATTATTGCGCAACCATCCATCCAGGAGAGGATTAAGGAAGCACAAAGGGATGATGTGGAGATACAAAAGAGGGTGAATGCAGTAAAGGAAGGGAAGCTGTAAGAGTTCCATATCGACGATGATGATGTGATTTGGTTTGTAACGCGGCTTTGTGTGCCTTCATCACTTGGGATAAAGAAGGAGCTATTGGATAATGCACATAGCTCAACATTCTCTATCCATCATGGGAGTACCAAAATGTACCGTGATCTCCGAGAATACTTCTGGTGGGATAAAATGAAGAAGGATATTGCAGAATATATATCAAGGTGCTTGGTATGTCAGCAAGTTAAAGCTGAGCAACAAAAGTCCGAAGGTATGATGTAGCCATTGCCTATACCCATGTCGAAATAGGAAAATTTTACTATGGAATTTGTCATGGTTCTTCCAAAGACGTTGAAGGGAAATAATGTGATATGGGTTGTGGTTGACCGACTCACCAAGACATCCCATTTCATCGCTACTCAGGAAGATCTCTCACTTGAACAACTTGTAAAGATATATGTGAAGGAAGTGGTGAGAATGCATGGGTTCCACTCTCAATTGTCTCTGACCGTGATCCAAGGTTCACATCTAAATTCTGAAGGATCCTTCAACATGATTTGAGTACTGAATTAAATTTCAGCACGGCCTATCGCCCCCAAACTGTTGTCTAGTCTGAAAGAACTATTCAGACGCTTGAAGATATGCTAAGAGCCTACTCTCTATAATTCAAAGGTGGATGGGATCAACATATCCCATTGGTTGAGTTCTCATACAACAATAGCTTCCAATCGAGTATTCAGATGGCTCCATATGAAGCTCTGTATGGAAAGCGATGTAAAACTCCAACCTGTTGGGATGAAGTTGGAGAAAGAAAGCTACTTGGACCTGATCTTGTTCAAGAGATGAAAAAGAAGGTTCTAGTCATCCAGAAAAACATCAAAGCTGATCAAAGTCAGCAAAAGAGCTATGTTGACAATCGTCGAAGGGACTTGGAGTTCGACATTGGAGATAAAGTCTTCCTTCCAATATCTCCATGGAAGAGAGTCATGCAATTCAGGAAGAAAGGGAAGCTAATCCCAAGGTATATTGGCCCCTTTGAGATCCTTGAACGCATAGGAGATGTGGCCTATCGTCTTTCACTTCCACCAAATATGGATTAAGTTCATGATGTGTTTCATGTATCACTACTGAGGAAGTACATACCAGACCCCTCACATGTAGTAAACTCTGAGGTGGTACAGCTGGAAGACAATCTCTCCTATGAGGAGTAGCCAGTAAAGATTCTCAATCGAAGAGATAAGGTTCTACGCAACAAGACAACCCATCTTTTCAAAGTGTTGTGGAGGAACCATAAGTTCGAGGAAGAAACTTGGGAACCAGAAGAGGCAATGAAAGAGAAACACCCTCACATGTTTGTGTGAAGTGAAATTTCGGGGGATAAATTTCTTAAGGGGGGAAGAATGTAATGACCCAAAGTTTTTCAATGGAAATTCCCTTCTTATAATTATGTCATAAAATAACATGAAAACACAACATAATGAACTACTAATTGATAAGTGACCTTTAAACATAAGTTTGTCACTTATGTGTTTGAAATTTTGAAAATCTGACATTCACGGTTGTGTTTAAGATGATTTTTGGAGTCTAATAAAAAAAAAATATTTTTTGGTGAATAGTAACCTACTCTTATGAATAGTAACATACCTTTATGAATAGTGATATACCCTAATGAATATTAACCTCACCTTTGGTGGTATAAAAATAATATTCAAGTTGGAAGTATGATATACGTATATTTTAGAATAAGTTAATGAATGTTTTAAAACTGGTTTTGATAATAAATTATTATTTTAATTAAATATTTAAATAATCATATTTAGAAAATTATTTTTGAAAAATGGACTTCATTTTTGGATTCTACACATCAAAAAATGGTTAGGGTGATTTTTTGGGATTTTTCTGAAATACTTGAATTTTTGATGAATAGTAGAATCCGATAATTCACAATAAATGCCAAATAATGGATTAATTGAGTCATCGATGATGTTCCACTGATGTAATAACACTTGTTTCAGGATAACATGATAAAATCACTATTATTGGTCATGGAATACTTACTATTCCTTGTCTTGGGAAGAAATAATAAAGCCAAAAGTTCCGAGAGACAGGCAGAAACCTGCTCCCATCAAATTATTATAAAAAAAAGATAAACAGTACAGTACAACTCAGAAAAGGGGAGCCTTACAAATCTGTGAGTAAAGAACACCATCTTGGTCATTCCTAACCAAACTATCACGGTATTTGGGAAAAACAAAAGACCAACTAGAACTAACCTCCATGATATCCCTTTTGGAGAGGGCATCAACAACCTGGTTTTCTTCACGATAAACATGAGAAACATCAAGGGATAAACATTCAGCAAGACTGAGACAAGAATCCAGACATGCCGCATCTTCCATGGAACATTCCAAGTTCAATCTTTCAAAATATTTACAACAACATAATAGTCTGATTCAAGACATACTCTACGCCAACCATAGCGAGCCGCGTACCTGATGGCTTTAATCATCTCCCACAGTTCGACTTCAATCACATGAGCATGCCAGATATAATAGAAAAACAGCCTTTAACGAAGCCTCGATGGGTTTTGAAGACTCCACCACACCCAGTAGGACCTGGTGCACTGGAATTCACCCCATCAACATTTACTTTTAACCAGTCAGAGATTGGCGGAATCCACCAGATGTATTTCATCACTCTTGGTTTTCTTTTCCTGCCACTATAAAACCCCCATTCACCCCCTCTCCTCCACTATAAAACACCCTTCACCCCCTCTTCTCTTGACTCCTCTCAAGCCTTTTGCCTTGCCATTATTCTGCCCAAATCTTTCCCCAAGGTCCTCCCCCATGTCCAAAATCTCTCATCCTTTTCAAAATACCAAAACCTATCCCCTTAAGAGGTTCTCAAATGAGGAAGTCTTAAGAGGTAAATTCCTCTTCCCAATTTCTTCTTTTCTTTTAAGTTCTTTTTTTTTATTTCTTTCCTCACCTCCCTTCACCATAATAGTATGAAAAATCCAGTAACATACTTGTACTAGAATGTCTTCATGCTAGTGGTATATTTTATTATCTTCTCTCCTTTACCCACCCTTTTATTTGAACGAAATGAAAGCACCGTTTGAGATGTTCTAATTTAGCACATTCGAGGACAACAATTTATCAATTTCTATTATTATCTTTAATTCTGGTCATGAAAACATTTTTGTTATTGTTGAAATAGATTATTATATATGTAATATATCTTATTTTTGGTTATGTAATCCTTTGGTACAAATGGAATTAAGTTATAAATCAAAACACATTCTTTGTAATCAAATCCACCGATTAACAAAAACGGTTATCACTATGGTTATATATATAATAATTCAACTTCACTCTAAGTAACCTAATTAAAATTAAAACCATGTAATCTCCTGTATTTGAAATAAATAATATAACTTCAATTATGTATAACCACTTTGATCTTTCATACAATCCAAACTTGAATATAAGTGAACCGATATTTTAAATCCAAGTAAACAAACGAGCCCGAACAATGAAATTGAAACTTGTAACTAATAAAAAGGATTTGAATGAACTAAAAAGGGTTATAATAAATAAATTGAATATATAATAGGTTCTGGAATTATTAATTAATAATCATAATTTTTTTATTCAGGTTGTTAATAACAAGTGGAGAACACCAACGGATTTAAGGTAAGGGATCCTTGCCTTTTTACTCTTAATCAAGATTGTTCTCTATGCTATGCATTTTTGTGTAATACCAAGTGATGGGGTACATTTATACACCTTCCCCATACTGAAATAATGTTTTATAAGTGATTAGAAACCCTTTATCTCTCTCATCAATCCTTGTTAGTTACACCCGATACCATGCCAATAAACCATGATGGATTCTACCTAAACTTCCTTTATTCCTTCGGGTTGCTCTATATTTCTTTTTACCAAAATGTTGTTGTATTTTCATTTATGTATAACTTAAAAATTCTGTTTTATTTTCCAAACTCATGTTCCAAGATCCATCTCTCATTCTCTTTCGGGGATATACATTAATTTAAGTGAATCTCTCTTCGATACTTCCCAATAAGCACACTCATTTTAAAGGAACTTCCCAAACTTTTACCCAATTTCAAGTGCACTCTATCTTCTGTTTTAAGACACCATTATCTTTTTAAATTCTGTATTTTTATTATGAAAACCTTCTTGGTTCAATTATGGTTTTAAATAAAAGAATGTCTTCTTTACTATTTTAAAAGCTCTATAGCATTTTCCTTAAAACCGCACAAATATGTTTTAATACTAATGTATCTCAAATACATTTATTATGTGATGTCACTTCTATTTTTCACCACTTACCATGTTATATGGATATTTTACCCTATTAACGTCCATTTATTTTCTAATTCCTTCCTTACATGGACACTTTCATGATACACCCATTGGTTATTATTTATGTCATTATTGTGGTACCCAATTCTTTCCATGGGTACCCTTATGTATATGTATGGTTGATTGTGTATGATTGTATATGTGGTAAGAATATTTATGTGGCAAGAATATTCATGAAAATTTTGATATGGGTGCACCCAGATAGCGCTCCAATACATTGGGTAAGGTTAAGTCTCATGATATGCGATGTGAAACGGGATTGACGGTTAGCCTTGACCCGTACTAAAATGGGAAACAGGATTGGTGGTTAGCCTTGAACCGTACTAAAGATATGATTTATTATTCTACCACATTTATATTATTCCATGTTTATATGATCCCATGTTTATATTAAATGATTTTATAAGTTTCATGCTTTGGATATCATTATGTCATGCCTCCTAACTCATGTTCTTGAGATGTATCCTTATGTTCATTCCCTTACTGGGATTTTTAGCTCATCCCTTTGTTTATGTGTCCCACAGGGTACCCTATGCAGATGTAAGGGCTCAAAGGAAGTTAGAAGCTCTTTATGGAGATTAAATAAATAAGTTTTTTTGCCCCATGTTTTATGTTATATGTACCTAGTCTTCCAAGATACTAGACTTAACAATCCTTGGCATGTACTATGATGATTAATTATGCTTAAAATCATGAAATGTTTTATGTAAAAGGCTTGGGTCGCTATAATCTTCATCGAATTCGTCTTATTCCTTATGACAAATCCTTTGGGAAATCATCAAGGTAGTGGATTGTTTTTAATATGATTTAATTTATTTATCGATTTTTCATATTCTGGTTTCACAACGACTATGTCCAAACTAACATGACCATCGTCCTACACATATACCTTGCCTTTTATCTTCTGATTCTCCATGCGTTCTTCGTTCGTTCTTCAATGCCAAATATTTAATGATGCTGGAAACACAATATTTTGTTGAGTGCGAGATATGGACGGGGAGACCTCAAATCAAGGATCGCGAATATGCGATTGTTTTATTTTTTCGGGCTTTGAACGATGCCGCAATGGCTCGTGGAAGAAGGCGGTGGCCGGCACCCGGCCGACCGCGAAGAAGGAAGGGTGGCACGTGTCTGCCCTGCCAGATGGTGAGGAAGCCATGGCCCGTCGGCTATAGTGGGGCAGAATGGAGTCCGACATCTGGCTGGCCGTGTGGTGGAGCGGCGGCACGCGTCCGCGCCGTCGGGGGAGCAGGAGGCTGTGGCTGATTGGCCGCGACGGAGGCCGAAGAGAGGCCAGTCGTGCTAGCCGTGGTGGAGTAGTGGCACACGATCGTGAAGCTGGGAGGAGGACTGACCGATCATTGTGGCTTGACAGGACCTGCTTAGGTCCCACAGTGACTTGGCAGCGCCTAGAAGCACTGCCCTTTTCCATTCCGAACGGAAGGGGGGAGTTCCCCCTTCGGCGCCAGATCGAGCGGACCATGCCACCGGGCCGTACCACCGGGCCACCCCCTACATGGGCCGGGCAGGACCACATCTCTACGGGCTAGGCCCGCCAAGGCCCAAGCCATCTGGGTTGGACCCGGGTTGGGCTGGGTCGGTCCGACTGGGTCGGACCGGACCCAGGCCCATCTGGACCCAATTTCACCTTTATGAATATAACTTGAGAACCAGACATCCGTTTGACGAACCGTCTATGAAAAAGAAATCCTTGGATCGAGAAGATCCTTTTGGTATACTCCACTTGAGTATTGGATAAGTTTGGAGCATTACTGGGTTGGATCGGGACCCAAATCCAACCGGGCCCTTAGAGCGGAAATACTAATAATTTATAGACCGGGCGTTCGATTGACGCGCCGTCTATTGCTTTGGGTACCTTATGATGTGACAGACCTTTGGGATACTTCCTCATGGGACTTCGGGGTGGTTGAGGTATGAACGATGGATTGGATAGTGGTTCTCCAAAGTGCGCTACTTACAGAACCCTGCGACTGGTTGAGACTTGACGACTGCTGACCGTTTTGACTCAGAGTAACTCGACAGGCCCAGTGGGTTACGCCTCTGTGTGACGCGGAAGACCCACGATGGGGAGATCCTCTGTGTGACATGGTAGAACCACGGTACTTGATAGGAGGAGTACCTCAGCAGACCACAAGGGGGAGCATCTCTGTGTGACGCAGAAGTCCCACGGTGGGGAGCACCTCTGTGTGATGCGACAGACCTACGATACTCGACATGAGGAGTACCTCTGTAGTCCAAGGTTAGTGGGAAGCTCCTCTATGTGATGCGGAAATCCCACTGTACACGTTAGAGGATGAGTTCTCCAGCAGCTGAGGTATTCGACGTTGTGACTGGGAATTTTACTTGTTCCTAGGCCTCGAAAATCTGTGGGTGGCTATCAGCTTTCATAGCGATTCTGTGTGGGTCAGCATCATAACTCTGTTTCTCAGAGTTGTATACCTGGTTTGACCCGAGTCTTATATCTTCATGGTGTACCTGTGTGGTACTTTATCTTCTTGGTATTACCTGTGTGGTATTCTTCCCTCCTGTGTGAGGTGGGTATATTCTGATAACTTAGGTATATGTATGGGCATATTCCTAAGTAGGGTTGACTGTTGTTTCTATGTTTTGTGGTTTATCCTTTGTGGATTTGAGAGACCTTAGGGGGTCTCGGGGTCCCTACTAAGTATTGTTATACTCATACCTGCACGGGCTACGCCCATACCTTGATGTGTCTGGTGCAGACGATGGAAAATGTTGACTGAGGACGAGGGTACCTGGATTGGAGAATGCTCATAGGTGGACCTTTGACGAGGTGATCCACAAAGATAATCATTCGAGAGCAGTACCTACCCTTCAGGTGGGATCCTTGGTGGGTGTTCACAGGATCTGTACTCAGTTTTACTTGTACTATCCAATTGGGCTTGTACTCTGACCCCTTTACTTTCTGTACACACCCTGTTTACTATATAGTTTACTTTGTGCTTGTATCTGGATGTGTGCTTAGTTTGTGTGAGTTTTCAGTTTATAAATGTAACACCTTCCCATTTTAGGGAATACGCCTTTCAGTTCTTGTTTCCATCCCCTAGTCTATGGAAGGTGGGCTTGGGGTTGTCACGACACGGGCCCCAGGGTATGGGTTGTGACAAATTGGTATCAGAGTATTTTGGTTCTACCGAAGAACTAGGACTCTGATATTTTATGTGAAGCTATAGTGATAAGTGTTATGTGTGTTGTTTTTAGTTCGGGGAGTCTAGTGTTGGTGCAGCGGCCGACGTATCCATACACCAGGACCCTGAATTCTGATTTCCGACTCAGCGCACGAAAACACCGATTGCGTGTGTTTTTAAAATGTTTTTCTTTTTATTTCCTTGGAGTCAGATCACCAGGTATAACTTACTAAGTGTGGTGCACCTATTCCTTATCAGGATGCTGCCGTGTAGACAACCAGCTAGAATTCCCAAGAGAATACATGATGACATCCCACCGAGTGACGAAGCCTCGGTGCAGGGCCCTCTTACGGAATTAGCACCTTCGGGTGGTGTACCAGCAACACCAATACCCGTTGAAAGAGCATTTACACTAACCCCACTAGTATAGGATGCATGTTGACTGAGCACGTTGTACGATTTCTAGCAGTAGAGGACTCCGAGGTTTTGAGGCGAGACATATTCCCAGGTAGCTGAGAACTGGCTGAAGGTTGTGGCTAGAGTTTTCTGCCTAGTAGAGACATCTATTGAGTAGTTGGTGATCTTAGATTCTAGTATTTTACAGTGAGTGACCATGAGGATTTTCCGCATAGTGATGAGGCTTAGATATGTGGACCGTTGCCCAAGATAGTACCTTTGGGTAGTGTGTCAGCTCTATCACTGCCCATTGTTCAGCAGTTACAACTGGCGGTACTGGTAGAGGACACATTTAGGCTCAGTGCCTTATGTAAGTTTCAACATCAGATAACCCTCAGGTTATGAGGAGAGCCTGACTCACAGGCGGCTGAGGACTGGCTTGAGGAGGTAGATGAAAGTTCTCTAGAGCTTCTAAAACTTTGGCAGGACAACATGTCGATAGCTGAGTATTCATCGAGGTGTACCAACCATTCCTGGAACTCGATGAATACGATACGATCAGTGCTACAGGGCTCAGACTTCCGAGTGATGTGTCTTTAGGGACATCCGAGCCATCACTATTTCTCTATGAATTCCTACCTATGTTAGGGTGATAGAGAGAAACTTTTTGGTTGAATGTCCTTTGGTTGAGCGGATACAACCAATGAATATTAGCAGTGGGAAAGCGGAAAACTGACACCAGTCTCAGAGACTTGGGCGTGTACAAAATGTTTTGGAAATAATAAGTGTTAGGGACAGATGAATCTATAGGGATGAAGACATGGAATCAGAGCTAGGAGAGCAGCTTGATGTGGTGTACATTTTGATATGTTACAACCACCCCCCTTTGTGGTCCCCACCAGGATCGGGGAGCTGGAGGACAGGGGAAGGGAGTAGCTACATATGGTCAAAGAGTGCGACCCAAGGGCTCTAGGAATGATTCGATGAATGGTCTGTGTCTACTACTGACTGCCGTATTAATAGACATAGGTAACAATCATTCCTTCCTTCCATGAATCTTGTCCAAAAACTAGAGTTTCTGGTTAAGCCGTTGACTTTACCCTCACATCTGGAGATATATTTGGGAGGAGACTCGATAATCACACTTACACCGATGGTGTGATCTGACCCTTGAGGTGAGACTTTCGGTTGGGACCTCTTGGTGGCAGCGTCGAGGCCTTACGATGTTAGTTTGGGTATGGACTGGACATCCACAGTTCATACTCAGATTTACTGTATTAGGAAAAAAGGTTGTGGTTTACCTATAATGCTGGAATGAGATTTTCCTTGGTCGGTGAAAAAGGAAACCCAGGCACCACATTATAAGATTCTGTATAAGAGGGTGCGACCAATCACTCATGAATCGGCTAGCCTTACCCTTATGGCAATAAGAGTTTTTAGTTTTTAGTTCCCAATAGGAGTTGCTAGAGTTCCTCCAGGACTATGAATTTGAGATAGTCTATACTCTTGGAAAGGGGAATGTGGTATCAAACACACTCAGAATGAGGTCTAGTCTATAGCTGTTGAGTGAGGCGTTAGAGTAGCTAGTCACTCTATAGAAATCCTTCATGGATAGAGATGAAGCTACTTACCTCCAGTCAATGAATGTCACTCCCCCACTCCTTTAGAAAGTTAGGGAGGCACAACTTTGGGGCATTGACTGTGAGGCTCAACGTGCTCAGATATCCTCAGGGTAGGAACCTAATGGATTTTCTGAAGGTGGGGAGCACATCGTCCTCTTCAGAAAATGTACCATGGTACCATTGGTGCTTTGGGAGGATGTGTTTATGGAGTTCCATATGCCCCCTCTAGTAGTACATCATGGTGTGGTGAAGATGTACTAGGACCTCCAGCATCAGTACTGGTGGCTAGGGATGAAGAAAGCGGTGACATAATTTGTATCACGATGTCTCACTTGTCAGCAAGTGAAGAATTCACAGTGTTGGAAGAAGTCTTATGCTAATAGGATACAGAGACCCTTGGAGTTTTAGGAGGGGGACCACATATTCTTGAAAATATCTCCTCGATGGGGACAATAGAGATTTGGCCAAGGTGGAAAGTTATCACCAAGATTTATCAGTCCTTTTATAATACTTCAGAGGATAGTCGAGGTAGCATACCTATTGGCTCTTCCACCGCAGTTGGAGAGGGTGCATGATGTCTTTCACGTATCCCAGCTGAGGAGATACGTGCACGACCCATCCCTAATCATCATCCACGACAATATGGACTTCAATGAAGGGGTGACGTTTAAGGAGGTTCTAGTGGAGATTGAGAATCAACAGAAGCATGTCCTTTCTGGGTGGTCGATACCTCTGGTACATGTACGCTGGCAGCACGAGAACCTCCAAGAGATCACATGGGAGAAGAATGCTCAGATTCATTCCCAGTACCCTCTTTTGAATGTTTTGCCTTTGTTGTGGCTTTCGGGGACATAAATCCCTAAGGTGGGGAGAATGTAATGTCTAAGAAATTACGTATATTTTTTTAATTATATGGAATTATTTAGAGACCATGAAATCTGATGGCGCACGATTCTGAGGCCCGGAGTACCCAGAATAATCCATCGAAGTTTTGTTAAGGTTTAATTAGCACGCATAAGAAGATTTACTAAAAAATGGAATAACTCTTAAATGGTTACTCAGATTAGAAATATGAGGGCACCGTTGTGATCAGGATGGTGGGTTTACCCTTGGTGCGACTTAAGTTTAGTCGACGCGGGCCTCCTGTGAGAAAACCCAAAAATGGCATAACTGTAAATAAAATAATTAAATAAAGTTATTTTATTTTTCAAATGCATATAAATCACAAATGGTAACATAGATTAAAAATACAAGACTACCTCTGAACTCATGAGGGTATGCTTTCTTTTTGCAGATACAAATATTGGCCTGTGCAGGCCACCAGTGAAAGTTAGTTTTTGGACGTAAATAAAATAATTAAGTGACAATTATTTTATTGTAAAATCCATAACTTTTAAAAGGTAACTAGGATTGGAAATCCAACAGTACCGTTGGGTTCATTGGGGTGTGTTTCACTTAGACAGATCCTAACCTCGACTGGCGCGGGTCGAGGGTGACTGTTAACAATTTTCCGAACTTTTTTTTGGGTACGTTCAGTAAACACACGAGCAGAGTTTTGTAACTTTTGAATCGATGCTTAGAATTGAAATCTGAGTAAACCGTTGAACTCACAGTGCCAATATTCACTTACGGAGACCTTCAACTTGACCGCAGTAGGTCGAGGGTGTAAATTAGTTTTCATAATTTTCGTGGGAGAAAATAAAATAAACATACTTTATTTTATTTTTGAAATTGAAACCTCCCATTTGAAACATGAAGGTGTGGACCACACGAGGGTGGTTGGGAATTTAATTCTAGGAATTAAATTCCCAGTTACACAAAATGTATAACCAAATTACTCTTTAATTAATAGGATTCATTAATTCTGAATTAATGAATCAACTTTAACCCTTGGAATTCCCTAATTAATGTGCCAATAAATTAATTGATTAATTAATAAACTTAATATTATTAATTTGGCACCTCATATCTCGTGAGAGATAGGATTGGTAAAGGGGAGGAGATTTGGGAGAACATTCTTCAATGAATAACACCCTCTCCAATGAAGAACATCCTCCAGAATCGAAGAACGAGGACGACGCTTGAGCCCGGATTGGAAAAATCTCGAGGGAGCGACGAACGTTGACATCACCATATTCATCGAATTCATCTTCTTCCTAATGACACCTCTTATGGGAGAACGTCAAGGTAGGTTTTTTTTGAATATTATTGAATTTATTCATCGATCCTTCATATTCTAGTTTCACAACGACGATGGACAAACTAACATGGCCATCATCCCGTGCATATACCTTGCCTATTATCTTCTGATTCTTTGCATGTTCTTCATGCGTTCTTCAACACCAAATATTTAATGACGCTATAAACACAATATTTTGTTGAGAGTGACATATGGACATGGATCCCTCGATCCAAGGATCACAAATATGTGCTCATTTTATTTTTTCGGGCTTGGAACGAAGCCGCAATGGCTCGCGGAAGAAGGTGGTGTCCGACACCCGACCGACCGTGAGGAAGGAAGGGCGGTGCATCTCCATGATGCCGGATGATGAGGAAGCCATGAACCATCAGCTGCGGCGGGGTAGGGTGGAAGCCGACATCTGGCTGGCTGCGTGGCGGAGTGGAAACACGTGTTCGTGCCACCAGTGGATCAGGAGGTCGCGACCACTTGGCCATGGTGAAGGCTGAAGAGTGTCCGACCGTGCTGGCCGTGGTGGAGCATCAGTGCGCGAATGCACCGCTGGGAGGACCGACCAAAACACCGACTGGCCATTGTGGTTTGGCGGGACCCGCTCGGGTCCCACGGTGACTTGGTAGTGCCTAAAGGCACTGCCCGTTGCCATTCCAAACAAAAGGGGGATGCTCCCCCTTCAGCGCCGGATTGGGTGGACCTCACCACCGGGCCTCCCCCTACATGGGCCGGGCTGGTCCATGACTCAGTGGGCTGGCCCCGCCAAGGCCCAGGCCATCTGGGCCGGACCCTGGCCCATCCGGATGTAGTTTCATCTTTTTGGCCGTATCTTGAGAACCAGACGTTCGTTTGACGAATCGTCTATGACACCAGAATACTTGGATAGAGACGGTCCTTTTGGTAAAATCCACTTGAGTTTTGGATATGGTTGGAGTACGTATGGGTTGGATCAGACCCCAAATCCAACTGGGCCCTCAGAGAGGAAACACTAATAACTTACAGACCGAGCGTCCGATTGACGCTCTGTCTATTGTGTTGGGTCCCTTATGACGTGACGAACCTTTGGGATACTTCCTCGTGGGACTTAATTGTAGTTTAGGTATGAACAATGGATTGGGGAGTATTTATCCCAAGCGCGCTACATACGGATCCCTACGACTGAATGAGACTTGACGAGTGCTGACCGTTTCGACTCGGAGTGACTCGACAGGCCCAGTGGGGAGTGACTCTATGTGACGCGGAAAAACCAAGGTGGGGAGTGCCTTTGTGTGATGTGGAATACCCATGGTACTCGATAGGAGGAGTACCTCAGTAGGACATAAGGGGGAGCGCCTCTGTGTGACGCGACAGACCCACAGTGGGGAGCGCCTCTGTGTGATGCGGCAGACCCACGGTACTCGACATGAAAAGTATCTCAGCAGTCCAAGGTTAGTGGGAAGCGCCTATGTGTGATGCGAAAGGTCCACTGTACTCATTATTGGAGGAGTTCTCCAGCATCCGAGGTGTTCGACGTTGTGACTGGGAATGTTACTTGTTCCTAGGCCTAGAGAATCTATGGCTGGCTATCAACTTTCATAGCGATCCTATGTGGGTCAACATCATAATCTAGTTTCTCAGAGTTGTATACCTGGTTTGAGTTGAGTCTTATATCTTCATCGTGTACCAGTGTGGTACTTTATCTTTGTGGTATTACCTATGTGGTGTTCTTTCCTCATGCGTGAGGTGGGTATATTCTGATAACTTAGGTATATGTATGGGCATATACCTAAGTAGGGTTGAATATTGTTTCTATGTTTTGTTGTTTATCCTTTTTGGATTTGAGAGACCCTCAGGGGTCTCGGGGTCTATACTGATTATTGTTATACTCACCCCTGCATGGGCTATGCTCGCACCTTATTGTGTCTGGTGTAGACAACTGATAACACTAATTGGGGATGAGGGTACCTGGACTGGAGACTGCTCAGAGGTGGACCTTTGATGACGTGATTCGCAGAGACGATCGTTCGAGAGCTGTACCTATCCTTCAGGTTGGATATTTGGCGGGTGTTCACCAGAGTTGTACTCAGTTTTACTTGTACTTTCCAGTTTTTCTTGTACTTTCCAGTTGGGCTTGTATTCTTTCCCCTTTAATTTCTGTACACACCCTATTTACTATATAGTTTACATTGTGCTTGTATCTGGTTGTGTGATTGGTTTGTGCGAGTTTACAGTTTATAAAGGCAACACCTTCCCATTTTAGGTAATAAGCCTTTCGGTGCTTGTCATCAGCCCTTGGCCTATGGAAGGCAGGCTTGGGGTAGTCATGGCATGGGCCCCGGGGGATGGGTCATGACATCTATCTTTTCCCAAGCCTAGGTATATACCTACACATTGATCTTTTTTGCATTGAAACCCCATGATAAAATAAAATCTTGGTGGTTGATCTAGTCCCTTTGTTCCTTAATAACATCCATTTTAACTCTTTCTAGAATTATTTCTACCTCTTCCCTTGAAGAATTAATTTTTATATTCTTTTCATGAATTTAATCATTAAAATGAAGAATTACATTAAGATATAGATTATTCTCTCTTTCCATCCTTCCTACTGCACCACCCTCCCCTTGATTTTGGATGTCTCCACACTTAGCTTTAATCTTTTTACATATTGGGCCAGAACATTTCAAATATTGAGGTTTTGGTTTATAGTCCTTTTTCTTTACCTTACTAGCTAATATTTTTTGCATCGGATTAGGTAGATTGAAGTAGTACTTCCCCCCTTTATATCCATTCACTTTAGTCACAATGCATCTCCCTGTGTCATGGTGCCCCTTCTGACCCTTCTTTTTCCTTAGGCTATGGAGACCTCTAATTCTCAATCCCTCCCAACTACTAAATGAAAATTTAATAGAGACCTCGACATCATTCTCACCCTCATAGAGAGCCTGAACACCTGATGGATACTACACTACCAATGGTGCGGCCACATCTGAAGTAGTACCCAGGTACTGAACTAGAAGGTCTGCTTTCATACCTCTATTGGATAGTCAGTCTGTTTCTTGGTCCTGAACTAGAACTTCCTCCATCAATCCTTCAAAATGATTAATGAGACTGATGGTTTCTTGATCATTTTTTGGTTTGGACATGGTCACTATATTTACTGCATCCCCTGTAACCTTGGTATTATTGGTACCTATAGAGCTTCCCTTACTTACCATACCAATTACACCTACATGATCAAGGGAATGACCATACAAAACTAAAACATCATTCTGTTCATTATATCCTCTATCCTAAGTGAATGAA
The DNA here is from genome assembly GCA_963277665.1 of Viscum album. NCBI lineage: Eukaryota > Viridiplantae > Streptophyta > Magnoliopsida > Santalales > Viscaceae > Viscum > Viscum album. The sequence goes on along the minus strand of OY728138.1, from coordinate 791,000,868 downwards.
GTATTATGGTCTGGCGCAACTTGAGATGGAGGCCTTGGCACTGAAGGCACATCAAATTCCTTGAAATTGGAACCCGAGGCACCCTTCAGCCCAGTGAGAAAGCCTCCACTCTTCATGGTTTTAGAAAATAAAGTAGAAACTGAAGGAAAAACAGATGATCCTATTATATAACCGGTCTTTATTGATGGTTGGCACCCAAATAATGCTTCAAGGTATTAAATATATCAATGAAATTCATATTTTTAGGTCCTTTTTCTTCTTGGATATAACAATTCATCCATGATTCCTTAGAACTCAAACTGTCAACTATGAGAATTGAGGGAGATACAAACCCATTTTTTTGTAACATCATTCACCACCGCATTGGGAATTGAGAGAATATTTTGACAAGAAGTGGATAAATTCCCCAAACAATTACACAAAGAGGAGAATTATATCCAAGATTCAAAAACCACAAGTTTTTTTCCACTAGAATTCCTCCCTAATGGTGATCCAGATATAGTAGATAGGAGGTTTGAAAATATCCACATCAACACAAATGCACGAGGATATGGGACGACACACATACTCAGTTCTACCATATAAACATAGGAATAAGACAATCATATTACCAAGCATACAAATTATAGTAGGATTTTGGAAGGGAAGGGGGAGTTCCATAAGAATAACCCACAAAGATGTAGACGGATTGTCACATTTCATATAGAAATCATAGGACTGATGAGAAAGGAAGAAGTGAAACACATAGCATATGTGAGGAGATCTAGACCTTGCCAAGACTAGGTCTTCTTCCGATGAGAAGTGAATCATCATATGCCTCTTTTCAAAGATCCCCACCACCGCTCTATCTTGTAAACCCTATGAAGTGAATACGAATATGTCAAAATCGTAAACTGAAGGATGATGTTGCTTGAATCGCACCAACATGGTAAGATTTAAGAGAGATGAGAATTCATTGAATTCTGAGGGAGATATTGAGAGGTTAGGGAAAACACTATGAATATCAGGGACTTTGGGGTTGAGGTCTATGGCTGGGAAAGAGGGAAGAAAGTTGGGGTTTTAAAAGGGTGAGAAGGAAGGTGTGAAGTCTGTGGTTAACAAAGGGAGTCCCTCCCCCTCGAGCGAGGGAAGGACTGGGCTCACATACATTGCCACCTAGGGAATCCCTACTCGAGCACTGAGATAATGAAAGAGATACCCTATATACTCTATAACTTTTTTTAACCCCTACACAAATGATTTTTCATTTATTAATAAGTGTTAAGAATATGAAATCATAGTTTCCATCATACCATGAAATCTGGGTATTAGATTGATTTATAGTTTATTCATATTAATAAAAAATTAATTGAGGATTAGCGTCCTAAGTTTTAATATCAATCTGAACTAATCTTCTTGGTTTTGACACCTTGACGAGTGATATGTCATTATAATAAAAACAGTTAAATAGTAAATTAGATTATATCAAGTAATCTAGGAATCAAATTTACTTGTGGATAATTATTACATATCAAAAATGATTTGAGGATCACCCTGTTATGTTTTCATGAAAATTTGTACTTGTAGACTGGGTATTGACCCCTTTTAGGTGAATTGACACTTTAGTAACAATACGAATCTACAATAGAAAATTATACCATATCAAGAAATTTGGGTATCATATTGAAATGAATTTGATTCCTAAATATCCAAAATGAATTGAAGATCATTGTTCTAATTTTTTATTCCAATATGAGCTTTTTTTCTCAGTTATGACCACTAAATAGGTGATTTTTCTTTTATTAATAAGTGTTAAGACTATTAAATCATATTTTCAATAATGATCAAACCTATTGGGGCCCACATGGCTAGAGATAAGCTGAGTATGATACCCCAAACCCTCCTCTAATAGGCCAAGGGCTAACAACTAGCACCGAGTAGGATTATATAACAATTGGGAGGCCTTATCCTAATTACATTTACCCACACACACATTTACAAAATCACATACAATGATGGAAGTTAAAACAATACATCTAATTCCATAATGCATGAATAAAATCTATCCCACATTAATGTATGACGCAAGTTATGTAAAGAAAAAAGGGCTAAATACAAGCCTACTAAAAATGAAAAAAATCATCCAACCTGCTAAGAAGGAGGGAATTACCATCAATATAACACCTGACATGAACCACTATTAATCAAGATCACAATGTTCCACCTTATCATAGTCCTCATAAGACACCTTTAAAATTCCATTTTTTTTATAAGACAAGATAATGTGTGGGCAGAGCCCATGCAAGTGTGAGTATAACAATACCTAGTATAATACCCCGAAATAACCAAACATAATCATCAAGAGAGTAGTTATCTCATCATCACAAGAGTATGTCAATATAGAATGAGACATAAAAATAATAAACCCAGTTATACTCATAGCATACTCTAAGTATCAAATAGGCCTCAACTATACAACTAACCACATGATTATTCTCAAGGTTTCAAGGTAATCCTCATCAAGTAGAATCCACTACACAAGCCATGCTTTCATTGATAGCGCTCATCTGACAGTTCATGCTCATTGGAACTTTCCAAATAAGTACTCACTATAACACTGAATATCTAAATATACAGATAGGTGATCACACCCTAGGATCATGGGGGCACTAAAAACCTAATATGGAATAACCTAATAAGTAGAAGACTGTACAGCCATGTAAGTTTTTCATGAAGATTCCTAAAACCCCACCCACACTACAAAAAAACAATGGTTAATGGATGTTTATTCACAGTGCTTCTAGTAAACACCATGAAATAAATCTAGTTAAAAAAAATATAATATAGAGGCAACTTCATAAAACCACCGTGATAATTTTTTATGTTTTCAATTAGTGGTGGTTTCAATTAAACCACTATTATTTTTAAAAATAACCCAAATCCCTCCCCCTTCCTCACTCTGTTTATGCGACCCCAACCCATTTCTCCCCCCACCTCCCCCAACCTATTCCTATCCTCTCATTAGTGGTGACCCCAAGCCCATGACCCCCGACCCCAGAAACTCCCCCTTCCAACCGTGAACCCTGCGACCATCCCCCCTTATATATACTCTCTGGCTGGATCGCCAATGATGTGAACCTGCCCCACTCTAACCTACCTCACCCAAGATCGGTTCCCCTCTTTGGCGGCGATGCATACCCCCCCTCTGAGCTCCCTTTTCCTAGCTCAAATCCCCTCCTCAATGAAAACCTAGACCCCCCCCCCTTAAAGGTTTCATAATCCCCATCCTAAATTTATTATTGAGCTGAATTAAATGGAAGATTCTAGGAGATAAAAAAAATATAATTTATTTTTTATTCATTAGAAAATAATCATATATGTAATTTGGGTTTGTAATGAGTTATTTGGATTTTGCAGTTAGTTGTTTGGAATTATAATAATCATTAATTTTGGATATGTTTTATTAAATTTAAAAAATAAACTATTTTATGATATATGTTGGTTAAGGAAACTAGATCATTCATAATTTCATGGTTTTTATTTGATATTAATGAATTCCACTTTATTATATATATGTTAATGCCTTTAATTTTTGATAGATACCTAATTGAGGCTATTTTATAACTCATGACCAATTGGTGGTAGGTTTTGTGATCACACATGGTTTTATCACCAACCCTGGAAAGGTCTCTAAGGATAAAGGCTTTGAAAATAAAATATTAGAACCTTTTAAAATTTATCAGAATGATTCATGTTTTTTTGCACATATTTGGAATCATATAGTTTAATAAAATCTATCGAATAATGATTGATTATTTATCATTAAGTTTTAAATTCATGATAATCAATTATTAATTATGGTAACTAGAACAAATAATATAGTTTCATTGATTTTATTTTAACAAACATGATTTTTAATAGAAATAGTTATATTGTGTAGTTTGTTTTTTATTAAGTCAATTGAATAAGTTTTTATCATTTGATATGAAAATCACAATATACATTATTCAAATTTATGTTAACATAATGTTTTTTATGTTTAGATGGAATTGAAGGAACATCTGATTTTATGTTATGTGAAATAAGTTTATTTATATAATTCATGGAACAACATGAAGTCACACTAAACAAACTCAATAGAATATAGACATATAGAGTTGAATATTTTGGTTATGAATGACATATCAGGATATCCAAATAAAGTATACTTTGTATTCATATTTTTAAATGGGTGATCTTGGTCTTAGCTAGATCATGGGAAATGTTTCAGACATTGATCAATATAGATAATTTTTTAATGGAATGAACCCTCTTTAGTTACAAAACTAGGTTAGAATACCCCATTATATTTTATTTGACTCATCCCATTCATCTATGTTTTTGATAAATAATAATTTATTTGATTCATGATTTCATATTATAAGATTAGTAAGAAAAATTTAATTATTTGATTCATCCTATTTTCCTTTATAGTTGTTATGAATGAGTTTATGGGTAAGTTGGGTGATATTAAATTTTGATTTTAATTTTTTGATTAAAAATTTATATCTTTATATATGAATATACAGGGAGAATAAAATCCAATACCTATGGATAACATTTGGATTAATTTACCTTGAAACACACCTCGATATACCAAGGGGTTGGAATAATTTTTAGATTATGAAATTGCCAACCGATTAGTAGATGGTAGAATAAAATGCATGTCTTCTAATTGTAAATTAAAGGTATGGTTTAATAGAAATGAAGTATAGGATAATTTTATATTGAAATAGTTTTCTTCATGAAATGTATGTTGGATTTGGAATGGAGAATAAAATGTTATATAAAGTAAAAATAGTGACAATACTATCAATGAAATACAAAATGACCCGAAAGAGGAGAATTCAGTTTGAAATTTGTTAAATGATGCATTTGGTTTTGCAGAATACAATGTCCAAGATTTCAATAGATTAATAGAATCTTTAATTGAACTTGAGTAGGTTAATCTTTCTTTGAACTTAAGTGACCAAAAAAACGATTTTGATGAATTAGTTTAATATGGATAGAAAGAACTATATGAAGGGTGTTCTAAGTATTCAAAGTTTTATTTTAAACTTATGTTGCATCATATCAAGTGGATCTTTGGAATTACTGACAAAGAAATTTTCATGATTTTATAGTTGATTCGTAATGAATTTAGTGAATCTAAGATCCCTACATCATTCTATGAGATGGATAAAGTAATAAAAAACTTAGACTTGATTATAAAAAGATACATGCATGGCCTAATGATTGCATGATTTATTAGGAAGAAGAGTCTAATATAGAAGAATATGAAATATTTCATGCAAGAAGACGGAAGTTAATGAACAATAGTGAGAGTATAAATCAATGTATCCCTCAGAAGAAATAGAAGAAAAAAACTCCTATAAAGGTATTTCATTACTTTTCTCTAAAACAACACTTCCACAAATTATTCCTATCATTTAAGACTGTAGATAATGTTTAGTGGAATGATTAGGATAGTAATGATGGCTTTATGAGACATCCAAATTATTTAACACATGGAAGATGTATGATTCTATATATCTATTTTTTTTGGATATAAGGAATGTATGTTTGGGATTAACCTTTGATAGTTTAAACACTTTTGGTACATTATGTACTAATTATAGCATTTGTATAGTTGTTTTGATCCCCTATAATCTACCTCCATGCATGCGTATGAAGAATACTTCATTCATCATTTTGATGATTATTTCTAGAAATAATTTTTTTGGTAATGACATTGATGTATTCCTTCAACCTCCAATCAAAGAATTGTGAGAATTATGGGATGATGGCATGGAAACATATGATGCTTCAATGAGACAAATATTCAAAATGCATGCTGATTTAATGTGGACAATAAGTGACTTTCCTGGACTTGGGAATATATCTGGTTGGAACACTCATACTGGTTTAGCTTTTCCAGTTTGTAATTTTGATTTGAAACCTCAATGATTACCTCATAGAAGAAAATGGTGTTTTATGTGTCATCATAGATTTCTTGATGCTTCTCATAAATTCAGGTTTAACAAGACACGATTCAATGGAGATATTGAAATGAGAAAGTCACTAAAGGTATTTCCTAGTTAAAAAATATTGGGATAATTAATGAATGATAATGAAAAATTTAGAAAATTTCATTAGTTTAAAGAAGGGGGAAAGAGTATGGTGTACAATAGTCAAAGAATCTAGAACAAAAAAATAGAAGAAAAATAGTATATTTTTCAAACTTACATATTTGGAGTTTAATTTTATAGATTATAATCTTGACTTAATTCATATTGAGAAGAACATCTGTGACAATGTAATTTTTACAGTGCTTAGTGATCTAGGTAAATTGAAGGATCACCTAAATGCTCGTAAGGATTTGGATCCAATGAATATAAAGCATGGTTTGAGGGAAAATGAGAATGGAAAGTATCACTAGACTATTTTTACAATGAAAAATTGTTAGAAAGATGTATTCCTTTGAACTTTAAAGAATGTAAAAGTGCTAGATGGATATTCAAGTAACATATCAAGGTGCATTGACTTAAAACATATAAAGTTACATGGATTGAAAATTCACAACTCACATATTTTTATAGAGTAGTTTTTGTTGTTGGATTTTTGAAATACTTTATCTGAAAAATTAACTATGGTTCTAGTTGAGTTTTATACCTTTTTCATATCTTTGTGGAAAAAATCTAAATCCAATAGAGCTTGATAAACTTCCAGAATTATTTTTTTTGACACTATGTAATTTGGAGATGTTATTTCCTCCTTCATTACTCACAATCACAATTCATTTGAATATTCATTTAGTTGAAGAAGATAAAATTGGTGGATTAGTACACTATCAATGGATGTATCCAATTGAGAGGTACGTTTATTTTTTTATTTTTATTAGCGAATTCAATTTTATCAAATCATTGAATAATTTTTTTTAATATGTCTATATTTTTTTTCATCAGGCACTTAGGTATCTTGAAATATTATATGAGTAATAAATCTCAACCATAAGGATCTATTGTTGATGGTTACATAGCTAAAGAGTGATTTAACTTATGTTCTAAGTATTTGGATGGGATTGAGACTAGATTCTATCATTCTATATGTGCTAAATACATATCCATTAATTCTAGTTTTAAAAACCAGTAATCGGTATTTCCAACTATTAGACAACCAATTGGAAAGGGCTAAATTTTTTCACCGACTGAATTGAAGTTTCTACAAGCACATAGATATTTTATACTCAATAGTGTTATTGAAAATCCATTTATTGAAGAATTTCAACTACAAAAAAAGAGGTGACTAAGGATTTGATCTCAAAATGAGATGGAATTAACAAAACATATTAATAAGGAGCTTGTCAAATGGTTTTCCCATTGTGAAAGTATATACTCCTATTCATATTATTGACATGTAATTATTGTTTCTATGCTAAAAGTAACAACTCATATCTTTTTGTCTAGATAATGTATGTTGACAATCAAGCTAAAATATCAAATTATTTGATGTTTTTGTCTTGAGTTCCTCTAAGGAAGGCTAATATATTTAATGCGTACAATATTCATGGCTTTGGTTTTTGTAAAATTTATTATGAAGAAGACTTGAAAACTAAAAATAATGGTTTATTTACATTTTCATTGGTGGGATACTATGGGAATCTGATTGATATAATTGAATTAAACTATTATGTCTAGTTTTAATTTGTATTATTCAAATGAAAGTGGGTCAACATTGATAGGGGTATAATAAATGATTCATTACATTTTACTTCTATAAACTTATCACTATTGATGGATATCAGTGAGTGTGGAGAGCATGATCCATTTATCTTAGATTCACAAGAGAAGATGGTTTATTATGTGTATGATGAAATACATGATGGTTGGAGTGTTGTTGTAAACTTAAAGCAAAGAGACTTATATGATATGGGTGATGAGTATCAATTGGTGCTTTGTGATAGTGAACCTCAGCAATCAAAAAATGTTAAATATTTTTCCCCAATAGTATCAAAATAGTATAACCTGAAAGAGAGGGTGAAAATTAAGGACTCGTCACAATGGAGGTTTATAACAATGAAGATAATAAAGATTAATATAATTGAATTCATAAATTGGTAATGAAATTATATTATAATTTCTCATTAATAAATTTTTCATACATATATACATTTTTCTATTTTTCTTTTGTAAAAATCTTTTAGTTTTGCATTATATATATATTTAATATACCTTAACCATTTGAAATGGAGGAATGTCGAGAAAAAAAAAAATTCATAATTCTAGCCAATCAACATCTCAAAGCACACCACCACTACTATAATATTTTATAGACCCTAGTGATTCTATTATACCCAATACTGTTAGGGAGCTAGCCGTTTCCCCAGATGTCATTGGTATCCCAGCACCTGATTCACCTTTGGTGATGGAGTAGTTGGTCACCCCTCCATATAGGGGATATTGACGAGTTACCATTACTGGTATGTATTTCCTTTTTCAAACAAACTTTATATTTTATTAATTGGTTAATGACTTTTTTAAATAGATAAAGACAACCATAGAAGGGATAAAATACAAACTCAACATATGTATGAGACCTCAAGGACTTCAATATTATCATTCCATTTGATGAGTTTGGGGTGCCTACCGGTGACACTACCAGAATATATGGGAAGATTCTTAGGTAGCTTTCTTACGAGATAGTGAGCTTTACCATTAATTATAAAGATTGGAGCCATATTTCTACAGCTTGGAAAAATGAGGTCTTTGATACTCAAGTAAAGGTAATATAGATTTAATATTACTTGATAAATAATTTAAAATACATGAGTAAAACTTTGTAATATACTTATAAAGTGTTATGTTTTTTATTTCTAGGTGTTTTTCATTTCGATGTCCCAAACTCTGTTTCACACCCATGGACTTTGCAAAGAACACATACAACATCCATAATAAAAACTATAATAATGATTATATATAGAAAAAAAACATTTTGAGTTATACCAACCACATCTTTTTCTGAATTAACATGTGGTTTATTTCTACACATCAAAAATAAATTATATATCATTATCCACAAGTTTGAAAATAATACGAGCCTGTTTTCTTGGTTTTGAATTGATAAACACTTATGAAAGGTATAAAAGCCTTTAAAAACAAGTTTTTGGGGTTTAAAACCAAGAAAAAGATATTATATTTCTCTAAAATCAAGGGACAATGACCATATATTTAATTTTTAAATATTGGAATCTACAACATGTCATTCGGAATGACAGTTTGCTTGTTGTGGCTGTAAACATGTTTTTAGTGTTTTAAAACACTAAAACGTGCGTGGAATGGTCCAAAATAGGAAAATGATTTTGTATTTTATTGAAATAAGGGAAAAAAATGCAGGTTTAATTGTGAAATGTAGGAACCGACAACACATCATATTGAATGACGATTTTCCCATTATGCTCTTAAACACGCTTTTAGTGTTCTACAACACTAACATGTGTGTGGAATGGTCAAAAATAGAAAAAAAGTCATATTGTATTGAAATCGTGGGAAAGCCACCATATATTTGATTTTAAAATTTAGGAACCAATGACACATCATTCTAAATGAAGGTTTTCCTATTATGACCGTAAACACATTTTTAGTGTTTTAAAACACTAAAATGTGCATGGAATGGTTAAAACCAGAAAAATGATGTCATATTTCCCTGAAATTAGGTAACAAAAACTACTTAGTTGTGTTTTACATGTACTAATAGACAAAATATCAATCTGACATGCAGTGAGATCATAATTACTCTATAAACACTTATAAAACATACAAAATCCTTAAAAAATAATTATTGTGGGGGGTTAAAACAAGAAAAAAATGTTATATTTCCCTAATATCTGGGGAAAATGACAATAGATTTAATTTTTTAATGTAGTAGTTGACGATATTTCATTCCGAATTATGGTTTTCCCGTTATGGGCGCAAACACATTTTTAGTGTTTTAAAATACTAAAATGTGTGTAGAATGTTCAAAACTAGAAAATCAATATTGGATTATCCCGAAATTAGAGGAAAATAATTTTAGATTTAACTGTGAAATTTAAGAAACTGTGATACATAATTCAAAATAATGGGTTTTCTATTATGGACATTAAGAAGTGTTTAGTGTTTTAAAACACTAAAACATGCGTGGAATGGTCAAAAACATAGAAAATGACCTTAGATTGATGTGAAATCATGGAAAAACCACAAATTAGTTTTTTTGAAATAATGGTCATTTTGTGGTTTCAAAATATTTAATTTTTTATTAAATAAATTTCAATAACACTACACACAACTTTAAAAATAAATTAGAATATTTACATATCCCTTTTTAGTTTCAAGTGTTGAATATTATCTTAAATAGGAATGTTTCTATTTTTAAAGTGTTTTTGATTATATTTTATTTGTTTTATGTTAAAATTCCTTATATTTGATTAAAAAAATAACAAATTTTATGTACAATATTCTGAATATATTATTTGTATTTTCTCTTTTTCATTTCTTTTCCTAAATGTTCTGGTTTTCATCATAGATAGAAGATGCCAGAAGTAGGCAAGAGGTTGACCATTTCGATCCATTTTTTTCAGAAGGTAGTTGTGATGGTTCTTAGTTTCCATGGTATGTTAGAATTTTATCAATTATTCTAATGTAATTATGATTTAATATGTTTATTTTTAATTTGTTTTATAGATGATGAGATGACATGGTCGGTTTCAGTTTATGAGATGATGTGGAGGAAGACAAATGCAGTGAAGGTCGTGACATGGATGTATAATGATCATGGGTTGTTGTTGGACATATTTTATATGTATATATTAATGATTGAGGTATTGGTTGATGTATTGGGTGACTGAGTCTTAGGTTATGATGACCATGGATGTTTGTATATAAATGTGGATGTGTGATGTATGAATGATGTTCTTGTTATATATTTATGTTTCAGTTTATAACACATCAATATTTCATATTATAGTTTTTTATTAAATATTTTTTTTTAAAATCAAAATAGATTTAGTGACCGTTTGTAGTAACCACTGATATACATATTATACTGAATGTATTTAGCAGTGGTTCAGATTAACCACTGCTAAAAGTAAATGCTAATAAATAATTTGCGGTGGTTAATTTTATTTTATTTATATTCCCAGCATATATTGTTTTATTAAATAACTGCTACTAACAACAAACCACCGCTAAATTCTCTAAAAATGACACTTAAAAAAACCACTACGAAATAAAATAAACTAAATCTAATTGACTAGTGTTTGTAAAATACATGGCCGTTTTAGGAACCACTGTTAAACTATTAGGCATCTGTTTAAACCTCCACTATACCACTAAATAACCACTGATAATGACCCTTTATTTTGTAGTGGTCGAAAAGATGATATGATAGAGGATCCTACCCTAGAAATCATAGATGGATTCATGAAAACTCTATTCAAAAGCAACCTATAGAGGGGATAAGAATACTATGCTAAGGGAATAATTCCACACTGTACCCTCATAGGGATAGACCAAGGGGACAAACTCAACTGATACTGGTCTAAATTTAAGAGATGGAGGGCCTCAAACTCCCTTGGAAAAAGTGCACAACATGTACTGGGGTGGTGGTGGTGGTGGTGGTGGTACAGAACATGTCTTACCAACCCTAGGTCTACCCGTGTATCACCATCTCACACAAAATGTAATTATCCAAATTCACAACATGTAATATTAGGATACACGATGTGTAGAGGTGGATCGACACTCGACATGCCGCTATCCCTTGCCGATGTACATCTGGCCATGCCACAGTACTTTTAGACGTATCTTTGTACAATGGTCTTGACAATGCACTAGGATGTGTCTGGTTATATGGTCACGCTCATGTACTCTGGCCATGTTGCCACTTCCATTGCATATACTTCAAAATTTTCCCATATATTTTGGATCCCTATAAAATTAAACTCGATCCATTGTCAGTAGATAAATTATAGCCATCAAATCTAATGGAAAACATATTCCATCGCATTGCGCCTTCTCCACATGACCAATTGGGAAATAGGAAAAGATGATCCAGTCTTGAATCATCTTTGATTTTACATTATAATTCTCACACCTCAATTAAAAACCTAAACCCTTTTAATCTATCCGTTTCACCGAAAAATAATTGTGAAATTATCTTATATTGGGTATTTGTTGAAACAACATCCAAAGAGGTTATCTATGATGATCTTGTAACAAAATGAGGAATAAATATACAAATAAAAAAATGAATGAACTTAGTTCGTTGTTCAAGTTAGACACAATTAATTTCCATTAGAATGATAAATGAAGAACCAATAGTAAAAAAATAAAATCAATTCCCCAATATCTAAGGAAGATAAACCAAACCCACAAGGCATGAAAGACCTACGAATCAATATGTTTGTGAATGTGATTCACATTCATCATGGGATAATCAAATGGTAAAATAAACTAATGGAAATAAAACTCCCTACCTCGAGTAAGGAACAATCACGGATAAAGAACGGATTTGCGTTGTTATCATTAGTGAGATCCATGAACTCCATTATCTTTGGTGATCCGTATAGAAATATAATCATAAATCCTTGATCTAGATGTCTGCTAATGCTCCTCCACACTCTCCTCTCAATTCTCAGGGTTATGTGGATAACTCTTCAAATTGGCTATAACCATTTATTTATAGAGGGATCTAGGTTATAGGGAATAAATAATGAAAATTAATTAATTTTATTTATTAATTCTCCCACAAACACTTTTTAACCAAACACCATACATCAAAAAATCATATGTCACTCATAAGGTAAAACCCGCATTCCAAACTTAATAAATGTATCATATTTAAAATCCAAGACTCCATTCAGAAATTATTTCATTATTTCTAAAAAATTGTGTGTGTGTGATATATTCCAAGATGGCATGATCCTTGGGTTAAACCTATATCCCCGAAAATTTATTAAAAAGAAGTAAAACATAGAACAAAGGGGTGAAGAAAAGTTAAAACAAATGCACCACCAAGACAAAGAGGGAATACACTACCATCCAAAGACCGCAATCCATTATAAATTCACATTATCACGTAAATTAAAATATAAATTGGACTTCATTAATTAATATTACCCACATTTCTTATATTTCCACATCCCCAAGGGTGATGTACCCTCCCCCATTTAGAAGTAACCCAAGGTCCACCTTGATCAACCGTGCTCTTGGTAGTCTCTTTATTAGTCTCAATTGCCTCTTTTTCAATCATGATTGCTTCCAGATTAGAGGATTGTGAATCCTTGCCTAAATAATCCATTTTATCAATTTCCATATACCTGAAGGACATTAGTTTCTCATGTTGTGAAAATTTATCTTCTTTTAGTCCCACCAAAATGGATTTATTTAGTAGACTCTTCTCCCCTTCAATATTGTTTCTTCCCTTTAGAAGAGATAAATACTCATCCCCCTTCAAGCACCTACTTAGGGACCTATACATAGTTATGTTTTTGAGTATCATACTCTTCAATTGGTCTAGAAACCTATAGTGAAATAGTGGGTAGACCCTCCTTACCATCATTTCCATACCTTGGAAAATTGTTCTCATCAACATCATCCTCCCACTTCAAATGCACATAAGCTTTGGTAGGATCCACACAACATTTCATTATTGAATTAGAGGTCTATTTATTTATAACACCAAATTTCTCTAAAAATTCCTGGTAAATTTTCTCAAACTCCAAGATATTAATTGACTTAAGTATGGATAATAAATTACCTTTTCCTTTTGGGTAACCACCAATAGATTGGTTGTCCATTGCTTCCTCAAGGCTGGATTTGACATCCTTCTATGATCCTTTAGAATCTCATGCCGTATCAATGCCTAGATTTTAAAATATTTCTTAATATATTACAAAGTATTATAAGAGAAAAATAAGTACATCACATTCTCCCCACCTAAGGGATTTTCATCCAGAAAAGAAAAAAACATACACAAAAAGATGAGGGTACTAGGCATGCATCTAGGTCTCCCATTCCTAGGTGCTCTCATAAATATTATCATGCTACCACCAAACATGAACTAAGGGAATCAATCACTTGCAAAGGATATTATTCTACTGATTTGTGATATCTACCAAGTAATCTATAGAGGTAGACCCATCCTCGATATTTATCTTTTCCAAGTCAATAACTGGTGATGGTTCATACACATACCTCCTTAGCTACGACCCGTGGAAGATGTCGTGTACCTGGTCTAACTATGGTGGAAGGGCCAAGAGGTATGCCACCTCACCTACCCAATGTAGTATCTAGAAAGGGAAAATGAATCCTGGAGATAAATTGGAGACTTGAACAAATATCAACAATCTATGTCAAGGTGAGACCTTCAGGAACACATGGACTCCATATTAGAACTTTGAATACCTTCATTGTCAGTCCGCATAGGACTTATGATGGATATGGGTAGTTTTCGTCTACCTTTAGATTATTTTCACTTTCTATATCATTTTTTACACCAACACTATCTCCATTAATATTGACATACCTAAACCTATCAATAATAGTGGTGAACTATAGGTTCTCTCATACAATGTCTTGAATAGGGAAATGTCTATAGTGGAATGGTAGATATTGTTTTATAAAAACTACACCAAGGGTAGATGATACTCCCAGCTATGGCCAACATCCAACTTGAAAACTAACAATATGTTCTGTAGATCTTAAATGGTCCACTCAGTCTGTCCAATAGTTTGGGGGTGAAACGCCATGATCAAATGCAATTGATTCCCAAAGGACTGCTTTAACACTATCTATAATTGTTATGTGAAGTGTGAATCATGGTTTGAAACAATAATCAAAGGAAATATAATAATATGGAATATATCTTATACATAAATAAATCCAAAGATCTCTACTGAACTCTACTCTCATATAGCTAGGAAGTGGGTCGATATGGTCAGTCGGTCTATGATCATGTTGATGGAATCTTGTCTCTTAGACATTCATGGTAGCCCCATCATGAATTCAATATATGTACCATCCCACTCCCACTCAATAACCTGAAGGGTTTGAGCTAAACCCATAGGAATCTAGTGCTCAGCTGTTATATTTTGACAAGTGAGGTATCGATAAACAAACTCCACTATACACTTCTTTGTTATTAAACACAAAAAATGAAACCAATGGTCCTGGTACATCATTGACACACCTAGATTTAAATTAAAGGGGGATTTATAAAACTACCTTATAACCTCCTTCCACAATGTTATTGGTACCACAATCCATCTTTTGAAATGGATGATGTGCTCCAAACCTTTAAAAAACCCATTAGGAGAACTTCTAGTGGATATATGTGTATAAAAGGTCTCACTATCAGTATCTCCATGATAAACCTCCCTAAAACACTATAAAAGTAATGGGGTAATAACCATCGACCATAGATATGCATCACCATCCTCATCCACTATAGACAACTACAATGAGGTCAACTACTCTGACATCAGGCTCAACAATGGTAAACAAGATCTCCTGTTGAGAGAATCTTCCCACACATTCCCTTTTTTGGGAGTATAAAAAATCTCAAAGACATAATCCTCAAGGATCTCAAGACATAACCTCTATATCAAGTTAATATCCTTCTATGAGAAGACAAATGTGAGACTATTATGGTTAGAATATATGATAAAACACTCACCCATAAGGTAGTGTCTCTACATATTCAGGGTGGAGACTACCACTACCAACTCTAGATCATGGGTCACATAGTTCTTCTCATGTGGTATCAACTTCCATTAACTATATGAAATCAATTTCTGGATCTACATCAGAATAAAAGCAAGTATGGTCCCTAAGGAATCACATAACAATACATACTCGACACCCTCATATGAAAATCTCAAGATGGGAGTTCTCGTCAACCTCTTCCGTAGCTCCTGAAAATCTAGGTGGAAATTTTCTATCCACATGAAATGATTACCATTCTATGTCAAATTATTCAAAGGTGATGATTTAATTAAGAAATAAAGCACAAATATCTTGCAATATCCTTCTAACCCAAATTAGTTTTCACCTCCATCACACTCTTGGGTGGATCCCAAGATAAAACTACCTCAAAATTCACCAAGTCCACTAACACAACCTTTGCTAAGATGACATGACCTAGAAAGTGGACCTCTAAAATCCATAATTGACACTTCGAGATATTCCTATAAATCTAGTTCCCTCAAAGTATTTCTAGAACCATCATTAAGTGTCTCTTATACTCCTCCTCTAATATTGAGTATACTATATTTTCATCCATTTAGTCCACCAAAAACTAGTATAAGGAAGACTAGATGATCTGGTTCATGAGTCCCATGAACATAGTTGAGGTGTTCTTCATACCAAAAGGAATCACCAGGTAATCATAATGAATATAAAGACATCTAAGTAATATCTTTAGTATATCCATGTCCTGTACTCGGAGTTGGTGATAACCTAATATGAGGTATATCATCTAGAACCATATCTCCCCACTAAAATGATCAAATAAGTCATCAATCATTGATAATGGATATATATTCTTCATGATCACCTAGTTCAAGAAATAGTAATCCATACAAAACCTCAATATCCTATCCACCTTCTTGGTGAAAAATACCGAGACTGACTAGGGTGACACATTGAGCCTAATAAAGGCATTCCATTATAAATCCCCCAACTGCACATTTCTCTCATGAAGCTATATGGGATCCATATGATATGATTTAGAAGATATTTGGAAAGTCCTTGGTTGAAATTCAATGAAAAATTCTATCCCTCGATGGGGATTTAAGCCTGAAATATCCTCAGGGAATACTTATTCATACTCTACCGCCACTACAGGAAGATGAAATCCCTTAATATTCAATTCCCCAAGGGTAATACTAGAGAACTAATGATTAAAATGTTGTATCCTCATTTTCATGAGTTAAAACTACTATGAATAGGTTTCTCTCTCACCCAAGAAGGAAAACATCACCCCTTCACCAGAGAAACATACCATCCTTCACTTGAAACATTCAATCTGGTCATGAACTATGGATAGCCAGTCCATACCTAAGATGAACTTGTAAGGCATCATCACTACTAAAAAGAGGTCCCATATGAATTTTTCTCCACTAAGAGTCAGGTAACACTATTATTAGTAGTATATGATCATTGAATCCACTCTGGTCAGAGTCTCTAAGTGCAAGGGTTGAGCCAAGGGTTCTATCAGAATCTCTAAGTCTCATACATGAGAGTTGAAAAGAATAGAGTGGCTCATACCCATGTCTATAAGTACCAAATATAAAGTATAGAAGACATATATTATTCCTATAATCACTGTTGGAGCCATGGGGTTATAGGACTCCATGGGATATAACATCCATCATATTTGTCCACCATCTCCCTAAGCATAGCGCGAACCATATGGGGGTGGTGGCGTAAACAACTCAAAACATCTTCCACCTCCTGCTATTCCCATTACTCATCTGCCATGTAAACTTCCCTATCTAACTCATTGCTCCTATCATTTTCTCTTCATTATTAGTCACTCAACTGTCTCTATGTTAGCTGTATGAAGGGTCCGATAATCTTGAGAAAGATGTCCCTGACTGTCACAAGAGAAACACCGACACTCTCTAGACTGACTAAAACCATATCGAGTGCCCTAAACTACCTACCCTCTATCATGGGATCATATCCTGAAATATATTTCATGTATAGATATCCATGTCTATCATTGGATACCAACTACTAAGGTCTAAACTTCTGTACGCCCACTAGAAGCTCCTCTTTTTGTTGTCTGCTCATCCAGATTTTTCTCCACCACTAAGTCTCATTTAAGTACTCCAGCATAGGTTGTAATGAAAATAGATATAAATACATCCCTAATATCTCTGAGTACTCCCTTATTGAATTCATTTACTTGAAAAAACAAATATAAGAACATATACAGGGAGTATCTTGATAGTTTAGTGAACAATAAAGAATACTCATCAATAGTCATGTCACCCTACTGAATTTGCAGAAGTTCATGTATGCACACCACTCAAAATTTGGGTAGATTTAACTATTCTCTAAAGATATAACATGTCCAAAATCCATTTTTTTATATTTTATAATTAAAATTTTAATGTATAAGTGTGAACCCTAATATAATATCCACGAGATAAAATTCCCCTCAAAAAGTAAACCAACACAACCCACACTTCAGAATTCTTAGACCATTCCAAAAGCAAAAGGTTTCAAATTTCATATAAAAAATGTCATCATTGCCAATATTGAACCACATGAAAACCCATCACATGTCCAAAAAATAATATCACATCACACCAACCACCATCTCCAGATTGAACATCAATGCTATCATCGTCGTCGGAGGAAAACCAACAACATCTTTGACCAGGGAGACCATGAACCAAGGATTTGTGATAACCAGAATAAATACCTAAACAAATAAAACCTAAGAATAGACCTCCTCGATAATCCATGTTGATGCGAACATCATCACCATCCCCAATCCACAAAAACAACGATGAACTCCAGACTGATAATCCATAGAAACCCTCTAACACCATGTAATGATACTCCCAAAACACCTCCAAGAAGAATATGTTTCACAAAAACCAGATACATTGAAGAAGTAAAATTGAGGAAGAACCTGTCCATACATCATCCTATTGTCACTTCACCTTCATCGCTGTCATCCTCATTGCATGAAAAAATATTCCCTATGCTACTACCACATTTCCATAAAACTCCATCATCGAACCAGAAACATAAGAACAAAAAAAATTCTATCGAAACCCCCAACAGAAGAAAAATATGAACTATTAAGAGAGAGGAATAATGAATGTTATTTGAACCCTAATAGGAACTAGGTAAAAGATCTTAAAAAGAAAAGTGAAAGACAACCAAAAAGGAACACTGTGAGGGGATGAATCCCTAGAAAGAGAATAGGGGTTAAAAACCTAAATGAAGAAGATAAGAGATGATGAGAGGACCCTCAACTGCCAAACCACTATCCCAAAGCCTTAGTGTGTCCATAAATCTAGATCCAACCTAGAGAGGAGTGTTGGAAATCGATGCCAGAGCACAGTAAGGAAACCAAAGAAAGGCCTTTACAGAGACAGGGGAGGTGAAATAGGGAGAAGAGACCTAGAAACAGTGAGATAGAGAGAGATAGGAGAGGACCTAGAGAGAGTGAAGCCTAAAATAATGAGCAGATAAATGAGAGAACCACAAAAAGAGGGACAGAAGATCCAATGATGTCGGGGAAAGAGGAAACCCTAGGAGGAGGAATTGGCGGAGCCGAGAGACCGAGAGTGGCCCTGGAGAATACTCACCACTAGGACCACCATCTGATATGTAGGTGTCCTCACAATGTGAAAAACCTAAGTAACTCCCTATTGATAGTCATCAAATTTGTAACATCCTCCAAGTTGGAACTCTCTCACGTGGTCAGAAAGGGTTGATCACGAGACATCAAGAGAACCTCCCCATACACCAGAGGATGCCGACTAGTAGTGGGAGTGTAAAATGTATTGTGGGGAGACTATACCCCCTTGCATGGAGTGTCATAGCAGTATAAAAAAATCATAATAAGCGAAAAAATAATCAAAGAATAGACATTACACAAGATAATAATAAAATTCAACCAAATAATCTAATAAATAATAAAGGAGCATGACATATGTTTTCTTCAGTTAAAAAATTGAGGTTATTTTATCTATATTCATTTTCATTTCTTATTTATCAAATTATTTTATTTCATAGAAATGATAGCAGGATTAATGGTCCAAATTTTTCTTCACATGGTTTTACCTTTATATATTATTGATATATACTCTTATAGAAAATATGAGCAGTTATTAACTATGTTTAATATAAAAGATCAATTACTGGAAAAATAGATTATGAAAATATACCTCTTGCATAATTTCACAATTGATATGTGCATCCATTCATGCAGAGAATTTCATTTATATTCTCAAGGCCAATGTCACGACCCGTCCTTGGGGCCCGTGCTGTGACTAACCCAAGCCCGCCTTCCATAGGCTAGGGGCTAGAGACTAGAATCAAAGGCCTAAATACCTAAACTGGGAAGGCATTTCTTTTATTAAAGTAAAAAAACACAACAGAGTATGCAACAGTAGTAAAAACTAAGTAAATACTGTATACAAAAGTAAGTGCTGAAAGGAAAGGGGGACGGAAATACAAGCCCAACAGTAAGTACTGTACAACTGTAGAAAAGTAAAAAATACACTACTATGTCATCCTCCAGGAATCCCACCTGAAGGGTGAGTAATGAGGGCTACCTTCGCACCTCGGATCCATCCGTCTGCTCCGTGTATGTCTCGCCAAGTGATCCACCTCCGGGTACCATCCAGCTCTACCAGTCTCTACCTTGATTAGTGCTGTCCGTCGTCTGTATCCAACATAATGTAGTATGGGAATAACCCATACACGGGTGAGTATACGATACTCAGTAGGGACCCCAAGACCCCCAAAGGTCTCCCAGAATCTACAAAGGATAAACCAACAGAAGAAATACACAACCACGAAGTATCAACGAACCCTACTTAGGTATATGCCCATACATATACCTAAGTTATCAATCTCAGTTCGGCTCCAACTCTCGAGACCAAGCACAACCCAGTCCACACAGGAAAGAAGTCAATCACATCGATGATAATGATTGAAATTGAAGACTCAGCTCACAAAGGTATACATCTTTCGTATTGTGATGGAGATGATCAGATGTAGTCACTGATTCATCTAAGATGTCAGACCCACGTAGGATAATAGACCAGCTAAGCTGTCGAACCCACGTAGGATACTAGACCAGCTACTCTGTCGGACCAACTCAGGATAAAAGTACAGAGGTAAAACTGTCGGACCCACTTAGGATACGAGTACAATTATCATCGTCATAGAACCCACAAATGATTCCAGTACGGTAGTCGTTGCTATCGAACCCACGGAGGATTCTAGTACAGTAGTCGAAGCAGTTACAACCAGATCTAGGGTTCCCGCACACATCACGCTCGATTCTGGGAGGGTCCGCTCCTCGAGAAAAGGGGTCTATACATCAACTATCACAAAGTCTAGAGTTGATATATCCCGAAGTTCTGTCTCATCATAAGAAACCCAACACGACAGACAATGCGTCAATCGGACGCCCGATCTGAGAGTTATTGGCTTTTCTGTTCGAGGGGCCCGGTTGGAAATACGCTTTTTCCAAACCCATCTATTTTCCAAAGTTTTCCAAAACTCACTTAGAGTATCTCAAAAGGACCACCTAGTCGTAAGGGTCCTAGTGCCGTTGACGGCGCGTCGATCGGACGCACGGTCGTGAAGTTATTCGCATTTAAGCGAAACGGGCCCGACCCGTCAAGCCCGGTGGGCTGGCTAGTCGGCCCGTCCTGGATCGGTAGGTCTGACCCGGTTAAGGGGTCAGCCCGGCCCAATAATGAGCAGCCCGGCCCGGTGGGGCACTGTCCATCCCGTGGCAGGCGGCCTGGCAGGGCACGACCCGACCCGGCTGGCGTGGCCCAGCCCGCGGCTGGCAAGGACCGACCCGACGGGCATGGCCCGACCAGCTGTTGACCGTGGCTCGTCCAGCTGGCCGAGCGACACAGAGCGGGGGTGGGGGGGGGGGGAGACCCCCCGACTTCCCGAACTGGCGGTGCCGCCCTCTGTCCGGCCGGACGAAGCAGGCCGGACGAAGCCGGCCGGTCTTCCCGGTGTGAGCGGCCCGCATGGGCGGGCCGTTGTCCTCCTATGTGGCACCTGCGGGTGTCGCGGCCTCCTCCAACCCGGATGGCTGAAATGCCGACCGGTTTTCCCACCAAAGTGGCCCGCGAAGCACGGGCCACGGTCCTCCGCAGTGTGACACCATGGGGCACCGTGGTTCCACCAGCCTGGCCGACAATGGCTGGCCGATTTTTCTTCAACCGAGCGGCCCACGGTTGCGGGCGGTGGTTCTTCTACACACGGCCGGTGTGCAGCCGCCGCCTTCACTCATCGCTGCCTCTTACAACACGCCTCTATCGCGAATAAAAATCAGGAAACATCGGAGGGTCGTCGGGCCGTGTTCGTTTGGCCCGTGCCCTCCGCGTTAGGCAGTAGTAGTTGGCCGAAGACATTCCAACAAATTCAACATGAACGAGATAATTTATTCACCTAGAATTATACAAAACCCCTACCTCGAATATGATGTTGCACGCCATCGAGCCGCAAAAAGAGGATTCAAAGATGACATCAGGGTACGTCCGAGGAGGAAGCATAGTCAACATTCCTCACAGCGATGTCTTCACCCTTGATGTGGAGGAAGAAGAAAGGATGATGTTCTTCATGGAGAGAATGCTGTTCTTAGTTTTCTTCACATTCCTCTCTAGATGAACAAACCTCCTCCTCTCCTTATTTCTCCCAAAATTCCCCCACAAAAATTTGCCAAGCCAATATAATAATAAGGACCTCCCATAATATAACATTTCCATGTATTTCAAATTAATTCAAAATGACAATTGAATTAATTAAGGAATTTGTGTTGGCAATATTAATGGAAGGGAGATGGAGAGGCTCCACATTTAAGGGGAATTCCATAGGTTTAAAGAGGGTTTAAGGGAGTTAATGAAGGAGTTGAAAGGTTAGGGGCTCGTGTGGGCCCCACCCTTAGTTAGATCCTCCCAAGGGAAGTTATGTGGGGTGCAGACCCCACCTCCAACTTGCCTTTAGAGGAAATAACCACCACATAAAATAATTTGTGTAACACAACAAATTATTTAAATTATTAAGAAACCCCAAAATAAAACTTCTCCTCCTCTCCAAATGCAACTGTGGTAAAGGTCCCCTTAGATGAATACCGACGCTGCGAGTTCATCAATTTCCTCCTATTTCAATTCTGAGCACCGGTTCAAAATATAGATAAACTCGCTCGTACGTTTACTGAACGTACCCGAACAAAACTTCAGAAATTGATTCCGGGCATATCGGGCCTCAGAATCAGGCTTCGTTAGAAAATGCGTACTCATAAAATTCCAAAGAATTTAAGAAAAAAAATTTCCTTGAAAATTACGAGTCTTTATATTACCCCCACCTCAGGGCTTTACATCCCCGTAAAGCTACAACACACACTAGGGAAACAAATGGTGGGTACTGAGCTCGCATCTAAGCCTCCCGCTCCCAAGTGCTCTCTTGGAGGTTCTCGTGCTACCAACGAATGCGCACCAGAGTAATCGACCATACATGTAGGACCCGCTCCTATCGATCCTCGATCTCCACCATAACCTCCGTGAATGTCACCCCGTCCTCGATGTCCATCTCCTCTGGTCGATGATGTGGGTCGGGTCGTGCACGTATCTTCTCAGCTGAGACACATGGAAGACGTCATGCACTCGGTACAACTGAGGTGGAAGGGCCAGGCGGTAAGCCACCTCACCTACTCTTCTGAGGACCTAGAAAGGTCTGATGAAATGTGGAGATAACTTTCTGCCCCAGCCAAATCTCCATAGAACTCGTCGAGGTGAGACCCATAGGAAGACGTGGTCACCATCCTCGAACTCCAGCGGTCTCCATCTCCTATCTACATAGGAATTTTGTCTCCTCTGTGTAGTCTTCATCCACTCCCAAATGATCTGCACCTTCTCCATCATATCCTACACCATCTCTGGTCCTACAAGGGCTGACTCCCCTAGGTCAGTCCAATACAGAGGTGATCTGCAAGGTCGGCCGTATAATGCCTCGTAAGGGGCTATCCCGATGGTGGATTGGTAGCTGTTGTTGTATGCAAACTACACCAAGGATAGGTGATCCTCCCAACTGTGACCAAAGTTGAGGACACATGCATGAATCATGTCCTTGAGAGTATGAATGGTCCTCTCTGTCTGGCCGTCCGTCTGAGGATGGAAGGCGGTGCTCAGACGTAGCTACATCCCATAAGCCTCCTGTAACCCCTTCCAAAGCCGAGAAGTGAAATGAGAATCTTGATCAGAGACGATAGTCAATGGCACACCATGAAGTCATACGATCTCCTGAATGTAGAGGCGTCCCAATCTCTCTACCGATCCCGACTCTCTAATCGGTAGAAGGTGGGCCGACTTGGTGAGTCGGTCTACGATCACCCAAATAGAGTTATTCCCTATGGATGTACATGGAAGCCCCATCATGAAATCCCTATATATCTCATCCCACTTCCATTCTGGGACCTCTAAGGGCTATACCAAGCCTGCTGGTACCTGGTGCTCCACCTTCAGTTGCTGACAACTGATTCATCATGAAACGAACTCTGCTATTGCCTTCTTCATACCTGGAAACAAGTGCTATCATCTGAGGTCCGGATACATCTTATCCACTCCTGGATGTACCGCTAGAGGGGATGTGTGAAACTCCCTCAGCACATCCTCTTGTAGTGAAACTGGTACCATGGTACATCCCCTGAAGAGGATGACGTGCTCCCCACCTTCAGAAAATCCATCTGGTTCCTGCCCTAAGGATATCTGAGAATGTCGTGTCTCATAGTCAATGTCCCTACATTGTACCTCCCTGACTCACTGAATAAGTGGAGGAGCGACTGTAAGAGACTGAAGAAAGGTTGCTCCATCAATATCCACAAAGGATATCTGCAACGCGACTAGCTGCTCCGTTGCCTCTCCAAGCAGCTGAATGCCTGATCTCTTACTGAGAGAATCTACTACAACGTTCCCCTTACCAGGAGTATAGACTATCTCAAAGTCATAGTCCTGGAGGAACTCGAGCCATTTCCACTATCTCAGGTTTAGGTCTTTATGTGAGAAGATATACCTAAGACTCTGGTGGTCAGAGTAGATTGTAAAGCGCTCTCCCATCAGATTGTGTCGCTACATCTTCAAGGCGAAGACCACTGCTGCTAACTCCAGGTCATGGGTAGCGTAGTTCTTCTCATGCTGTCTCAGCTGATGAGAACCATAAGCGATAACTACTTGCTCTTGCATCAGGACACATCCGAGTTCGGTCCCTGAAGCGTCACATTACACTACGTACCCAACGCCCTCCTCCGGTAGCCTCAGGATGGGATCACTGGTCAACCTATGCCTCATCTCCTGAAATCTTTACTGACATCTATCTGACCACATGAAGGGTTTCCCCTTCTTCTTCAAAGATAAAAGTGGTGCTACAACTCTGGATAAGTCTGGTACAAATCTCTGATAGTACCCAGCTAGACCCAGGAAACTCTACACCTCTGTCACGCTCTTGGGTGGCTCTCAAGCAAGTACTGCCTCAATCTTCGCTGGATCCACTGCAACTCTAGCCTCTGAGATGACGTTCCCGATGAAGCAAACCTCTCGAATCCAGAACTGACACTTAGAGAGCTTACCATAAAGCTGGTGCTCTCAGAGTGTATCCAGTACAACCCACAAGTGGTAGGCGTGATCCTCCTCAGTAGTCGAGTAAAT
Source organism: Viscum album (assembly GCA_963277665.1). Lineage (NCBI taxonomy): Eukaryota > Viridiplantae > Streptophyta > Magnoliopsida > Santalales > Viscaceae > Viscum > Viscum album. The sequence continues at coordinate 790,975,415 of OY728138.1, read as the reverse complement.
CAGTATGTCATTGATGAAAACTATGACAAATCAATCGAGGTAAGGCTGGAAGATACTATTCATGAGACTCATGAACACTGCTGGTGCGTTGGTTACACCGAAGGGCATAACCAAGAACTGGTAGTGGCCATACCGACACCTGACGGCCATCTTCTGCACATCCTCATCTAGAACTCTAAGTTGGTGATAGCCTGACCTGAGGTCTATCTTAGAGAACCATCATGCTCCCTTGAGCTAATAAAAGAGATCATCAATCCTCGGGAGTGGGTAATTATTCTTCACAGTCACCTGATTCAGGTGACGGTAGTCAACACACAGTCGCAAGCTCCCATCCTCCTTCTTGGCGAACAAAATCGGAGATGTCCAGGGTGAAACACTGGGTCAGATAAATCCCTTCCCCTGCAAGTCCTCCACCTGTACCCGCAGCTCGCGAAGCTCGGAGGGAGCCATCCGATATGCTGGAGTAGATATCGATGTTGTCCTGGGGTACAGGTCTATATAGAAGTCTAACTCTCTATGAGGAGGTATTCCTAGAGCGTTGTCAGGAAAAATGCCCACATACTGATCCCCCACAACAGGAAAACCCAGACTCCGCACATCAACTGCTCCAAGGATGAGACTAGACAACTGATGTGTGATCGGCTGCCCTCTCCTCTGCGTAAGTCCATCCTGCGCTGCAAAGGATCCCTTCTCACTGGTGAAGGTGAACCTGCTCCAATTCGTGCAGATACACAGCATCTTATGCCTAATATAGTCGATCTGAGCATGAACTGTAGATAACCAGTCCATACCCAAGATGACGTCGTAAGGCCTCGACACCGCTATAAGATGATCCCAACTGATGCTCTCGCCTCCTAGAGTAAGCTCACATTTCCGACACCTATGCGTAATCGTCGAGTCTGCTCTCGTAGGAGTCTCTAGCCGTAAGGATCGAGCCAATGACTCTGTCAGAATCTCTGAGCTCCGAACAAGGGTAGCAGTAATAAAAGAATGACTCGCACCTGTGTCTATAAGAACTACAACAAGGGTGGAGTAGACACATATATTACCTTTAATTATCTCAGGTGCTCCATGGTTGTAGTCCTCGACTGCCTGAAGCTGAGCCTACCCCTTTTTGCCAGCTCCCTGTGGTCGGGGTAGACCTCTGCCTCTGCTTGGGAGGTCCCTCTACTTTCTGCTACTCATCTGCATGGCGGGTCGGACAATCTCAAGCCATGTGACCCTGCCCGCCGCATGCATAGAACTGCCTGCTCCTCGTATAGCTAGCTCTATTCCGTGTGCCCCGCACAACCGAACCTGTATCCTGAGGTCGCCCACCTGATGGCCTGACCCGCTTGGACCTCTGCGTCATCTGTTTACTTCCATTTTTAGAAGACTCCACTACATGTAGCCCTGCGGTGGGTCTCGCCGCTGGTGACTGCTCAACGAGAAATCTCTCCACTAGAAGGGCTCTCTCTAGCACCCCTGCCTGCGTCGGGATGCTGAGGGGAATCGCCGAAGCCCTGATCTCATGCCTCAGTCCCTGCTCGAAGGTCCGGGCTCTGAAGAAAGAGTCCCGTACCATATTCGTGGAGTAGCGTGAGAGGTCAGTGAACCTCACTGAGTACTGAACTACCGTCATAATGCCCTACTGCAGATGAAGTAACTCTTGAATCCGCACCGCACGAAGGGTGGCTGTAACAAACTCTGAGCGGAAGAGACTCTCAAAGTCTATCCAAAGTAGAGATGCCTCATCGTGCACCTGGAGCATCAAGCTCCACCATCTACCTGCTGCTGTGTGCATGAGACTCGCAGAAAGGATCACCATAAGATCAACTGGTGTCCCTACTAATCTGAAAACTCTGACGACAGCTTCCAGCCAATCCTCGGCTGCCTATGGGTCCATCTCTCCGCATAACCTTGGTGGCCTCTATTGCTGAAACTCGTGCAACGCACTCATGCAGCGTGCACTTTCTGCTGCTGGAGCTGGTGGTATCGGTGGCCCAGTGAGTAGTGGTACCGTTGGTGCCTTTGCTGTGATGGGGCCCTGCACTGAGGCCTCATCGCTCGGTGGGATACCATCTCGTACGTAACTCGGAACCCTAACTGGCTGCCTTTGTGGGGCCATCCTGAAAAGAAACAAGTGTGCCACGGTCAAACAGTATACCTGCTGAGCTGACACAAAGTAATCACAAAGAAAAACTATTCAAAGTAAACACACATGCAATAAGGGTTTTCGTGCACTAAGTCAGAAAATAGAGGTCAGGGTCCTGGTGTATGGATAGGTCAGCCGCCGCACCAACACTAGACTTCCTGGACTGAAAACCACACTTGATACTCTTAACACTATTGCTTCACAGAAAGAAAAGATCAGAGTCCTGAGTTCTGTGGTAGAACTGACTCCTCTGATACTAATTTGTCATGACCCGTCCTCGGGGCCCGTGCCGTGACTACCCAAAACTCACCTTCCATAGGCCAGGGGCTGGCGACTAGCACCAAAGGCCTAAATCCCTAAACTAGGAAGGCATTGCCTTTATGAAAGTAAAAACACACAACATAGTATGCAACAATAGTAAACACTAAGTAAATTCTGTATACAAAAGTAGGTTATGAAAGGAAAGGGGGCTGGAAATACAAGCCCAACAGTAAGTACAATACAACTAAAAAGATAGTACAACTGTAGAAAAGTAAAACAGCCACTACCGAGTCATCCTCCGGGAATACCACCTGAATGGTGGGTACTGATGGAAACCTCCGCACCTCGGGTCCATCCGTCTACTCCCTATACGTCTTTCCAAGTGATCCACCTCCGGGTACCATCCAGCTCTACCAGTCTCTACCTTGATCAGTGCTATCCGTCATCTGCATCCAACATAACTTAGTGTGGGCATAGCCCGTGAAAGGGTGAGTATACGATACTCAGTAGGGACCCCGAGACCCCCGAAGGTCTCCTAGAATCCACAAAGGATAAACCAACAGAAGAAAGATACAACCACGAAGTATCAACGAACCCTACTTAGGTATATGCCCATACATATACCTAAGTTATCAATCTCAGTTCGGCTCGAACTCTCGAGCCCAAGCACAACCCAGTCCACATAGGAAAGTAGTCAATCACATCGATGATAATGATTGAAAGTCAAGACTCAACTCACATACGTATACATATTTCGTATTGCGATAGAGATGATCAGATGTAGTCACTGATTCATCTAAGCTGTTGGACCCACATAGGATACTAGAGTAGCTAAGCTGTCAGAACCACGTAGGATACTAGACCCGCTAATCTATCAGACCCACTCAGGATACAAGTACAGAGGTCAAACTATCAGACCCACTTAGGATACGAGTACAGTTGTCATCGTCATCGAACCCACGGAGGATTCCAGTATGGTAGTCGTCACTGTTGAACCCACGAAGGATTCCAATATAGTATTCGAAGTAGTCGTAGCCAGCTCTTGGGTTCCCGCACACAGCACGCTCGATTCTGGGAGGGTCCGCTCCTCGAGAAAAGGTGTCGATACATCAACTATCACAAAGAACTAATTTGATGTATCCTAAAGTTCCGTCTCATCAAAAGAAACCCAACGCGACAGACAGCGCGTCAATCGGACGCCCGGTCTGAGAGTTATTGGCTTTTCCGTTCCATGGGCCCGGTTGGAAATATGCTCGTTCCAAACCCATCCATTTTCAAAATTTGTCCAAAACTCACTTAGAGTATCTCAAAAGGACCGCCTCGTCGTAAGGTTCCTAGTTCCGTAGACGACGCATCGATCAGACGCATGGTCATGAAGTTATTCGCATTTAAGTGTAACGGGCCCGACCCGTCAAGCTTGGTGGGCTGGCGGGTTGGCCCATCCTGGATCGGTTGGTCCAACCCGGTTAATGGGTCGGCCCAGACCAATAATGCGTGGCCCGACGGGGTGCGGCCCGACCAGCTGTTGGCCGTGGCACGACCAGCTGGCCGAGCGACGCGGAGTGAGGAGGGGGGGGGGCTTCCGAAACTGGCGGCACCGAGCGGCGCTGCCCTCCTTTCCGGCTGGCTGAAGCGGTCCGGTCTTCCCGACACGAGCGGCCCACATGGGTGGGCCGTTGTCCTCTCACGCGACACCTGCGGGTGCCCCGACCTCCTCCAACCCAACCGGCCGATGAGCCGGATGGTTCACCCGCCGAAGTAGCCTGCGGAGCGTGGGCCATGGTCCTCTACAGCGCGGCGCCATGGGGCACCGTGGTTCCACCAGCCCGGTCTGCTAAGACAGGCCGATTCTTCTTTGGCCGAGCGGCCCGCAGTTCTTCCGCACGTGGCCGGCACATGGCTGTCACCTTCTCTTATTGCCGCCTCTTCCAACTCTTCTCCATCGTGAATAAAAATTAGGAAACATCGGAGGGTCGTCGGGCAGTGTTTGTTCGGCCCGCGCCCTCCGCATTAGGTGGTAGCAGTTGGCCGAAGACATTCCAACGGATTCAACATGAATGAGATAATTTATTCACGTAGAATTATACAAAACCCCTACCTCGAATATGACATTGCACACCGAAGAGCCGCGGAAAGAGGATTCGAAGACGACGTCGGGGTGCGCCCGAGGAGGAAGCATAGTCAACGTTCCTCACGGCGATGTCTTCACCCTTGACGTGGAGGAAGAAGAAAGGATGATGTTCTTCGTGGAGAGAATTTCGTTCTTCATTTTCTTCACGTTCCTTGCTAGATGAACAAACCTCCTCCTCTCCTTTGTTCTCCCAATATTCCCACAAAAATATTTTCCAAGACAATATAATAATAAGGCCCTCCCATTATATAACATTTCCATGTATTTCAAATTAATTCAAAATGACAATTGAATTAATTAAGGCATTTCTGTTGGAAACATTAATGGAAGGGATGTGGAGAGGCTCCACATTTAAGGGGAAGTCCATAGGTTTGAAGAGGATTTAAGGGAGTTAATGAAGGAGTTGAAAGGTTAGGGGCACATGTGGGCCTCACCCTTAGTTAGATCCTCCCAAGGGATGTTATGTGGGGTGTGGACCCCACCTCCAACTTCCCTTTGGAGGAAAAAACCACCACATAAAATAATTTGTGTAACACAACAAATTATTTAAATTATCAAGAAACCCCAAAATAAAACTTCTCCTCCCATCCAAATGAAACTGCGGTAAAGGTCCCCTTAGACGAATACCAACACTGCGAGTTCCTCAGTGTCCTCAGATTTCAATTCCGAGCACCGGTTCAAAAGATAGAAAAACCCGCTTCTACATTTACTGAACGTACCCGAACAAAACTTCAGAAATTGATTCTGGGCACACTGGGCCTTGGAATCAGGCACTGTCAGAAACTACGTACTCATAAAATTCCAAAGAATTTAAGAAAAAAAAATTCTTTGAAATTTCCGGGTCTTTACAGCTAATCACATATGTAATGACGTCTCCATACAGTTATACTTCATATTCAAAAATGGTTATATTTCCTTGTTTGAATGTTGAAAGTGGAAGAAATTATGATGTTAATAAATGTGGTAGTATAATTGGTGGGGGGTAATGGTACTCTCAGAATTTAATTTTTGATTTATTTATTAATCGACTAATATTTTATTTGATTTGAACTTCATTTCCCTTCTCTTTCTCCATCTGTAATACATACCTAATTTCATACCCTTTTTCAATAACTTTTAAAATCCTTTAATTGGATAAAAATTTTAAGCAACAAAACAAATTATCATCATGTATCTTTATAATACTAAAAATCCATTCTAAAAAAGTACCAATAGAATTTTCAGTATCTTTAACATCCTGATCATCAATAGGAACAAGTAGCTTGGTGATCGACTCATGAGCTACTTGAATCCCCACTCTCACATGATTTTTTGTGAGTTTTTTATTATATAGAATATCTCATTTTATATTTTACAATTCCTCCCCTACAACAAGGTGATGAGTGGATGTTGAAAGATATAAATAACAATCACTTTCAACATATAAAATTTTAGTATTATAAATTAATCAGTATTTGATTGATTTACAATTTTCAAAGACATTTATAACAAAATTAATTACATTAGGTAAGCTAGATGGTTGAGGGGAATGTTTAACCTCAAAGATAGTGGTGTCTAGGACATCTTTTATTGGTATTTTTATATTTTTAATTCTCTTTGACCCCATTACATATATTGGTTCATCAAACCCGACTTGATAATATTTAATTTTCTCTTCTATATCCCCCTGTGACTTTGGTTTCTCAAAATATACTCTAGGTGAAACTTCAAAACAAACACCTCTAAAACGACTATATTTTTATGTTTGATTCAAAGCTATGATAATTAGTCATTATTCTAGTACAATCGATGACTATTATTACATCTAAAAAGTATACAAAACAAATGAAAAAATAAACATTTTAATATAATGTCATTTTGAAGAATAAAAAATTATAATTATGTTATAATTACACCTGATTCCCATACTTTATATATAGTTTTATCTTATATTTTTCTATATTTATATAAAATATCCACCTACCATAGAAAATCACATGGGGTGGAAGTGGTTTTTTATTTTAATTCATCAATATAAATATGAAAAAAGGAAAACAATTATGTTGATGTTTCATGACACATAAAAGTATTTATATTTTATTTAAAATACATACCATTTTTTTCAAGTGAATCATACTCCATCCATGATTTACAGTAAGGGTACAATGATTTAGATACACATAATACTCTTTTATAGTTTTATAAATTAATTTTTTTGAATAAAATAAAATAATATGAATAATGTATAATAAATTATTACCAATTATAATGCACTGAAATGATTCTTCCTGATAGTGAACAATGAATGAATCCAATGTTTAATGTTTTATCATTTGTGTGTACATAGTTGGTGGGTGGGGATCTAAATTCCCATAGAATCCCTGAGATACCGCTTCATCTAAAGTTGAAAAAAGGATCTATAATCATTTATAGTGATTATTAATAAGAATTTATTAAGTAAATCATAAAAAATAAACCTACTCAATAATGATAATGAAAATTAAATCAAATTTTAATTATATTATATTTATCGAAATGGAAAATGTATATCATAACGTTACCCTAATGTATTCCCGAATAATTATCTTCAATGCATGAATAAAAGTTTTCCACATTTCAACTACCACATGAATTAATGTTGTGAGACCAATGAAACTAATGAAAATTATCTTATTGGGGTAAATAGGTTGGCTGTTTTGATTCCACCCAATCATGAATTTTATTACTTTTGTTCTTACCTTGATTACTTTTTTTAACACGGTGGTTCTACACGAGTCATGTTTTTTCCATCCAAATTTTGTAGGTATACTAATAATTCCTAAGTTTCAAAATCAATAATGTCTTATTCTTTGGGAATGGTAGAATATGTGTGTGAATAAGACATTTTCAACATGATTATTTAAAAATTTAATTTATGTTATGTAAATATATTAGTGAAAAAATAATATTATAAGGAAAACAATAAAATATTAAAAAATTGTTGACATATTCCATAAACTCTTATTTTAATCTTAAATGATTGAAGGGATTTTTATCCTTAATAATGTATCCAAATAACATCCTTATGGCCTTTTATGATGTATAAGAAAATATCTACATTAGGACCACCATGAAATGATTGTGTTGTCCCAATGAAAGGGCCATCCTCAATTGAATTTTCATCTGACCTAGACATTATTTAGTCTCTAAGATAATAATTAACCAATTTCTATTTATAGGATATCGAACATAAAATATTTACTCTACCCATGATTCCACTATAAATGGCTCATCCTTTTACCCTTATATACTAAAAATTCTCCTTCATGAAGCCCAATTCATCAACTTTAACTACCCTTCTGTTATCAACCCTTTTTCAATAGAAAATAGGCACTTGAAATGTTGAATAATTTGACACATAAATTTTTTCAATGATGCCAAAGTATGATATATTTTTATAAATTACAATCATATCCTTAGAATTGGATGCATGAATTACTTATTCTATATGAGTAACACTACTATTTTTTCATCATACCACATTCATCATGTTCCTTTGTATTGAACATATAACTTACAATTATATAAATATTTTAAGATAATATATGTACACCCGGTCCTCTTAATATCCATATAATTCATTCAAAAATTAATTTTAGATTTATAAACCACTCTTTAAAATTATTATCATGAAACTATCCTATAAATTTTTTATTATAAGTATTTGATATCCAAATTTCATCCCTTGAAGAATTAAAATTTATAAAAATTACTTTTTGTGATTCAACATACAGAGAAACATATATACCATTGTGTAAAATGTAAAGGTGAGTGTGCTCCCACTCTGTAATGGAAACCATAACAACATCTCTTATAGAAATACCTTTTCCCCTAATGCATCAATTACGATGAGATTTTGGGAGACCAGTGTTATCAACATATGATAGGTAGTTGGTACAAAATTCAATGGCTTCTTAAAAAATACATCACTCTATAATACAACATTCTTGCCAACTTTGATTTTTGACATACCCTTTCAAAATAATCCAATAACGTTAAATAGGGTACATCCACTTATAATGTATAGAACCACATTACATGATATATCCAATCAATTGGATCATCAATTTAACCACCATATTAATGAATGATGACGGTAAGTACATTTCCAATCCACTTAATATGACTAAAATTTAATTTTCAATTGTTTTCAACATTTTCAGGTATATAAAATTAAAACATATATCATTGGAAAGAACAAAAATCTTGGTTAATGTGTGTTGAACATTTTTAGGAAGATTTCAAAAAAAATATAAAGGTATTAAATCTTGCATCAAAACATGAGAGTCCTATGATTTTTAGACCTTTAACATCAAATCAGTCATTGATATGATATTCCTGATATTTAATGAATAACCTTATGGAACCTTTACATCATTTAGAAAGTTGAAACACTAATATATACCTTTCTTAGAGATATTGTAAGATATAATAGGAAGAAATGTATAGTTTCACACTTCACTAGTTTCAAATCTTCCCTAATACCTATGTTAATAATGTCTAACCTAGCCTTAATTTCATCCTTTGTTTTTTGGTGTATTTTTATCTACATGCATTATATGGAGAAAATGTATAACATAAAAAAATTATAGTATTTTAATTTTAAAAAACTAACCTCCTTTTCTAATCTCTTTTAATAAGGTTTTTCAAAGAAGGTTTAATAAAAATAGTGACAACATCATACAATTTTTCAAACTATTGATCACCTGTTAATGGTGACAGTGTTGTATCTTGTTATGTATTCTCATCAAATGATGTTATCTATGACTAGTATTTTTATCGTTGGGGTAAAAAATTGTTACTTACTAAAAAAATAGTCTTCGAGGAATGATTTAATCTAACAAAGAGTGTACCTTATTTACATATGGTACACCCAAAAATTCGGTTAAAGATATATCTAAACAAATTTACAAAATACATAAATTCATTTATCATCCCACACAACATTGATCTCAAAGTGAAGTCTTCACTTATATGAGATACATATAATGTAACACCCGTATCCTACATCAATTTCACATCTTCATTAAATGGAAAAAAATAAACCTAAATGTCATTATAAGGTTTTTTGGCCCAGATATATGCAGAGAAAACATAAATTATTTGTGTTTCGTGCATGAACACAATGAAAAGTTTTAATTTACAAACATAACCAGCCATGTACCATGAGTTACACTCTCTACACAAAAAGTAATCACTCCATATATAGATAGTTCAATACATATGTTTATTTTATCATTTATAAATTTAAGAAACTCAGGATCAATCTTCTTCCACTGAGGAGTGTTCACTGGGTAATGTAGTTTTTCATTTTGATTTTTTGTATTTGTGTACCACATCAACTGTATAGTGGTATACGCACATCAATATAAACATGTAAACCTTATATTGATTTGAATGTTCTATATAACTTTTTAAGGATATGATTCATATTTATAGTATCAAGGCACACAACCCTTAGGCCATTTTTAAGTAATTCATGGTCCTTATGAAACAATATATAGTCATTTGGATTGGCATATATTCATCAAGAGATAATAACCATTGAACATTGAATTCGTTTAACACCATATGTTTGATAAGGAATTTCATTTTATTCTTATATAATATCATTTAGGAGGCCAAGTAAATAAAAAATGCTAGTATAGTTCCACTCACTTCCAAATTCAAAGTTCATAGCTTCAGTACTACTTACAATGCTTTGTATTTAGTACAAAAAGTATAAAATGGTCTCTTTGTATAACTCTTTTTAAATTTACAAATAGATTTGGAAAATCATGATGGTTATATTAAATTTACAATTTCATTTCTTCAATATTATATCCATCATCATACAGTTATAATCATATTAGATTATCCATAAATCATAGTATCATTCCAGTATACATCTAGTTTTCCACATGTTTAGTCAACTTTTTATAGCTTTGATCTATTCTATGACAGATCAAACATTCTTCAAAATCCTCTAGAATAATTTTTATTGAATAAAAATAACTTAAAAAAATAAATGGTTTTTTATAATGTTTATATACATGATCTGTTACAAAATTTCTAAACTCTTTAACCCCATACTCATACTCCTTTGTCATATGATTAACACCCATCCATTTTCGATTCACATCCATCCTATTTGGTTTAAAAATATTCATATTTTATAATAAATAAATAAATATACATAGGGTATGAATATAATGTATCATATTTTAATATCTATAAATTATAGAAAGTATAACTTAAATATATTACAAATTCTAATAAAAACCTGTATAAATGATATAAAATAATAGACATAAAACCTATTTTTTATAATAAAATGAAAATTATTTACATATAAAAAGCCGATGTTTTTAAATGAGTTAATTCTTATCTCTATCTATATATTTTTTACATAGTTTTAAGTAAGTAACTTCATGTACATTGTGATGATATAATTTTATGGGTCTTTTTCATTGATGATTTAATTAGAAAAATAGTGACGTTTTCTCAATTTTTTGTTATTCACAGTCCTCCTTCTTCCCCTATTCAATTTTTTTATCTCCCTTATTCTAAATCATTTGATATATTCCATATTCAAGGGGGTAAGTTTTTGAAAGAAATACAATATGGGATTAGTATTTTGATTTATAACATACACTCAAGAGACGTATATTCTATACTCATTCTTCAAGAAGAAAGTGAATGGTTAGTGTGCTCTGGGAGGATCACATCAATAGGATCTTGGTCATCATGAATCTAGAAGAAAAATCAAGAGATATGGGAGGATTTAAAGTATTCATTAACCAGTGACTAGATTTTTGAAAAGGGAGATATATCCTGATTTGTTGAGGAATTTATGTTAAAACAGTCATGTATTTGGGGAATATAATACTTGAATATAATCCCAATTGGTTATGGTTATGATCATATGGTATTTGAATATGTTGATGATATTATATTTCTTAGAAATATTGTTAGGTCCACTAGGTCGAATACCCTGAGAGGTGGGGGGGGGGGGGTGAATCAGGGTACAATAGATTAAAACTTTCTCCCTTTTGGATCATGTTTCATTGATAGAAAAAACTCAATTCTCTATTCCTCCTATGGAAATATATAGGCTGATATGAAATCATTCATAGGACAAAACGTTTTTTACTTTCTTCACCTCATTGGGCTACGTCTAAGGAACATACAACAACAATGTACCGATGTACCAAATTACCTAAGGATCACGACCAATAATGAGTACAATGTTCGGGCTAGATATTCTATGCCCAAGATCACTGAATTTACAAAGTTTAGGGTCTGATCATTGCATTCCCAAGGGTCACTCCAAATCCCTCTTTCTTTGGATCACTGCCAGTGGAAAGGGTCACTATCTTCCTCTTCCATCGCTCACTACTGTTAGAAAGGAATCCACTCATAGTTTATCAACTTGTAGGTCAAACACAGTTTATGGACATGTAGGTCCCATCTGTTTCATAAATTTCTATATACTTAACTATAGATAGATGCTCTTTTGAAGTTTCTTTTTCACTCACAGATGAATTCCACCTTCCCGGGTACTTCTAGGCATCAAAAAATTCTTTTGCAAACTGATTTGAAGCTCTCACAAGCTTTCTTTTGAAAATCGCAAACCGTTCTCATCTCCTGCATACTGAGTTCTAGGTTTAGTATACAGGACACCTTCTTCATGTACCTCTACCACTATCACAAACTACCCTTCATTCATGGACTTCATCCGCCTTCGCGATCCCGTACTGCTACCGCGTACCGATTCTGCAAACCTCCTCTGAGAAATCCCTTTTGTCTATGAACTATTATCTATTAATAGACTGCCTTTGTTTCCGCATACCGGATCTCCCCCCATGTACCACTTGTGGAAATCTCCCTCTTTCAAATCAGAGATTACTCCTCCGTGTACCGAGTCAATTTCTTCCGCGTACCGGACTTCCTCCTCCGCGTATCAGACTTCCTTTGCGGGTTAAGAATCCTCGCAAACACCTTCAACACGAACCAATTTTGGACTTTTATAAATTCCTAGAGCAAAATATGATTTCTAATGATGTTCAATATCTATAGTAATTGGTAGGATTATTGATTCTTATATAGGCAAAGATATCCTCTTAATTCTCTAATTCGAGATTTACCAAAATCTTCAATTTGGCCTCTGCCGCCTACCGATCTTCAGCCACCACGAACCACAAGCCATCCATAAACCATTTTACTATGCACTCCGCCTACTATATTTTATTCCATGTGGTTTATTTCCTCTACCGACTTCATCTCATCTGCATAACGCACCACCGCTCACCCACGAACTGCTTTTGGTTTTGTAAACCGCTTCGGCGTACCGTTTCTGCTGCTCTGTGTACCATTCCAAGAACATGGTATGCAATCCATGAATTAGGGTACATAGTTCTCATCCTTTTCCACCTTTAATCAAAGTTCTTCATGGCACTCACTTTTATGAAGAAATCCGTCATTTTCCAGCATTAAACTCTCGATTTTGAGGCCCTAAAATTTGGAAAACACTGGGAAACTGTGCGCCCTTAAAAACCTATCTTTGGAATGCACGAAACATACTCATTTGCGGTCAACTGGATTTGTCAACAAACAAAACCACACCCAAAACATACTGAGATGATGCTTTGAGGGATTTTTCCTCACAATCTCCCCCTTTGGGTTTGTTGAAAACTATTCTCATAATAATGTTGCACATTTGGTACCTCATTAATACTCCTTCGAACTTCAACAAGCATTCAATCCATGCGATTAAGATAGTGATCAAGTATTTTTTCAACACATACTACAATCCCACATGAGCAATGCTCGGTGTGATAAAAAATATTAAATTAAAAGTTCATCAAATAATCACTTCATTTCTGACACAAGTTGTTGATACCAAACTGATACCAACTGTTGAGTATTGGAAGCCTTCTGACACCATTCCAACACCACTCTTAATCTTTTATCAAAATTCTCAGCTATTGTGATATATATTCTTTGATCAATCACTTCTATAATTGTAAGATTTGATGCTCCCCTATCTTATAGCTCTTCCAAACAGCTTCAACTCAGCTTCAACTCCCCCTATCTTGTTGCTCCACTTAACAACTTCTCCCCATGTATTTTATCCCCCTAGAAGTCACACTTTCTCTCCCTTTGTCAACTAACCCAAAGGGCACTTCAAGGTTGTCCGAAACTGGGTAAAGAACACATATCAACACATTTGGGAATGAAACAACGCACCTTAGGGAGAGGGGGACCCACATTCACACTTTTTCAAGTGAAGGAAGTCGACTAGACTATCAGAGCCAGTCGATGCCTTTAAAATGATTCTTTGGGTAAGGACTTTGTTAGAATGTCTGCAACCTATTGTTCTGTAGGCACATACTTCAACTTCACAATCCCTTGATCCACCTTCTCCTTGATAAAATAATATATTATTTCAATTTTCTTTGTCCTTGAGTGATGTAATGGATTTTTGCTCAGATTTATAGCACTTGAATTATCATAATGAATTTCGATCAGAGAGTTCACTTCAATTGCCATATATTTAAGTTATTGATTCATCCACAATAGCTATGTGGAATCTTAAGTAGCTGCGATGTATTCATATTCTACTATGCTTACTGAAATGCAGTCTTGTTTATTTCTTAACTAAGAAATACAGAACCTTCCAATATAAAAGGAACCACTTGACGTTGATTTCCTATCATATGCTGAACCAGCCCAATCTGCATCTGTATATACCAATAACTATGGGTGAGATTTTTCATTATACGTTAGGACAAAATCCACTGTTCCCTTGATATATCAAATATTTCTTTTTACTACAATCATGTGACTCTCTTTGGGATTTCTTTGATACCTTGCTGCTTGGCATGTGGGAAATACAATATTAGGCCTTGTTTCTGTTAGGTACAATAGACTTCCAATGATTTTCCTGTATTCTGTGATATTAACTAGCTTTCCTTCATCATCTCATGACAATTTCAATCGGGTAGAAACCAGAGTCTTCTTCTCTTTGGAATTATCCATTCCAAACCTTCTCAAAACCTCCTTAGCATATTTATATTGATAAATAAAAGTGTCATTATTTCCTTGTGTCACCTGTAATCCAAGGAAAAATGTCAACTCTCCAATCATCGACATTTCGAACTCAATTTTCATGAATTCAGAAAATTGTCTACATTGTGCTTCAAACGATCCACCAAAGATTATGTAATCTATATAAACTAGCACCATCATCCATCGATTGTTTCCATTATTATAATACAAATTGTAATCAACTCCACCACACTGAAAACCAAGCTTCTTTAGAAACTAATCAAACCTTGAATACCATGCTCTTGGGGCTTGCTTCAAACCATATAAAGCCTTCTTCAATCGACAAACTATGTTCCCATATTCATAAATGATAAAACCATATGGTTTCTCAATGTAGAATTCTTCTTCTAGAACTCCATTTAGAAATGATGACTTGACATCCATCTGTAAATCAATAAACTTTCATTGCAAAACTATAACCAAGAATAATCTAATTGTCTCTAGCCTTG
This sequence comes from Viscum album, assembly GCA_963277665.1. Taxonomy (NCBI): domain Eukaryota; kingdom Viridiplantae; phylum Streptophyta; class Magnoliopsida; order Santalales; family Viscaceae; genus Viscum; species Viscum album. Next base: position 790,960,333 of record OY728138.1, on the reverse strand, counting down.
CAATAGGTGCGAATGTTTCGTTGACATCTATACCCTCTATCTTAGAGCACCCTTTGCACACAAGTCGTGCTTTGTTTCGAATCACAACACCACCTTCTTTCATTTTGTTACAAAATACCCATTTTTCCCTATGACATTCTTGTCTTTTGATCTCGAAACAATTTCACATATTTTATTCTTCCCAATTTGGTCAATCTCTTCATTCATTTTATAAACCCAATTCTCATCTCTAACTGCTTCATCAAAGCATTTAGGACCTACTTGTGATAAGTGTGATGCTTGCTGTAGAGACTTTATCCTTCTTTTCTGCACTGATTCGTTTTGATCACCAATTATGTTCTACCTATCAATTTCATCTATTCTCACTAGTCTCTAGAAAGACACTAATTTATTCTCATCATCTGAGTCTTATTCTGAATCAATCTCTAGATATGGAGTATCTCCTGATCTTCTTATCTCTTCATCCCTATCCTCTTGAGTCTGATCATGTATTTTCTAAAGATTCTGTTCATTTTCTACTATAGTCACATCATGACTTTCAACTATCTTTCCCAATCACTTATTGAATCATTTTTACGCTTTTCTTTTCTTTGAGTAGCCAAGAAATATCCCTTCATCCCTATGGGATTCAAATTTCCTATGTTTCTCCTCATTTATAATAAAACATTTACTTCCAAATATTCAAAAGTACTTTATTAATGTCTTCTTTCCATGATATAACTCATTTGGAGTCTTATCCTCTTTTGGAAAAAGTAAAGATTGTTTTGAAGTTTATACTACTGTTATCACTACTTCTTTCCGAAATTTCTCCAGAAGGTCTTTCTCAATGAGAATTGTTCTGGATATGTTGTTGAAAATCTGATTTCTTCTCTCAACTACTCCATTCTACCATGGATTTCTTACTACTGAAACTTGATGCCTTATACCATTTTTTTTCGAGATAATCCTCCACTTTGCTATTTGTGAACTCTGTTCCTTTATCTGTTCGAATCATTTGGATTTTATGACCAAACATGTTTTCATATTCCCGTCAATATCTTGTAATGCAACTGAATACTTTAGATTTGTGGGTGATTATTGAAACCCATGCCATTCTTCAATATTCATCAATTAATAGAACATAATATCTCATCCCATCAATAGAGATTGGGGAAATTGGCCCACACACATCAATATACACCAACTCAAGTAGTCTCACTGACTTTTTCTCCTTCTTCTTATATGTATTTTGAATGATCTTTATAAGGCCCCAGCCTTAAACCTTAATTAATCTTGAGTTATTACAAGATTACACATTGAGGATCTTTTCGGGTTTAGAGTTTTAGAGAATTAGATCATAAAACTTGCATTACATTCCACATATAAACAAAGTGGTTACATAAAGATAGTATTCTTCATTCCCATCAATGGAAACACATTTAAAATAAAACATGGATTATTTCTTGACACATCCTTGACTCTATCATCTTATCATGTACCTTTCCCTTGACCTATGAAAAACATTTCAAAAACTTGGGATGAGCATAAAAACTCAGTATGGGTTATAAAAAAAACATGTAAAGGAAACATGAGTTCATATATACATAAGAATGAAATCATACTTTACCCATAAAACATAGGCACTTTAACATACCTCATAAAATCATGAATAAATCATAGAAATCATAAGACATAAAGGTAACTTGAGGCATTCATAACATTCTTACGTAGGGAGTAACCCACTTGGTTACGTTTGGAATACCCATCACAGTATATTCCCTAAAATCTCTTCGGAGAAACCTTAACATTTCACTCCTTCACGTTACCCAATGCATTGGAGAGCTATAACGGGCTCACCCGCCCTTAGTTTATCACAGAACCACCCGTCTTCATAATAATTCCCAAGAACCATAACATAATCATATCATATCAAACATGCATAAAGGAAACATAAAATTTCTACATTTCAATCACGAGATATCAATACAACACATTGATATAAAGACATTATGAAAACCATTTTCAATACTAAAATAAAAGAAAAGTAAAACATGGTATTTATTTTTCTTTTAAAAAAAAGTATGGCTTGTAGAGGAAGCCGAAACTAAAATAACGGTCACGACAGCGGAGAAGTTGTTGTCGCCGCATACGTACGACAAAAACATTCCCTTTTGTAGTTTAGTAAACGCTTCGTATAAAAAGATTCCTTTTGAATAAACGTAAAAGTCAAAGGGGTTTATACACCGTATAAAAGAAAGTTGTGTATAAAATAAAATATGCCTCAACGAAAGGAGATTGAGACGAAGTCCCATACCTCGTATCCGACTTGACCGGACCATTCTTTAATCTCCTGAATAATAAACTTGAGTTAATCTCTACTTGATTATGAATCTTTTTCAAGTTAATTATTCCTTTTATACCATGTTATGAACATCATGTAATCAGTTATGTTAATAATGTTCATTTTGTCGGTATTTGGTTCTTAAGTCAAAAATAGACTTCTTACACTTACATGTTGTTATTTTGGTCAAAGGTTCATTATATCCAGAATGGTATTCATGATTTAGATATCATATATGTCATATATATCTAGTACATACTTGCATTTATAATATTACATAATCATTTAGAGGTAAGAAATGAAATGCACCGTTCATGGAGACGGTAAGCCGTACGTACGCATGAACGCTACTTTCATTTCTATTTCGTATTTTATAGAATGGAATCATAATGATATAAAGGTATATTATAATTCCAGTATAATATCATATATAATATCATAGTTCCATCCTTTATATGTCCCACATATGGTATTTAACGAATCAAATCACTTTAAGGGGGCGGTAGTCCGCACTTCCTAAAATGAAGATATCGTGTTTACCCATAATGGAAACCATAAAGGTATGACCAAAATGAAAAAAACAGAAGCTTAAGGAAAACATAAAAATATTATATATCATATATATAAAAATAGTGACATCATAATGGCCACCTTTGAAGGTGTTAAATGAGTGTTGAACAATCATCGTTTCGGGAGGCAAAATTTCGCCATCCACGGAAACCGTATGTTCTTTAACCATTTGATGTAGTTGTGTGAGAGTGTAGCTCAAATAAATATTATAACAACATCCTTGTATATTTAAGATACTGGTGTTGTTACAAAATAAGTAAATAAAAAGAGTTTAGGGGGTTGGAGAAGCAAAATAAAACAAATGAACATGAGAGAATGAATTACCTTTAAAAGTGTATCTCCTTTTGATTTGAGTCTAAAGGCTTCCTTTGAAAGGATTATGCCCAAAGGGAATCCTCTAGGATGAGGAGAGGGATGTGGAGAGAGTAAATGGGCAGGGTTTGGCCGAGCCAAAGGCTTGAGTAGTGTGTGAAATGAGGTAGAGATGGGGGCCTTTTATAAGAGGAGAGGAGGGGCACTTTTGGAAAGTAAAGAAATATTACTTTATTTGAAAATGTTTTTCGGTTTTAAAAGGTACCACATTGATATAATTCGTGGATAAGGTTATAAGGGTTCGAAATCCACTCATCCAATTGGTTTTGGCCATGTGTAGTTCATAGATTTTACATTGTCTTTCCATTTTATTTAAATCGTCAAATAATGATGTCATCGCTGCATCATTATTATGTCATAAATAATTTAGATTATTTAATGTCTAAAAATTATAAAAAAAATACTATGATGTAGGAAATCTTTTTATCTTTCCAATGACTATTTATAATCAAATATCTTATCTTTATAACCCCATGTAAAAATTGTTTTCGTAAAACATATTATGTTTGTGTCATTTTTACTTTAACATTTAATGAAAAGTTATTTATGTCATTTCCCAACCAAAATGTCTCCATGGGGTCCCCAAGTTGACCCATGGCTTTTCGTGGTCGGCCATGACACAACCAATAAGGTTGGGACATGTGTCTAGGTCATTTCATATTATTAAAGCATTATTTATACCTTAAACTACACTAATTACCACTAATCGCGATTAAAAACTTAATAAGTTACTATTCACCAAAAAATTATTTTAATCTCATTGAACCACATTTTACTTCTTAATGACAACTATGTATGTTGGATTTTCAAAATTCAATACACATTAGTGGTAAACTTTCATTTAACTGAAAAATCAGTTTGCTTGATTACCACTTAGTGGTTTCACTATTCATCAAAAATTGAAGTTTTTCAGAAAATTACCAAAAATTCACCCTAAGCTATATTTGATATTCCGAATTCAAAAATGAAGTCTATTTTACAAAATTAAAATCATATAAGTCACATTAATTAATTTAATAATTAATTCCCGCTGCCAGAGCAAATAGCGTGTTTTTACAAAACAATAAGTATCAAAAGATTGACACCAGTTTAAGTCTAATTTCAAAGTGAAATTGATTCCAATGACCACCATTGGATTAAATGGTAAAAATATATTCTAATTTCACTTCAAAAACTATTCAAAACATAATCTAATCATATAAATAAATTAGATTAAAAAGCAGTTTTGATGTAAAATGCAGTATTTTTCACTATTCATTAAAAAATGAACATTGTCAGAAAAATACCAAAAATTCACACAAGGTAAATTTTGATGTCCCAATCATAAAGAATAAGTTTATTTTGACAAACATAGTTTATAAAATTGTCAAAAGATAGATTCAAAAATGGTTTTCCATCAAAAGGCAGTAAAACAATCTTTTAAGAATATTAGTGTATTCCATGCATAAGATTGTATTTATTTTCTTTTTAAGCCTCTATAACACTATCTTAATCATTAATAGACATAGATAAAAATATCTATTATTCATTACTTACTTGGGATGTTACATCCTTCCCCCCTTTAGAAAATTGCGTCCCCGTAATTTATTTACTTATCGAATAAATGGGGGTACTTATCCCTCATTGCATTTTCAGATTCCCATGTTGCCTCTTCAATCATGTGGTTTTTCCACAAAACCTTTACCTGATGAATCACCTTATTCCGTAACACTTGCTCCCTGTGGTCAAGAATCTGGACCGGTTGTTCCTCATAAGATAGGTTCTCTTCCAGCTGAACTACCTCTGGACTCAAAACATGAGATGAATCTGGCATATACTTTCTCAACATCGAAACGTGAAAAACATTGTGTACCTGAGATAAACTCGGAGGTAAAGCCACTCGGTATGCAACTGATCCAACTCTCTCCAGAATTTCGTATGGTCCAATGAACCTTGGACTCAACTTTCCTTTCTTACCAAATCTCATCACACTTTTCCAAGGAGAAACCTTGAGAAAAACATGATCACCTACCTCGAAAGATAGATCCTTCCTCCGGTTATCCGCATAACTCTTCTGCCTGCTCTGAGCTGTTCTCATGTGTTTCTGAATCAGCTGAACTTTTTCTGCCATCTCTTCTACCAATTCTGGTCCCATCAACTTCCTTTCACCCACTTCATCCCAGAAAGCTGGAGTTCGACACCGCTTCCCATATAATGCCTGAAATGGCCCCATCTGTATACTGGAATGAAAAATGTTATTATATAAAAACTCAACCAAAGAAAGATGTTGGTCCCAACTTCCCTGATAATCCATAGAACAAGCTCGTAGCATATCCTCCAATGTCTGAATTGTTCGTTCTGACTGCCCATCTGATTGAGGATGAAAAGCTGTACTAAAATTTAATTCAGTACCCAACGACTTCTGAAGGCCTTTCCAAAAGTTAGAAGTAAACCTGAGATCACGATCCGATACAATGGAGAGAGGAACTCCATGTAACCTGACTATCTCTTTAAGATACAAACGGGAAAGTTGATCAAGAGAGAAAGTATCTCATATAGCAAGGAAATGAGCATATTTGGTCAAGCGATCAACAATAACCCAGATTGCATTATTACCTCGAGATGTCCTCGGTAATCCCACAACAAAGTCCATGGATATGTTTTCCCATTTCCACTCTGGCACTGGTAAAGGCTGAAGCATACCTTTAGGTAACTGCCGCTCTGCTTTAACCTGTTGACTTTTCAAACACTTCACAGTAAAATCAGCAATATCTCTTTTCATTCCATCCCACCAGTAATACTCCCGCAGATCTCTATACATCTTAGTACTGCCCGGATGAACTGAAAACGGAGAACTATGAGCTTCACATAACAACTCTCTCTTCAACTGTGAATCACAAGGCACACACAATCTCTTCCCAAATCTCAAAACGCAATCATTATCAATGTTGAATTCATGCAACTTACCTTTCTGAACCAGCTCTACCTTTTTCTGCAACTCACTATCTTGCTTCTGTGCTTGCCTGATTCTATCTGATAGAGATGATCTCCCTGATACCTGAAACAAAACAGAAGGACTTCCTGCACCAATAACTTCTATGACAAAGTTCATCAAATCCTTAACCAAAGGATCACGTTCCAAACGCAACATTGTTAATGAAGCATTACTTTTTCGACTCAAAGCATCAGCCACTTTATTTGCTTTTCCCGGATGGTAATGAATTGTACAATCATAATCATTGATTAATTCCAGCCATCTCCTTTGTCTCATGTTTAACTCTTTCTGAGTGAATATATACTTTAAACTTTTGTGATCGGTATATATTTCACACTTTACTCCATATAAATGATGCCTCCAAATTTTTAAAGCAAAAACAATAGCAGCTAGTTCCAAATCATGTGTAGGGTAATTTACCTAATGAGTTTTCAACTGTCGTGAAGCATAAGCAATTACCTGATCATTCTGCATTAGGACGCAACCAAGTCCTTTCAATGAAGCATCACTGTATATAACAAACTCACCATTCCTGGAAGGTAGTGCCAAAACTGGAGCATTCACCAATCTTCTTTTCAATTCCTGAAAACAATCATCACATTCTTTTGTCCAAATAAACTTAACACCCTTCCAAGTTAGCTTAGTCATTGGACTAGGTAACCGTGAAAAATTTCTAACAAACCTTCGGTAATAGCCCACCAAACCAAGGAAGCTACGAATCTCAGTTACATTTGTGGGTCTTGGCCATTCTTCCACAACTTTTGTTTTTGCAGGATCAACAGTTATTTCATCTTTAGAAACAATGTGACCAAGGAAAGAAATTTGTTGCAACCAAAACTCACACTTGCTGAATTTCCCATACAGTTTATTTTCTTTTAAGGTTTGCAAGATAACCGTTAAATGTTTTTCATGCTCCTCTTTACTTTTAGAAAACACCAAAATATCATCAATGAAAACCACCACAAACTTATCCAAGAACTCATGGAAAATTCTATTCATTAAGTCCATGAATACAGCAGGTGCATTGGTTATCCCAAAAGGCATTACTACAAATTCATAATGGCCATATCTCGTACAGAACGCGGTCTTCGGAATATCTGCCTCCTTTACCTTCAGTTGATGGTACCCCGATCTCAAGTCAATCTTTGAAAAAAACTGAGCTCCCTGGAGCTGATCAAACAAATCATCGATATGAGGAAAAGGATATTTGTTCTTAAAAGTGATATTATTCAAGGCTCTATAATCAATGCAAAGTCTCATAGAACCATCTTTCTTTTTAACAAATAAAATAGGAGCACCCCATGGTGATGTGCTAGGTCTAATGAAACCTTTCTCTAATAAATCTTGCAATTTCTCCTTCAACTCTAAAAGTTCAATTTGTGCCATTCGATAAGGGGGTTTTGAAATTGGCTTAGAATCAGGAACTAAGTCAACAATAAACTCAACTTCCCGATCTGGTATTATTCCAGGAAACTCATCAGGAAAAACATCAGGATACTCATTTACCACCGACAGATCATTAATCTGAACAGTTCCTTTATTTTCAACGACGTGTGCAAGGTAACATTCATTTCCATCTTTCACAAGTTTCTCGGCCTCTTGATATGTTATCAAAAGTAAGGGTTCATTCCTGTAAACAAACTGAAAGTCTTTCTGAAAAGAAACTTCTTTAGCTCTACAGTCAATCTTAGCATAGTAAATAGAGATCCAATCCATACCCAGGATAACATCAAACTCTACTAGAGGTAGAACAATAAGGTTTACAAGTAGGTTCTTTCCACAGATAAGGATAAGAAGATTCTTATAAATTATTTTTGCCTCGACACTTCCCCCAGGTGTTTTTACCAAAAGTTCAGGAGTCATTTATTGAGATGGTATTCCCATTTTACTAGAAAATGTTTCAGAGATGAAAGAATGTGTAGACCCCGAATCAAAAAACACACTGGCATAATCTGAAAAAACAAACAAAGTACCTGATACAACTTCATTTGATGGCCCGACATCTGCTGAAGTAGTTGCAAAGGATTTCACCACCCCTTTCTGCTTGTAGTCTAACTGCTCCCCATCAATCAAGCTCCTTGTCGGACACTCGTTTGCATAGTGACCCATCTCATTTCACTTATAACATTTCACTAACTGTAAATCAAATTTGTTCTTACCTTCACCTTGATCCTTTTCAGTGAATTCACGAGCCTTATGTCCCATCTTACCACATCGGTAGCACTTCCCAGAATTCAGAAGACATTCCCCAGCATGCCTTTTGCCACATTTATCACAAACTGGAAACTTAGTTCTCTTACCATCAGACTTTTTTGAAAAATTCTTACCTTTCTCCTTCCACCTCGGTCTCTTCTTCTGCTGGTTGTTATAGAAAACTTGGTCATCGGCAAACTCCATTTCCACTTTCTCAGCACATCGAACAAGCTTTTCATAACTTTTAAACTCACTAGAAGCTAATTCCCTTCGATACTTTGGCTTTAATCCTGAGTAAAAACGATTGATTTTACTATCAAGGTCCCGGATAAAATTTGAAGCATACCTTGCCAATCGAGTGAACCTTTCTTCATAGGTAGCCACTGAGTCTTCCTCTTCCCTCAATTCCAAGAATTGCTTTTCCATCCTAAGTCGAACATCCTTAGGAAAATACTTCTCAAGAAACATACCTTTGAATTCATCCCAGTCAAGAGCATCAATCTCATCGGCGTCCCTGATATTTTTAACCATAGACCACCACTGATCTGCTTCACCCTCCAAACGGTAAATAGCAAGACTAACCTTTTGATTGTCTGAAAACCCCATGACATCAAAAATATTCTCCAGTGCTTTAATCCACCCTTCAGCTAGCACAGGGTCAGATGATCCTCTGAATGATGGTGGATGTTGCCTCATGAAATGTTCCACCACTGACATGTTCCTCTGCGGTTGTTCTGGCTGATCTCGTGCATGGTTACCACCGCCATTTATCGCTTGAGTCAACTGCGCCATTACTGCAACAAACTGTTCAGTTCCAATTCCGACCATTTCTGGATGCTGATTCGGATGGTTATTTCCTTCTGTATACCTTCCTAGCACTGCTTCCCTGTTTCCTCTGTGGAAAACCATTCTGAACAAACATGTCTTAGATGAAGCAACATGGTAATCTTTAAATGCTATATCATTTCGAAAAAAAAATATTTTTGGATAATCATTTAATAGAATTCTAACTCCTAAAGTTATCTAAACCGACCTTTGATACCAACTATATGGCCACAGCCTTAAACCTTACTTAATCTTGAGTTATTACAAGATTACAAATTGAGGATCTTTTCGGGTTTAGAGTTTTAGAGAATTAGATCATAAAACTTGCATTACATTCCACATATAAACAAAGTGGTTACATAAAGATAGTATTCTTCATTCCCATCAATGGAAACACATTGAAAATAAAACATGGATTATTTCTTGACACATCCTTGACTCTATCATCTTATCATGTACCTTTCCCTTGACCTGTGAAAAACATTTCAAAAACTTGGGATGAGCATAAAAACTCAGTATGGGTTATAAAAAAAACATGGAAAGGAAACATGAGTTCATATATACATAAGAATGAAATCATACTTTACCCATAAAACATAGGCACTTTAACATACCTCATAAAATCATGAATAAATCATAGAAATTATAAGACATAAAGGTAACTTGAGGCATTCATAACATTCTTACGTAGGGAGTAACCCTCTTGGTTACGTTTGGAATACCCATCACAGTATATTCCCTAAAATCTATTCGGAGAAACCTTAACGTTTCACTCCTTCATGTTACCCAATGCATTGGAGAGCTATAACGGGCTCACCCGCCCTTAGTTTATCACGGAACCACCCGTCTTCATAATAATTCCCAAGAACCATAACATAATCATATCATATCAAACATGCATAAAGGAAACATAAAATTTCCACATTTCAATCACGAGATATCAATACAACACATTGATATAAAGACATTATGAAAACCATTTTCAATACTAAAATAAAAGAAAAGTAAAACATGGTATTTATTTTTCTTTTAAAAAAAAGTATGGCTTGTAGAGGAAGCCGAAACTCAAATAACGGTCACGATGGCGGAGAAGTCGTTGTCGCCGCATACGTATGACAAAAAAATTCCCTTTTGTCATTTAGTAAACGCTTCGTATAAAAAATATTCCTTTTGAATAAACGTAAAAGTAAAAGGGGTTTATACACCGTATAAAAGAAAGTTGTGTATAAAATAAAATATGCCTCAACGAAAGGAGATTGAGACGAAGTCCCATACCTCGTATCCAACTTGACCGGACCGTTCTTTAATCTCCTAAATAATAAACTTGAGTTAATCTCTACTTGATTATGAATATTTTTCAAGTTCATTATTCCTTTTATACCATGTTATGAACATCATGTAATCAGTTAAGTTAATAATGTTCATTTTGTCGGTATTTGGTTCTTAAGTCAAAAATAGACTTCTTACACTTACATGTTGTTATTTTGGTCAAAGGTTCATTATATCCAGAATGGTATTCATGATATAGATATCATATATGTCATATATATCCAGTACATACTTGTATTTATAATATTACATAATCATTTAGAGGTAAGAAATGAAATGCACCGTTCATGGAGACGGTAAGCCGTACGTACGCATGAACGCTACTTTCATTTCTATTTCGTATTTTATAGAATGGAATCATAATGATATAAAGGTATATTATAATTCCAGTATAATATCATATATAATATCATAGTTCCATCCTTTATATGTCCCACATATGGTATTTAACGAATCAAATCACTTTGAGGGGGCGGTAGTCCGCACTTCCTAAAATGAAGATATCGTGTTTAACCATAATGGAAACCATAAAGGTATGCCCAAAATGAAAAAAACATAAGCTCAAGGAAAACATAAACATATTATATATCATATATATAAAAATAGTGACATCATAATGGCCACCTTTGAAGGTGTTAAATGAGTGTTGAACAATCATCGTTTCGGGAGGCAAAATTTCGCCATCCACGGAAACCGTATGTTCTTTAACCATTTGATGTATTTGTGTGAGAGTGTAGCTAAAATAAATATTATAACAACATCCTTGTATATTTAAGATACTGGTGTTGTTACAAAATAAGTAAATAAAAAGAGTTTAGGGGGTTGGAGAAGAAAAATAAAACAAATGAACATGAGAGAATGAATTACCTTTAAAAGTGTATCTCCTTTTGATTTGAGTCTAAAGGCTTCCTTTGAAAGTATTATGCCCAAAGGGAATCCTCTAGGATTAGGAGAGGGATGTGGAGAGAGTAAATGGGCAGGGGTTGGCCGAGCCAAAGGCTTGAGTAGTGTGTGAAATGAGGTAGAGGTGGGGGCCTTTTATAAGAGGAGAGGAGGGGCACTTTTGGAAAGTAAAGAAATATTACTTTATTTGAAAATGTTTTTCGGTTTTAAAAGGTCCCACATTGATATAATTCGTGGATAAGGTTATAAGGGTTCTAAATCCACTCATCCAATTGGTTTTGGCCATGTGTAGTTCATATATTTTACATTGTCTTTCCATTTTATTTAAATCGTCAAATAATGATGTCATCGCTGCATCATTATTATGTCATAAATAATTTAATTTATTTAATGTCTAAAAATTATAAAAAAAATACTATGATGTAGGAAATCTTTTTATATTTCCAATTACTATTTATAATCAAATATCTGATCTTTATAACCCCATGTAAAAATTGTTTTCGTAAAACATATTATGTTTGTGTCATTTTTACTTTAACATTTAATAAAAAGTTATTTATGTCATTTCCCAACAAAAATGTCTCCATGGGGTCCCCAAGTTGACCCATGGCTTGTCTTGGTCGGCCATGACACAAAAAATAAGGTTGGTACATGTGTCTAGGTCATTTCATATTATTAAAGCATTATTTATACCTTAAACTACACTAATTACCACTAATCGCGATTAAAAACTTAATAAGTTACTATTCACCAAAAATTTATTTTAATCTCATTGAACCACATTTTACTTCTTAATGAAAACTATGTATGTTGGATTTTCAAAATTCAATACATATTAGTGGTAAACTTTCATTTAACTGAAAAATCAGTTTGCTTGATTACCACTTAGTGGTTTCACTATTCATCAAAAATTGAAGTTTTTCAGAAAATTACCAAAAATTCACCCTAAGATATATTTGATATTCCGAATTCAAAAATGAAGTCTATTTTACAAAATTAAAATCATATAAGTCACATTAATTAATTTAATAATTAATTCCCGCTGCCAGAGCAAATAGCGTGTTTTTACAAAACAATAAGTATCAAAAGATTGACACCAGTTTAAGTCTAATTTCAAAGTAAAATTGATTCCAATGACCACCATTGGATTAAATGGTAAAAATATATTCTAATTTCACTTCAAAACCAATTCAAAACATAATCTAATCATATAAATAAATTAGATTAAAAAGCAGTTTTGATGTAAAATGCAGTATTTTTCACTATTCATTAAAAAAATGAACATTGCCAGAAAAATACCAAAAATTCACACAAGGTAAATTTTGATGTCCCAATCATAAAGAATAAGTTTATTTTGACAAAAATAGTTTATAAAATTGTCAAAAGATAGATTCAAAAATGGTTTTCCATCAAAAGGCAGTAAAACAATCTTTTAAGAATATTAGTGTATTCCATGCATAAGATTGTATTTATTTTCTTTTTAAGCCTCTATAACACTATCTTAATCATTAATAGACATAGATAAAAATATCTATTATTCATTACTTACTTGGGATGTTACAATCTTACCCTATTGGGATGAATCACACATTTAAGTACGATCACATGATAATCTAGGGAGATTTTGAGATTCATCAAATCTTAAAAGATCTTCCAAGGAACCTTGGCTTATGTGACCAAGATGCTTATGCCATAACTTTTTTTCTTCATCCATGGATAGAAGGAACATATCTTATTCTCCACTCACGAGGTAAATATTCCCTTCCGTACACTTTCCTTGCAACACAACAACACCATCATTTGTCTTAGTGATACATAATTTCTTGGAAAAACTTATGGCATGTCCTGAGTCACACAATTGACTAACACTAAGAAAGTTGTGACTAAGACCCTCAACAACCAAGACATCTTATCGTCTAATGTCTTTTTCTCCGAACATGGATTTTCCTGAACCAATAATTCTCAAGCCCTCATCATTACCAAATCTTACAATACCTTCTTTATCATACCTGATTTCCGTTACTAGATTCTTATTTACCATCATATCGGAGGTGTATCAATTGTCAATTATCCATATCCCTATGCGATATGATGCCTTGAATGTAATTCCTACAATCATAGCCTGCTCAACCCTTTTATTTTTGAGCGAAGACTTTGAATTCATAACCGACATGGAATGATAATCTTGATCTTCCTCAGTATATAGTGGGTCAACTTCAACTATAGAGCAACAAATCGATTTTGTACTTTCATCTCACTTGAATATACTTTTGGCTTCCTATTAGGAACAAATTTAGTTTGCCTTGGCACATTCCTATTCATTGTTGATGTGCAATATTTTTCCATATGTCTGAGACCTTTACACCTGAAACAATTAACGTAAAATGATGACCTGTAATTTTGAAATTTGTACGACCAAATTTTTTGGTCTTGTTCCCTTTGGTACCTCTTTTATATGGAACATAAATTTTGAGAGTGTCCCATTTTTCCTCAACAATAACATCTTATGTGAGGTATATTCCTGTGTGGTAATGATGCACCATTTTTTGTGCCTTGTGTTCTCTGAATCTTCTAATTCTACTTCATACCCAAATCAGTCTTCAGTCTTGGAGTGGGTGCTAGTGGTATGACTTGAACCATACCTGCTTTCTATTTTAGATCATGCCCCATACCGGCCTTATTATTCATAGTGGATTTGTGATTCTATTCAGATGGAACACTCTATTCAAATATAATATTCTCGATTTCCTATTTGATTATATCTTCTAGTAGTTTATCATGATCTTCACTTGTTTTCCATAGATTGACAACTTCGTATTCCAGTTGTTCAATAATTTTGATTTGATCTTTTCCAATTTTAGTCAAACTATCAATTTTAATTTTTTGTTCTTAAATTTTGAGTTTTTACTCAACCACCTTTTCGGAGCTTTCTGGCATTGAAGACCTCAAATTTTCAATTTCTTCATTCATCTCAGAATTCTCTTCTTCTTGCTGCTGCATAAAGATTTTGGCTTCACGAACATCTTTGTTAGCTTTATTTGTCTTGGCTATCAAAATATCCATCTCTTAAAGGGAAGATTCTAATTCATCCTAAATATCAACTCTTCATTCAATTTATCCTTCATTGTCACTTTCTTCTCTTGTTAAATAATTTCTAGAAACTACGACCAAAGCATCTACTTTATGATCTGTACAGTCCTCTAACTCTTCTGCCATATATTCTTATGAACTTTCATCTTCTCTTGGAAGAAGATTATTCTTTTTGAAAAACTTTTTTCTAGTACTTCTCCTCCATTTCTCATTTGATGAATACTTATTTTGAGGAATTTCATCATTTTATTCATTTTCATCATCAAACTTCTTAGGACACTTTGATAAAAAATGCCCAATATTTCTACATCAAAAGCATGAAGATGGAAGTTTACCTTTGTACTTTCCTTTTCGTCTTTGTAGATTAGAGGATAGAAATGACATGAAATCATCCATATTGCCTTCCTCCAGACTATCTTCAATAGAGATATTCTTCATGGCCTTGAACGCCACTTCCTTTGACTTCCCCCTTTCTACTGCATCATTTTCATCTTTTCTCATTTCATATGATACAAGGGTACTGTGCATGTTATCTAGTGTCATCTCTTTTGGGTCTTTGTCTTTCAACACTGAAACTTTCAGATTGAACCGCAATGGAAGTTTTCTCAAGATTTGTTTCATAATATTTATATCTTCAATGACTTCGCCAAGAGCCCGCATGTCTTCCATAATAATATTTAGCCTGTCTAAGAATGCATCAACAGTCTCATTGCGATTTATTCTGAGATACTCATACTTGTTCCATAGAACCTGCATCTTTTCTTCTCAGACTTTTGTGTCACCCTCATAAATGTCTAACAATTTTTCCCACATTGCATGTGATGTTTTACAGGACACCACCTTCATGTAAATTTCATTTTATAGGGATCCCCCTAAAGCATTGATCCCTTTAGCATAAATATCCAATTCCCTTCTTTTTTCTTTCGATAAAGAAATACTATTAATGTCAGCTGATATTCCATGCATAACTGCTGTGAAGACGTCCATCCCAACTGATTGGAAGTAGTGCTGCATTCGATTCTTCCATAGTTGAAAATTATTTCCATCGAAGATCTTAATTCCTTTATGACTGAACACCTCCATTTCATATTCTGAGAGAGAACCACTAACTTTCAACCTTTCCCTCTAATAGCAATTGTTAGGTCCACTAGGTCAAACACCCTGAGAGGTAGGGGGGTGAATCAGGGTATGGTAAATTAAAACTTTCTCCCTTTGGGATCTTGTTTCGTTGTCAGAAAAAACTCAATTCTATCTTCCTCCCATGGAAATATACAAACTAATATGAAATCATGTATAGGACACAATAATTTTTACATGGTTCACTCTCACAAGGCTACGTCCAAGGAGCATACAACGACAATGTGCCGATGTACCAAATTCACTAAGGCTCATGACCAATAATGAGTATAATGTTTGGGTTAGATCTTCTATGCCTAGGATCACTACCTTTACAAAGTTTAGGGTCTTCTCACTTCATTCCCAAGGGTCACTCCCTATGCCTCTTTATCTGAATCTCTGCCGGTGGAAAGGGTCAATGTCTTCCTCTTCCTTTGATCACTTCACCTGGAAAGGAATCCACTCACAGTTTATCAACTTGTTGGTCAAAAATTGTTTATGGACATGTAAGTCCCTTCATTTTCATGAATTCATGCATCCTAAACTATAGATAGATTCTCTGTTGAAGTTAATTTATCACCCACAGATGAATTCCACCTTCCTAGGTACTTCTAGGTACTAGAAAATTCTTTCACAAACTGATTTGAAGATCTCACAAGTTTTCTTATGAAAATTGTGAATCATTATCCTCTCCTGTATACTTAGTACCAGGTTTGGTATGTGGGAAGCCTTCTTTGCATACCACCACCACTACTGTGAAATTCCCTTCATCCGCGGACTGCCTTCACCTTCACGATCACGTACCGCTACCGTGTACTGATTCCGAAAACCTCCTCTGCGAAATCCCTCTTATTCGCGAACTGTTCTCTGTTTGCGGACTGCCTTTGCTTCTTCATACCGAATCTCCCCTCTGCATACCACTTGCAGAATTCTACCTCTCACATAATAGATATTCCTCCTCCGCGTATCAAGTCAATTCATTCCACGTACCAGAATTCCTCCTTCGCATACCAGACTTCTTTTTTAGATTAAGAATCCCCGCAAACACCTTCAGCTAGAACCACTTTCATAGTTTTCCGAATTCCCGAAGCCAAATATGATTTCTAATGATGTTCAATATCCACAGTAATCATTGATATTATCGATTCTTATATAATAAAAGATATCTGTTTAATATTATAAATTGAGATTTACCAAATCTTCAATTTGGCCTCCACTGCCTACCGATCTTCAGCCAACACGAACCGCAAGCCATCTACAAACCAATTTCCTACGTGCTCTTTGTACCGTCTTTGCTCTTACATGGTCGATTTCCTCTTCCAACTTCATCTCATCTGTGTACCACACCGCCGCTCACCTGTGAACCACTTTTGGTTCCACAAACTACTTCGGCGTACCATTTCCGCTACTCCGTGTACCGTTCCCCCAACATGGTACACAGTCCATGAATTATGGTACGCGATTCTCATCCTTTTCCACTTTCTTCAAATTTCTTCATACCGATCACTCTTATGAAGAAATAACTCCATTTATAATAATAAACGCTTGATTTTGTGGCCCTAAAATTTGGAAAACATTGGGAAACTGTGCTACCTTAAAAACCTATCTTCAACAAACACCAAACATACTCATTTGTGGTCAACTGGAATTTTTCAACAAACACAATCAGACCCAAAACATACCAAGAGGATTCCTTGAGGGTTTTTTCCCCAAAAAATATGTATTCTATAATCTTAAAAATGGGTGATGAGGATTTTAAAATGGGGCCTCAACATATACCCTTATACACATAACTATACTAATTCTCAAATATGTTTCAGGATTCAAAGACTCACCTGGATATTTTGGAATCCCCCAGTTTTAAAAAATTTGATTTTGTGCTTAGGGTTATCCCAGAGATGGATATAAAAAATGAATCCAAATTAAGGTATTATGCAAGAGTTCTTGTAGACGTTGATCTTCAACCACTCCACCTAGAAAAAGTGATTCTTATTACTAAGGGAGATAATATTGATGTTGAATTTTAATATGAATTTATCCCCAATTTTCTCAATTTCTATAAATTAGTCAGACATAATGTT
The DNA here is from genome assembly GCA_963277665.1 of Viscum album. Classification (NCBI taxonomy): domain Eukaryota; kingdom Viridiplantae; phylum Streptophyta; class Magnoliopsida; order Santalales; family Viscaceae; genus Viscum; species Viscum album. The sequence goes on along the minus strand of OY728138.1, from coordinate 790,942,560 downwards.
ACAAGTTACAATAATTTCGGGAATATGTAATTACAAAAAGGCATTATACTTACATGGATACTCGGAAGATAATACATAAATAAGGAATGTGATAACGTGTCTTTGAAAATAGCGACTCTTCAATAATTACATAGAAAAGATTTAATGTTTTTGGAATACCTTTAATTTTTAAGGATAATTAAAAACTCGATACTAAGAAAGAGTAGTTGAGTCCTTTAGGAAAGTCCCTAAATAGTTGAAAGATCAAACCATTTTAATATCAAATAATAAAATTTATAGTTGGGATATCAAACCATTTTGATTCCACTAAACCCCATTACAATTTAAAAATAATATCAATTATTCCATTTTTTCAATTATTTTGTTGGCGATCAATATCTATAGTGTATATTTATATAAATAAAATGGAATAACAACCCAAAAAATTGAGAAAATAAAGTAAGATTGAAAAACCAAAAGGTCAAGAATGAAAAATGACAGATTTAACCAAAAATAGGGAATAAAATGTAAAAAACTAGTTACAGAACATATAGGGGAAGAACTGTTACATGAAAAAGGGAAGATAAACTCCAAAAAATATTGAAAACCACAAGAAAGATCGATTGAAAATCCATAAAAACATGTTTGTAATATCTTACCTTTGGTTTTTAGGTTTTATTTGTCCCAAAAAATGAGCTCAGATACTGCAGAAAATCTTGGGAAGATAAACCCAAAACCAATTGTGAAAATACATAAAAGAATAACTGAGAATCCTTTAGAACAAGTTCTAAATTTTATACATAAAGTTTTGAGGTTTTATATTTCCAAAACAATCAACTTTGGCTGTAGGAGAGCTTTGGTTCCATGAGTGGTTGAATGTGATTCAAGGAAAAAGTGACCCACTAGTGTTTTATTTCAAAAAGGGGAAATGGTTTTATCATTGGCAACTGAAAAGAATTGAAAAAGGAAATTTTATCACTGCTAAAAAAATAATCACTAAAAAATAAAGTTTTTTTCATTACTTTATTAGCAGTGATAAACCAAAACCTTCATTAGTGTTAAAATCCACTGAAAATAGACATATTTATGTGTGATTATTCTTTAGTGATTATAAAATAAACTTATATCAGCACGTAATCTAGCACTAAAAAAACACAAAAAAATGAATAAAAAAATAACTAAATAATATTAATTATATAAACAACAAAATTATTAAAAATGAATTACACTAATCATTTTAATTTAAAAAAATTAGAATTGAATTTAAATAAATTGATAATATAAATTACAAACATATTAAAATATTAAATTATACGAAATAAAAATGAAAGAAATATTAAACATATAAATTACAAGCATATTGAAAATATTAAAACTCATTAAATGAATATGTATAAATAAATATTATAAATATATATAATAAATGATATTATAAATCAATAAATATTTAAAATAAATAAATAATATTAAATGAATGAAATTTAAAAATTAATAAATAAAATTGAATAAATCACAAAAATATTTTAAAAAGAGAATTTATAACATTAATTACATAAATTAAAAACATATAGAAAATGAATAAATATAAATCAATTAATAATATTAATTATATAAAAAAAATTAATAAAAAAATAATTATATTAATTATTTAAATTAAAAATATTAACAAATGCATTTAAATAAATTAATAATAAAAATTAAAAATATACAAACATTCTAAAACGTAATAAATAAAAATGAAAAATATTAATCATATACATTTCAAATATATTGAAAATAGTAAAACACAGAAAATAAATATAGGTAAATAAATATCAAATAATATATAAATTCAAAAAAATTAAACATTAATAAACATTTAAAATGAATAAATAATATTAATTGAATGAATATTAAAATTGAATAACTAAAATTGTACGAATTTAAAAAATAGTTTTAAAAAAGTGAATTCATAAAATTAATTACATGAAATGAAAAGATATAATTAATAAAAAAATGAATAAATAAATAATTTTTTATAAATAGAAAAATTATTAAAAATAAATTATTTTAACTATTTAAATTACCAGAATATTAAAAAATGAATTTTAAAAAACTAATAATATAAATTACAAACATATTAAAGATATTAAACTTAATAAATAAAAATTAAAAAGATATTAATCTTATAAATTAAAAACATATTGAAAAAGTTAAAATATAGCAAATAAATATGTACAAATAAAGTTCTAGAAATGAATAAATCCCAAAAGCATTAAAAATTAAGAAATATTAAAAACGAATAAATAAAACTGGATGAATTAAAAAAAATAACTTAAACAAGTGAATTCAAAACCTAAATTACATGAAATGAAAACACATAAAAATAAATAAAATTGAAAAAATAATATTAATTATATAAATAAAAAAATTATTATATATGAATTATATTAACTATTTAAATTAAGAAAATATTTTTAAAAAATATTAATATTAATTATAAAAATTATAAACATATTGAAACTATTAAAATATAATAAATAAATATGTATAAATAAAAATTAAAATATGAATACATTCTTAAAATATTAAAAATAAAAAAATATCAAAAATATTTAAATTACAAAAAATTAGAAATAAATAAATAAAATTGAATATATTATAATAAGATTTAAAATGAATAAAAAAATAGTTATATTAAATGTGTTAAACCTATATCAATATTATGATAAATTTATTAATAAAGTTATCAACATTATAAAAAATGTTTTATCAATAAATGTATTAGTGAATGTATTAATTATAATTAAAAATATCATTGATTATATAAATGAATAAATGTTTTATAAATATTTTATAAAAAATTCATAAATAATAATAATATATTTTTTTTGAGGATATATGAATAATTATAAAACTAAAAAAATTTAAATATACATATTTTAATAAATTTATATAAATATATTTAAAATTTGTATATAGATATATATTATTAATGTTAATTATTTATGTGTGTATTGTAATTATTGTATTTAAAAATATAATTAATTATTAAAAGATAGAATATTTCATTATAATTAAAAATAATATTATTTAATTAAATGTGTAAACATTTGGAAAAAATATTTAAAATATACACTACGAATTAGTGAAATTAATAAAATTCTAATATTTTATTTCAATTACTTATATATAAAATATGCACAGATTTATGAAAGATATACCAGAAGGGTATAATCCCTATGCTTAATGGGATGAGATGTCGTTCACTACCCCAACCCATTTAAGATATGAGCAGTGACACATTTTTTACACACACACAACAATTATTATTTTATTAAAGGATAAAACCAAATTATAGAAGGGGTCAAGGGGATCTAAAATATATACTTATTGTTATAGAAATCACATTTATAAATAAATAAATATGTAAAAAAATTAAATTATTCAGAATTCCTTTTAACAAATCTATTTTTTCCCACATAAAATACATCCTTTATCAGTGCTAAACAAGCATTGATACATCTTATACTTTTATCAGAACTAATTAGAATCCTTGGTAAAAGTCTGTAACGTCCCGACCTAGATGCTATTAATTCGGTGGTTCAAAATGGTTTTTTATGAGTCCTCAAGCACACCTCCCTATATGTCAGAGGCTATCGACTAGAAACGAGGGCCTAGGGTGTGACAATGGGGAGAGTATGCCCTCATATCAGTGTAAGAAAACAACAAAAATAGCTAAGTAAAATACACAATATTAAATTAAATAGACTTAAGAAGTAGAAGATAAACTATAGAAGAATATACTTTAATAATAAATGTAAAAGATATAAAAATTATAAACAACTATTTCATACATATGACACTGGTCACCTATTGGGATGAACATATAGACACAAGAGTACAAAAAGAAACTGAAATAAAAGTACAAGGCTCTACTACTAACTCCGAGCTAGATAGCGTACCCGCTCTCCAAAAACTTTTTAACTACACTAGCCTAACCCAACGAACCCACATGAGTGGATCTGCTCAATCATGCAGCTTTGGGCCGCAACCCTACACACCATGAAACTGTGATCAACCTAAAAAGCACACATAAGGTCTGTACACACACTGAGGTTCAAGTATAGGGGTGAGAAATAATCTCAGTAGGCCACCCCAATGATGAAACTATAAAATGATTAGATAAGTAAATTCCCTTGAAATTTGGTCATCCTACCTGAGAAACATATGAAAAGGTAAGTGAAACAAATTACGTGAAACCATAGTCAAACCCCCGGTCTATAATCCCAGTCGACTGGGCAAGTGACTTCATGAATGTAAATATTAATATTCATATATATGTATATTCCCATATATATATATACACACACATAAATAGTAATATACATGATTAAGGTGAATGAAATAACATAAAACCAATAATAGTCGACCCTTGGGTCTATAATCCCGTTTTCCTAGACATCCTATGTAAGAGAATTGAGCTAGACGTCATGCCACTCAAGCTATGTATCATTAAGTCAATATCAAGGTCCATAATCCAAATCGGAATATTCCTGCTTCTTCCACTTCTAGAAATGTCTTTAGTAAAGACATATCACCATAGTTTAATACTCCTCCTAACCCTAGGTTCACCCATACTTACCACCAATCACTGTAAATAAGGGTTTCAGGTAAGTACATTTGGAAATCTTGAAAATTGTCACTGATCTATATGACATGATGCTCACTCCATGTTGTTGGGAAAAAATCCCTCAAGGTAACATTGCAGTATTTTTGGGTTGATTGTGTTTGTTGACAAAGTAGGTTTCCATGGAGAATTGTCGAGTTCCCGAGAATTTGCTGACAATCCATGTTGACAAAGAATGATGAAAAAGGAATGGACGATCTGGAGGCGGTACAAAAGAGCAGTACAAGGTGGCGCCGTTTCCCAGTGTTTGCCAAATTTTTGGGGTCCAAAATTTGGAGTTTGGTGAGCATCGCAAAAATAGGATATCCATGAAGATCATATTTTTATATGGAAAAGGCATGAATTTCGCAAAGAGAGGATGCATGGATTGGATTTCACAAAGACCAGAAAAGTGGAGGCGGTGAAGCTTCGTGATTACGTCAAAGCTTCACGAACGACAGAGTTGAAGCGCATCACGGTGGTGAAGGGATTTGTGAGGGAGCTTCGTGGCGAAGGCGTGAAATAATGTTGACGGTGATGCTCTGCGATTGCGATGAGCTCTGTGATCCAAAAATTACCGAGGTGCTTCGCGATTTGGATAGAATTCCGACGGAAACTTCGGAGCTTCGCGATTTGAGATGACGTGGTGTTGACTTCGCGCGGAAAGTTTGAGGGTCGGTGGAATCGCCTATAAATAGAGGCCGACCCCCTCAAGAGAAGAAGAGAGAATTTTCAGAGAAAATCATTTGCTGTCGGTTCGCGAAGGTAGTTCGCGTAGCCTGTGTGATTCGCGAAAGAAGAGCTTCGTGGCGGCTATTGTAGCTCTGCGAAAGTTGTGCGCTCCGCATTGGCTCAGTGAGCTTCACGAGGGAAGTTACTCTGCAACGACTTGAGCTTCGCGGTAGTGCTTCGCGGTAGTGCTTTGTGAGAGTGCTTCACGAAAAGGCAGGATCTTCGCGAAGGCTTGTTTGAGCTTCGCGAAATTGGGAGCCTCGCAAAGTAGGGTGCTTTGAGAAGGTGTTTCTAAAGGTAGTTACCTAGTGTTTAGAGGAAAACTGGTATTCATAAGTGGATGAAAGTTGAACTATAACAGAGAATCCATCAACAGTTAAGGATGCATGTATTCATGAAAATGAAGAGACCTATAGGTCTATAAACTGTGAGTGGATTCCCTTCCAGAGCAGTGAGCTTAGGAAGAGGAAGAAGGTGATCCTCTTCACCGGCAGTGAGCTAGAGAGAGAGAAATAGGGAGTGACCCTTGGGAAAGCAATGAGATGACCCTAAACCTTGCAAAGATAGTGAGCCTGGGATAGAGTGACTGTACCCAAACATTGTAATCTACAACTAGTGAAGTATAGTGGAATTTGGTACGACCAGTAACCTGTTGGCGTATGCTCCTTGGACGTAGCCCTTAGCGGTGAACCAAGTAAAATTGCGGTGTCCTGTGCTTGCTTTACTTTCTATTTATATTGTGCAACAGGAAAGAGAGAGAAGAGTGTTTTGCTTAACAGTGAAATAAGATCAGAACAGGCATTAATTTTAAATTAGTCATACCCTGATTCACCCCCCCTCTCAGGTTATTCAGCATTGTGGACCTAACAATTGGTATCAGAAGGGAAGGTTGGTATTAGGTCTTCTCTCAATGGAGGTCACTAATCATAAAGGGATTTCGATCTTCGACGGATGTAATTTTCAGATATGGAAGAATCAAATGAAAAACTATTTCCGATCTTTGGGAATGGATGTATTTTCAGCAGCAATGCATGGTATCACAACTGATATTAATAGTGGTGCATTATCAGAAGCTGAGCATAGATAATTGGATACTAATTCCAAAACAATCAATGCCTTAGCGGGAGCCCTTTCCAATCCCATATACACGAATGTGATTTCATGCAAAACGTCACATGTCATGTGGGAAAAGATTTTGAATATATATGAAGGGGATAAAAAGGCCAGAGAGGCAAAGCTGCAGGTGTTGTGGAACAAATATGAAGATCTGAAAATGAACCCGAATGAGTCTGTTGACACATTCTTTGATAGGGTAAACATTGTTGTGGAAGATATGCGAGGTCTTGGAGAAGTCATTGAAGACCTAAAGATCGTAAAGAGCATCTTGAGGAAACTTCCACCTCGGATCAATCCAAAAGTTTCAGTACTAGAATATAAAGATCCAAAAGTGCTGACACTGGTGAACTTGCACAGTACCTTGGTTGCATATGAAATGAGGAACGATGATAATGAGGCTGTGGAAAAGGGGAAGTCCAAAGAGGTGACATTTAAGGCCATGAAGAAGCTCACCATTGAAGATTCTCAGGAAGAAGAAGAGACAGATGAGGTAATGTCATTCCTCTCCTCAAATCTTCAAAGGGGAAAAGAAAAGTTCAAAGGGAAACTTCCAATAGCTTGCTTTAGATGTGGAAAAGTTGGTCATCTTGCTGCAAGGTGCCCCAAAAAGTTTCAAGAAGAAAACGATGAATATGAAGTTGAAATTACGAAGAAAAAATATTCAGCCTATGTGAAAGGGAAGAAGCGGTTCAAGAGAAATTTCTTCAAGAAGAAAAATCTTCTTTCATAAGAAATTGACAGTTCAGATGAGTCTGAGTGTGAAGAAATTGAAGAGATAGAAAACTGAAAAGATCATGGAAAAAAGGCAATGGTGGCTGTTGTCGATAGTGCTCATCAAAAGGATGAAACTGATGCAGAAGAAGAAGAAGAAGTTGAAGGAAGAGTTGATATGGAAGCCGAATTGGAAGCAGGTCTTGAGGAGATAGATGTTTGGAGAGCCAAAACAAAGAAAGCTAAAAAAGTGGTTCGTGATGCCAAACACTATATGCAACAACATGATGAAGAAAATTCTAAGCTGTTAGAAGAAATTGAAAGACTAAAATCCTCAACACCAGAGAGCTCAGAAAATATTGTTCAGTATAAGCTTAAAACTGAGGAACAAAAGAAGGAGATTGATTGTTTAACTAACAAAGGAAAGGAGCAGGTCAGCCGTATTATAGAGCTGGAAGAAGAAGTGGTCAGTCTGCAAAGAAAAATGAAGGATCAAGAAAAACTCTTGACCTCCAATGTAATGTCAGGAAAATAGGTCATTCCAAAGAATGAAAAGGTGAAAGGGGAGCCTAGCTGTTCAGCAGGAAAGAAGCAGCATTTGAGCTCAGACGTTAAGGCTGATTTATGGCTTGATAAGAAGCAAAAATCTGTGGCATTTGAAATCAGACCACAAGCACCCATCCTAAAATTGAAGGTTGATTTTGGAACAAAGCAGAACCAGAATATTTGAAGATCCGAAGGGAAAAATCGTTGTGCTGAAGTAACACTAAGGAATGCACCTTACATCAGGTGTTTTTGTTGTGGGAAGATGGGACATTCACAGTATGTGTGTTCCATAGCCAAGAGATATCGAAGATAACAAGAACATAAGTGGCAGCCAAATAAAGAATAATTTCACAGAACATATTTCGAAGGACACTGTTTTTGGTGCGGAGGATTTGGGCACATGGCTAGGTATTGCACTTCGACCATTCAGAGAAATGTGCCAAAACAGAATCAAAACGTTCGCAAGAAGTAGATCGATAAACCTACAAGTGAGTTAAAAATGCAGAATAGATTTGCAGCTTTTCAAGATGAAGCTGGTCCATCATACTCTGAGAAAGAAAAAAAGCCTCAATCCATTCCAAGTATGAAAGAAAAATCATGGACCAAGAAGAATAAAATTGAGAAGGCCATGGTGGCAAAGATTTCCCTTAAAGCATCAGACCGCTCTGGTGTGTGGATCCTTGATAGTGGTTGCACATCTCACATGACAGGTAATAAGGATCTTGTTATAGGCATACAATATGACAAAGAAGGAGTTGTCAAATTTGGAAACGATGAAGGCATGAAGATTGTTGGCTCAGGGAAATCCAAGTTTGGGGGCAAAGAAATGAGACATGCTAATTTCTTGGTAGTAGAGGGTCTCAGTCATAACTTGCTCAGTGTCAGTAAACTATGTGACTCTGGGCACTCTATCCAATTTACCAAGAAGATGTGTATTGTTAAAGGAAAACATGGAGCAGTCATTCTATAAGGAAAATTAACAAAGGGAAATCTTTACCTGGTAGGTGGGGAAGAAGATTCATGCTTTTTATCCAGAGAAGAAGAAAACTAGCTGTGGCATAAGCAACTTGGTCATCTATGCCAACCATCCATGGAAGATCTCGTAAATTGTGATGCTGCTAGAGACCTTCCCAAACTCTCACGTGATCGCACTCATACATGTGATGCTTTTCAACAAGGGAAGATCATCAGAAAGACATACAGGCCAAAGGAACACAAATAAACTAGAGTTCTTGAATTGGTGCATGCTGATGTATGTGTACATATCTCACCACGAGCTATAAATGGGAAAAGGTACTATGTTCTTTTCATTGATGATTTTCGAAGAATGACCTAGGTATTTGTCATTACCAATAAGACAGAGGTGTTCAGTTTCATAAAGCAGTACATGAGGGAATCATATTGGAATCTTGGGCAGAAAATTTTGATGTTCCGTACAGATAACAGTACAGAATTCACAAACAGTCAAGTGGAAGAATATCTCGAGAAACATGGGATAAGGCATCAAGTTTCATCAGTGAGAACTCCCCAACAGAATGGAGTGGTTGAGAGGAGAAATCAGATCATCAACAACATGGACAGAATAATGCTTATTGAAAAGGACCTACCAGAGAAATTTTGGAAGGAAGCATTTTTGACATCGGTCTATATTTCAAATAGGTCTCTGTTGTGTCCGAATCAAGGGAAGACTCCGTATGAAATGTGGTACGGAAAGAATCCAATGCTGAAATACTTTAGATTCTTTGAGAGTAAATTCTTGATTCTCAATAAAGAAAATCATAGGAAGTTTGAGTCCCGAAGATATGATGGGATATTACTTGGCTACTCAGGGAAAATCAAAGCATATAAATGTTTCAAAAAGAGGATGAGAAATTTTTTTGAGAGCAATGATGTCACTATTGTTGAAAATGAACAAAATACTCAACGAACCAGTGACCAGTTTCTGGATGAAAGTGATGAGGAGATAAGTAACACAGGGGGAGTAGAAGTGGAAGAGGCAGACTCAGAAGAAGATACTGATGATGAACAAGAAAGTGTGAAGTCTGTGTCTGCAAGAAAGTCGAAGAGTCAAGCTGAAATTGATAGGAAAAATATCATTGGTGATCAGACAGCTCCAGTTCAGACTCGAAGAATGAAGTCATTACGGCAAACATCTTTTTTATCTCAGGTGGAGCCAAAATGTTTTTCTGATGCATCTGAAGATGAAAACTGGGTTCAGTATATGAATGAAGAGCTAGATCAGATTGAGAAGAACCAGACATGAGAGATTGTTTCGAGGCCAGCAGACAAGAATGTCATCGATACTAAATGGGTCTATCGCAACAAGATGAATTAAGATGAAACTTTGATTCGAAACAAAGCATGACTAGTGTGCAAGGGATACTCCCAGATAGAGGGAATAGATGTAGATGATACATTTTCACCGGTTTCAAGGCTGGATACAATCAAATTATTTTTGGCCATAGCAGTGCAAAGAAAGTTTAAAGTGTTCCGGAGGGATGTAAAATCCGCATTCTTGAATGGAGTTCTGGAAGAGGAGGTGTATATTGAGCACCCAGATGGTTTTCTCATTCATGAGGATGAGAACAAAGTTTGTAGGCTGAAGAAGGCATTGTATGGGCTAAAATAAGCACCAAGGGCATGGTACTCAAGGCTTGATCAATATTTGAAGAAGCTTGGTTTCTAGAATGGAGGAGTTGATTACAACCTCTATTTCAGCAATGACAGTAATCAAAGGATGATGGTGCTAGTGTATGTTGATGACATAATTTTTGGCGGATCAGATGAAGCTCAGTGCAGATATTTTTCCGAATTCACGAAAAATGAGTTTGAAATGTCAATGATTGGAGAGCTAACGTTTTTCCTTGGTTTACAGGTGACACAAGGAAGGAATGGAACATTCATTTCTCAATACAAATATGCCAAGGAGGTGTTAAGAAGGTTTGGCATGGAAAATTCCAAAGAGATGAAAAATCTGGTTGATACCCGGATGAGATTATCAAAATATGAGGATGGAAAGACATTTAATATCATAGAATACAAGAAAATTATTGGAAGTTTGTTGTACTTGACTGTGACAAGGCCTGATATTGTTTTCGCTACATGCCAAGCAGCGAGATATCAGAGTAATCCCAAGGAAAGCCACATGCTTGCAGTGAAAAGAATACTTTGGTATATCAAGGGCACAATGGACTTCAGCTTGACATATAATGAGAAATCTCAAACAGAGTTATTGGGATATACTGATGCAGACTGGGCCGGTTCAGTGGATAACAGGAAATCAACATCTGGAGGTGCATTCTATCTTAGCGGACTATGTATTGCTTGGTTAAGCAAAAAGCAGGATTTAATTTCATTAAGCACCGCAGAAGCTGAGTATATTGCGGCCACTCAAGCATGCACACAGTTATTATAAATGAAGTAGCAACTTGACGATATGGGAGTTGAAGTGAAGTCTCCGATCGGAATCCAGTGTAATAACTCAAGTGCTATCAATCTTAGAAAAAATCCAGTTCATCACTCAAGGACAAAGCACATTGAGATCAAGTATCATTTTATCAAGGAGAAAGTGGAGCAAGGGCTTGTGAAGTTGGAGTATGTGCCTACAGAGTTACAGGTTGCAGATATTCTAACAAAGGCCTTACCAAAGGAAGATTTTGAGAGGCATCGACTGGCTCTGGGAGTTCAGTCGACTCCCCGCACTTAAAAGAGTGTGGATGTAGAACCCCCCTCTCCCCGAGGTATGATGTGTTTTTCCCTAATGTGCTGATATGTGTTCACTACTATGTTACATAATACAAAGGAGTGACCTTTGGGTTCGTTGACAAAGGGGGAGAAAATAGTGATTGTTCAAGGGGAAGACAATGTGGCTATTTGAGAAATCATGACAAATACGGGGAGAAGCTGACCAGTGGAGCAGTAAGATAGGGGGAGCAATGAGAAAGGGGGAGAGTTTTAAATCTGACAATGCTAGAAGTGATAAATCAAAGAATTGATATCACAACAGCTGAGGATCGTGATAAAATCAGAAGAGTGATGTTGGAATGGTGTGAGAAGGTGTCCAACTATCACGAATTGGTATCAGTGTGGTTCAATAATTGGTATCAATTTAAGAATTGGTATCAGGTTGGAATCGACAATTGGTGTTTGACATGAAGTGATTCATTGATGAACTTTTCATACTACTCTTGTTTCTCACGCCGAACATTTCTCATGTGGGCTTATAGTACGTGTTAAGTGAATCCTTGAACGCTATCAGAATCGAAAGAGGCGAATGGTGGTGGCGGCTGGAAGAAGACTCCATGAGGTATCAATGTGTAGAAAATCATTCTGAGAAGATTTATAAAGAGTTGTCAACAAACCTAAAGGGGGAGATTGTTGGGAAAAAATCCATCAAGGTAACATTGCAGTATTTTTGGGTTGATTGTGTTGGTTGACAAAGTAGGTTTCCATGGAGAATTGTCGAGTTCCCAAGAAGTTTCTAACAATCCATGTTTACAAAGAACGATGACAAAGGAATGGAGGATCTGGAGGCGGTACAAAAGAGAAGTAAGAAGTACAAGGTGGTGCCATTTCCCAATGTTTGCCAAATTTTTGTGGTCCAAAATTTAGAGTTTGGTGAGCATCGTGAAATTAGGATATCCATGAAGATCATATTTTTATATGGAAAAGGAATGGATTTCACGAAGAGAGGATGCATGGATTGGATTTCACAAAGACCAGAAAAATGGAGGCGGTGATGCTTCACGATTACGTCAAAGCTTCGCAAACGACAGAGTTGAAGCGTATCACGGCGGTGAAGGTCTTTGCGAGGGAGCTTCACGACGAAGGCGTGAAATAATGTTGATGGTGATGCTCCGCGATTACGACGAGCTCCGTGATCCGAAAATTGCCGAGGTGCTTCGCGATTTAGATAGAATTCCGACAGAAACTTCAGAGCTTCACGATTTGAGATGACGTGGCATTGACTTCGCACGGAAAGTTTGAGGGTCGGTGGAATCGCCTATAAATAGAGGCCGACCCCCTCGAGAGAAGAAGAGAGAATTTTCAGAGAAAATCATTTTCTCTCGGTTCGCGAAGGTAGTTCGCGTAGCCAGTGTGCTTCGCGAAAGAAGAACTTCACGATAGCTATTGTAGCTCCGCGAAAGCTGCGCGCTCCGCATTGGCTCAGTGAGATTCACGAGGGAAGTTGCTCTGCAAGGACTTGAGCTTCGTGGTAGTGCTTCGCGGTAGTGCTTCGCGAGAGTGCTTCGCGAAAAGACAGGAGCTTCGCGAAGGGTTGTTTGAGATTCTCAAAATTGGGAGCCTCGCGATGTAGGGTGCTTTGCGAAAGTGTTTCTAAAGGTATTTTCCTAGTGTTTAGAGGCAAAGTGGTATTCATCATTGGAGGAAAGTTGGACTATAATAGAGCATCCATCAACAGTTAAGGATGCATGTATTCATGCAAATGAAGAGACCTACAGGTCTATAAACTGTGAGTGGATTCCCTTCCAGAGTAGTGAGATTAGGAAGAGGAAGAAGATGACCCTCTCCACCAGAATTGAGATAGAGAGAGAGAAATAGGGAGTGAACCTCAGGAAAGCAGTGAGCTGACGATAAACCTTGCAAAGGCGGTGAGCATGGGATAGAGTGACTGTACCCGAACATTGTAATATACAACTTGTGAAGTATAGTGGAATTTGGTACGACCAGAAACCTGTCTGCGTATGCTCCTTGGACGTAGCCCTTAGCGGTGAACCAAGTAAAATTGCTATGTCCTGTGCTTGCTTTACTTTATGTTTATATTGTGCAATAGGAAAGAGAGAGAAGAGTGTTTTTCTTAACAGCGAAACTAGATCAGAACATGCATTAATTTTAAATTAGTCATACCCTGATTCACCCCCCTCTCAGGGTATTCATCTTTGTAGACCTAACACATGTACATATAGTCAAATGTCTGAGCCCTAGGACTCAGTTCATAGGCGGTCATGAAAATTGAGACTCAGATAATCCCTAAGGGTCTCACCCTTATGTAATCTATAAAAGAAATGCCCTCCAGATCCAAGTACATACTTGACATCCATTCAGAGGAAGAGCATCATTGGTGCATCCAAATGACCCTAGGGGGAATCCTAGACATTAATCGAGGAGAGTGTAATCATCCATTGAGTACCAGTATTATCAACAGTGAGGAGAACCATGTTTACCACTGTAATATAGTAATCAACTAGAGAGATCTTAATCATCCACGTCACTTGGGAGAATATAATCATCCACTAGTATAACCAGATCTAGATGTATGTAATCATCCTCACCACATGATAGATAGAGGAGAGAATAATCATCCTCATCACTCAAGAGATCATAATCATCCATGAGTATCATTACCAAGGATTCCATACTCGTATATAATAATCACTGAGCTAATAGACAGATCACATGAAGAACCTCTAGAAATCCCCATAATATAATAATAAAAAATAAAGTCTCAATAACCAGATCTAAGCTAGATCGTCTGGGTATAAAAATGATAAAAAAAATAACATGTATCAGAAGCTGAATCCATGGAAACACATCGAGTCATCCCAAGGGGAAAGAAGATTCACCACATCAGGATCAACAACCACTAACCAGAAATCCCCTCTGGTAATCATCACTGCAACAATAATAAACATGTGAAAGTACAAATAAAAGAGTGAGGGTGGATGAACACCTAAACCCAAACCTACTACCAAATACCCATGGGATTAAAAGTTTAGAACAAATCCAAAGGCGACACCCACTACCACCTCCACCCAAACCCCCAACACAATAGCTCAGGTTCGATCAAACATTGGGGAACCCACTAGGTCTCTTAGTTATAACACTAGAGAGGAATCCTACTCAAGATCCTCATGGTCTATATATAAGTGAAATAATCCTACTCAAGATGATTATTTGTGAATGAAAAATGGGGGAATCCTATATGGTATCCTTGAAGGTAAGTAAACATAGAAATCCTACTTGGGGTCCTTAGAATGGTACATAGGAAGGGGAGTCCTACATGGGACCCTTAAAAATGATGCAAGAGGTATATGAATTCTACACGGGATCATCGGAATTGTATATAAGTAAAGGGTTCCTAAAAGGGATTCAATAAGTAATAGGAATAAGATAGATAAATCTTACATGGGATCCTCTAGGTTGAAACGTAAGAAGAGGAATCCAATAGGGGATCCTTGCAAGCAACTAAAATCACGTCCTGTTAGGACAAAAGGGAAAATCTATCATGGGAGACATCCTCAAAGGAATGATATAATAATTAGTCATGGTAAATGGCCCATGGACATCATAGATCAAGGAATCACTCTCATGAGACAACTATATTTTTTTACTGGATGAAGAACCTATACATTTAAGAAAATGCTAGAAATTCCACTTAAGAGTCCTCTAAACACCTTAAGGGTTTTACCATCACGATCTATATGGAATGTTACCCAGAATTGATTACTAATAGGTCCAATTATTAATTTAGGGAATAAATATATGATAAATAGGAAAACCCTTGAGAAGGGTAGAAAATGAGGATTATAGAACATGTCATCGCTAGTACACGACATGTACCCTCAAGTCCCCACCCAGACATGTACTCCATCCAGACTTGGAATGAAAATGCCCAAGTACACAGTGTGATGAACTTGTACATGGTGTGTACCCTACATGGGTTACTTTATAGTGTATCTCAAATTTCTTGGCCATATATACTTCCCAACTGTGTACATCTAAACAGTGTGTGACCCACACAGGGTCTGGTCATGTACTTTACACGACATGTGCCCCTTAAATGGGTAGCATGGATGGGTACTCCGCTACATGGATGAGTCCTAGAACATGGAGTTTACTTCCCAAAGATCATCTTCCCTAAACAAAAAGAACACATAGTGTGTGTTTTCTAAACCACACACTATGTAGATAGGTTTTCCTGAACGAAAAACCCTAAAATCATCTGAATCACACATTTCCTGCATAAACAACAAATCGACCCACAAGGGGTCCTGAGAAAGAAAAATAGTGGATTAAAACTTGAAAATAATTAATCTATAGAGATTTTCATCAAAAAAAGAAAAAATACCTACCTTTGGGTGAAACATATTGAATCTTGGCCCATTTCTATGCTCCAAAGCTTCCATACGACGATCTGAAACATGTTGAGCTCTACGGTGGCACCCTTTTTCTTATCCCTATTCTTCTATATCTTCCTATCACATTTTCTCTCTAGGTTGTATGTAGGGGGATACATATGGATCGTGTGTGAGAATCCATAGGAGGAGGAAGAAAATAAAGGAGGAAAAAGAAAAGAATGACATGAAACCAGAAGAAAAAAGAATAGAAAAGAAAAAGGGGCCCAGGCCGGCCCCAATGTCTAACTTGAGTTTATGCCCCCACCTAGGAAAAACTTTACATTTTGGACTCAATGATGTAGACAGAATCACAATATGATCATCCATTCAAAAGATATATCCAGACAAACCCATGCGAATAAATTATTATTTAATTTAATAAATATTAATTATTTCGATAATATTAGAATGTATCAGAATTCCACCAAACTCATATACTTGGGTAAAAACTATATTCTGGGACCTTTAGAGTGGTCATAAAAATTATTTGAGATTATATTATAGGTTAAAATCACTATTTTACCCCTTATAAGCATATGAAGGTGAAAATTAAAGTTTCTACTCAGAATCCGAGTCCAAAAAAACACTTGTCATTATAACATCCCCACCATAAACTTTACAGTCTCTTAGAATCCTCGGGGTAAGACTAATAACCATGGTCTCAACCCAATCATATGAACAACAAGCTATCTTGGCTATCCAGTGACTAGTCTCATAGTGACAAAAACTATCTCTTATATGAAAGATGTTAACAATTATAGATTTGGTACTTCCACCATAGGAATACCCTTATAGTCATATCCAAACTAGACTCTAAGCCCAATGAACGATGAAAAACAGACAAATTTCATCTTAAAATGAGGGTTATAATACTTAAATGACTAATGGTGCACTCCCCACCATATTGATTACCTTATACCACTCCTCAAGTGTAACCAAAACATGTTACCTTATCAAGATAGGATAGTCATTAAAAAATAAAAGAAACTAAATGTAGGGCCGACACTATCTTAGATTACTCATGACGATTTCAAGATGGAGCATAATCATATCTAACCATGATTAAACTAATATTTCTATCAAAAGGTGTGTACAAATCTCTCAAAAATTTTCTCACAATGAACAAGGATTCACTTGGATTTAACCAACAAATGACACCACATCTTCTAAAAATGGGTGTCCATATCCAAACATGGGTCAACTATCTCATGAAACCTGATTTTTTTCATGTCTCCTCTACCAAGAAGGGAATTTGAAAATCTAACCACAACTCCTAGAAAACCATTCCATTGAAATTACTTGAAAAAAACGGTTCTCAGCTCGCACACGATCACTCACCGATTTACAATTTCAAACGGTACCACGTGAAACCAGAATATACCTTTATAATTTAACTCATATCCCATGATTTTTCCATTAAATACATATGATAATCATGAAACATGGGACGATAATATTATTAATCCAAAATATCCCTTATAATTCTACTTCAAAATCGAGAACCTCACCCACGCCATGATTTATTCCATGATCACCTGTCACTCGACATCATTCTAGTTATGAGAATCAACCCTCACTCTAACTACATTAGTAACAGCCGAAAAAATGGTTGGACATGCTAGACACAAAAATAGTCATACCCCTTGAAGCTAGTACTGATACCAAAGCTTCCCTAGTGATTGTTAAAAGATGAAAGCATCAATATGCCTATATCATAAAACTCGAGCACCTACCGTGTATCGATTTCAAATGAGAATATAAACAAGGTAATTTCCAAAAACTACATTCATAAACATAGGAAAACCTCCCAATCAAGCATCCATAAAAAAACCAAGAAAAAAAAACATTTACCTAAAAGGGTCCGGGTCAAAATTAAGGGTCTCTAGGTCTCCCACCTAGCTCTAAAAATAATTTATCAAAAATGGGTCAAAAGTTCTAACCACCTAGCCTAAAATATCAAACCTATATAAGGATGGTAAAGATCATAATGACCTATGAGGGTCAAAAATGAAAACACATCCTACAAGGGCCCTGATTGTCACCAAGTATCCTCATAAGTAATTGATCCCTAGAGATCAAGATACCAACAAAGAAAAAGATACTGAATTGACACTAACCATTAATACACATATAGTAATACACCCCTCAAGGTCTAGTTCAGAAGGAATATCTTGCTACCCATTAACATCATACTCAGTGATCTGACTAGATAACCATAATGGGGGTTATTTAATTAGAATTTCATTCTAATATATGCAGGAAAATACTATATAGATTGTTACTGACACTTTAAATAACAAAACCTAAGAAAACAAAACCCTACAATGGGTATAACATAGGGGGGTCATGTGACCAATCAACTAATAAGGGTCACTGCACCTCCCATCCAAGAGGACTGATTCATCATAATCTCCACCAAAAATTTCATTGTGGATCTATATTACCTGCCATTAGATGTAAATATATATAGAATTTGTCTTAATTGAGTAGAATTTCACCAAAAACCTGTACAGAAAAACACTATTTAGGTTTTTGTTGAATCTTTAAACAATTGTCTGACTACCATCAGTAATAACCACACACTAGAAGGACTATATGATGTAAACCCTACTTTCCAAATATAATGCATGATATGCCTGCTGCCTTTGCTAACCAAGAGTAAAAATCTATCCCCGGTCTCCTTCCAATAGGCCAAGAGCTAGAAATCCATAATAAATAATAGCATCCACACAAAACGTGCATCGATCAAAGAAAAAATCATATATAAATGTAACATAAAAGTTCATAACAGTAGTACCATACCCCAGAAAACTAGAACTTCTTACCAGAACAAGTGTTCTCAATGCACTAGTTTGATATCCATCACAGGTTCTGACACATTGCTAATACTCCCATCTACCACATCCCAAATAGTAAATCCAAGGAAAGGAACACCTCTGATACCACTTTGTAATGTTCATACCTGGACGCCAATAATCTGGTGCTCGAATTAAATTTTTTTATGAGGCCTTAAGCACACCTCCCCATATGCCAGAGGCTACCGACTAACATCAAGGGTATAGGGTGTGATAGTGGGGATACTATTCCCTCATATCAGAGTTAGAAAGCAGTATAAATAACTAAGTAACATACATACCATTAAATTAAATAGATTTTGGAAGTAGTAAATAAACTAAAAAATAACAAGAAATAATAATAAATAAAAAATATATAAAAATCCCAAACATCTATGTCATATATATAACACTAGTCACCCACTAGGTCAACCACACAAATGAAGGAGTATAAAAAGAAACTGAAATAAAAGTATAGGGATATACTTCAAACTATGAGCCAGACCACTTACCTGATCACCAGACACTATAAAACTATAATATCCCAACCATAAGAACTCACATGAGAGGATATTCTCAATCATGAAGCCCTAGTCCTTATCCCTATCCACTATAAAACTGTGGTCAACAGGAAAAGTAGACATAAGGTCTGTATGCACATCTAAGTGCATGTGAAGGGGTGATAAATAATCTTAGTAGGACACCCCAATGAGAAACCTATAAAATGATTCCTTAAATGAAAGGTCATAAAATATGATCAACCTAGATGAGACACAACTAAAAATTAATGTAAATAAAATAACATGAAACCACAGTCAAACCCTAGGTTCATATTCCCAATTGATTGGGTAAGTGTCATTATGTATAATTATATTTATATGTGTATATATATATTCCAATGCATATAAATATATACATAAATATTTATATGCATGATTAAGTTGAATGAAATAACATAAAACCAAAAATAGTAGATCCTTGGGTCCGTAATCCCGATCACCTAGACATCCTATACAAGGGCATTGAGTTGGACATCGTGCCAATCAAGAGGTGTATCATTAATTCAATCTATGGGTCCATAATCCCAATTTACATACACCTATATCAGCCAAAAATAGAAATTTCTCTAAGAAATCTATGTCACCATAGGGTGATACTCGACCTAACCTTGGGTTCACCCTTACTCGCCTCTAATCACTATAAAGAAGGAATCCATGGATGTACATCCAAACATCCTAAAATTGGCCACTAAGCTAGACACTGATATTCTCATTATACATAAATATAATACAATATATGATCCCTTGGTTCGACCCATAGACATTCATGACATTGTGACTCGGATAATCCCTAAGGGGTTCAACCTTAGGTGATTTGTAAAAGGATTTCCCTCTAGATCCAAGTACATTCTCAATATCAATTCATAAGAAGAGTATAACCAATGCATCCACTCGACCCTTGGGTACATCCTAGGAATTTATAAAAGAGAAAATAATAATTCATTGAGTACATGTCACATTAATGGTGACTACCACCAATTCCACCAATGTGATTTAGTAATTGTCCAGGGAGAGAATAATCATACCCATCACTCTGGAGAGAATAATCATCCTTGAATATAATCAGATCTAAGAGAGAAAAATCATCCTCATTACATGCCAAAAATAGGAGAGTGTAATCATACTCATCACTTGAGATAGTTTAATCATCCATGAGTATCATTACTCGAGACTCTATTACTATATATAATAATCACATGCTCAATATCCTGATCTCATGAAGCACTTATGGAAATATCATTCATATAATAATAAAAAATATAGGCTCAACATCCAGATCCTAGGTAGTACCTATGGTTATAAAAATAATAAAATAATAACATGGCTTAAAATCCAAATCCTAGGAAAACATGTCTGGACACCACAAGGGGAAATAAAACGCCTCATGTTAGGCTCAATAACTACTAACTAGAAATAAGCTCTGGTAATGATCGCTGTAATAGTAGTAAACATGAGAAAGTATAAACAAAAGAGTGAGGGTGGTCAAAGACCTAAAACCAACACTACTACCGCATCCCCATGAGATTCCATGTTCCGAACAAGTCCAAAGGTGACTCCTAATAAAATCTCTACCCAAATACCCAATGCACTAGCTCAGGGTTTTTCAAACATCAGGGCACCCACTAGGCCGCTCAAGTCATAACACTGAAGAGGAATCCTACTTGGGATCATAGAAGACTATACATAAGTGAAGGAATACTACTCAGGATCCTTAGATATTAATGAAAAAGGGTATGAATCCTACATGGGATCCTTGATGGTAAGTAAAGAGAGTCATCTTACCCAGGATCCTCAAAAATGTACATAGGAAGGGGCATCTTATACGAGATCCTTAAAAATGGCGTAAGAGGCAGATGTATTCTACATGGGATCCTTTTAATGGTATATAGGTAATTTATTCCTACAAGGGATTTCCTAAGTAATAAGAATAAGATAGAGGCAACCTACATGGGATCCTCTAAGTTGAATAATAAGTAGAGAAATCCTATAAGGGATCCTCAGAAGCCACTAAATTCACGACCTCTTAGGATAGAAGGGAAATTATTTCTTGAGAGTCATTCTTAAAGGAAATCCATATGCATTAGTCATGAGATATGGATCGTGGAAATATCAGATCAAGGTCAAAATCTATAGAGACAACTGGATTTTATTACTAGATGAAGAAACTCTCCATTAAAGAAAACCCCTAAAACGCCACTTAGGAGTCCTCTAAACACCTTAAGGGTTTTACCATCATGATCTAAATGGAAAGATACCAAAAATGGACTACTCATGTTTCCTATTATGACTCCAGGGCATAAATATATAAGAAATAGGAATACCCTTTAAAAGGGTAGCAAAGGAGGAGTACACAATGTGTCAGCCTTGGTACACAACTTGTTCCCTCAAGGCCCCACTTGGGCTTGCAGTGCAACCAAAATTAGCATGTAAACACCCAAGTATATGGAGTGTCGGTACTATACATGAAGTACACCCTACATGAGGTACCTACCCATGTACCTCAAATATCTTGGCCACATATATTTCCTGGTCGTGTACATTTACATGGCGTGCTATGCACACAAGGTCTAGTTGTGTACTTTATATGGCATGTGCCCTTTACTTGGGTAGCCTAGCTGGGTACTCGATTACAAGGATGAGTCATAGTAAATGGTTTGTAAAGACCACAAACGACATGTACTTTCAAAATATCATATCCCATGAACAGGAAGAACAAAAAATGCATGTTTATTGAACCACATGCCATGTAGACAAGTTTTTCTGAATAGAAAACCCTTAAATCACCCAAATCACCACCCCAAAAACAAAAATCGGCCCACAAGGGGTCCTAAGCAAGAATAATAGAAGAATAAAACTTGAAAATGATTACTCTACTAGGATTTTGGAAAAAAATTGAAAAAAACTACCTTTGGGTAGAATCCACTGAAGCTTCACCCATATCCACGCTCCACGACTACCACACAACGATCCAGAATATCCCGAGCTCTGTAGTGGTACCTTTCGTCTTCTCCCTATACTTATATCCCTCTATATTACATTTTACCTCTTAGTTATGTAAAGGAGGAGACACATGGTGAGTGTATGAGAACTCATAGGATAAGTAATACAAGAAAGAGGAAAAAGAAAATAAAGAATAAAAAAATGATGAACAAAGAAAAGAAAAGAAAAAGGGGCCCGACCATGCCCCGATTCCCAACTTGAATTTATGACTTTTCTAAGAAGAAAATCACTATTCCAGACTCAATAGTGAAGAAAGAATCTCAATCTAACACTCCATTCAAAAGATACGGTCAAACGAACTTGCACGAATAAATTATTATTTAATTTATTAAATATTAAAAATTAATTATTCTGCTACAATTCGAAAGGTTCAGAATTCCACCAAATTTTTTTCCTAGGGTACAAATCATATTCCAGGACCATCGTAGTGGCTAGATAAATTATACAACATCATCCACTAGGTAAAAATTACCATTTTACCCCTTACAGGTATCTGAAGGTGAAAATTCAAATTTATGCTCAAAATTCTAGTCCGAAAAAACATGATTTGTTACAAAGTCCACCTTTATTATCACTTTTAATTAACAGTAATAAAATTTTACTTTTATTAGTGCTTTTTTCTAGAACTGATAAAAACCACCACTGAATAATGTAAAATTTGTAGTAGTGGAGTCATGTTGGTGATCCAAATTGTGAGACTTAAGAACAAGAATAGAATATGGTTTGAGTATGAATTTTATTAATTGTTCATGACATCAAATTCTACATTTCTTCTCCCTCTTGGTGTCTAGTAACAACTTGGGAGGACTACATGGGATAATCTAAGAATATCAACTTTTTTATGACTCACATTTCTAGAGATGGAAACCAAATTACTGATGCTTTTGTCTAATATGGGTGTCAGGGTGGGGGCCTGTTAGTAGTCCCAGTCCCTACAAGTGGATCACTACTACAAAACATGAAATTAACAGTAGAATACATTATTAGATCTAAATATAAGTGATGATAAAGACCACCCTTTATCATCATTTTTTATGTGTTGATAAAGTCCACCCTTTATCAGCTCTTTTTTAAGTGCTGATAAGGACCATCCATTATCATTTCTTTTTTTTCCAGCACTGATAAAGGGTTGTCCCATGTGAAATCTTCCCACATTGGATTTTTCATTTGTCTAGGTGGTGATTTTTAGGATTGGGAATTCATCAATTATAACATTACATGGATGTGGGGAATTGTCACCTGCATAGAACTTCACACACATAGTCCGCACAAACCATCCCCTCCATTAGCTAGCCCACCTGCCCATCCAACTATCACAGCGTTGTTACATTCTCCCTCTTATAGACCTATACATGACCCACCTTCTTAACCGACCCAACCCTTTTTGGACCCAATGTTTTGATATACCCTAATAAAAAACATAGATAAAAAATATAAAATACTAAAAATATTAAAAAAATGAAATAATTTTAAAAATAAAAAATAAATAATGAATAAATTACAAAAAATATATAAAAAAATTCATAATGAAAAAAATATTAATAAAAGTCAATAAATTTAATATATATATATATATATTAAGTAGGAATAAATAGTACGTATGAAATATAAATATTTTAAATTAATAAAATGTAATAATTAAAAAAATAAAAAATGAAAATGAAAAAATACAAAAATATTAAAAAATTTATTTTTGAAAAAAATATTAATAAAAATGAATAAATTTAATATATATATATATATGTATAAATTAATTATAAATAGTAATAAATAGTATATATTAAATATATATATATAGAAAATGAATAAAATTTAATAATAAAAAACATATCGATCTCTTATTCATTTTTTAAATATTTTTTTTCAATCTATTCATATTTTAATTAAATTTCACTCATTTCTAAAATGCATTAATTTATCATTATTTGTTCACTGATAATGTTAAGTGTTTATTTAGTTATTTTAATAATTTAAATAATTAAAATATTTATTCATTTAATATTATCATATTGTATTCATTTTTAATTTTTCTATTACATAATCATTCATTAATGAATTTAATATTTTTAATATATAAACTTATCCATATATATAGAAATATATATATATATATTATATTTCCTTAAATATTATTTATATAATACTAAATATGCAGGTTTACATTAAATAATTCATATATTTAGTGAAGAATGGTTTGTAATTAAAATTTAATATTAATTAAAAATATTGAATAATTATATCGAGTAATGGACATTTAATTAGACATTTTTTTCAATTTAACATATTTCAAATGTGTGTTACATTAATTTCACAGATACATATATTTAATTAATAAAATTTTCTACCAAACACACACACACATAATAATTCTTTAATTTATTAAATTTTTTATATTTATTTTAGAATTATATTTTCTAACATAATATATTTAATATATATTATGTTTCTAATTGGTAAATTTTATTCATTTATTATATTTTTATTTAATATATACTAATTATTACATTTTAATATATTTTTTAGTTTAATCATTTTTAATAATATTTATTCATTAAAAATCTTTATTATTTAATATTTTTTTTCTTCAGTTTATTCATTTTCAATTTTTCGTTATTCAATATTTTTATAATTTTTTTCGTTTTTAATATTTATATATACATGTTTATTCATTAACATTTAATGTTTTTAATATGGTTGTAATTTATATAATTAATATGCATTCATTTTCATTTTAACATATGCATTTATAAATATTCATATTTAATTTTTTTTAATAACCTACATAATTAATAAAAATTAATCATTTTTTTAAATATATTCATTCTTATTATTATTGATTTCATTAATAAGAGTTTCATATTATATAACTCAATTGTTCAATTTAACATATATCAAACATGCGTTTTATATATATCTATACACATTAATTCCTCATAGACATTTACATTATTAATGTAATCTTTTATAGAAACACACACACACACAAAAAATATTCTAGTAATTTATTCAAATATTATTATTCATTTTTGAATTTCATTTAGTAAAATAATATATTTAATATATTACGTTTTCAATCGGTAATTTTTTTATTCATTTTTAATATTATTAAAGTTAATATTATTTAATCATTTTTAATATTTATTAATATTTTTTGAGAATTTAATCATTTTCTAATATTTATTCACATATATTTATTTACTATATTTTAATGTTTTATATATGTATTCATATTCATTTTAATATATATCGATATTAATTTTTTTAAATAATTTGTATAATTAATAAAAGTTATCCATTTTTTAATATTTTTAATGACTTCATTTTTAATTATTGAATTTCACCCTTTTTTAACATTCATGTATTTATGATTATATATTCATTAATAATGATAAAAATATACTTATAAAAATATATTTCTAAATAAATATTTAAAAATAAATATACTTATATTTATATAAAAATATATTTATAAATGTATATTTACAATATTTATAAAATTATAAATTTATAATTATAAATAAAAATATATATATTTTTTAGAAAGTATTTATCTAATTATATATAAATAATTATATATTTAAATAATTATAAAATTAAAAAAAATATTTAAATAATAACTATATTTATTTTTTTTATAATTTTATGTATTAATATATTAATAATTATATAAATATATTTGTAAATATATAAAAATATTTATAAAAATATTTATAAATATAAATATAAATATAAATATAAATATAAATATATATCTATAATTATATTTATAAAAACGCATTTACAATTATTTTAACATATTTATAATGTAACAACTGGGCCCCAATGACAGCACAACCACCCAACCTTAACATGGCCATCGGGTCCTGGCCCACCAGGTACCACCAGTTGCCCCACAGACACGTGGGGCCCACCCTAGGGTCCACCCACTTGCCTGAACAGGTCATATGATTAATGACAGTCCCCACATGCCAACACTTCTCCTTTCCAGTGTGCTTTGTCCTCACTCACACACACCCTGAGAGACTTTCCAGAAGGTCACCCATCCTAACCACTACTACAAGCCAAGCACGCTTAACTGTAGAGTTCTAATTAGACAGGCTCCTGAAAAGGAAGATGCACTTTGTTGACATGAGTCATATCATTTAGTCATTTAACCCTTTATCATTTTGGGGTGTTACATATAACTATATAAATAATTATTTATTTATAGTTACATATATTTATAGATTATTTATAATAATATTTTTAAATTCATATTTATAATTCTTTAAATATAATTATAATTATATAAATATTTATTTTTTTAATTATATTAATTATATTACTATATATTAGTTTTAGAGATATTTATCAGTGCTTTTCTAATGCTGATAAAGAGATATCTTCATTAGAGCAATAATATTTAATGCTAATAAAATCTATCTTCATGAGCACTAAAATTATAACACTTATAAAGATATGTCTTTATGAGTGGTTTTCTATCGGTGATAAAGGAGTATCTTTATCAGTGTTAGGAAAGCGATGATAATGGGTGGTTTTGTCACCACTTATTATTTTTTCGGTGATAAAACCTTTGTTCATTCGTGCTTTTAAAAATCTGATGATAAAACTCTTCACGATCATATAAATTTAACTTTAATTGAATGGATTTCTCTCACACGATTCAATCTCTTATGAAAATCAAACTTTAACGTCGTTCCCCCTCAACCTTCTCTCAGATGAATCAACCCTCTCAAATCCAAAGGTATATTATTATTTTTACTCCTCTCGAGATTATTAATTTCTTTATGCTATTATCAACATGCGTAGTTCACCTCCCTCAATATTCCTGATATAGAACCCTCACACGTAGCCACTTCTCTCAAACCTGATATAGCTAAACTATTATTTTCTACTTCATGCATGAGATTCTATTTTTTAGGTGCATGGATTACTTCCACTTCTTTTTCACACAACATATAACTCCTAGATCATCCTTCTTCTCTATGAAGATATATAAGAGTTTTGTTTTTATTCTCTTTTCTAGGTTTTATTCTTCTTCATGTATTTCTATTCTTCATGTAATGGTAAATATATTACACGAATTGTTTTCAGAAAAATTGGTGGGATAGGTTTTTTTTATAATAAATGTATGTTTTTGTGTTTTTATCTATTCTTATCCATTCTATATTAGGGAAAATTTAGGTTTCTAATTTTTTAGTTTTCTCCTTTTGTGAACTTTTTAAATCGTAATAATTTTAACTTTACTTTTCAATAAAATTTTAAAATTAGTTATGAAATGTAAAACATATCCAAATTTTAATCACTTCAATGGAATGTTATATTAATAATTTCCTTTTCTTTTCAAACAAATCCATATAATATTTATAAAAATTTTGGGGATGGAATATATATATATATATATATATATTTATAAATTTGGAATTTTGGTTCATTTAGGTTTCATCCCAACCATGTGATTTTTTTTAAATTTAAGTCATTCAAGAAACCTTAACTAGATTATTATTTTGTTTTTCCAGTAGCTTGAGAACCCTAGACTGAGATTTCTAGTTCATTGGATTTAAATTCAATATTTTCTACCAATGTTGGGTTCTCAAGACCATGTGATTAGGCCCTATTAATTTTTTCATCATTTAAAAAAAGGTAAAATTATGCTCCTAAGAATCCTATCACTAAAACACTACATATCCCACCAAGTAGAAAGTTAATAAATGAATAAATATTAACTATTACCTCCTATTGATTTAAATCACTCACTTATTTTTCGGGATCTTGTCTATCTGAATATTTATATGAGATATCATCGAATTAAAGATACATGAGATATTCTTTTGTAAAATTCACACTCCGATTTCAATATGTTCCAAGATGAGTGAGGATGTGGATTAGAGGAGCATATGTGTATTGTAAAAACTATATACACTTATCATGTAAGGTGGTGATTTCAAATGAAAAGTAGCTAGGGTTTTTATAGTGCATAGATTACAATTCTCTCCATGTTCTAGGTATTCTTCCTGCTTCTATGGATTAAAATCAAACAATTATACCCATTTCTATCCATTACCATACAGAATAAACCTAATAATTTTTATATTTTAATCACCCTGAACATTTAACATAGTTATTTTAAAACCTAAATTTCTAACCTCATATTCAGTTAAAAACCCCTTCCTATAAGAATGATACAAAAAGTTCATGTACACAATAGAATGATGTGGATAATTATTAAGTAGGATAATTCACCTGATTTTTCATTTTTAGTTCAACAATTATATGAATTTCCACTCGTAATATTTAATCCCTCGTATTGACTCCATTTAGGATTCCTTCCACCTTAATTTTGACCTCAGTTCCAATTAGATGGTTCTTTGGTTTTTTCAATAGCTTCACCAATATCCACATATTTACCCTAAGTTTTTTCTTTTCATGTCAGCCTTGTGTAAAATAATAACTTACTAAGAATCATTTCCAATAACATTCAAATCATGTGTTCTCCTTATTAGAATTATCTACAACATTTTCCTTTAATTATGGATATCTTATGTGTATTTATTTATTTTTTGTACAAAATCAATATTTTAGGAACCTAATAGGATGGATATGAATTAAAAACGGATACACACTAATTGTATGACAAAAGAGTATGAATATGGAGTTAAATAGTTCATCAATTTTTCAATGGGGCATGTATATGTCCCTTCTCAAATACTTTTTCAATGTTTAAATTTTTTTATTCAAGTAAAATTTACTCCAGAAGAGTTGGAAGACCATTTCATTTGTCATGGAATAGATTAGAGAAATCAATGTTGGAATAAATATAGGGAGAAACTAAATGTACACATTGTTTCATATGATACTTTATTTTATAGATCATTTGATAGGAATACCAGTGTAAATGATGATGGAGATCACATGAAAGAAATGGAAATGGAAATTGAAGATGAACTTCATGATTGTAAAAATTTGTTTGGGAAGTCAAATTTTCATTCCATGAGACCATTGTATACATTTTGTACTAAATACACAATATTGTTATGTATATAAAAGTTATATAATATGAAAGATGGAAGAGGATGGAGCAACACCAGCTTTACATAACTACTTGGTCACCTGAATGATATGCTATGAGAATAAAATGAACTTCCCTGTTGAACATATGATGCTAAATGAATGCTATGTTCAATGTGAATGATATCTAAAAAAATACATGCCTATCTAAATGATTGCATATTGTTTTTCAAGGACTATTAATCACTCATAAAATTCCCTAAGTGTGGAGGGAATCAATACAAGAAAGATGAATCAAGTCATTCGAAATATGTATGGTACTTTCCTATAATTACATATTTTAGATGAATATTTGGATCTTAGTAAATAATGACATAATTTAAATGTCATGTAAGTACAATAATTGATGATGAGAAACTATGTCATCCAGTAGACTATCCTCAATGGAAGAAAAATGATTATAAATTTCCTAAATTTGGAAATGATCCATGGAACTTCTATCTTGCAATATCTATAGATGGAATAAACCCTTTCAGTGTATAGAGTAGTACTAATAATACATGTCCAGTTAATTTGGTAAATTATATGTTTCCACCATAGTGATTCATGAAGTGTAAATAAATTATTTTTTATCTTCTTATATATATTTCAAAACATCCTTGTAATTATATTTATTTCTCTTTGGATCCAATGATCTATGATCAGGAATTTATGTAGGACACTAGTGTTACATTGTATAATTCTCATAGAAGTGAAGAATTCAAATTTAGGTATATATTGTATTGGATGATAAATGAATTTATTTCTTATGTAAAATTTTTAGGACATATAATTAAAGGAATACGAGGGTTTTCAATTTTTGTAGATTACACAGACTTAGTTTGGTTGAACCATTCCTCAAAATCTATGTTTTTAGGACATCATAAATTTTTACCTTGACTACATAAATACTGATCCTAAATGACAAACTTTAATGGGAATAATGAACAAGGTTCAACACTGTCACCACTAACAAGTGATCAAATATTCGATAAAGTAAAATATATTGACATTGTTTTCAGTAAACTATTTTTTAATAAACTTATGAAATAAGGTTGGAAAAATAGATCATATTTCTTTGAATTACCATAATGGAATTTTTTTCACATGAGGCATTTTATTGATTTTATTCATGTAGAATAAAATGTATTTTATAGTGTTATTGAAATGTTACTAAATTTTAATGAAAAAAATGGAATCAAGGTTAGGTTGGATATGATTATCATGAGGATAAGGGAAGGTTTAGCACAAGTTAAGTGTAAAAGGTATAATTATCTTCCTTGAGCAGATTATACTCTATCCAGAAAAAAATTCCAAATTTTAATTTCCTTAATGGTGTAAAAATTTCAGATGGGTGTTTATAAAATATAAATAATGTCATGTCAATGAATAATTTTAAGTTAAAGGGTCAAAAATCAAATAACTTTCATGTTTTGATGCATGATTTGATTCCTGTCACTCTATATTTCATTCTTCATAAAAATGTATGACATATATTAACAAGACCCTACTTCATTTTCAATGCTATATGTAGTAAATTTATAGACCCTACATAGCTTCCAATCATGAATAAAGAGATTTCAATAATATTATATGAATTAAATATGTTATTCCAACCATAATTCTTTAATATAATGGTACACCTACTGGTTCACTTGGTTAGAGAGGTTTAAATATGCGGTCCTATCCATTACAGATGGATGTACCCCCATTAAATGATATATATATATTGAAAGGGTAGGTAAAGAATCAAATTAATCTAAAAGGATGTATTTTAGATCGATATACTATTGAAGAAACTATTGAATTTTGTACTGATTACCAATCAGATGTTGATAACATCAGTCTTCCAAAATCTCATTACAGAAGTTGCATTATGGTCAAAGGGATTTTTAGAAGATATATTGTTACAATTACCATTATAGATCTGGTGTAATCTCACCATTACATTTTACACAACAGTGCTGAGGTGTCTCTATAATATGAATCCCATAAAGTAATTATTAGAAATTTGACCACATCCAGGGTATAAAGATAGATATAAAACACATATAATAAATAGTTTATAGAATAGTTTAAAGATCATATTTATAAAGAGTTATCTGAAAATGAAAATTAAATTACTTAATGAATTCAGTGGCTAGAATAGGGACTAAATGAAAAATTTTATATATTAGAATGGTTTTGTAATTGGTTGTTATATGTTCTATAAAAATGAACAAGATAATCACTATGCGTTGAAAAATAGTGGAGTTACGCTTGTAGAGAATACGATTCACATATCCGGTTCGAAGGAGAGAAATAAAATTTATGAGAATATGTCATATTTTTTCATCATTGGGCATATATATAAGTTAGATTACACAACATTTAAAGTGCTGTTTTTTCATTGAAAATGAGTTGATTATAGGAGTGCAATGAAAGTAGATGAATTAAGATATGTGAAGGTGAATTTCAGTATGGAAGGGTATAAGGATGATCCATTAATAATGAAATCCCAAGTAGTGTAGATATTTTATCTCTTAGATACAAAAAACTATACTTAGTCAATTGTCATATTGGAAACTAAAACAACTATAGGGTAATATGAAAATTTAAGTGAGGATGACCCTTTCATTGGGAGATCACAATCATTTCATATTGGTCCCAATGTAGACAATGAATTCTACAATAGAGGGGACCATAGAGAGGGGATTTGGATACCTAATAGAGGATTCAAATCCCTTCACACATTAAATAAAAAAATAGAGATCAATGAGATGGTTAAAGTGTTTTTTAATATAGGATTATTTTAAAAATAATATTATGTGTTCATTAATAAATTTACATAATCAAAATTAAATGTTTTACTACTCAAGAATAAAATGAATTCTACACATGATGATGTTACCAATACCAAGAAAGAACAAACGATTGATGCTAAAACTATAGAATTATTATGAGATCAATAATAAGTTGATTAAAAAAACAATAAAAACATATCATCACTGTGTTAAATAAAATTATCTAGGTAAGGATAAAGAGTTTAAAATTTGACGTTGGATAGAATCAATGAGGCCTATTTGTTTGACCTAACAAGTTAATGTTCATTAGTTATGTTAGATTCACAACGAGAATACATATTAAAATTTCTATTAACATGTGGAACCATATCTATCTTGTATATAAGGAACTATTTTGGAATATATTAAGGTATTGTTATGATACACTTCCTCAATTTTATTGAAAATATTATATAATGAAACATTGATTTAAATTCCATTACCTTATGAAGAGTTCATTTATTTTAGATAATTTCTATAAGAAATATATCTTTATGGTCATTATAAAATATCAAATAGGATTTCAGAAACTTTATACAAATCATCATCTCAAGGATGAAGAGGTAAAATTAAATCCATACCAACTCATTACTTATGAAAAAATTATAAAATAGAATCCATGTAAAACATTCATTAGTCACTATGGTGATAAAAAATTTTAGGTTAAATTTAGTTGATAATATTTTATTTTAAATTATTTAATTTACCCATATTGAGTCAAAATTGTTAATTTAAGAAACAACAGAGTGAAAAAAATGAAAATTGTGTAGAAAAACCAATGTACCCCTACCATAAAGAAAGGATGGGGTACAATCATCTTGAGAAGAAAATGGTATGGATTTTAAATATATAATATAAGTTTTATGTGATATTAAATAACATATCTACATTTTTTATATTTAGATTTAGGAATCAAAATATGAATCCACTTCTATCCCATATCATGCGCTATAAAAGGAGGCCCACCTAAATAAAGAGGGTAAACTAGTTAATGAAAAAACACTAGTATTGGAATAATGTTTAATAATGACATAATAGTAATTCATTATCATTTATAATAATATTTCATAAAAATATTTTTTTACATTAGTACATTTTTTATATTTTTTAGTCATAAGAATCATCATTGACCGTACCTAAAGAAAAACTACTTTCAGTAACTTTGTAGTAGCCCGAAAAATATGGCTGTGTTAGAGGTAAAAGTTTTTTAGTTTCACCTAAAATATATTTTGAGAAGAAAATGTTTATAGTAGATACATATAATTTGATTAAAGGAATTAAGGAACAAATAATTGCTTTGAAATATGTTATCTTCCATTCTGGTTTGGTGGACCAATGTATGTAAAAGGATCAAAGTGAATTGAAGTTAGAACAAAGACCAGTACATGAAGAGCCAAATGACCCCACTAGATTTGAGGATATCCATTCCCCTTAATTTACTACCTTACCTAAGGTAATAATTTATTTTTTAACTCTTTATCCTAAATTTCAATCAAATAAGTTATGATAACTTTATATTTTTAAAATTCTATAGGGTTATGTGGTGTGTGATTTATATCTATCGACACCCACACATCACCTTATTGTAAGGGGTATGATATATAATATCATATGAGACGTGATAAAATATAATTAAATCCTAAAATATCACATGATATTGGGGATTAAAGTAACTCATTAACATATAAATGAGTTTTTTATTCTTCTTGATGATATGAATATTACAATGGTCATTGATGCTATTGGAACTTTCATAGCATGACCATATAATCTTATTATGATACATGAGGCATGTTATTAGTTTTATTTAAAATGAAAAACCTTTTACAGTTGATAAAAAAATTTATGGAATGAGGTATTCAATTATAGAAAGATAACATGATGGGGAACCAAAAGGTCATATCAAGACAATCTAGGGAATCATCCAAGAAAAAAAAATGGACTTTCTAGGAGTACCTTTTACATGAAAGTTCCAATGTTGAATATATTAACATTACAATTTTATCTAGAAAAAAATTATAATATGAAAATATGTCATATATTCAATATGTAGAAGAAATATTTTGAAATTCTCTTATACACATGGGAGTTCTGGGGAGTATAAATGATATTAGAAAGTTTGAATGATTGGGACTCTTAGTTTCTTAGACATATATAAGGTACATTTTCATAATATTTCTATAAAAAATGATCTATTAGTTCATTAAAGTTAATAACTACTCATATTTTATATAATTATTTATATTACTATTATATAATTGGAAAACCTTATGAGGCATGATTTAGATTCATTAATACCTATATCATTTCTATATATAAAATTTCATTGGACCTGAAAGAAATTGGTAAGATAAAATGTAAATTTGTTTAGGCTTTTGACAAAAAAAGTGTAAACAAAATACGCTTCTTGATTCCTAAATTACTAGGTTAAAAGTCCAAAATCTAGTAATATAAAATATATTTTTATTTTTTTTCATTACTTATTTTTATTTGTTTTTTAAGAAGCATTATATGTTAAACAAAATCAATTTGGATGCCCAAAATGATTATTATTTTTTGATCCAATGCATGGATTTCCATCAAACAAACCACACATAATGCATATTGGGAATTTTTAATACACTATAATATATATTTAATAGATAAAATTTGAATTATATGTTATAATTTGTGTTTTAATGAGATTTTTTATGATATAGAGATATATAAATATAGGCTATATCATGGTATGAGGTCAGTGACTAATCATAATAATCCCATGTATTTGTTCAAATATAAATAGATTAATATATATATATATATAGAAATATTTATCTATAAAAATTTATTTCTAAACAATTTACTAATTTTGGTAATGTTTATGAAGTATTTAAAGAATGATAAAATAATTATTATTGATATTAGGTTTGAAAATTTATAAAATATATTATATATAATCAAGAGTCTAGCATCCCCAAACATGTAATTTATAGAGGTAATTACAATTTCATTAAAAAATTTCAAAATCATTTGTTTGTCAATATTTTTATAGTAGTACCAATATTGAAAATAATATACATGATCAAAAGAAGAAGTAATTTTTTTTATAGATGAGTGGGTAGAGTAGATGGTGTCATAATGTTTGTTGACATTAAATTTAGGTGATTACCTATTATGTTTGTGATATAGTATGATCTATGTCCTTAGAGATACATTTGGGATGTGAAGCATTAGTATTGTAATTCTTATATATTATTTTGACATGTTTTTAATGGATAAGTATGATGGAGGGTTAAGCTATATGGATTTTGACATTTCTTTTAACATGCATGAAGCTGCTCATGATTATGAGAGATTGGACTTTGAGTATGGATCTCAGATAATGGTGATAGGGAAATGGGTAAAGAATGTATATAGACATCATGAACATTTGACTCTGAACTAATTATTTAGTTAATCTTGTAATAATTTTATCTATTATTTTTATTTTAATTTCATTATCATTTTTATCTTATACTTTTTTAGTTTTTTTCATAGATACTTTTTAAATTCATAGTTTACTTTCAACAATATGAAAAAAACCAAAAAAATAGAACATGTTCCTTTTAGATAAAAGGGGAAAACACATTCTTCTTAAAACATGAAGTGAATGATAATGACACATATAAAAATTATATGATCACACTAATTATCATCAATCCATTTTTTAAAGAGGCTCTAAATTTTAAAAATAACCTCTCATCTACCAAGGGATTATTCTATAGTTGAAGGAAAAGTATTACTTCCCAAAAGATCTATCCTGAATATTTTCTTGAACAGTGTAGGAATTAACCACACCTCAATCAGCCATACCTCAATATGATACATAGTGTGATCATTATGAATTGAATTTTATGTTTTTAGTTTATAATATACATTTTAGTTCAACATAGAAATAACAAAATTAAAACTGGTAAAACACATTAATATTGTTTTGAGGATTTAAGAAAATTATCCATAAGTCAATTGTAGCGTGTAAGAATAAATCACACCTCAATTCGATACAATACGTGTCTGGTATGACTCAAAGTGATTGTTTTTAGTTTAAAATTATCATTTTAGTTCAAAAAAACTATTAAATACTTAAAACTAAAAAAATCATTTATAATTTTTTTGATACTTTAGAAAAATTATCCATAAGTAATTTGTGATGTGTGTGGATCAAACACACCTCAATACGATACATGGTGTGTCTGTATGACTCAAAAAGTGTGTTTTGTGTTTAAAATTTTCATTTTTGTTCAAAACACACATGACATACTCAATACTGAGAAAACACATTTGGATTGTTTTGATACTTTAGAAAAATGATCCTTAAGTAATTTTTGACATGTTGGAATCAACCAAACCTCAACATGATATATGATGTATCCATATGTCATTTTATGTGTAGGAATAAACTACACCTCAATATGATACATGTCCTATCTGTTATGACTCTAAGTATATGTTTTAAGTTTAAAATTGACATTTTTGTTAAAAAAATAATGACATACTCAAAACCAAGTAAAAAATATCACATTTTTTTGATACTTTATGATAATGATCCATAATTAATTTGTAACATTTAAGAATTAACCACATGTGAATCTAACACATGATGGATTTGGTATGAGTCAAAGTGCATGGTTTTAATATAGAAGTGCTATTTAATATTTAAAATTCCAATCACATAGTCAAAAATAAGA
Organism: Viscum album; assembly: GCA_963277665.1. Lineage (NCBI taxonomy): Eukaryota > Viridiplantae > Streptophyta > Magnoliopsida > Santalales > Viscaceae > Viscum > Viscum album. Next base: position 790,905,721 of record OY728138.1, on the reverse strand, counting down.
AAATGAGATGATATTAGTTTAAAAATTTAAAAAAAAATGATAATTCATTTTTGACATGTATGAATCGAAAACACATCAATCTAACAAATGATGTGGTCGGTATGTCTCCAAGAGCATGTTTTCAATATAAAAGTGTCATTTAAAATGCGTATCACATAGGAAAAACTGAGCAAAAAATATAATATTGTTTTAAAACTTTAGTACAAAAATTCATAATTCATTTTTTATGTGTTGGAGTCAACCATATTTTAATCAGACAAATGATGTGGAAGGTGTGACTCGAAGTGTGTGTTTTTAATACAAAAGTTATATTTTAGTTTAAAACTTTCATCACATAGCCAAAATCAAGAAATCAAGATCATATTGTTTTCAAAATTCGGAAAATAATCCATAATTCATTTTTGATGTATATGAATTGAACATATTTCAATTCAATATATGATGTGATTTGTATTACTTGAAGTGCCTATGTTTAGATTAAAATTGGCAGTTTAGTTCAAAACACACACCACATACTCAAAACTAAGAAAACACATTCATATTTTTTTTAATTTATAAAAATGACCCATAACATATTTGTGACATGTATTAATCAACTGCACCTCAATCCAAGACACAGTGTACCTAATATGATTCTAAGTGTATGTTTATTGTTTAAAATTGAAATTTTAGTTTAAAACACATGTGGCATACTGAAAAATGGGAAAACATATTCAAATTGTTTTGAAACTTCAGGAAAATGATATATAAGTAATTTTTTATGTGTAAAAATTGACCACACATCAATATGATACATGATACAACTGGTATAACTTGAAGTGTGTGTTTTAATATAGAATTTCCACTTAAGTTTAAAATAAGCATCACATAACCAAAACCTATAAAAAAAGTCTTATTGTTTTTAAACGTTAGGAAAACAATTCGTAATTCATTTAAGATGTATAGAAATCAACATAATATCAATCTGACACATTATGTGGTCTATATGAATTGAAGTACTTAATTTAAATATAAAAGTGTCATTTTAGTTTAAAACACATAACATATCCAAAACTGATCAAAAGAGATATGATTGTTTTTAAACTTTTCGAAAATGATCCATAATTCCTTTATAATGTGTAGGAATAAATCATGCATTAATACGATAGATTATGTGGAAGGCTGACTCAAAGTATGTGTTGTCAAAATTGAAGTTCCATTTTAGTTTAAAATGTCTATTCTATTTCCAAAATCAAGAAAACAAGCATATATTGTTTTCAAACTTTAGGAAAATGGTCCATAATTCATTTGTGATGTATAGGAATCAACCATACGTCAATTGGAAAAACGATGTGGTTGGTATGAATTCAAGCATGTGTTTTCGATATAAAAATATCATTTTAGTTTAAAATGTGATTCACATATCGAAAACCAAGAAAATTATCCTATATTATTTTCAAACATTATGAAAATGATTCGTAATTATTTTTTGACATGTAGGAATTGATGACACATTAATTCGACAAATGTTGTGTCTGGTATGACTGAAAGTGTGTGTTTTCAATATTAATGTTTCATTTAGGTTTAAAATGTGTATAAAATAAAAAAACTAAGAAAATAAGCTTGAATTGTTTTCAAGATTGAGGAAAAAAATACAGAATTCATTTGTGACATGTAGGAATCTACTACAATTCAATCCGAAACACTTTGTGGATGATATGACTCGAAGTACATGTTTTCAATATAAAATTTCCCTTTTTGTTTAAAACATGTATCACATATCCAAATTTGAGAAAATTTGATAATATTGTTTTCAAACATTATAAAAAACACCCATAAATCATTTTTTAAGTATAAGAATTGACTGCATGTCAATCCGACACACGATTAATTGATAATATCATTAATATATATATATATATATACAATAATTAACAATATAATTTATCATATGTGAATTATATAACATTAAAAAAATTATTTATATATTTTTTATTTATTCTTACTAAAATCAATATTTTTATTATAGTGATAGAATTTTGTCCAAAAGTTGATCTTTGGAGAAAGCCTGCTATATGAGTTATGATTTTGTATATTGGTTGTAATTTTTTTTATTAATGGTAAATATCACATCAATATAAATATTTTGTGTGTTAATTTTTAATAAAAATGATAGTGAAATGTTATATTTTTAATTCAATCAACTTTTCTGTATATTTGTATTTCTATTTGTTTGGTTTTAGATTGTGTTTACAATTATATAGATGCGGTAGATTTTCACTTACAACATGGCCTTTATTAGTGTTTTTAGCATTGATGGTTGGTTATTTTACCAGTGATTTTACTAGCTCTAATAAAGGATGAGTTATTTTAACATCAATTATTTCATCATTGCTTTTTTATGACAAATCTATTTGTTATAACTGTTAAAAGTGCTATTTGTAGTAGGGGTTGTTGAGGAAATATTATTCTTCAATTTTTTGTAAAACTTATTCCTTTAGCTTTTTATATATTTTATGGTCCCTAGAAAAATCTATGGGGTGATATCTTATTATCATTATCATTATCATTATAATTATTTTATCCTTAATCAAGATTTGAATATAAGGATACTCATTAATGTAGGTTTAATGTTAATTCTCCCAAGTCAACCATACTATGTTTTATTTCATATTTTCAATTATATATATATGAAATTAATTTCATAAATATTATCACACTAGGATTACATATATTTGAAAATGTACAACAACTATTTTGGTGGGAATGGAAGATCACTAAATAATGGTTGTTAAACTTACGAAAAAAATTCTAAACCAATTACATCACCCCTTCCATTGATGTTCCCCACCCTTAATAACTCAACGAAACTCACCTTTGGTGACCCCACCCCTGATCTTCTCCCACCTTATAACCCTCCTATTCATACTCCCCCAACACTCTGCCACCCACTGCTATCCAAACCAACTATATCTACCACCCTCATCATCTGGTCTTTTGATTACTAATACAGTATTTTAGAGAACATAAGAATATGGACATTTCATTAATATTTACATATAGGTGAAGAGAAGCACCATTAATAGGTTGGTATACTAGTTATGATGATTTTTTCATACGTGTTCCAGTTCAAATTTTAATTAATTTTCCAAAAAATAACTATATATGGTAGAATATGAGGTGTCCTTTTAAATTGAAGGTGCTTCAAGCCTAAAAATATAACCACATAACAATATATTAGTTATTATTTGGAACATTTTCATATCTCTATGTGTACTTGGACATGTCCCTTTGGTTTAACCTTGTTAAAACCCACATGTTAATATGATTTTTTCTTTTATTACATGTCTGATATAGTTAATTGGATTGATAGATAGATTCACTATTCCTCATAACATAGGATTAATATCCTATTAAGGGTATTTGGTGAAAAATATCTTATACCCTAATTTCTAAGTATCGTTACTCCAACCCTTGACCTTGTAGTCTAAATATATAAATCCATCCAGGGGACACCATAATTCCAATTAGTGATTTGATGAGTAGTCTATCTAAGATTATATTACTTCTATCAATCATCTTTAAAATCAGTGTGAGATTTATGCTTGTTCCCAAAAATCACCCCTTAAACCAAAGACAACACATCATTGTATATCTTGCAATGATAATCCACCTAATCCAAATATCATTAGCCACTATTTTCATAACTGGGACATGCCACCACACCATTTCCATTATGAAATGATTTAGACATAAAGAACCACTACGAATATACATTCTCCAACCAAACCACCATTATCGATGAATTGTCAAACTAGTGGTTTTATATATACACCACACCTATACTAAAACTTGAATATGATAACACTTGAAAAAATCTTTCATCCTATCCCAAACCTCTAGACCGAACATAGAATCCCAACTGGGTTTCCATCCTAAAACCAATTGAAGATATGGGGAGAATCCAAACCAAGATTACATTATAGCCTCCACTCATATCTCAATCAATGTGGTAGTTTGGATTTAATAGAACATGATTTACCCCCTCATAAGGTGTTCAATACCTTGATCTTAATAAGTATAATTGAACCACCCATGGGTTTCATGACTTCTTAAGTATGGATGCCAATGTTTAGAGATTTATATTATTTGAAACACAAAATTCAATTATAAAAATATAGTATTGTTCAAATATCATATTTGATCTACTTGGAACATGGTGTCTTCCAAACAATGATCCTCAACACATGCCAAAAATATTATTTACCTATAAAAACTAGCACAATAGTGATGGTTCCTTTCCATAGTGAAGGGGGATGTGAATTTAATGGAATTTTTAGATATTTTCTAATAAAAAACAACAAGAATAGAGTGAATAAAATTGATTGACTATGTGAAAAAGAGATGAGAAATGGTAAAGGGTTTTCTTAAATTATTTGGTATGTAAATATGATTCAAAATTATAAACATGTATCAATTTCTTGATTACTAAACTGTTACACCCATCTTCAGAATAACATTTTCATGTTAATACAATGAGTTTGTTCCAATAATTTTCTATAGTTTATTCCATTGAATAAAACCAAATAATAAAAATTTAATATGTGGTGAAAAGTAGACATGTTTCTGATAAAAGTTTGGAAAGAACCATATATATTGATAATTAGTTTAATACATTTATAATCATCTAAGAGGAATAGTGAAGAGAAGCAACATAATAATCACAAAATATAATGGTCTAAAAATACTACCTTAGTGTTTATTATCTAGTTTTATTTCTCAATATAAACTATTTAATGGAATAATTTTCTCAAGAATAAATTAAAATACAGGTGGTCATGTGATTTTTTATATTGTGATTAAATTTATAAGAATAATATATGAAAATATCAAAAATGAAATAAAATGAATAAGAAAAATTTATATTTCATTATGAGTAAAATATCACATGAGAAAATATTATCCCTGTATTAAAATTAAATAAAAATGGACATTAAGAAACTTACATCTGTAAGTATAATTAATATTAAGGAATAAGAATAAGAAGGATAATAAGAAGAAAGCAGAGGGGAAGAGTACTCTTGATTCTTTGGGTGTCCCCTCCATTAGAAGAAAAGTAGTCTCTCATGAGTAAACTGTCTCAATCCACTTATGTACAAACCATACCTCTTTTCATAAATAATAAATCAATCCTAAAAATATAATTAATTTTTGTATAAAATATTCTACATATGGATGACTCTCCTTGATTCATCCATATATATTCAATGGATTTAGTTTTGTGTGAAATATACCCCAAATAAATTATATAAAAAATGAGAAAGATTAGAAAAATACATTCTTATATTTCATAGGTGTCTTGAAGATCGATTACCTTATTCCATATAGGAGAATAAAATTTCCCTGATGTGATTAATGGAATGGTTTGTACTAGTTATGATTGGGATGAGCAAAACATATGATACACTATTACATAGGATTTAATTTTTGGATGTCAACTAATGTTTGGATAATCTTATTTTTTATAGAAGGATTGAATAAACTATGATGGGTGTCTTCAAGTATTATTTTGGGGGGGAGGGGGGAACTTACAAAAAATAGTTCATGGTATGATTCGAGGACCTCTCTTCAAAAATTGGATATTTTTTAAGGCTACTACACTAGATATGAAGGCATGATTCCTTCTTTTATAGTCATGTATGGGGTGTTCTACTTTAAAGGTGTCAAAATTATAAGTTTTTTATATTTTGGTCTAGTTAGGTGTTCCACTAAAAATGATAAATTGGAGATTTTTCCTATGTCGAAATATGTCTTATTATACCAGGACACTAGTGTATTGATGACATTATAAGAATTTTAGTGGGTTATGATAGATTGGAACTAATGTATAGGGGGTTTCAAAGTTGGGTTAGTAATTTTCAACGGTGATGGTTATTGTAACAGATGAACAATGTTAGCTAATCTAAAATATAAGAGTGAATTATAGTTTAAAAAACTAACTCCACTTTATCCACCACATGTTTAAAATGATTGGAAAAATAAAATTTTGGTTTACTAAAAAATTCAGATTAACAAAATATAAATGATATGGAAATTTAAACTATAAATTTTTTAAAAACTTCCAAAAAATGTAATTGCACAAAAAAAATGATCCAAACATATATTAGTTTAAAAAATATGCACGGATGAATGTAAAAATAAAAAAAAACCAAAAAGGATATTATTAAAAAAATCCTTTATTTTAATCCAAAGTGAAAGGAGGATAAAAAACAAGATCTGTGGTATCTTTATTCCAAACATCAGAACATCCTTGAATGTAAACATATTAGTTGGTATCTCTATATTCCTACCCCTATAATCCCTTTTCATAAAAATATTAGAAGGAATTTATGTCTTCCACGCCTAGAGGCCCTTGATTCACTCGATCTATACTGAATAACTTCCACAACCCAAATGATTCATGATATCTATGATTGGAACATGGTATTTCTTCTTCATGCAAGCTATCGATCATGAAGGATTATAAACACATTAATTAAAATGGAAAATACTAAAGTTATTTATAATAAAATCAACACATGGTGGTAAATATTTTAAAATAGTCAAAAATAAAATACAATTAGAAGTACTCTCACGAAAATAAGATATTATAGATTTTAATAGATTGTAAGCTCATAAAGTGTATTTTAACATCCTTTTAATCATCAAGGATGCACACCTTTTATAATAAATATTATTACAAACTCCAATATTTAAATTATCTAGTCTTTTGAGTTATTTAAAAATTCATAAATTTTTTTTCATCATATTATATTAAACTAAAAATATCACCTCATCTTATGATGAAGTCAAAAATCTACCACTATTGTGCTCATACATCTATTGAACATAATATGGAATGGAATTGTAGATCTCCAGAAGCTTAAAGCCTTCATAACTAAAGTCACTATTTTTTTATTCTTCACACCATAAAGAACGAAAAGACACCAAGTGAAATATATTTATTTCATGAGTGTAATATGCTATTAAAACAAAAGATAATGTGATTATATTACTCAAAAATATCACCCTTTTTGAAAAGAAAAAACAAAATGAAAAAAAATTAAAATTTAAGAAATTAAACCCCCCTTTGACTTTTATAAACTCCAATGAAATAAAAATAAGTTTTTCATCAATACATTTGAATTAAACATGCCAGTGTAATGTAAACCCCCACTTTTAAGAAAATATGATTTTAAACATGAAAATCTCCCATTTTATAAAATAAAATGACCATTATCTAAATTCTTAAATAACTAAAATAGTTACATTTTTCTTTAAAAATTTTCTCCTTTACAAGTCAATTATACAATATTTCAAAACAAAATCCTCCATTTTATAACTTTCTTATACAATATTTTCAAAATTACCCCACCTTTTAATTTTCAAAAAGAGACAAAAAATAAAAAAATGAACCATATTTGTGAAAAAATCATTTTTTTATTCTAAAACAAACTCTCCTTTAAAAGTAAATTATGTTAAACATAAGAAAGAACTTAATATTTTGAAATATATTTTGTTTATGTATCTTATACTTATTAAAATTTCAAAATGTTATCCTGAAATAAGAACAAATTCCATTTGATTCATTTTGGATAAGGAAGATTATTCACTTTTAAGAAATCTTAAAAAATTACAACATTCAAGAAATTAGAAAATAAAAACATTCATGAAATTATATAAATAAAATGAAAAATCATGAAATTTAGAATAAAACATTCATAAAAAAATAATATTACTTATAAAATAATATTCCACAAAATAATAAAAGTGAAGTTTAAGTTATTTATCATTATTTGTTAACAATGTATTAGAAACTAAAAAAATTAATCCTTATTCATGATTTTTTTCAATAACACTTTTTAGTTCTTGATATGTTTTTACTAATTATATAGTTTCTCTTCTTAAGAGATTACCTTCTGATCTCAGTTAGAATATTTTTATTCTTGGGCATTAAGCTTCCAATTTTATTCTTCGATTTAGTTATTCTAAAAATAGATAACTTTTTTAGCACTTTAACTGATTTATATTTCTCATCTATCTTATCACTGTGTTACTTTACTATTTATTCAATATCCTTTGATCTTTTTCAGAAAGCATCAAAATATTCATGAAAAAAATAATTTTTATAATCCATGAACTTGATATCTTCTTATTGGGGTTCCAAATACTTAGATAAGTCCCTCAAAATCATGAAATGAAACTCACATCCTATTTAACATTCCTAAAGATTCCATTAACTTCAGTTACTTGATCAAAAAAAAAATACTTTAACCATTTTGGAATTTGAGAGTTGATGATCTGATCTTGCATTATATTGAACGAATAATTTAATTATGGTAGAATGCTCACAACATTATCAAACTTCCTCAATATATATTTTTTATAAATTTTCTTCCAATTTATTCACTATGATCTAGTACCGGAGGAAGATTCTAATTAAATATTAGTTTTATATTCCTAATTTACAACATATTTCAGTGGAACTTTTTATGTTTTATTTTTATAAGGATAAATATCGAAAAAATTCTCAATCTATTTGTTTTTCTAAATGACTATTCTATACTTAAAATTTCCTTGTTTCAGGGAACTTATATTCTTACCTTTATATAACTAGATGAGGACGAGATTTATGTTGATCCTTATTATGATGAAGTTACTTCTTTTAGAGGACTCACCAAAGGAGATAAATCCAAAATGATAGAATTATGAACCAAGGATTTCTTTGATTAAATAAAATTTTCTATTTATTAATTATAATACTTTTCAACGTCCTTTTCAGTTTCATTCTAGAATTATTTTTCTATTTCATTCATTTGATGATATTACCTAACTAAGGGAAATTAATCTAGGGGAATTTCCATAGGAAAAAAATTCTTGTTGATAAATATATGGTGAACTAATATTGACATCCCTCTATACAACTTCACCAACCACAAAATTCGGAGAAGTAGTGGTAATGATTTTTTAATGTTATTATTTCACTATCCTCTTCCCCTTTTTAAAGAAAACATGTTTTTTATTTATAGTTTTTTCTTAGACAAGGAATTATTGAATGGTTATTGAAGGTTGGATAGGCTGCAGAACCTTATAATAATTCAAATTTTGATAATATATTTTATTCATTTTCTCCTATATTAAATTCTGATGAACTTATTTATAAAATGCCTTAGAGTCCACCATGTCCAAACCAAAATGAGGTTTTTGGGAACTATTTATTCTTTATTCTTATAAATCACTTTGACACTTTTTATCCAAACTTCATTATAATTTTTATCCATATTTTTAAATTATTATTTTGATGAAACTTTTAGATTCAAATATTTTTTTCCCAAACCTTTCCTTCTCCATTAATCTTATTATACTAAAAAAGATACTTAATATCATAAGATACCTTTGGAAAATTTCTCTTTAACTTTTATGTTTGCATGCCCTTCTCACTAGATATTTTCCTAATGTATTTTTAAACATATAATGAACATATATCTGATGAATTGTTAATAAGTTTTTTTAGTTAAGTAAAAATATATCTCTTCTAATTAATAATATTTATGTTAATAGGGTCATCCTTCACCCTCTTAGTGTGAGATTGATTTTTTATAACTTATTATTTTAAAATACTTACAAGAACCATGTTGATTATTTGGGAATAAAAAAAAAGATCTTCTAATTAACTACACTAATATATATGGACTTGATCTAATTCCATACAAAATAATAATACTTAGCACACTCATATTCAAAAGAAAATAAAATTGATACACATCCTGAATCTTACAAGTATCTGCATCTCCTTTCTACAGTAGTATGAATGATTTGAACCACTAAAACACAATTATATCTTCTGATGGTTAGTGGGTTTCTTTGTGAACCATTTCCTTAACAACAAATAGAATTTATTTATCATTAATTATTATAAAATAACCATTAAGTTCTGGTAACATATGTAAAACAAAAAATTATTCCCCTTCTAGTATAATCGTAAGAAAATATTTAAATCAAGTAATAGATTTGATGTATTAAATTTCATAGAGTAAAAGAAACTATTTTCTCACCATAAAATTTTGAAAACATTCCTAAACCATAGAATACATGAATAAGAACAAGATAAAATAGATCATATTATTCTATATACTATGTAAAATATTCCCTAACATGAAATAAAATCACTTATTTCAATAGATATTCAGTCTTAACATTTACATCTTAATATATAAGCCTCCCATGAATGGTTTCTCTCGTATCCAATTCTCTATATAATTCTATTTCATGATTGAAAAAATGGTAGTAATTCAAAAAATCACCAAAAATAGTTAGATCCATATCAACATTGAATTTATATGACTACTATTGAGTCTAATGTCCATTATGTAAGTATTATAAGTGGTTTTCAATTCCTATTTAATATATTTAATCAGACAGTCTAGATCTTTTCCTTTTAAATGGGATAGTATAATGAATTAATTAGAATAATTAAATTTACAATTTCTTAAAATTTTAATTTCTTAAGTTAAATTTCTTCCTAAATTACTTATAATTTATTAAAAAAAATTCAAAATACATATATATTAAATAATGTAATAAAATAATCAACAAATATTTCAAAAAAAGATATGTTAAAAATAAAATATAACTCTATAGAAGTTATCTACCAATCATTAAACATGGTCATCTTCTTTTTAAGATGGTTATAAATTTAGTATATCTTAAAAACATGTATAATATTTGAAAAATCAAAATTTATCTATTTGAAATGTTATCTAAATATAAAAAAATCCTCATAAATAAATGTAGTTAATGATTTTTTTTAATAAAAACATTAGTAATTTGAAACTTAACCAATTTAACATATATCATTTATAAAAAATAAAAAAAGAAAATCTACCATGTACTAGATATAAAAAAATGAGATACTAGTATATAACAAATTGAAATATTTTTTAAAAATATTATTTTGAAAGAAAACTTTCTTTGGTCTAGAAGTGTTTGAGAATATGAATTTTGAAACCCATATTTTTTATGGATTTTTAGTGCCCATAAGTAGCCATTTTTTTTTGAAATAAAACAAAATTTTTTATAACTCAAACCCCCAAGATAAAATTTATAATCTAATTCCATGGGTCACCTATAATATCTTGTTTTTACTTCTTAGAACACCATATTATATTACCCACCATGGTCACTTATCAAACTAATTACTATCCTCACAAGAAAAAATAGTTCATTTAGTGTGCTTTGTCTTCACTCATATACACCCCGGGAAATTTAAAAGGAGGTCACCTATCCGGAAACTACTCTAGGAAAATATCAAATAATTATGGAGTTTTAGTTAGGTAGGATTCATAAGATAAAAGTTCATCTTATTGATATTGGTAGTAACATTTAGTCTTGTAGGTATTACTTTTCTAATGGTGTTACACTCTCCACCCATTTAAATAATAATGTCTTAATTAATACACCACACCTCAAACCAAGATAATTCCATTTCACTTCCAGATATGTAAGTGTGAAAGTGACACTTCCCATGTGATAGAATGGGGGTATGTTTACCTTGATATAAAATCCTTGTTGGTTGAGAAACCTGTATAGATTATCGTTTTTCAGAATAAGTTATGGTCTAGTAAAATGATTCAATTGATCTATATAATAGGGTAGTGCATATGAGATAGTCACAAGACATGGGTGTGGGTAGCATTAATGATGTAACTGTGGACTCATCTATTTACATATTGCGAATCCTGAATGATTTTTGGAAATATAAAGTGGAATGTTATGATCAAATGTGATTCCCACTATTTTAGATGATTTTTTGGGTTTAATTTATTTATATTGAGGTTATAATGTCTATTGTGAGTCAAGGTTTGAGAATTTTGAGTTTTTAGAGAGATAGTAAAAGTGCATGGTCTATGAATTGTTAGTATTAACTATGTGGTAACTATGCGATATGGATCTGTTGGTTCTAGTGACATTTTTCATGGTTTGAGCATGGTTTGGCTATCCGTATGAGTAGCTAGTAAGACCATATAGATTGACGGGTTTGTGTCCAGAGGATGTTTCATGAATTATGAACAATTTATAAAACTGTGTGGCTATTACTAGGTAACCATGAATTTTGATTTTTAAGGGGATGTATCTACCATATGGTTAGCGCATAGTTTGAAAAATCAGTCAGCCTAACCATGTGACCTATACAAATTTCTTAAAAATGAACACTTAAGATGATAAACTCAATCATTTACCTCTAATATCCTATTAATATATCATTACCTCAACCCAACCATTTCATTATGCTCTAGGAGGTTCTCCCCTTAGTCTCTTGGTGATTCTCTACCGATTTGGGGGGATCTCACTAAGGTATATATGAATTTCATCTCGATTATTACACTTTTATCTTGATCATATCTTGATTTATCTTCCCCATAGTTTTATGGAATCATACTTGGTTAAAATTTATATATCTATAGGTTTTATGGAAAATTTATGATGTTTATTTTGATTAAGGTTTGTGAGAATAATATCTCTTCATTTCTAATCGTTGTTTTTGAAGGAGACTAGGTCTCCTCAGTTGGTGAGGTATGTGTCTCCATAAAATAGTTTTATCTAACAATTTATAGGAAATTATTGTAAATTCATTTGGTTTAGTTTATAAAAATGACCAATTTGATGTAAAATATGGTATTTTTCATGAAATTACATCTTGGGTATCATGTAAAGTGGGTTTTACGAGTAGTTTTTATTTAAAAACATTTTATGCATATTACGTGTTTGATGAAATGAATCAAAGATTATTTTAACTCTTAAATGGGTTTTTAAGTATGGTAGCAGTGATTCTTTCATTGTGAAATTGTTTTAAAAAATTATGAGCATGGTTTACTTTAATGTTTTGAGAAAACATAGAAAATATGAACCTTAGGTGCGTCAGGTTATGGACATATGCTTTTTTCTAGTTAGCAAGGAATCAATAAAGTTTATGGATATTTTTTCTTTATAATGTAAAATCTAACTGGTTGGGACAATAATGATAGATAATGTAATAACTCAATATCCATAAAAATCACATTATGTCGGCTTATTATTCATTTGTGTGTCCTTATATGTATTCTCATAGGCTAGATCCCAACTTCTGTATTTTTTTATACATGATGGAATTATTTATTGTTTGATTTATCATATATTTATCCTAATAAACAATCATGGATGGTTTTCATTATTTACCTCTATTTATCTTTCACGCTCTATTATCATATTTCTGGTTTATTTGAATATATCACATTTTAATAGAAACCCAAGGATGTTTTATAGTAAATGTTTTTAAATGAAATGATTTATAAAACTCGTATTGTTTTTAATATAGAAATGATAGTTTCATGGTGGTAGAAATTGTATAGATGTTTGGTGGTACCCTAGTGGTTGTTTTTCTCACACACTACATATGAATTTAGGCATATAATATTTTTTTCCAAAAAAAAAGGTAAAGGGAAGGGAATATTGTTGTTTTTTGAGTCCTCTTGGTTAATGTAATCTTCCATGTGGGTTGGGTTAGTGGTGACTGGTGGTAACATAGAGTCTGGGGTTTGGTCTGATCTTGTTTTTCTTGTGGTATTTTCCATTGGATTTTTTTATTTATGTCTCATGGTTGTGTAACCATAACTTCCATAGTGTTTTCTAATTGTTATATTTATATTTTTATACATGAGACAAGATGTGCTGTATTTTAGGGTGAAATTGTTCCTATGGTTATATAAATTAATAATTAGGTGTTTTTATCAGTCTGTGGTGATCAAGAATGTGATTTTGTTTTTTTCTAAGAAATCTTATGTTATGTATTAGGTCGACCTAGGATGGTTCATTACAAAATGGTATTAGAGACCATGGTTGTTTCTAGGTTTGGTTGATATAACTGAGTAGGATCATAGTAACATGGGTAGTAAGTATAAAATGATGCCTTCCCATCCCACTTTCATATATAACCTTGCGTTACCAGAGGTGGTAATGGATTTTTCATCAATTTTGAGCATGATTTTTGGGGTATCTGGATGAATTTAATTTTGTTTTCATTTAGATGAACCTTGTAATATCTCTTGTTAATTTTTATGTATTATTATACCACTTACTAAATCAGTTTTTTCCTTAATTTTTTGTTTTTTATAAGATTTAATATAGATCCATGAAGTTTGCCTTTTGATTTAGAGACATCCTCATAAGCTAATCTGGTGTTATCACTTTTTTAATTCATAATGTGTCCTAAAAGGATATCTCTGAACTAGAGGGTAGTCCTATGATACATATCCCACAACTAAACCCTTCAGTAGACCCTTCCCTAGTGGAATGGAAATCTGGAAAATTCAATCCTTATGTCAAGTGATATATGGAAATCAAGAAGGGACAGTGGATCAAGATTTAGCGTTTACTAAAAAATATCCACCAACCTTACATGATGATAAAGTAAACCAAGAACCCAAGGAATGAATTGAGTGAATAGAAACGATTTCCACCTTTTGATGTATCCATAAGATTATAAGGTAGGATTCAAAACTTATAGTCTTATAGTAACTATATGGAAATGGTGAGATTCTATTATGAAATCTAAGCTATACAAGTAGTTCACTTAAACAAATTTCAAGAAGGCCATCAATCAACAATTATATTTAGAATAATTGCATGTGGTGAAGGATTAGAAGTTTGTAATCTTGGAAAAAGGAGATCATTCTATGGTAGTGTTTTCTAATCATTTCACTAAGTTGGTTCATCTATCTCTAGGACTTTTCTCTAATAACTACCTCAAGGATAGGCAGTTTGAAATGGGTTTGAACCATATAATCAATAGATTCTTATTCTCATGTTCCGACATAAATTTTCAAAGGCCGTTGATAGAGCATAGTTTGCTAAGGAATATTTATCTAAAAAAATGTGTCTTAGTGTAATTTCAGTGGTAGTAGAGGGTATCAAGAATATATCATCTATATAGAAAATAAAACACATTAAGGGTGCTAATTTTATATGGAAAAATGTTTATTTTTACTCCATATAAATTGATTTGTTTGATATGGGTGATACTCATTATTTTATATCATACAAGATGATTTATGGGGTTGGATTATGACTAGAGATAATTCCACCCATCATTGATCTTTCTATTCCCTTAAGAAGATAGAAGGAACATGGTTTTAAATGTTCAGAGTGCCCCATTATGACTATTAACCATGATGTAATGTGGGATTTTCTAGTTCTTGATATTGATATCTCCAACCTCACTATTGGAATATATTAGTTGGGTATTTTTAAGACCCTGATTGATTTTTACCATCACCAAGATTAGTTTCTATATTATGATGGAGTCACTCATGTCTTTAAGGGTGTGTGAGATCCTAGATCTTGGAGAGTGGGGCTTATTATTCATGAGGTTGGAATTATATCATTATTTTTATAAAATATGTTTCTTAATACTATTGTATAGTGTTTAACTGGTTTTATTACTTCCAGAATGGATAAGTATCTGATGTCTTTTCCTAATGATATTTCTAGGTCACCACCCTAGAGATAGTTTAAGTTTACTATTGACCTTCTCCTAGGGATGTATACAATATGATTTATATTAAATAATATGGAACCCATTGAGTTAAAGGAATTTAAATTTCATATTCAGGATCTTGAGAGTAAGGTATTTATTCATATGACCATTTCACCTTGGTACTTTCTATTTGTCATCTTAGATAAGTTATTTAGAATCCTCCAACTTTGTTTTGATTACCAAAAAATTAATCAGGTGGTTTTTTAGAACAAATATCATTTTTCTAGGCTTGATTATCTATTTAATAAACTTAGTAAAGCCTGATGGTTTTCTAATATTGATCTACATTTTGGGTACCATCAGGTGAGAGTTTGAGTGGAGGATATCCCTAAGACAATATTCAATTGCAATTATAGGAATCATGAATATTTTTTATTCCATTTTATCATACTAATACTCCTATGGTTTTTATGGAATTGAATCATCTAATATTTCACATTATCAAGGACTCATTCATCATTTTTTAGAAGATATTTTAGTGTATTCTATGTTAGATAAATAATATATAGATCATCTGGATATTTCTCTTAGAACACTAAAAGAACATATTTTTTATATAATCTTTCAAAATATGAGTTTTAAATCCAATAAGTGTAGTTTTTCACCATGTTAGATCTGAGTGGGAGAATATTAGTTAAATATTCAAATGATCCAAGTAGTGATGTATTTGTAGAAACGCAATAATGTGTTAGAGATTCATACATTTTGGACTTGATTGGAAATTATAGTCATTTTTTATTATTTATCCCAGATCACATCTCCTATGAAAGTGTTAAACTTTAAGGGTGTTATGTTTTAATGGAATGATAATTTTCAAATGTCTTTTTAGGAACTAAATGTGATATTGAATTTTTATCCAATTCTAATTTTACCATAACAAGGATTTTGTTATGACCTCTTTTGTGATGCCTCGGGTATGGTATTGAGATGTGTTCTAATTAAAGGTAAGTTGGTGGTGGCCTATGGATCTCCCCAACTATACCCATATGATAATAATTATACAACACATTATCTAAATTTGGATTTAGTGATGCATGTTCTTTGTACATAACACCACTATCTCTTTGGTGAGTAGTTTACTGTGTACTCAGATAATACAAGCATGGAGTATATTTTTATCTAGTGACACATGAGTTCATGATGGAGACACTAGGTTGAGTATGGTCAAACTTTTTATTTTGATATTTTATATAGTCCTAGGAAATGGAATGTGGATACTAACACAAAGGTCATGAATGAATTAGTGGAGGACTGATCATTGATGATTTAGTTCACTAAGACTTGATTGGATGTGTAAGAGGCTAATGGGTAGGTGTTATTATCTTGTGTGAAAGTCCAATTCATTATTTTAGGATTAGATCTTGATTGGTTATGAAACAGACACCACTTTAAATTTTAAACTAAAATTTTCACTTACATGACTTATTTAAAAGTTAAATTTAATTTAATTTCCATCCATTCTTTGTTTTTGGGGGTTCCCAAGCTTTTATGGAGGAATGGGTGAGTTATCATGAAATGGGAAAAACCATGAGCCCAATTCTAGATTTAAAAATAAATTTTTAATCCTCTATAACACCTTCATTTTTCAAGATTTTTCACCCATTCCAATTCATACTTGTCATCCCCTGACATATTAACACCACCATATTAATTTGTACCATTTAGGAATCTATAATCATGGTGGATATGAGTTTTTATTTAAAGGATTGGGCCTGCCCAAAAGCCCATTTCTTTCATTAAAAAATATGTTTTTATTCTTTAATACCTCCTACAATATTTATGTTTTTTGGTGATTCCAACTCTCCCCCTGAGCCCACATACCCAAGAAACTCCCTCATGCTCTCCTCCCCCTATTTGGAGCTCAGTTTCATCATTAATTTGGATGAATCTTCTCTAAATTTCTCAAATCACCCATATTTGAAGAGGTAAATTGATTATTTCATAACTCCTTAATTTCTCACTCTTTTCCCCCATCCTAGTTCCTAAATGATCTCTTCAACCCTTTTCGAATCTCCCTTGAATGGTTGGATGTTTACAAATTCAGATACTAGTGTATTTGGGTAGATTTCTTCAATATTGTCTAAGGTATGTGATTCCTTCTTGGTTTCTTCCTTTTCCCTTAGGTTTCCTCCCTCTTTCATTATGTTCTAAAATGCCCAGAAGTTAGGGTTCAAACCTTGGGTTTTATTTGGTGTTTTTTTGGTCAAAATTTGTGGTCTAGGGATGGATTTATCTTCCTTGTGGTGCATCGGTGGTGCGGTTGATGTTTCACACCATTTTTTGAGGGTTTCGACCTAAAATGTAGGTGGTTCCATGTGTAAACAATTATTTATGAGTTAGCTTGCTGTATTTACTCAATTTTCATATTCCTCATAAGTTGGGTGTGGGGTGAAATCTATTTATGATTGATTTGGTTATGTGTTTACTTTTATAGTTTAATTTTAACTTTAAATTGGGTGTTTTCATGTGTAACTCATGGGGTATTATTTGGGTGTAGTTTATAACTTATGGAATTGGTTTACTAAATATTTTTTGGGCTACAAATTCTGGTTTGGTAATGTATTAGTGTCATGTGGGCCTAAAAATAGGGGTTTTGAATAGGTTTTATGTGTAAAACAATGTTATACTTCTTCAGAGAATTTTAGGAAAATGTGTGTTTACATTTGTATCTTTGGTGGTATTGTTCAAGGTGATTTTATAACACTTGAAAATGGTTTTATAAATGTCTCTAGGGATGCCGATTCTGTTTTGGGTAAGAATTTGTATGGTTTTGGTCTTAAAAGGGGGTTTTGAAATGGGTTTTTTGTGCAAGACTTATTTACGCCACTTGGGTTCTTTTTATCAAAATTGTAAATGTTTTAGTTGGTTAAACAAAGTGGTAAAAGGGTGAATATGTACTGTTTGGTGTGTGTGTTCACCTATAGTGGGGTTTTGAAAGGTTAAGTGATGTTTTACGATTTCAAACATTTTTATAATGTTTTGAAAATTTCAGAAATATTTTCTTAAATTGTGATATTGGGGAGAAACTTGTTTGTGGGATGTTTCATGTATGTTTGATGATAAAATGATTTTGAAGGTAAAAAGGGTATTAAGTGGAATGTGTGTGTGGGATGTTATGTGATTTTTATCACCTTTTAAATGTTTTATAAAAATGTTTAAAGGATGTGTTGAAGTGATGTGAAGAGTGTTGTGGGGTATTTTGGTGTGTGTATGATTTCAAAATGCATTTGAATGAAAAGTGTATTTTCTGACTTGTGTGATGTACATGTGTTCTGTTTGGTAAATATGTGATATGAAAATGATATTTTCATGTGAAAATTATACTTCTTGTCTTGTTGAACTTGTTTGAGCACAAGAGGGAAACCTGGGTATCTTGGTGGGTGGATGTGTACTAGTATGCTAGTGATCCTGTGAGGTTTGGCCTCAGTTTTACTTAGCAAGATTGATGTATAAAACTATAACTAAACTATGATGATGATGGGGGACTACTCGGTTATGTGTATGTTCCCTACTTATGGCTCGCACACGAGAACAAATATTTATGATGGTTACATTCACCGAGATATGAGGTACCTGGGACCCACATCGAGCTGGTGCCTAGGGGTTATTTCCTATTTCTTGTGCTCATTAGTTAATTTCAGCATACGTTATGGTTGGATAGAAAATTCAGTAGTGTTAAAATTATTTTTAAAAGTACCGATTATTAATGAAAGCCCACTTGAAAACTCTTTTAATTTTTAAGTTGCATCTTTTAGAAATTTGAACTAGCATTTCCTGTTTATGAAAACATACAAGCTTTTCATCTTTGAATCTTTATCACATGGAATCTCTTTGTGTTGGTATCATACTGGGCACTGAATCAAACCCTACTTACATCCTTGGGTTTAAGTATACTTGGTTATTTTTGTTGTCGCAAGTTGGGTACAATTTTTAGTGCCAGTGGTTCGGGTTTCTAGCAGGTCCTTGGTGGTGAAGTATTGTGGAGATGGCTTGAGAGTAGTTCCCCTTGCCATGAGGGTTCTTGGGATATTTCCTTTAGGGTTTTCACATTTTTTATAGTCTTGTTGAGTTGTTTTAAAATATTTAATTCAGTTCTAATTATTTTTAAATTATTGTTTGGTTTGAAAAATTCAGATTTGTTTTATTGGATTCTTTTGTTGTTTTAAGTTTATAAACACGGGTAAATCATTCCCAATCCTCATTTTATGATACCTGGACACTTTTTCCAGCCCATGGGGATTGGGAGAACCCTTTTATCCTTGTCACTAGCTGGGTTTGGTGCTAGTTTCAGTGGATACTAGATTTGGTTTGTGACAAAATGGTGTCAGAGGAGGTTCATGTTAACTCCTTGGGTCATGTTATTTGGGGAGAAATCGAGATAGTCTAGAGTTAGGATTGTCAGGACTTGGAATTATGGTTATGGGTAGTGTGCCTGATCACCACACCTCATGACGAGATTCAAGTCACCAGGGTAATCAGGACTTATCTGAGTCCTTTGGTTTTCTTGGTTTGATGATGATTAGGGGAAATGAAAAGAGAGTTGGGCTAATTGTCTCAGTGGGCTCACAGGGCCTAGCAAGCCATGTAGAGTCAGGGATATTTCCCTAGAGTACTCTCTGTGATGGTTAAGTGATTGGAGTATGGCCTCCAACCATATGTCTACATCACCCACTGAATCAAGTTTCCCCTCGCATTGTCTTTTGTCCTTTAGTATTGAAATCATTGATGTTCAATTTTAAAAGAATAATTTCATGGTTTTAAGAAGCATAATGTTTTGAGAAATTATTTTTTAACAAATTGGGAATGGATTGATTTGTGAAATGTTGGAAATGAGTTTTCACAATTTTTTTTGAAATGGAAAATGGTGTGTTTACACCACTTTTGAAAGCATAAAATTGTGTTAAAGTTGGGTTTTTAATAAGTGTTTCCAATATATTTTTCTAAACTATTGAAAGGTGTTTTAATGGGATGATGTGTTTTGAAATTAATGCGTATGACTTGAAAGTGAGATTTAATTTAAATTATTGTTCCTTTCTAAATTTTTTTTAAGCTGTAAGTTGGGTTTGATTTTGTGGTTTATAGTTTTGAGAAAAAAAGGTATTGGTTGACTTTTTTTGCTTTTGAAATGTGGAAATAATTTTTATTTTAACCTTTGGAATTTCCTTGAGTGAAAATATTCATGGGGTTATATGGAATGATGGATGGTTGATGGCATGGATAGATTATTTCTGGGATGGATATGAGGGGGGTGCCCAGTGTGGCCTAAAAACATGCATGTGTGAGGCCCATGGGGTACCATTGGTGGATATTCTAACCGCTGAACTGTTTATTTTCAAAAAGATGATTTTAAAGGAAAAAATTGATGACTTGATGAATAGTTTTGGATGGTATGTATTATGTGTTTTTGAAAATGTTGATGTTGTGGGATGTTTTGAGTCCAAGAACCCCTCCTGTTTGAATTGTTTTTTGGGTTTGTGTTTGGTCGGTAAGCTGTTTTGAAGGTCTAGTTAGTGGTATCTTCTGGGAAATATTTTGGATGCCTTAATGTTTTTTAACTTCATATGTTTGGATCTGTTTTGTGGTATATATTGACCAATGGACCATCTTGGTTGGGTCCTTGGGTTCTATCATTGGATAATGTACGCCCCATTAAGGGTTAGTGCGCAATTTAAGTGGAACCTGGATTGTTTCGCCATTTGAAGACCCTCCAGTTGATCAATATAAGTAATATTTTTCTTGAGATTTATAGATTGAGTATACACCCTTTACATTCTTGGTTTTTTGGATCCTCTTGTAGTAGGATATTGATCATGGATGGTTGAAAGAGACCTTAGCTTCTTAAGTTTCTTGATTTTCCAAAGGTGGAAGTGGTCTGGGGTTGTTAGCAAGGATGAGTATCTAGATGGTGTCTAAGAGGTCCTTTGGGTCCTTCGTAGTCTCTTTGAAGAAGGAGTTCACGTTAAACTACTATTGTGGGAAGTTTGGTCATGAGAGGACATTGTGGCCACTTTCTAGAATTATGTATTGTTTGGGGATGTTGTATAAGGTCCCTCTCCATGCATTGTTTATATCAGTCACAATGGTCATGTTTTCTGACGCCTTGTGATGTCATGTGCTCGATTGACCAAAAAGGTGAAAGTTGTGCAATCCTATGAGAGTCTTTGTTATGTTGGGAGAATTTATCCCTTGGGAAAACATCAAAATATTTCATTTTAGAGGAAGGTGATGGTAGGTGTTCTTTACTTCTATTGTTTCTCACCCGAAGAAACAATGTGTGATGTGTGTGCATCTTCTAAGCCCTTATTTCAGTGAAATATTAGGTTTGGGTAAAGTGAGTTTGGAATGTGTTATGTCTTGGAAAACTTATTGGGGATTGTGGTGTAGTTGTTGGTGGCACCAAAAGAATAATTCTCGTTTAGGGGGTTTCCAAAGTCTAACTGCAAGGCTGAAAATGCTTTAATCATTTGAGCTCCACCCATAGGTCTCGGAGAGTAGCTGGCTCATAGTCAGGGGAAATCCTAGGGCCATTTAAACCCTTGTGCAGAGTCATATCCTCAGTAAGAAATATTGAAAGAGTTTATACTCTTGGTGTCATCATCTTTCTTCTATTGTTCCCATTTGGTGGAAATAGGTGGAGGGCCGTGTACACATGTCATCTCCCAATGTTATTCCCTCCCCCTTTGGTTTCCATTGAGTATTTGAAGAATGGTTGGAAATTTGGATAGACAGGCTAAGCACATTGTTTGTGCATAACTATGAGTGACCGTGTTCCAGGAACCCATGCGGGAAGAATTATCTTTTTAGTAAGTACAGGTTTCACAAACCGTGCGGACTAACTGTGTGACCTTCCCAAATCATTAAATTTTTTGGTCTTTCTGTTCCGGCCCATACTGGTCAGTTAAGATGGTTGGTTCTTATTGTGGGGAGACCCACTATGATTCCCATGTATGTTCCTTCGAAATTTTTGAATGGAATTCTCCCCTTTGTACTAGGGAGTCCGTTGAGGCCTCCCCCTATTAGTGTCCTTATTCTATCTCGAAAAAAACATATTGGTTTTCTCTTATGGTGTGGAGTGTATTTGTGTCCCCCCATACTAGTAACTTAAATTTATCCATGGTCTTGGCTTGGAAGTAGATAGTCTCATTTAGAGTTCTCTAGCTACTAACATATTCTTTGAGTAAATGTTGGGATCGGAGAGCACCCAATGGTTTAGTAAAAGTAAGGTAAGTATAACCTTATTCAAAGTTGTTGTTCGTTTTGGTGAACTGCTTGAGTCTTGTTCGGATAGTGTTTTAGGATTTTTATTTTGGGATAAAGTATAAATGTGATTTATCATTTCAGTAAATTGGTGTATGTTTTGGTTGTGAGAGTAATCCATCCTTAATTGATCACTGGAGGTGTTTTGGCTCTTGGGGCGAAGCTTGGCAAAGAAGTACATCTTGGTTTATCGGTTGGGTTTGATTTTTTTATTTGGAATTTCTTTGGATTTTTGGGGATGGAACGTTTTCATGGTGGGGATAATTGTCACATACATGACATATTTTAAAGGTAAATTTCATTTAATTTCCGTTCATTCTTTGTTTTGGGGGTTTCCCAAGCTTTTATGGAGGAATGAGTGAGTTATCCTGAATTGGGCCAAACCGTGAGCCCAATTCCATATTTAAAAATAAATTTTGATTCCCTTATAAATCCTTTATTTTCAACATTTTTCATACATTCCAATTTTTACTTGTCATCCCTTGACCTATTAACACCACCATATTAATTTGGACCATTTAGGAATCCATAATCATGGTGGATATGGGTTTTTATTTAAGGGATTGGGCCTGCCCAAAAGCCCATTTCCTGCATTAAAAATATGTTTTAATTATTTAATATCTCCTACAATATTTATGTTTTTTAGGTTATTCCAACTCTCCCCCGAGACCACATACTCAAGGCACCCCCATACTCTCCTACCCCTCTTTGGAGCTCATTTTCATCGCGAATTTGGATGAATATTATCTAAATTTTTCAAATCGCCCAGATTTGAAGAGGTAAATTGATTATTTCATAACTCCTTAATTTGTCACTCTTTTTCCACCATTCCAGTTCCTAAATGATCTATTCAACCTTTTTAAAATCTCCCTTGAATGGTTGGCTGTTTTAAAATTCCTGTACTTGTGTATTTGGGTAGATTTATTCAATATTTTTTAATGTATGTGATTCCTTCTTGGTTTCTTCCTTTTCCCTTAGGGTTTCCTCCCTCTTTCATTATGTTCTAAAATGTCCAGAACTTAGGATTCGAACCTAGGGTTTGATTTGGTGTCTTTTGGGTCAAATGTTGTGGTCTAGGGATGAATATATCTTCCTTGTAGTGTGGTGGTGGTGTGGTTGATGTTTCACACCATGTTTTGAGGGTTTCGACATAAAATGTTGGTGGTTCCATGTGTAGACAATTATTGATGAGTTAGCTTGCTGTATTTACTCATTTTTCAAATTACTCATATGTTGAGTGTGGTGCGAAAACTGTTTATGATTGATTTGGTTACGTATTTAATTTTATAATTTAATTTTAACTTGAAATTGGGTGTTTTCATGTGTAACTCATGGGGTATTATTTGGGTGTAGTTTATAACTTATGTAATTGGTTTAATAAATCTTGTTTGGCCTTCCAATTATGGTTTGGTAATGTATTAGTGTCATTTGGGACTAAAAATAGGGTTTTTGAATAGGTTTGATGTGTAAAACATTTTTATACTTCTTGAGATTATTTTAGGAAAATTTGTGTTTTCATTTGTATCTTTGGTGGTATTATTCAATGTGATTTTATAACACTTGAAAATGGTTTTATAAATGTCTCTAGGGCTCCCAATTATGTTTTGGGTAGGAATTGGTATGGTTTTCATCTTAAATGGGGGTTTTGAAATGGGTTTTTTTTGCAATACATATTTACACCACTTGGGTTCTTTTTTTGAAAATTGTAAATGTTTTTGTTGGTTAAAAAAAGTGGCAAAAGGGTGCATATGTAATGTTTGGTGTGTGTTCACCTATAATGTATTTTTGAAAGGTTAAGTGATGTTTTAATATGTCAAACATTTTTATAATGTTTTGTAAATTTCTTAAATGTTTTATTAAACTATGATATTGGGGTGAGACTTGTTTGTGGGCTGTTTCGTGTAAGTTTGATGATAAAATGATTTTGAAGGTAAAAAGGCTATTATGTGGCATGTGTTTGTGGGATGTTATGTGATATTTATCACTTTGTAAATGTTTTATAATTTTTTTTAAAGGATGTGTTGAAGTGTTGAAGTGATGTGAAGAGTGTTGTGGGCTATTTTGGTGTGTGTATGATTTCAAAATGCATTTGAATGAAAAAGTGGATTTTGTGAGTTGTGTGATGTACATGTTTTTATTTTGGTGAATATGTGATGTGGAAATGACATTTTATTTCTCAAATTATACTTCTTGTCTTGTTGAACTTTTTTGAGCACAAGAGGGAAACCCGGGTAGCTGGGTGGGTGGATGGGTACTAGTATGCTAGTGATCCCGTGAGGTTTGGCCTTAGTTTCACTTAGAAAGATTGACGTATACAACTATAACTAAACTATGATGATAATTATGGGGTAACACTAGGTTATGGGTATGTTCCCTACTAGTGGCTCAGGCACGAGAACAGATATTTATGATGGTTACTTTCACCGAGATACGAGGTACTTGGGACCCACATCGAGCTAGTGCCTAGGGGTTATTTCCTATTGATTGTGCTCATTAGTTACTTTGTGCTTACCGTCGACATACGATATGGTTGGATATAAAATTCAGTAGTGTTGAAATTATTTTTAAAAGTGTTGATTCTTAATTATATCCCACTTGAAAACTATTTTAATTTTTAAGTTGAATCTTTTTGAAATTTTAACTTGCATTTCCTGTTTATGAAAGCTTACAAGCTTTTCGTCTTTGAATGTTTATCACATGGAATCTCTTAGTGGTGGTATCCTACTGTGCATTGTATCACATCCTAATTACATCCTTGGGTGTAAGTATACTTGGTTATTTTTGTTGTCGTAGGTTGTGTACAGTTTTTAGTGCCAGTGGTTCGGGTTTCTAGTAGGTCCTTGGTGGTGAAGTCTTATAGAGATGGCTTGAGGGTGGTGACCCTTGTCATGGTGGTTCATGGGATGTTTCCTTTGGGTTTTTACGTTTGTTATAGTCTTGTTGAGTTTTTTTTAAAATATGTAATTCATTTCTGATTATTTGTAAAAGGTTGTTTGGTTTGAAAAATCCAGATTCGTTTTATTGGATTCTTTTGTTGTTTTAAGTTTATAAACACGGGTAAATTGTTCCCAATTCTCATTTTAGGATACCCGGGAATTTGTTCCATCCCATGGTGATTGAGAATAGCCTTCGGGCCTTATCATGGGCTGGGTTTGGTGCCAGTTTCTATGGAAACCAGATTTGGTTTGTGACAAAAATCCTTAAGATGGGGAGACCTCTGGTGTTTGGTCATGGTCTTTTGATGGTGGTTTGTGTTTCCATGATAGATTGGTCATTCTGATATCTATGAGGGAAGATTTGATAGATAGTGGAAATTGGTCTAGTTGGTTTGTGCAACCTAGGACTTCCAATATGTATCAGGATTTAGATGTATGTTTTGGTGGTTAGGGATAATATGGTTAATTACAAACTTTGTGTATCAATTCCTTACTTACCAGGGTATTAAGGAAGAACACCAAATACCTATAAGTTCATTGAATCCATTACCCATTTTTGGTGTAAAATTGGGATGATATATACATGGAAATTGTTGTTGATTTACCACATAATCATAGTGGGAGAGATTTGATTTTGATAATCATTGATTGACTTATGAAATTAGATCCTTTTCATCTTATTAATTAGAAAATAAAGGTAGAATATCTTAAGAATCCATATGTACAAGAGATCATGAAGCTCCATGGAGAACCTTCTGCTATTGTTTCTTCCTGAGATCCAAATTTTAAATCTTGGTTTTGGAAATATTTATAAGGGTTTATGGATACCCAATTGAATTTGATCACAATGTATTACCCTTAGATAGATATATAGATTAAGTGATCTATTTAAATTCATAATGATATTCTTTGGTAGTGAATTCTTTATTTTAGTGGTTATTTGGTAAAGGATCTACTATTATTTGAATTCACATATAAAAAAGTATTTTAGGATTAGATTAAATAGGTTCTTTCCAAAGAATTATATGGGTGTAATGTAGATATCCCTTATTTTAGGAAAAGTTGGGTGGATGGTCCTTGATTAGACTGAATGATATTCAGTAGATAATGGAGAAAGTGTAGTTGATTTGGAAGAGGTTAGTGATAAATCAAATTATTAAATAATTTAATGAAGACTATCTTTATCACACATTTTATTTTAATAGTGATTGTGTTTTTCTTAGGGTTTCAATTCATTTATGGACATCTCCATTTTAGTAAGCAAGGAATGTTGACATTGTAGTTTGTTGACCATTTAATGACTATCGAATGACTTAGAATGTTGTATTATCAATTGAATTTTTTTGTCTCACTTGAAATCAATTCATGATGTATTTTTTGTTTCACAAATAAGGAAGTATCAAACAGACCCTTCTCATGTGATAGAATGGGAAGATGTTGACATTTAGCTTGATACCTTAGTGGTTGAGAAACTTGTTAATATTATGGGTTATTAGAATAAGGTGTTTTATGGTAAAAGGATTCCCTTGATCTATTTAACATGTTAGTAGAGATGGTATTGTC
Organism: Viscum album; assembly: GCA_963277665.1. Classification (NCBI taxonomy): domain Eukaryota; kingdom Viridiplantae; phylum Streptophyta; class Magnoliopsida; order Santalales; family Viscaceae; genus Viscum; species Viscum album. Next base: position 790,878,376 of record OY728138.1, on the reverse strand, counting down.
ACAAGAAATGAGAGCATGGACTTATCTCTGTGAGAGTCTAGAATCTAGAGTTCTTTTTAGGGATAAAAAGATTCATGGTGGGAAGAATTGTGATGACCTTGAGGCCACATTTATGTTTTTTTGGATTAATTTATTTCATTTGAGGTTATGAATAATTTCATGAGTCAATTATTGAGTATTTGGAGTTTTGGGAGAGACAAGATATGCACACGGTCCACACACATTATGTAAGGTATGTATGGATCTTCAATTGAATCCTTAAATTTTCTCTAGTTTCTCTCTTGATCTATTTTTCCCTTGATTAGATGGAAGTCTAATGGGATGTGATAGATAGATCAAGAGGATTTGATGGGAAATTAATGATGTTTATTTGGATATTGGTTTGTAATGACCAAATATATTTCTTTGAAATCCTCGTTTTTGAAGGTGATTAAGTTTCCTCCCTCGCTAATGAGGTGTTGCTATAAAAGTATTATATTAAAAAATTTACATGAAATTATTGTAAATTAATTTGGTTTTGTTTATAAAAATTATTTATTTGATATCAAATAAGTAACTTTTTTATGAAATCTCTTCTTGGGCAGAATATAAAGTGGTTTTTAAATGGGGGTTCCATTAAAAAAAAATTTTATGCACATTATGTGTTCATTGAGAATCCATAAAGATGGTTTTGACTCTAAAATGGGTCTTGAAGATTTTGTGAAGTGATAATTCACATGTGAAAATGTTATATAAATTTTTTATCATGATTTACATGAATGTTTTGAGAAACATATCACATGATAACCTTATGTGAATCAGGTTATGTCCATATGCACATTTCTTATTGGTGGGGCACCATTTTAGATTATAGATATTTTCTCGATATACTATGAAAGATAATGGGTTGTCCTGATACTAACTGACTATGTAAGGACTTTTTATCATTTAGAATAATTTTATACCAAATTAGTGTTCCTTTTCATGTCTTATTATTAATTCCCATAGGATTTAACCTTCCATGTGCTTGGTTTTATACATGATTGTATTGTTTCATGTTTAATCTCTCACAAATTTATCCTATAAAATTATTATAGATGATTTTGATTATTTTACTCTATTTATTATTCATTATCTATTGAAATATTACTGGATTACCTTAATATGTCATGTTTTAATGGAAGCAAAGTAATGTTTTATGGGAAATGTTTCTAAATTAAATGGTTTACACAACTTGTTTTGTTTTAAATATATAACTAATGGTTTCATGGTGAAATACTTTTTATAGATTCATGGTGTTATCCTACTAGGTGATTTAATCACAACTTTCAGTTGACTTGGGCATATGTAGATTTGGTTTTTTAGGATACAGGTAAAGGGAAGGGTGTCTTATAGTTTATTATCTTCTCTTGGTTTATGTAATTTTTGTAGTTGGTTGGGTTGATGGTGATAGATGGTCATGTTAAGACATAGTTTTGGTCTTGTTTATTTTGAGTATTATCTTTTTGCTTTGTTTTGTATGTCTCATGGTTGTATAACCTTAATTTTCACAATATTCTATGATTTTTATCTTTATATTTTTATACATGAGACATGTTGTGTTGTATTTTTGGGTGAAATAATTCCCATGGTTGTGCATTTTGATACCCAAGTTCTTCTCACTTGCCCACAGATATTGGGAATGTACTTTGAGCCTTATACCGAGAAAGATTGAGTGATGTTTCATGTTAATTCAAGTTGGTTCATTACACTGGTTCTTATAAATAACTAAATTTTATTCAAATAATAGTTCTTATTCTAGTGTAGTCCTCTCTAATACATATAGTAGAAATGTGGTCGGGTAGGTTTGGATTTTTTTCTTATATATTTATCTTCTAGTGGAGTTAGTTCTATTTGAGGAAGTAGTTTTTTTTGGGTTTTAGTTGATCATAAACCTTCTTGAAATATTTTATTCAACTTATAAAATTAGATATTATATTTTTTAGAAATTCAATCTTAGTCATCATATTTATAACTTTTTTATGATCATATGTGAATGAAACATTCTCTCCTCTCTTACTATTTTTGGAAACTAAAACATTATCTACTTTTATCTATATTTATTTTGATGAATTAACTATTACTTTATCTTTTCTATCAAAATTTATCTTATTCACTTACAATATTAAATTTACATTCACCATCCTTACCTCAGTTAGTTTATTTTCCGATACAATTTGTTTCCTTAATTTTTTTAAACTCATTTTTGAGACTCAAGAATTTATTATATAGTTTATGATATTTTTCTTCACTTTCAACAAGATAATATTTCATTTCATCATATTTATAATTAATTATTACTTTATTATCATAAAAAGATAAACTATCATCATAACTATAATCAAAATATCAACATTATAAAATATTATTCAAAAAATATTATGATAAATATTTATCACAAATTTTTTTCCCATAAAATATTTTAAATTTTATAGAATTATTATATTATAAAATATGATAATATTTTTATTGTCACCACTTTCATCAAATGAACTATCATATGATGTATCCCCACTACTTACACTCCAATTTTCTAATTCCTTCAGGATTTTATTGTAATTATTTTTATAAGTTTTTTTAATACATTATATCTCTTTTCATTAGCTCAGAATAATCCATCCTTATGTGTCCTGGATTTTTAAACACATATAAAATAGTCTTTGAATATAATTTTTTTTATCTTTAAACATTCTAAAATATTTCATATAATCTCATCATAAATTAAGATTTTTTAATATCCTCATTACTATATTATCAAGTTCACTACTCATAGGTTCATGATCACTATTATAAAAAATATTTCTCAAACTTCTTTTAGATGAGGTAATCTTTGAATTACATGCTCCATAATTTATTCCTCTATATTTAGAAGAAAGTGAAATACTATTTTATTCCTTTAAAAATTTTCATCCTTTTTTATTATACACTTATAATGTATTATAATTCCAATAAGGCCATCATGATATAACATATTAATATTCTTAGTATCATCTATATCTATTCTTGTGGACTTACACTCCTTAGAAAAAATGTCGACATCTTTTTCAACTAGCTTCTCTTCTGATAATTCTTTCTCTCAAAGAGATTTTAAACTATTCACTATGGTTATCAACTATCAATGTATTTGATAAACATGTTCTCCAGGTAGAAAATAAAATCTTTATAGTTTTCTCTAATCAAAGATCACTTTGTCTATAAAAGTTTTGAAGTTTTGAAATGTGTAACTTATAGATTTTACCAAATTCCACATGATATCCTAAAATAACAAACATGACTATAAATATTCCATTATATTGAACATAATAGTGTATTCAAAATGTATAATATTAATAAAGACTCATTTTTCACATCTATAGAAAAATTAGTAACTTATTTCTCTAGAATCTTATAAAATATGGTTAGAATAATAAAATTATCCAAACTGGTATTAATAAAAAATGTTTCCATTTGTTCTCTCAAATATTTATAGTCATTTACATAAAAAATTTGAGGCCTATTTGGATTGATATTATCCAAACTAAAAATATCCATAACACCTTCTATTTTAAAAATAAAGAAACCCTTTCTATATAACATAGTTAGTGTAAGGAATATAAGATCCAAAATCAAATAAAATAACATAAATTTAATGAATATGACTAGAATCAGTCTCAAATTTAGATATATTCTTTGAAATTAAATGTTTTCCAGATAAAAAGGGTTGGTAAAGTACTAGGGTTGAATTTTAGTTTTAAAAACTAACTTAATTTTTTCATCCCACATAATTTTAAAACCATTAGAAATAATATTTTTTTGATTAATATTGAAATTAAAATTACCAAAATATATCCTCTTTATAAAATTAGACTATCATAAAGGATAAAAATCTTAAAAAACCAAAAGGATATTATTACCAAAACATAGTTATTAATCCAAAGTGAAAGGAGGATCGATAAACTGATCCATTTTATCACTATCTTAAACACCAAAACATCTTAAACTATAAACCCATTAATCTATATTTATATTTTAATAACCCTAGAAGCTATCTCCTTAAACAAATTGAAATTTGATGCCCCAATACCCATACGATTGAGTTCGGTGAAAAAGAAAACAAAATAATTATATACTTACTTTGATATTAAATATAGGTGACCCAAAATTAACCATTACATTTATATAATCAATAATTACTTATTGAGTCACAATACTTCTATGAAATTTTATGTTCATAACATTATATAATTAAAATAACTATGAAATATAAGAGTGAATATTTTTCTATCTAATGGAATTTTCTCACTAGTGTAAATTAAAAAAATGCTACAAAAAAACCACACAGAGCTATAACTCAAAACATTTATAAATAAATATTACTCATCTATAGACCTATGAAAAACATTTGAAAATGTTTAATAAAGAAAAAAATATTACTGAGGGAATTGTAAAAGGCTTGGATCCATTAAACCTTTGAAAAGTCTCTAAAATACATTAAACATGTGTTTTTTAAATTACCAAGGACTTTTAGTATTTATACAACATCCCTTTATAAATAAAATCACATTTTCACCTGAAAAGGGTTCATAAATCACGTCCATAACCCAATATAAAGGTAGAAAACAAGTTTTTGAGGTTTTTTTAGAGAAAATGAAAATATTGGAATGAAAACATCTTTCTTGAAAAAAAAATCCTTGAATTTAAATATCACAAATTATATTACTAAAAAAAGAAACCTTCAACCATAAAATGATAAGAGATCCATTTTTAATGAAAACCAACCTCCTTTTATAAAATCCACATATTTTTAGTAAAACATATTTTATGCATAGAAAAATCATAATTGAATCTTGGGGCACTATATTCACCATCCTTTCATCATGAAATCACCTAACCAGGTAATTACCAATTCATATATTAATAAAATCATGTGACCAAATAATTCTAACTTCTTAATGTATTGGAATAAACTGACTATATAATTGAAACATTATCTTATGGGTAACTTATATATAGTTAACTTTGGCGTCATTACCTAATGGATTTGAGGGATTTAATAAAACTACCCCTAAAATAGTGAAAAAAGTAACTTTAGGTTTTGGGTTTACTACCCATTCATGATTTCATCAATAATACCAATAAATATCATATTAAATCATTTTATAAGTTTAATTTTTATCCTCATAAGGTTCATTTCAGATATAAAACTCTCTTAAAACTATTTTTTTTTTCATAAACATGAATTTTAAAATTAGTACATAAAAAGAAATAATTTTAATAAATTTATAGTTATTTGATGAAAAATAAAGAAAAGGAACATATGAAAAATATTAGGACTAAAATAAGGGGTTTTAAGAGGAACTAAAAAAACCTTTATGAAAACTTGAATGAAATTTTATCTTTTAAAAAAACCTTGAAGAGAAACTCTTTTAAATTAAATCATGATTTTTTAATGAAAACATGGAGAGAAAAAATAAAAAAAATAAATTAGTTGAAAAAATAAAAACCAATAAATCTTATTTAATTAAAAAAATGGGTATGAAAGTTTAAAAAATATAATAGTAGTGGTTTTAAAATGAAACAACCCCTTAACTTATAACTAGAAACCGAGTTAAATCTGTACCAAAGAAATAACCTAGCCTGAAAAAATCTATAAATTTCTCCTTCAAATATCCCCTTAGTAAAAATACCCTTGAAATAAATCATCATCTATTTATAAGGAAAAAATGGATATTTAAACTCAATATTAATATATAACCTTTTATATGATAATGGTTACCAAAACAAACAAATTATAAATGTCGCCTTTACGAATCATACCTAAAATTTTAAAAGTATGAATAAAAACATCATAAATCATTATGAAAATTATATTTCATAAAATTATAAAATTTTGGAGATGATGAAACTATTTTAAAACTCTATTAACCACAATCAAACTATTGAATCAGTTTTGGAGGAATTGGCAGAACAACCGCTAGAGTGTGAGGAGAGAAAAAAAACTTTATAAATGCGTAATATATAATAATAAAAGAACCTTAAAAAAGAAATATAATTGAAAAATATAATTATTTAAGTATTTTATAAACATAATTTGTATATTTATGATGTTATATGCACGTATTATAAAATTCAGGACGTGAGGTAAGAGTTTCGTTGATAGAGTTTCCTATTATTGAGTCATAAACTACATTCCTCGATTAAGATCTTACATGTTTATTTTAAGATTAAATTTAGATATTATATATTATTTCTATTAGTTTTTCTAGGGAATTTAAATTTTATCTTAAAATACCCCCCTTGATCAATTTCCTCATTAAAATTGCTACGTTGTTAATAATAATTCCTACCCTTTCTAATGGTAGTTTTTCTTCCAATTCCATATTACTCTTCCTGCCAATATAAACCTTTCTTAATTGGAAACCCAAATATGTTTAACTTATTTGATCTTAATATTTCCCTTTAATTTATTTAAATTTAGCTTCTTATCCTTTTTAACGAAGTGGGTTTTCAGTAAGGAATTTTAAAATAATAAATTAATTTCATTTTCACCCTATAATTTTTATCTTCCACTCAAAATTTATTATCACTAATTTCAATTCACTTCATGGTTTACATAATTATAATTCCTTAAATATTAATGTTTTCAATGTTAAATTTTAACCCCAACTCAAATGTTTTTATGAAATGACTAATAATTTTTTTACAATAATGTTTCAAAAGCCGTAAGATAATACTTTTCTTAATTTATATTATATTTTACTCTCTACCTAAAAAAGATATATATCTTATAAAGTAATCTTATAGATAATCTATTAAATTATTTTATACTACCTTTTTAAAGATTTAATTAATAGTGAAAATAGATCTAATATTGATGTTACATTTTGTGATACCATTTTGAAATAATATGAAACCCAATTTTCTTTTCATGGGGTTTCATGATAAGATGATGGACTATTTTCATGGGGCATACCTAATTATGGTATATCATTATGTGGTTAATGGGGTCCTATATCTCCCTATAATGAATTGGTTAATGTTTTAGATATCATTAGATAAAGATTATGTGTGGATTTTATTGGTGTTTTTAAAAAATTAATTCATAATTATGATTGGGTTTTCTCATATCATAATGTGTGGACATGATTTGTTTTGTTAACAAATTAATTCATTAACCATGATTGGGTTTTTTATAATGTTATGATTGTGTATTCTTAATCATGAACCACTTTTCTATGTAATGACACCTTTATATGTTATGTTTCCATTGTTTATGTTTTATTTCACATGTTTTTAGGACATATATATGTTTTGTGCTTCCATAGTGGTTCTTTTATCTCATGAAATGATCTATAATGTTCTACCATTACTTAAAACTATTTATTATCATTCCAAGGACCTTTTAATTATATATTTATCTTTTAACTATTTTTTTCTGAAAAAGATATAATCTATCCCATTGTGGACCATTGATAATTTTCTCTTATTAAGAATATGATCTCACCCATTATTTTGTTTTTCCATTTCCTAGGGATTTATATGTTAAAATATGTGTATAATGAAGTATTGTTTTTAATTAATTATAGGATATGCTTAAGTATTAATGTGTTATAAAATGTTGATTTTATATTATCTTTAAAGACACTAAGAATTTGTGTTCACATATTTTAATATTACTTGTGACGTTTAATAAATATATTATGAAAAATAATAAAATTTAATATATTTCCTAGATGGGGTCATCTCATGGATGATATCTCTATATTCTAAACTTTTAATATCTCGATCAACCAAATAAATAGTTGTGCACTTCCAAAACCCAGATGCTTCAAATTATCTATGATCTAAACATGATTTTAATTCTTTATAGAAGACCGTAACCAAGAAAGATCATAAATAATAAAAACAAAAAAATAAATTATAAATGGATTTAAAATGAAAAACCCCATATGGAAGTATCGATTAGAAAAAAATAAAAATGTAAATAAAAATGGAAGAACTCTATTGACAATAAGCTATTGCATAATTTTATAAATTACAATATCATAGAGTTTCTTTTCATGTAATTTTGGATTTTGAGGTTGTATTCCTCTTATAGAAGAAGTTGTAACAAACTAAAACATTTTAATCCCACATTATTTGGATTTTTCTGAAATCATAAGCTTCACCATCATCGTCTGATGAAATTTTCATATCTCCTCATCTTTTGATGAAGTTAAACCTACACTACTACAATGCTCATACATTTGATGAACAAAATATGGAATGGAAACTAATATGTATGGAAACATACATCATATGGAACTAAAGTTACCATATCTTTATTATTCACACCATAAAAAATATCAATAAAAAAATTCAAGTTAAATCATGTTATAACATGAGTGCAATGTTATTTTTAAAATGAATGATAAAGTCAGTCAATAAATAAACATTGGATAGTCTATTGAATGACTTCAATTCTAGTTTTTTTAAATTTAGGGCACTACATTTATATTCACATAGAGTAAGGATTTAAATATTTTATCATGATTTTTATCTTTATAATTAAGTGGTATGGTGAATCATGATTTCTAAAATCATAATTTGGTAGATAGAATCAATGATTGAACTTGAAATTGAAAGATATTGGTCAAATAAGGGTTTAATTTGAGAATTAACTTAATAGTGATTCAAAATTCCTAAAAATTATTTGAGTGGAAGTGTTATAGGTAAAAATATAATGTTATAGTTTTAGACTAGGGTTCTAGAACATGACCTATTATAACGACCAAAACTTTTACAAATTAAAATTTCCATTGAAATAAAGTTATGTGTGTAATAACAAGTAATATAGTAGAGTATAAATACTTAAATTAGAGAATAAAGACTAAAAAACATTTTTATTAATTTATAATATTACATTTATATAATAAATATGGCCACAATATTACCATATGGAATTATGACCATTGAGCATTATGACCATTTTTATTGTAGCCATTATAAAGTTACCATTATAATTAGTGTATATAAAGGGTAATAACAAGTGATAATTAATTAAAAAGGGATAAATTATTTCCCCAGAACAGTAGGAGCATACTTTATGAACCTTATTTATTGTAAATTTTGAGTAAGATAAGATCACATTAGTTTGCGTTTGACCAAGCTTAGGTAGAACTTCAACAAATATGAATCAATCATAATTGACTATTGGAAAAGTTTAAGTTAGAAGAAACCAACAATAGATCAATGTTTGATGAACTTACCCATAAAAGTATCCCCATTGTATACCTTACCCTTAGGGTTTGTTCTAGTCTGATAATGGGTTATGTTTTTAGGGGAAAGGTAATACTAAATTGATTTTTTTAAATGAAATGTTTTTTACCCCAATACAATATTTTTTTAATGTGAAGATGAATTTGAGCCTTTATCTGGGATCATGAAGTCAATATTAGATGTGGGTGAATTTTGTTTATTTTTGTGAAAAAATAGTAAATCAATATTTTGTTATAACATTTGATAAAGATAACATCATTTATGTTCATGCTTGACCAAGATCAGGTATAACTTTAACTATTTAGGATCAATCATAATTGACTATAAGAGAAGTTTAAGTTAGTAAAAAACACCACTAGATCAATGTTTTATGAACCAACCCATACAATTACCCCATCACACACCTTATCCTTAGGGTTTGTTTTGGTTTGATAATGTGTTATGTGTTTAGGGGATAGGTATTATAGAAGTGTGAATTTGTTTAAAAACAAAATGGTGTTTACCCCAATACAAATTTTTTTTAATGTGAAGATGAATTTGAGTCAGTATCTGGGATTACAAAGTCAACATCATATATGTGTGACTTTTTTATATTTTTGAGTAAAAATAGTAAATCATTATTTTTTTATCATTAATAATAAAAATAAAAGGATATTAGAAGAAATAAAGGTGTTAAATATGATAAAATAAATGTTTCAAACACAAAAATATTATTTTTATTTTTGGAAAAATACCTATGGTTTATTTTCATAAAAATATTTTTTTTGATAATTTAAATAAATACAATTTACTTATAATATATTCATAAAAAAATATTTTTTTATATAAATGATAATATAATTTTATGAAATAAAAATTTATTTTCTGAGATTCATAAATATTATTTTGTTATAAAAAATAGTAATTTTCAATAAATAATGACTTTATTTTGAAATTAAATTTCTTATATATAGAAAACTATTTGGATAAAATTTATGTACATTTTGAAATCATCACTTCAAAAAATGGTTAGACTATAGTTTTTTTTTCATAAAAATAAATTTTGGATGTGGATAGTGACCATATAAGTATTGTATATGTATTGTATTTTGTTTTAGTGTATATGAATGAATGTTTATGGTTTATAAAAGTCATATTGATACTTTATTATCCCATTTATCATATAATCCAATACCCTTTCTATTGAATCACATGTTGAGTCACCATTTGAAGATATAATATTTTATTCTAAAACACCATTCTCCGCTTCTTATATATACCGCACTTTAGCACCCCATTTATCAAAATAGTATAGGACCATTATCCCACAAAAATTCTACCCAAATACCTCTCAAAACCTCTTTCTTACATATTATAGGTTTAGTTCTCCCCAAAACAACAATATATATTTAGGCTTAAGGAGTGGCCTAAATGTTGATTTCCATAGAAGATGTAATTATATTAACTGAGTACATTCAAGTTTCGTTCTTCTTATACATCATACCAATCTATTAAATCTATAATGATATAAAGAAACTAGTATCATATGTATACTAAAATGTTATTATATCAATGGAATATCAATTATCCTACTCTCTCTATCTCTAATTTTAAAATGAAATCATCATCCATATTAGGGTTGGTTCACCTCCTCCATAGATGATATATTTCATTATTCATCACCTCTATACATGAATGGTCTTAAAAATGATTTTATTGGGTATTTTGTTTTTAACATTATTATGATTTGATAAAAAATTGGGTATAACATTAAAGATGATAAAAAATAATGGCCATATTAATTTTAATAGTCCAAAATAAACATATCTAAATAACTTTCATAGTTTCAATAAATTTTGTACAATAAATTTATCTGTATAAATATTATTTTGATGAAATAATAAATGATAAATAAATATAAAATTTTGGAGAATATGGAATAATTTTAGTACACCTTTGACCATGATGAAAATACCAAAATAGATTTGAATAAATTAACCAAAAAACCTTATGTAGACGATGTGAGGAAATGATTATGTAATAAATAAGGAACATATAGTAATAAATGAGGCTTAACAAATTAAACCACATGAAAATAGTTAAAATAAATTATTTAATAAAAATAATTTGATTATTTTAGCATTTTGACTATTAAACCAACTGATTTTGGACCTAAGGTAAGAGAACTTCTGAAACACCCTCTTCTATTTCGTGTAATGTTTTTTCTATCAAAACATTACTTAGTCTCTATAATCTTCACATTTATTTCTTTTTATATTTTTCTATATATATGTTCCTCATATATATAGCTAGTTTAACTAAACTTTCCTTGTTGGGGATTTTTAATCCCTTAATGCTCCCTTCTAAAAATTTTCTTTTACGGTAACCCAATTGAAGGGAACTACTCTATCAATTATTTTACATCATGTTAGACTCTATTAAATGTTTAATTTTATATTACTTATAAAAATTCAATTTTTTATATAAATTAATTATTTTTCATGTTTATTTTTTTGAAAAACATTATGTGCTACCTTATTTAATGTTTCTTTAATCTTTTCTAAAATCTATATTTGAGAGGTTCAAATTTTTAGTTACTTTTCTACTAATTATTATAAGATTTTATTCAATTGAAATCCATAATCATGTATTATTATTAATTATTAAATTATAAATATTCAAAAATATCAAACCCCCTTTTTTATGAAATCCTTGATAATATTCTATTTGGTTATTCTTTGAGACAAAACTATGTAACCCATTTTATTCTATTGGGTTTTATCATGTTTATTGTTTATGTATACTTTATTTTTCTTATGTGAAGTATATATTAATTATTTTTTTAATGTGATGGGTGTGAATAGAATTACATATCCCCAAAATTCCGTGGAAAATGTTCTCATCTCATGAGATTCCATATATGGTGCTTAGGTAGTTATCCCACCATAGTATATTATGATATTTGGGAAATGACACCTAACTTATTCTTAACATATTTTCTATTGTTACCACATGTTTATGATTTAATGATATTATGATATTATTTAAATTATTCCATGATGAAATTATTATTGTTCTTCTATTTATTATATCATTAAATATCGCTTAACTCATATGTATTACTCCATCATCATTCTTTACACTGATTATTCAGTTACCAGGAATTATAGCTCATCTCTTTATTTTATGTATTTTTCTAGGGTGTCCAATTGTAGGAATAGAAGATCAATTATATTTATGATAACATTATATAAATCCAAATAAAAATGATTTATATTATTTTAATATTTATGTAATGTGTATCTAATCCCCCCTAATACACCATGCCATTATATTTCTTGGTTTTATTTTATGTAATTTTATATTAAAATTCATGAAATAATATGGGAATGAAGACCAGGTTTGTATATTTGGTATCCGATAAAGGTATTGTTTTTTTGGAAAATAGAGAATAAAAAATTTAGTGAAAATACAAGGGATAAGTTTATGTATATAAAAACAACCTACAACCTTAGTAATGTAAAGGGTAAGTGGTTTATTAACAATGATACATCGATATAGATACACAAACTAGGTAAAAGATCTATAATATATTAAAATTGGTGTAATAAACTTGAAAAATGGTGGTTTAGTATTAAATTAACTTTTAGTCAGTTCACAACAGGTGGGACTAACTACACACATGGTATGATACTACCTAGGGATATTTTTTTGTTGATTCATATTCTCTTTACAAACTATTTTGAAGGATTTTAATATATATTATTATGATATTTTATAAATTTATGATGCAGTATATAACTTGTTAAGTGAGAAAAAATAATAGGAAAATAACCATGGATAACATATATTAAATCCTATAAATTCATAAGTTAGTGTATATTTGTCATTTATGAGTTTCACATTCTATTTTCAGAGTTTTGATTTTTATATTATTATTAATTTAATTATTTTTATCCTTAAAAATCCTTTATTTTAGTTAATGTATATTAAAATAAGGAATTGATAAAAACACTAATAGGATGGGAAATGTGATCATTTCTCAAATAGAATGCCTAGTATGATTGGGAAGGGGGTCAAGAACTTCTTGCCGGTACTAGTACAATATTCTCATGCTATGAATAATAACTTGAACGATGTGAAACCCCCTCCTTATAATAAGAAATAAAAAGGCGTTGTTATGTAATTTACATGAAAAGGCCTCCCACATTCAGTGGATCTTCTAATCTTTGAATCATATAACAATTTATTAATTCCATTGAGATGATATTTTAAACCCTCAAATTCTCTATGAATGAAAAATTTATACCAAACATCTATCACTTAAAGGTATAAGCTGGTAAAAGGTGTACATTGATCAATAATATGGAGCCTCATGAAATAATTAAGTCAATTCAGTAGGAAAGACTCAAGAAAATATTTATTAATAAATATTTATCATGGTATCACTTTATTAAAACGAAGAGAGAGTTAATTAGAAACAATAAATAGGAAGAATAACCAGTTTGGTCTAACAAGGAAAAACCCCCAAATATTAGTTTATTAGCCTTTAACTTTTTAATTAAAACCATAAGAAAATTTGTTTCCTCTTTAGTGTACTAAAGATAAATATCTTAAAATAATTAGAAATTTGAGACTTTGACAGATTTGAGGAAATTGTCCAATTTCCTCTAAAGTTGTGAAGAATATTGGCGATACTCAATGTTCTTGTGGGGTTATGATATTAAGTGGAGAATGGAGTTTAATTGTTAAGGATTAATTAATAAATATCCCAAGTGTAATAAAATATAAATACCCACTTGTTATATGTGTGGGAAAAAGCATCCGATAAACATCCTCAAGGGAAAAAGGATATTTTAAATGTTTGTAAAGGAGGGTAAAAAAACTAATGAATGTTTATAGGAGATAAATAATGAAACAAATATGATGGATGAAAATATTGTTATGATTAATCCTCATACTATGGCCAATTTTTTAAATATTAGCCACATATAAACCATACAAGTAAATTAACTAATCCAATTGTCATTGATGAAAACTGAGGACAACATACTCCAAGTACCAGATAGAAAGGAAAAGTTTATGCTATCACTTATAATAAGGTTGATAATTAAAATAAATTTTTTATAGGTACACATGTTATTCATTCATGAATATATAATTTCATATTTGATTCTGGTTCTACAAATTCTTTCATATCATGAAATTTTACTAGAACTATTGAAACACAACCTAAAGACTCAGAGGTTTAATTATCTATGAAAAAACAAAGTGATACAATAATTTAATCTCAACTATATAACTCATACCCAATAAATATTTGTGAGTTGAGTATCCATGAAACCTTTTCATAACCCCATTATTAGAATTATATTCTATACTTAGCTTGGATTGATTTTATTTTTATAGAATGAACATCAATTTCTTAAAGAAGTAAATCACATTCCATGCACCAAATCTTCCATCAATTACATAAAAGTGTAAGAATGAGGTTAAAACTCCCTTTAAAACATATTTCAAGCATGGATATTGTTTCTTTTTGAGTAATAATATCTAGTTCAAATGATTGTGAAAAATGGATAGATCCACCTTGAATACATTCCCATTATATGAGATTTTTTTTGATTTATTCCCCAAAGAGTTTCCTATTACTACCTCAAACCGAGAAGTTAAGTTATGAATTTAACTTGTACCTAGAGATATTACCATATCCAAGAAACCCTATAGAATGAATCCCATTGAACTATATGAACTAAATAAAAAATTACAATAGAATCTAGAAAAGTGCTTCATACACCTAATTGATTCAACATGGAGTGAAACCACCCTCTTTGTCAAGAAGAAGGATGAGTAAATGTGTCTATGAATTGATTATCATGAAATCAAAAAGATCATGATAAAAAATTTATCACTTACCATAGATTTATGACTTGTTCAATCAACTATGTGGGCCCCAATACTTCTCTAAAGTGTATATTTGGTTGAAATATCATTAATTAAAGGTAATGAAGGAGGATAATCCTAAGATTACTTTTAATATAAGGTAAATACCCAATGTGTTCATATTAATACCCTTCAGAGTAGAAAATACTTTAACAATATTAATGGAAATGATGAATAGAGTCATTAGATATTTCGTTAACACATTAATGTTAGTATTTATAAAAATTGATTACTATGAATGAATACTTTTATAAAGGTAATGTTATAAACAAAGTATAGTAAATGCGAGTTTTTAATGGTGAAAGTAACATTTTTGGGGAATGTTATCAAAATAAGGGGATATTTATGGATCCTTAAAAGGCAAAATGAGGAATGGACCACATAAAAATATGTAACAAAGATCCATATTTTTCATAGATTATCTAGGTATTATCGATGTTTTCTGGTGGAATTACCTCAATTTTCAAACCCACTGGTCTTGAAAACTCAAAAGGGAGTGAAGTTTTTCTATATTGACAAATGTGAAGAGATATTCAAAGAGTTTAAATAGAGGATAATCACTGCACCTTTTATCAAACTACCCACAAGTAGGGAATTATTTGGTATATATGGTGATGGTTCAATGAAATTACTATGTTGAGGTGACATTCATAAGGATAAAGTGAGATGATATGCCTCTCAAAAATTGAAGATCCATAAGTAGAACTATCTAATATAGATTTTTAATAGCCTATAGTAATATTCATATTGAATATTTGGATACATTATCAATATAGATAAATGTTTGACATATTTATAGATCATAAGATATTAAAGCATATATCACATCGGAGGAGATTAATAAGAAGCAATGAATATGGATAGATCTGACCAAGGACTATGATTGATCAATCCATAACAATCATTGGAAAGTTATTATAGTGGAAGGATCTTTAAGTAGAACAAATCTGGTAACATTTTTCTTGATGAGGATTTAGAAGGTTACAATCTAATTAGACATATATAATATGGACACAAGAATAATAAAGGAAGTAATAACATCCCAACTAGGATAAATTATTTCTCATCCATCTAGTATAGAGAAGATTAAGGATTCTCAGAGGGATGATGTGGAGATACATAATAATAAAAATCCTATAATAATGGGGAATAAAGTAGGGTTAAACATGGATAAATATAGAGTTTTTAGATTTTGGATGTGACTATGCGTACCAAGAAAACCCAAGATAAAGAAGGTGTTATTAAAAGATGATCATAACATAACATTCTCTATACACCTAAAGAGAAAAAAAATATTTAATGAGATTTATGAGATAGATTGATGGAGGGGGATATG
The DNA here is from genome assembly GCA_963277665.1 of Viscum album. NCBI lineage: Eukaryota > Viridiplantae > Streptophyta > Magnoliopsida > Santalales > Viscaceae > Viscum > Viscum album. The sequence goes on along the minus strand of OY728138.1, from coordinate 790,861,863 downwards.
AATAAAGTGATTACTGAATATACATTAAAGTAACTAGTATATCATAAAATATAGTAATAAAGAAAAAATACATGGGGATTATGTAACAATTACCCATACCTATATATAAATAAGAGAATATCAGTCTGGTTTTTGTAATAGGTTCTATAAAGACATCCAAAAGACATAATTCCATATGGGTTATAGTGGACCATAGTATAAAGATGAATCACTTAATTTCCATTCTATTGGGATTTCCACTTAGTCATTTTTCAAACATATACATCATAGAAGTGTTGAGGATGCATATAATATTACTATCAATTGTATTTTATTGATATCCAAGGTTCACCTAAAATTTTAAGAAAATCATTCAAAATTCATTGAACACAGAGTTGAACTTCAGTATGACCAATAAACCCCATAATAATGGTAAATATAGATGAAATATCTTGACACTAAAATATTTTATGAGACTTTTATCTTTGTACATAAAGGGGTAAAGGTTAAATATATACTTCTGATTGAGTTCTCATAAAATGTTATATTTTAATCGAGTGTTAGTGAGGCTGTATGGAACACCACTATTGATTGTATTAGATCATTATCCAAGGTTCACCACAAATTTATATAAAAGTCTTGAACATTCCATGACCATATATTTTAACTTTAGTATTCCCAATCAAACATAGAATTATGGGAAATATGAATGAAATATCCATAAACTAGAGGATATGATGAGAGATGGATCAATGGATTTCAAAGGAGGCTGGGATCGACATCTTACTATGAACAAACCAATATTTTTTACTAAATAATTCAGAGGGATTATTATAAATCCCACCATGGGAAGAAATGTAAGAAACCTATATTCCCGAATGAAGCTGGTGACAGGAATATACTAGGAAAAGAACCCATCTAAGAAATTGAGGAAATGGTCAAGACCATTCAATAACACATTAGAGAAGCACATAGTCGAAAGATGCACAATATTATTAATTATTAATGAAATCTATAGTTTTAGGTTGGATAAATTATTTTCATTTATATATATCCTGGGAAGAGAGTCATGGTGATTGGGATAAATGTAAATCTATGTCCTAGATACATTTTACACTTTGATATTCTTGATATTATTAGATTGGTGGCCTATTTCCTTGAAATACAACCAATCCTATATCAAGTACATGTTGTATTCCACATACCCCTCTTAGAGATATAAATTCTAGATCCCTCACATGTATTTAATCTAGAGGTGGTATATCTTTAGAATAATATATCTTATGAGAAGTATCTAGTGAATATCTTAGACAATAGATAAAAAGTTATATAAAATATAAAAATTCACTTGGTAAATGTTATTTAAAAAACCATAAGTTTACAAAGGAAACATAGTAACCCGAAGAAGTAATGAAACATAATTACCTTCAATTTTTTCATATTAGGCTACAAATTAAAATATCCATGGTGAAATTTCTAAAGGGTGAAGAATGTATTGGCCAATATTTTTATTTATGGAAATTTACTTCAAATAAACATGTGTGTGTAATATTTAGTAATATATTAAAATATAAATACTTAGACCATATGATAAATACTATAAAAAACATTAATGTTGATTTGGAACAATAAATTTAGAGAATAAATAAGTTCATAATATGACTATTGGGTATTATGACCATTGGGAATTATGACTATTGGTAATCTATATATTTTGAAGTTACTTTTAGAATTATTGAATATTAAGAGTAATAATAAGATATATTTTATAAATAAGGGATAATAAATAGAATTAACATGTTGGATCATCTCTTATGATGGTTATTTATTAGATATTATGAGACAAAAAACATATATGGGATTTTCTATCGACCAAATTCTTGAAAAACTTCACCAATTGAGAATTGAGCATAATTATATATGTGAGACATTTAAGTGAGTGGAATTCAACACCATATAAATGTTGGATAAATCATCCCATGAAATTACCACAATTTCACACCTTACTCTAAGAGATTATACTGGTGAGATAAGGTGTTATGCCTCTAGAGGATAAGTAATATAAAATTATAATTTTTTTAGAAGTGAAATGGTATTTACCCAAATACCATATTTTTTTAATGTGCAGATGAATTTGTTTTCTTATTTGGAATTAAGAAGGTGAAATTTTATAAAGATTAATTTTTATAGAAATTGTATAATAATAATTTTTATCATAACAAATAAAAATAAAATGAATCTTATATTAAAAAATGGTGTTAAATATGAAAGTATTAAATGTTTGAAAAAAATAAATCTTACATTAATGTTTGGTAAAATAAATATGTTTTACTTTAATTAATATTAGTTTTTATAATAAATAAATGAATAAATATTTGTATAAAATATATTTATAAAATATTATTTATTTTATAGATATTATAATATAATTCTATGAAATCATAATTAATTTTTAGGGAGTTAGAAATTTCATTAGGTGATAAAAATATATTTTACAATAAATAATGATATTATTTTAAAATTAAATTTCTCTTATATAGAAAATAATTTTGGTAAAATGGATGTTATATGATGAATTTGAAAATCAAATAATTGATAGGGTTATGTTTTCTATTTTCCATAAAAAATAAAATTTATAGGTGAATAGTGAAACACCATATAAGTATAGTAAACGTACTATATTTTTTAATAGTTTACATGAATGAATATTTGAGGTTTATAGAATATATATGAATATTTTGTTTGGCCCTTTATTATAGATTCACAGTCATATTACTACCAAATGAAATGTTGAATCATTATTCAAGGATATCATATTTTATTCTATTAATTTATTCTAAAACACCCCTCTACTCCCCTTATAAATATCACCTTTCACCAGCCCATTTTTTATAATTTTTTTACCCTATTAACTCACCAAAATTTAACCTAAATCTACCCTATCCCCCATTCCTATGTCTTAGAGGTTCTTTTCTCCACAAAATACCAATCTAAGAAGGCTTAAGTATAGGTCTAAAGGAGGATATCCAAAAAGAGAAAATTGTATTAACCGAGTCCATTCCTATTTCTTTCATCTTAAACCTCATATAAATATATTAAAACAATAATGATATCATTAAATATGTATAATGTTTTTAGTTAAATGTTATAATATTAATGGAATATCAATTATCATACTTCGTCCCTCCCCATCTCTCCCTTTCTCGAATTCTAAAATTAAATCACCCCCTATATTATAGTAAGTTCATTGACTCTATTGATGATGCGTTTCATTTTTCACAACTACATTACATAGATTATATTAAAAATTCATTCAATGAATAAATATTTTTTTTAAAATTTATTAATATTTTTGAATGACAAATTGGGTATATTATTACTAATAATAATATACAATGGCCATATTATTTTTAACAACAAAAACATGCATATAAAGAAAGCTTTATTAGTTTGAATAACCTTCTATAATGCATTGAAATATATAAATCTTAAGATAATGGAACTATAAAGGATTTTTAACTCTCTAACTCTAGATTTTATCAAATTACTTGACCTATCACGATGCAACCCACCGGGTCCCGCCCGACTGGCGGTAAGCTAAGTGTGAGACACCAAGTCTATATCCAATAGGTTAGGGGTTGGAGACCAGCATTGAGTTGTTATATCACACACATGAGATTCCTTATCATAAGGTACCTGTATGCACACACATGTCTCCAATAGACATAAAATACTAGAAAGTAAAAATAGAAATAATTCCCAATGCAAGAATACATCTATACTGTAAAATAAGAGTAGAAAAAAAGTACATGAAATCATAAAAGGACAAATAAAAGACTAAAAACTATAAAATAAGTATAAAATACTTGAAGGAGGGGACTATAGTCGAACCTAAAACCTAGTATGAATCACAATCTGTCTAGCTCAATTATGATTTTTCTACTCCCAGTCCACCTGGGATCCCATTGAATGGCCTATCATTTTCATAATACATGACATGTGCGAGTATATCCCAAGCATGAGTTATTATAACAATACCTAGTAGGACACTAATAAATCACCAATCATAAAACATCAAAGAATTATTCATGTAATAATCATAAAGTAATGTTAATCAGAATACGAGACACAATAAGAATAACCCATATATACTCAATATGGATGCTAAGTCTCAGGGTAAGGTCACAACGACACTGCTAGAATAAGATTATTCCCATGATTTCATGTAACTCTAATTTGAGAGAACACATTCAATAAAGCTTTTAAAACTGATGGTGATCATCTGATAGGTTGTGCTTGTTGGTCATTGACATGGATAAGTATGAGATAAAAATTATAAGATATTGATACGAAGATGGGGGATCACACCCTAGACACTGGGGTATACTAACAAACCTATCTTAAATAACCCACTAAGTAGGGGATCAATTCCAGAGTATATTGGTCATGTCGATTCCAAAAAACCCTCTTAAAATAGAAGACATGATAGGGGATCCCACCCCAATTCACACGAAGGGATTATGGAAACTCTATATGAAACATATCATATAGGGGGGGATCACATCCTATGCTCAGGATTTGATGTCTCACTATACACCAAGGGGTATAATCGAGGGAATTAACCCTATAAAAATAGGTAAATACTAAAGAGAATGAGGGTGTCAACCAATTTTGAGAAAATTATATGAAATGTACTGGTAGTATATTTTCTATTGTCTTCCCCAGGTTTACCCGTGTGTACCATCCCATGCCTATGTACTTCGAGTGATGCCCATGTACTTTGGTCATCTCCGTGTACCTGACTATGTCTAGAAACTAGGCCATGTTTAAGTAGAAGGCCATACTAGTGTACACTGTGTTGAGTCAAAACATGTTTTGAATTTTCCATTTATGTGTTTGTTTTGGAAATCACAAATTACTTCTTGTTTATCATGTATGTTGTTTTACAATCATAATCATATATATCATAATCATGAATGATGTTTATTTAAAAACCTTATATGTTTCTTTATTATCATATACCATTATTTTACAATCATAATCATATAAAATCATAATCACATATATTATTTATCATCGTAACCACATATATTGTTCTACAATCATAACCACATACATCGTAAACTGGTTATGTATTGTATTGTAACCATGCGCATCGTATCCGGGTTATGTATTGTATCGTAACCATGTTTATCGTAAATAGGTTATGTATTGTATCGTAGCCATGTGTATCGTAACCAGGATATATATTGTATCCTAACCACATGTATAGTAGCCAGGTTATGTATTGTATCACAACCATGTGCATTGTAACCAGGTTATGTATTGTATCATAACCATGTGCATCGTAACCTGGTCATCTATTATATTCATGTTATGCATCGTAACCATATGCATCGTAACCAAGCATCATAACCATGTTATGTATCGTAACCACGATATGAATCGTAACCATGATATTAATCATAACCATGATATAAATCATAACCACGATATGAATCATAACCATGATATGAATCGTAACCATAATATGAATTGTAACCACTATATGCATTGTAATGATGATAAGCATCATAACCAAGTTATTTATTGTACTTGTGAAATGTATTGAACTCATGTCTTATTTTAATACTGAATACATGTTTATCATACTCATTATTTCATATCTTTGAACTCACTATTTTGTTACCTAAAATGATGTCATTGAGTTGGTTATATACCAATAAAAATGGTGTCATGTGTTCTATTTTTTTTACCATTGTAATTCTAGGTGTCCAAGTCCCTCCAAATATTTAAGATAAATACGAACATTGGAGGAAATATGACTGTTGGAACCCGAGGCCTATAAATAGAAGGTCATTTAAACCAGAATACACAACTTTTTCTTCTATCGAGTTATAGATCGAGATATAGTGACTTATCTCTTTCCTCGTGTGAAATACTTGAAGATACAAGTAGTGAAAGACTTATTCCATGTTCTTATATTTATATAAGTGCTTTGTTTTTTCTTTGTGATTCTGATCATTATGATAAAAATCGAGTGATTTTGGGGATAAGAAGACATTATTCCAATCATTATATCAATGGATTTAAAGTGTTTGAAAGATAGAGGTTCTGATTAACTTCTTAATCAAGGGATTCTGGGGATAGGAAGATAGTCATGTCGATCTTCATATCGAGGGATTAGAAAGTTGGTGGTAAGATAGACCTTTTATCCTAGGTGAAAGGATACCATATTCTTTGGGATAAAAGAATTGTAATACCTTTACATTTCTACAGAAATTTGTAATAGAAATGGAATTGTATTGTTTCCACTTTTTGATCATATTTATTTTTATTATAACTATTTCAGTTACAATTCATTCATTACATATTGTATTAAGAGATTCTATATGATGTATGGTATAATCATTTATATTTTTATTACTCTGATCTTTGTATTCAATTTGAATAAATTTTTTTCTTCATTAAAGAAGGTATTACATCATATCATAACCATCGGATCCAAGACTCATATGGTTATTTTTATTGATTGTGAATTTTATTATTTTAATACCTCTTAAACTAAGTTATTTCTGAAGTGTTTAAATTTGAAGTTTTTAAATCTACATTTCACCCCCTCTTGTATTGTGCAATCTAATATACATATATATCAATATTATGATCCAACAAATGGTATCATAGGAGGTTTACACTGATTTATTTTACTTTCTTTACTTCTTTTTGTAATACAATTTTATTTGTATTACAAATATTTTATTTATAACTACTTACTACATTGTTGTGTGGAGTGGAAAATTATTGTTTTATAAGATGGTAGGAATGAATATTGGATTAATTGACAACCTAAACCCAACTAAACCAACTATTTTTTATGGGAATGATTATGAATATTAGAGAGATCAAATGAAGACTGTTGTTATTAATACTAGATTGGAGAACTTTGTTACGCTTACTAGAGATTACCAAATTCTAGACTAGGAAGTCAGAACCTTCACCAACCAAGAGAAACTAGAATATCAATTGAATTACAAGGTACACAATACATTGCTGTGTTCTATAAAAAGGAATATATATAGTTAGATATCATCATGTGAAGCAACCGATTGTATCTGGAAGAAATTCTAAGTCACACATATTAGTACATCTAAAGGTATATAAACAAGAAGAGCAATGCTTCGAGCTAAATATCATGGGTTTGTTTTTCCTTATAGAGAACTGGTATGAAAGGTGCAGCAAAGATTTATGAAAATTTCCAACAGTGTAAAATCTATGGGTGGAAAGAGTCTTGATGATGAAGTTCTTGTGGACATGATAATTGATATAATGCCCAATGAGTGTGAATAAAAAGGACAACTATTGATGAGAATAGGAAAGTTACTCAAATCACTCTTGATGATCTATTTGTAAATCTTCTTCAGCATGAAATAAGAATGAAAAGAGATATAGATTTTATTAAAATGAAGAATAGTAATTGAAGTGTATCTTTTACTACCACATCTAAATCCAAGACACTATCAAGGGTAACAATATCCAAAGCTAAGAAAGCTATTGTTATATCAGAATCCAGTGAAAGTGACCAATTAGAGAATGAATTATCCAATATTGATCGAAGAATGAACAAGATTGTTTGAAATAATGAATTTTAGTACATATTCAAAAAGAAAGATAGTAAGGACAATAAAGACTCAAAAGTAACTTGTTATGAATGTAAAAGAGAAGGTCAATTCAGACCATATTTTCCTTTTATTAAAAGACAATATGGGAATGAGAAACATTATGAAAGAAACAAGAAAAAGTATTACAAGTCAAAGTTAAAGAAATTCTTGAAAGAAAATGATACTTGGAGTGAAAGTGGTGGTGATTCATCAGATGAATCTTCAGAATATGAATCTTCTAGTTAGAAGAATATTGGACTCATAGCCAAAATACCTATTGAGAATCATTATCTTATGGCTAAGGTACAAAATGCAGAATCCCATAAAAATGCATCTTTAAATGAAAATTACCCTGATGAGACGTATTCTTATTCTTTGGATGAATAATATTCCTTAGCAGAGAAAAATTTACTTTCATTTGAATAAGTATCCCGATTTTCCAAATTACTTGAGAATGAAAATTCCAAACTCAATAAAATGCTTGATAAGGGAAACTCTAGAATAACTATTATTAGAAAAGAAGTGTAAGATCTTTCAAAATATCTTGATCATAAAACTCTTTATTTTTGAAAATATTTCAAAAAATCTTATGGAATTAAATTATGATAAGGATAAACTTTCTATGGACTTTCAAAAACTTTTTTTAAAGAAAAATTCTTTTGAAACACAAAACAATTCCAAAACAATTTCTTGCGAGAATGAGAATTTAGTCTATAGAATAAAATCTGAAATCTTTTCTCTTAAGAAAATTATATCAAACTTTACCTCTGTTAAATAAAACTTTGATAAAATTTATTCACTAATTTTTCACCTTAGAAATAGTTTTGGTTTCTGTTATACTCATTCAAAACCATTTTTAGTCATAACTATTTTTTTTCAAAGTGCCCCATTCTACACCAAATTTCAATGTGGTGGACATTGGGAAAGAAATTATTCTCTAAATAAAACTGAATATTTAGGATTTTATAAGGCTCACTTTTCAAAACAAATATGTATTCCTAAAATTATTTTATCTAAAATTTCTGTATCAAAAAATGTTTGGGTTCTGAAAAACCATTTGTTTCTTTTTCAGGAAAACAAAAAGTGTACCAACAACAAGAAAATTTGGTACATGGATAGTGGTTGTTCTTGAAATATGACTAGAAACAAAGATTTATTTGATAAAGGATCATTCAAATTAAAGGTAGAATAGTGACATTCATAGATAATTCTCAGGGAATATCATTGGTATAGGTTGTATTGTTTTTTTAGGAAAAGTTTTAATTTCAAATGTTTTTTTATTAAAGGTCTTAAGAAAAACATTATAAGCATAAGTACATTATGTGATGAAGGTTAACTTGTGAAGTTTAGAAATGATAAATGTATAGTTCATAATTACATGGATCATTTCATTCATTCTACCCATAGGCATGAGAATGTATACACAATCAACCTAGAAGGCCATAGGAGCCAAGACTTACCTTTCTTAAGTGAAATAGAAGACCTATCTTGGTTACTGTATAGAAGGTCAGGACACTGTAACCTAAGAAACCTTTGTAAACTATCAAAGGAAATACTTGTTAAGGATATAACAGATCTTAGGTATGATTATTCAAAAGTTTTTGACCCTTGTAAATATGGAAAGGAACATAAAACTGTAATTGTAATAAGGGAGCCACCTGTTCAGACTCAATTAGATCCTGTAGAAAAAGGAAAGGGACAAATATATTTTGAAAAATAGGCTACGCAATCTCTTATTCAATAATATAAAGAAGAAGAATAAGAACAAGAATAAAAATAGCAATAATATCAAGGGGTAGAAGAAAAAGGTCAAGAGGAAATAGAAGTGGAAGAGAAAGAAGATGCAAACAAAAGAAGTCATGCCACAGAATCCTCAGAAGTTCCATAATTTATTTATCTATCGTTTGATCCTCAAATTTCTAAGAAAGTTTCTAAAAAGGGTTCCTCCAAGAAAGTTATTCAAATTTTAGATAAATAAAAAGAAGAGGAAGAATATGATAAGAATCAGAATCAACCATCTCAACTTATCAGTACTGAGACTCATTTCAGAATTATCCTAGAATACACTGAAGATACAGATTCTGAAAGGAAAATCACATTGAAGGGAATTCATTACATAGAACAACCCATGAATAGATTTTAGAAGCCGACTCCATTCAATCCAAAGATTGAATCCAGGTTAGAAATCCTTTCAAATGCTCATAATGATAGAACAAACTCTTTCAAGGTTCTGATGGACGAGTTCTTGAGTCTTAAAGACGCTTTCAAGATATTCAAGGAATGTGCTTCTAAGAATGGTAAGGATTATAATAAGGTTGTAAAGTGGTCATACAACATTGATTATAGTCTCATGAATCATCTAGACGAGTAGGATGTATTGGTACATTGATTAAATGAACTTAATCCTCTCTATCAAAAGTTGATTGTTGATTTGAATGAAAATATTAAAGTCTTTCAATGACCAGGTACCTCAAAAAGAATAGAATATCAAGATCTTATTGGTATAAAGGAAAAATTGGAGAATGGATATAATGAGGTTGTTTTTCTAAAAAATAGAGTTTTAATCCTAGAGAAGGCCTATATACTAATATTGGATGATATCAATTATCACTAAACAAGTCTTAATGATCAGGAAACAATCAATCAACTTTTAGAAAAAAGGATCTGGAAACAAGAAATGGTTATTGATGAATAAGATGTAAAGTTAAAGGCTCAACAAGAATATCTTGACAATCTAACGGAGGATAGAAAAGAGTTCAAGAAGATGAATCTTTCAATGTTTAATCTTTTGTAAAAACAAAATGGGGAATAATGATTTTTGAAATCTTTTTGTAATAAAATTTTGTTTCATTCCAAGTAATATCTATTATTTCATACTCTGTTTCTCTAAACCTTTGGGGGAAATTAATGTTTTACCTTATTCTTTTTGAAAATCACAAAGGGGGAGAGTAGTTTGGAAAATAATAATGTGATTAATACCTTATTAATGGGGAGAACTCACAAGTAAAAGTAAATAGAATATGATCCCAAGTGATTTGATTAAGCCATGGGTGGAATTTGTCATATTCACTATCACTTTTAGAAGAGTTATTAAACTCAGGTGGAGATAAGTATTTATAGTTTAAGTTGTTTTGTTCTTTCCAAAAGGGGTAGATTGTTGATTCAAAATAGGTTTTGAATTTCCCATTGATCTTTTTATTTTCAAAATCAAAAATTACTTCTTGTTTATCTTGTATGTTGTTTTACAATCATAATCACATATATCGTAATCATTAATGATGTTTATATCAAAATATTATATGTTACTTTCTTATCATATACTGTTGTTTTACAATCATAATCATATACAATCATAATCACATATATTGTTTCTCATAATAACCACATATATTGTTCTATAATTGTAACCACATGCATCGTAACCAGGTTATGTATTGTATCGTAACCATGTGCATCATAACCAGGTTATGTATTGTATCATAACCATGTGTATCGTAACCAGCTTATTTATTGTCTCGTAACCATGTGTATCGTAACCAGGATATGTATTATATCATAACCATGTGTATCATAACCAGATTATGTATCATATTATAACCATGGGCATCATAACCATGTTATGTATTGTATTGTAACCATGTTCATCATAACTAGGTCATGTATCGTATTTATGTTATGCATCATAACCATATGCATCAAACCAAGCATCATAACCATGTTATGTATCATAACCACAATATGAATTGTAACCACAATATGAATCCTAACCACTATATGCATTGCAATCTTGATAAGCATCATAACCAAGTTATTTATAGTACCTGGGAAATGTATTGAACTCATTTCTTATTCTAATACCAAATACATGTTTCTCATACTCATTGTTTCATATCTTTCTACTCACAATTTTCTAACCAAAAATGACGTCGTTGAGTTGGTTATATACCCATCAAAATGATGTCATGTATTCTGTTAGTTTTGATCGTTTTAATTCCAAGTGTCTAAGTCCCTCCGAATTTTTAGGAGAAATATGACCATTGGAGAAAATATGACTGTTAGAACTTGAGGCCTATATATAGGAGTTCATTAGAACCAAAATACACAACCTTTTATTCTATCGAGTTCTAGAGAGAGATATAGTGACTTCTCTCTTGACTCATGTAAAATCCTTGAAGATACAATAATGGAATCGATTGTTCCAAATTATTGTATTTATATAAGTGCTTTGTTTCTGCTTCATGCATCCGATCATTGTGATAATTATTGAGGGTTTTCGGGGATATAAAGACATGCTACTGATCATCGTATCGAGGGATTTCAAGTTCTTGAAAGATAGAGGTGTCGATTACCTTCTTAATCGAGGGCTTTTGGGGATAGGAAGATAGTCATGCCGATCTTTGTATCGAGGGCTTACCAAGGTGGTGGTAAGGCAGACCTTTTGTCCTAGGTGAACGAATACCCTATTCTTTGGGATAAAATAATTATAATACCTTTACATTCCCACTGATATTTTAATATAAAGGGAATTGTATTGTTTTCTCTTTCTATTCATATTCATTTTTATTTTAGTTGTTTCAATTAAGATTTATTCATTTCATATTGTATTAAGATATTCTACACGCTATATGGTAGAATAATTTACATTTTTATTACTATAATATTTGTATTCAATTCAAATACAATTGTTTTTTCATTACTTAAGTTACTACATCATATCATATCCATCAAATCCAAGACCTGTATTTTCATTTGTATTGATTGTGAATTATATTAGTTTAAGACCACTTAAACTAAGTTTTTTCTTAAGTGTTTAAATAAGGAGTTTTTAAATCTACAATTCACCCCCTTTTTATTGTGAAATATAATATACATATACATCTATATTACAATCCAAGACTCATGTCCTTCCCTTGTAACTGTCTATGTCAGAGTATATGGTTGTACCAGTGTACTCTGGTTGTGACCTTATGCTTGGCGTTGTCTATGCATGTGTACCTCTTTGGGTACACACTGAGCTTCCAGCACCAGGTCACAGAGTGTGTGGTAGGGACTATACAACATGTGATATTTTTCTTTTTTCTTAAACCCTATAACTTTAGGAGGGTACTACATGACCTGTGTTCTTAGGAGTACATGTAGTGTTGTTGAGATTCTTCTAGAATCCCAGAAAATCTCACACATTTCTTCCTATGACTTCCTCCTTTAATCCAATCAAAAATATCAATATTTGATGATAGATATAAGATTGATCAAACCCTTCCATCACCTATGGCCAAATTCTAGACACCCAATCCACTCATAAATCATCCTCTATCATGAAACATCACCATGATTCCAAACACCAAAAGAATGATACCTCCTAATCCAAACCTAATCAATAATCATATTTTTCACACATAGTTATTATTCTATCAATCATGATCGTAAACACATGGTGATGATACATTATTCCAAAGATCTATTATGAATCTATCATTCACTAGGTATTTTTCAACCCACTATCCAAATGGGACACCGATAACAGTTTTATAAAGAATGAGGGGATAAAACCATAAAACATAAATGTGAGGAATGAAACTCAGTAATTTTTTAGATTGGACTTAATTATTTGGTGTATAATCAATGATTGAAGATGAATAATGATCAAACAATATCAGAATACAATTTTTGTGAAGTTTGGACATCAACTGAAAAACATCCATCAATCTAAAAATCAAACTATTAGAATAAATGATTTATATTCAATGTGGTATAATCAAAATAGAGATAAAATTCCTAAATAAAAACACTTCCTTGAGTTTGGATTGATCAGTTATGAATATCAGTCACGTGTCATCATCATTGGTGAGATCAATGAACTCCATTTGTGACAAAACCCCTTTAGAAATATACCTCGATCCTCGATACTTTGTTATTTGAAATTATTTTCTCCATGACATCCTCTAAAATCCATAGGGTAATATGGCTAAACCAAGTGATTTATAATAAACATTTTTAAAAAGATGAGGTTATGTATGTTGAAATAAATAAATAAATAAATTTACTGATCTTACCATGATCACACTTAAATGAAAAACCCAATACCAACAAGGATTATGTAAGAACTAGGGTTAAACCTACATTTCAAACCCAATAGTGGTTACATATTTTCTATATGGGTCCCTCTTTGGTATTAATTCCACTAATTTTGGAATATTGTTAGTGTGTAATATAATATATTTATTATATCCATACTAAAACTATCTAGGTCCCATAATCCCATGCTAAATTAGTGACTTTCTCTAAAAATCTTCTATTAAATATTTTAAATATTAATAATGAAAAATAGAGTCATTACATTATCCACACCTTAAGCGTTTTCATCTCAGGTGAAAAAATCCAACTAAAGAAGATGAGGGAACTTGTATGGAATGTGGTTTGACTCCTCCTAGGTTCTCTACTAAAGATTCCCAAACATCCATTGGGAACACATTATGGGAATTTCTCACCCATGAAGGATGTTCTCCTATTAATCCAAGAAATCTACTGGGTACTCTACAAAGGTATCTCCCTCCTTGATATCATGCTCACACTAGTTGATAACATGATACAAGTGAAACATATTGGGTACTCATTATAACTATGGAAGTAGGTCCAAGTGGTACACCAACTTTCTAACTCTAGATGTTATTTGAAAAGGGATAATGAATATAAAAGATAAGATGCCTACCCTTCTCTATATTCATAATCCTTATTGAGGTGAGACCTTTTAGAACACATTGTCTCCCTCATTGAATTCCAAAGGCCTCTGTCATCAGTCTGTATAATTCCTCTAATGGATTTGGTTAGTCTTAATATGTTCCAAGATGATCTTGAACTTATATATTGTTTATAGCACAAACTCTAGGACCATAATCATAGACTCCCCGTCATCAGTACAACATAGTGGTGACCTATAGGTTCTCCTGCACAAGGCCTTCAATAGTTACATAAAGTTTGTTTAATGGTATCTTTTATTGTATGCAAACACTACCACTGGTAGGTGATTCTACCGAATATGGGAAAAGTACAACAAACAAGATATAAGTATTTCCACCATAACCTAAATGGTCCGCTTAGTCTGGCTATCAGTTTATGGGTGAAATATCACGCTCAAACACAACTGGATCATAAATCTCCCCTAAAATCCTATCCATAATCATGATGTGAAGAGATTATTATGGTATAAAATGATCATTTATGGAACTTTTTTATTCTATACTATCTCTTGTATGTAAAGGCATCTGAGTCTATCAATGAAACTCTTCTCCTAGATAGAATGGAAGTGGGTTGATATGGTGAGTCGTTCTATGATCACCTAGATTGAATTGTGACCTATAGAATATTATGGGAGCCTAATCACAAATTCCATAGCTATACTAGCCCACTTCTACACCATCACCTCAAGGGGATGATCCAAACCCACTGGAACCTGATGTTCTTCCTTCTCCTACTAACAAGTGATGTATGAAGAGACAATCTTGGATACACAATTCTTCATTCCTTGTAACCAGAACTAACATTTAATGTCCCAATTTATCTTTTACACTCCTACATATACCAAAAATGTGGAAATATGTAACTCCCTCTTAACCTCCTATCACAACTTCACTAGCACCATCGTCCACCCCATGAAAAGGCTGATGCGCTACCCACCTTCATAAAATCCACTTGGAGCATGTCCAGTGGATATCTGAATATGGAAGATATCACAGTTGGTAACTTCAATATAATTCTCCATAACATGTAGTAGGAGTGGAGGGGTGAAAACCATTGACTTAAGGTATTAAACACGATCCCTTTCTACTACTAACAACTATAATGAGGCTAAATTCTCTAACATATCACTCAAAAACAATGAAAAAGATCTCCTGATGAGAGAATATTCCACCACATTCCCTTTACCAAGAGTATATACTGATTAGAAGTCATAATACTAGTAGAAATCCATCTATAGCCTCTATCTGAAGTTGAAATCTTCTTCTAGAATGTATACTTGAGACTCTTATGGTTGGAATAAATGATAAACTAGTAACCCATTAGGCACGCTTTTCACATCATCAGAGTGAACATCACCACTGATAGATCTAGATCATGGGTCGTGTAGTTCTTCCCATGTGTCCATCAACTAATGGTAACCATAGGATATCAATTCTTTATTCTATATCATAACACATATAAGCCCAATTCTGGAGGTATCATAGAACACAACATTTGTAACACCCTCCTCTAGGAGTCTCAAGATGGATATTCTCATCAAAATATCCCAAAGATAATGAAAATCCAACTGTAACATCTTTTTTCCACACAAAAGGATTCCCCTTTTGAGTAAAATAAGTCAAGGGTTCCATGGAATCTCCATACCCCGGTCACGTTGTTGGGTGCATCCCAAGATAGCACAGACTCAATATTCACTGGGTCCACTTCTACACCCTCTTCTAAGGCGACATATCCCAAGAAGTGGATCTCTCATATCCAAAACTAAAAATTATAGAACTTCCCATATATATGGTGCTTATATAGTATTTCTTGGACTAACTTCAATCATCTCACGTGATCCTCCTTAGATGTTGAGTACACTAGGATTTCATCAATGAAGACCACAACTAACCAATCTTGGAAGGGATGAAGGATATAGTTCATGAGTCCCATAAACATTTCTAGGGATTTTTAATTCTTAAAGGTATCATAATGTACTCATATTTACCATAGTGGAATCAAAATTCTATATTCTCTATATCCTCATCCCAAACATGGATATGGTGATAAATCAACCTAAGGTCAATCATAAAGAACCATATCACCCCCATTGGATGGTCTAAGAGGTCATCGATCCTTAGCAGTGGATAATTATTCTTTTTAGTTACTTGGTTTTAGCGATAATAATCCACACTCAACCTCAAGCTCATGTCTTCTTTCTTAGAGAAAAAAACCAAGGTTCTATTGGGTGACACACTAGGTCTGAAAAAGCTCTTCATCTTCAACTCCTCCAAATGCACCTTCAACTCATGAAGCCCTGTGAGGGCCATCTAATATTATATAATGGATATCAAGGAAGACCCTAGTTGAAAGTATATAATAAAATCTATCTCTGGGAGGAGCGGTAATCCCAAAATGCATTTAGGGAAGATATCCGTAACACCCTAGAAAGATAATGGTTTAAATGACTAAATGATATGAATCATGTCAACAAGGCTCACATTCCTTTTCAAAATCCCACTTGATTATAACTCCACATTTAAGAGTGCTTAGCATGGAGTAGTTATTAGTATGGATGACCTTATGGGATGTTTTCTAGGGTGTGTTTGAGTGAGGATAAAGCACACTTGAAAAGACATATGTTGGCCTATGAGGACTTTCATTAGTTAGATGACCTATTCAAGAACGTGGGTAGACCCCAGGGTGGGGACCCGGTGTCTGGGAGTAACTGGTGGTACCTGGAAGACCAGGACCTGATAACTATGCTAAAGAGGGGTGTATGTGCTCTTAGTGGGGCCCAGTTGTTACATTTGATATCAGAGGTGGTACCCAGGCTTAATTATGGTGCACTGCCTAGGTTGAGATGTAGGGACCACAACGAGGACGTTGTCCTATAAAGTGGTGGAGGGGAGTGGAGGGTTACTGTAACACCCCATAATGATAAATGTTTAAATGACTAAATGATATGAATCATGTCAACAAGGTTCACCTTCCCTTTTGGGGCCCTATGAGATTAGAACTCCACAATTAAGCATTCTTGGGATAGAGTAGTGACAAGGATTATTGAATTTCTGAGAAGTTTTATATGGTGTGTGTGAGTGAGGAAAAAGCACACTAGAAAAGACATGTGTTGTCCTATGGGGACTACCACTTGTCTGATGATCCGTTCTGGTATGTGGGTGGGCCCCAAGTTGGGGACCATATGTCTGTAGGGGAAACTAGTGGTACCTAGGGGGCCAGGACCTGATGGCCATGTTAAGCCGGGGTGTTTGTGCTGTCACCAAGGCCTAGTTGTCACACTATCATCATACTCTAGTATCTTAGGTGGTATATAGACTTAAATATAGTGCACTACTTGAGTTGAGATGTAGGGTCCACAATGAGGATATTTTGCTCTGGGGGGGGGGGGGTGAATGTAACACCCCAAAAATGATAAAGGGTTAAATGAATAAATGATAGAACTCATATCAACAAGGTGCACCTTCCTTTTCGATATCCTAATAGATTAGAAATGAATAGTTAAGTGTGCTTGGTGTGGAGTAGTTATCAGGATGGGTGACCTTCTGGGAAGTTTCCCAGGGTGTGTGTGAGTGAGGACAAATCACACTGTAAAGGACATGTGTTGGCCTTTGTGGACTATTATTAGTCATATGATCCGTTCAAGCATGTGGGTGGGCCCTAAGGTGGGGAACACGTGTCTGTAGGGAGAAATAGTGGTACCAAGCTCGTAAGGACCTGACAACCATGTTAAGGTTGGGTGTATATGCTGCCATCCGGGCCAAATTATCACAATATCGGCATACTCTACTACCATTGTAGGGAGCTAAAATCTCATAGAAACAAATTTATAAAAAGGTAATACTAGACACTTGATGTGTAATTTTATATATCCTATTCTATATGAGTCCATCTTAGTCTTCCTGGGATTCTTTCTCATTTAAAAAAGAAAACAAATCATCCCATATTTTCAGAAACACCAAATCTTCCACCAAAAATAAACAATATGTGTATGAACTATTTATAACCAGTCCATAAATAGTTTGACAACATAAGACCCTGTCATTTATTTAAATATATCCTAAAGTAATCTCTATCCTCTAAGAGGAAGGTTACATTGTGAACATAAATGTGTGATCACTGAATCTTCTTAAGCAGGAGTCTCCAAATGAAAGGGTTCTGCCAAAGGATCTACTGGAACATATAGGTCTCAAACTAGGGATGTATCAAGAAATGAGTGTCTCCCAATAGTGTCTAAAAGTTGCATATATAAGGTAAAAATAAGTTTATTATAACCTAATCATCCTTAAATCCTTTGGTTTATAAGAATCCACTACCTGAGGTTTTCCTTGTCCCTGACGACAGGCTCTCTGATGACATGCTCCATGCATAGGGTAGGCACTACCTGGGGGTGGTGGTGGTAACATTTCAAACTGTCTAGCACCTCCAGTTGTTCTCCCTTCCCCTATAACATTTCCACCACCATATAAAAAAACCTTCTCTAGATGATATCTCTACCTGGGTGGTCCATCAATAATTTCTCTTTTATCATCATGACAAGCCAGGCAATCCCGCTCAAGATTTCTTCAAGCATAGTTAGAGTAACACCATCTCTCTATTGGTTGAATAGAATCATCCTGATAGACCCAAATTTTAGACCCTCTACCCTAGGACTATCTTTTGAATAATATCCATGCCCAAATATCCATGTATTCCACTAGCTTCCCACTTCCAAAGTCTCATCTCATATGAGCCCACCACCAACACCAATTATCGACATCTACTTAGCCAAAAAATCTATCCACCACCAAAGATCACATGAGTAATCTAACATGGATTGTAAAGTGGTATCACATTAGAATGGATATATCTATGTAATCCATGTTTTAAGGTCCATTTATAGAATAAAAAATCATGAACCATATCTATAGAGTATCATGAGAGGATTGTGAACCTCAACATATACTCATCCATAATCGTACTGCCTTGTTTAAGCTATAGAAGAACCTATATTTTTACTACTCCAAATATACATAGGGAGAAATAATCTATGAAAATATGCTCAAATTTTATTCATAAAAGTGTTATGTCATTATATGGTAGATTCAATAGACTTCAATCCATGAAAATGACTCATCTCCAGGACCACCATCTGATCTACAAGTGTTCTAATGAGGTGGAAAACTCATGAAACTACTTATAGCCAATACTCAGCTTACTGGAATCTATATCACCATGAAACAAAAGTGTTTTATTACTCTAAAACTCATATAGGGAATTTAACCTACTTTCCACATCCGTTGGTACTACTGGTGAAACATGCTGCTCAACGGTTGGTGGTAAGATTGGAAAACCACATAGAGGTACCGCCTCCAAAACATGTCCATGTATCAAAGACTCATCACTAAATGGATCATCTTTACAATCCTACTATGGAATCATACCTAAAAATAATTCTGGATACATATTTAAATAAAAAATATGTACCATGGTAAAGAGTATTTCTGGGGCGCAAACATAAGAATGATATGGAAATCATAACCCAGTCCTTTATGTTTCACGTACCAATGTTTTACTTGAAACAGATACGTACATGTACCAATTCAATAAGAAGGTTATCAAAGTCATAGTGAAAGTATTCGTCAATTTTGGAACCAATATTGGTTTTCCTAACCTGAGATCCAATGTTGAAACACTTTAACTCAATTTACTTATTTCCCAAACCAACATCATAACTAGAAAATAACCAAACTGCGGTCTTAGGATAAAACTACTCTTATACCAATCTATTATGAGATGACCCATAAGGGGCCTTCCCACCCCATGGTTAGTTGAGTGTGACACCCCAATCACACCTTCAATAGGAATGGGGATAGTGACTAGCACTGAGTAGGCATATCGCACATGTGTGATGCTTGAGCCTAAGGTACATGTACGCATACACACATCTCCAATTCAAATAGAATACTGAAAAGTAAAACTACAACTAATGAATAATACTTGTATACATCTATATCCCATAATAAAATTATGAAAAAGTACTATAAAACATAAATATCCAAAAAATACCACAAAAAATGTAGAAGAAATATATCCTACTAGAAGAAGGGGACTATATTCAAATGAAACACTTGGTGTGAACCAGGATTTATCCAGATCAACTATGCTCCATTAGCTCATGGACCACCAAGGACCCTATCAAATGGAATTTTATATTTATAAGAAATAAAATATATTTAAAGATTCCATGAATGTTTAATAATAATAATACTCAATAGGGATCCTTGAAATCACCAAACATAAAGAATCAAAAGAGTAGAAATCTCATCATAAAAAATTCATTTTAATCAGAATATAAGAAATAAAAAAATAATATAAATAAACTCAAGATAGACACTATTTATTAGATTAGGGTCACAAATACACTTAAAAAGTTGGATTCAACTCAATATTTCAATTAATACTTGTCCAGGATAACACATTGCACAATCTTGAGAATGATAATCACACTCACTTGAGAGGTTAGTATTTTCGGGACTCACCATGAATAAGCATATGATAAAACTCCAAAGAGATTAATACACATACGGGGGATCACACATAGGGCCATGGGGTTTACTGAAAACCAAATTTAGAACAACCCACTATGTAGGGGATCAATACCAGGGTATGTGGATCATATTAAATCATAATACCACACATAGGGATGAAGACATGATAGCGGATCCCACCCCAAAACACACAAATGGATTCATGAAACTCTATTAAAAAATAGTTCCATAGAGGGGATCTAATCATATACTCAGGACATGATACCTCATTGTACCCCATTTGAGATGATATAGGGAACTCACCCTAGATAAATAGGTATATTATGAAGAGAACGAGCATCTCAACCTCTATTGTGAAAATCACATGGTGTGTATTAGTAGTACAAAATGTGTGATAGTTGTACATAGTTTGAATTTTCTACCCCATATCTTCTCATGTGATTAGGACCTTTATAATTTAATTTGGGCCATGCACATGCACTTTGTCCATGTTCATGAACCATACCATGTTTGAGCTCCTGGCCGTGTCTAAGTACTAGTACATTCCCATGTACTCTGTCCAATCCCATGTACTTGGCCATGTTTGTGTATATGGTTGTGCCTATATACTTTGGAAATGATTGTGTGCCTAGAAAAGTTCATTCCCATGTACCCATAGGTTATATTCCAAAATTCCCACACTGGGTCACACTCTGTGTGACATTTTTCATTACATGAAATCCCTAGTGCCATCGGAGGGGACCGCATGACATGTTTTATTGGGAATACACACTATGTAGTATGGATTTTTCTATAATCCCATAAACTCTCACACATTTATTCCCATGCCTTTCTACTTTGATAATACCAAAAATCTCACCACTACATCATTGATTTGTCCTTGAATGAACCCTACCATCACTAGTAGTCAGATTGTATCCACCCAGTTTTCTTGGAAATCATTCGCTTCAATGATGAATCACCTGTACACTAAACATTATAAGCACATGATATCCTGATCCAAACCCAATAAATCAACATCATCATCATCACACCTAGAGATCATACCATAAATACTAATCTTGAGAACACGATGATGATCTGTTGTGTGAAATATCAATTACGCAGTGATCTTCCACTAGATATTTATTGAACCACAGACCAAAGGGGATAGAAATGATGATCACATGAAGAATGAGGGGAGAAAACCATAAACCATAAATGTGATGAATATAACTCAACCATTTTTTATATTGGCCTCAATCCATTGACACATAATTGATTAATTAAGAGGAATAATAATCAAAAAATATCAAATTTCTATTTCTAAGAAGATAAAACATCAACATCAAATCATCCATTGTACCCCAAATTGAACTATTAGAATAATTGATTAAATTTTGATGTGGAATAATAATAAAAATGATAAAATATAAAAATAAACATACTACATCAATTTTATATTTATCATTGATGAAGAACTATCTTGCATTGTTGTCATTGGTTAGATCTAGGATGTAACACCTATATAAGTCTTGTAAAATTTTCTTCGTAGGTTGGATAATAATTCTAGAATAATTCCTTATAAGTCTTGTAAAATTTTCTTCATAGGTACCAATATATTCATCATCCTTTTTCTTAAGTTCAAAGTACTCCTTCTCTATCTTTTTTCAAAGAAAATTAGGAATGTACTTATTGAAAAATAAGTTCTTGACCTCATTCCATTCCATGGACTCAATTTCATCTCTTTGCCTTGTCTTCTTGATAATATTCCACCATTTATTTGCTTTAACTTCCAAATGATAGACTGCAAAAATGATTTTATCATATTCAAAACACTGTAGAATCGAAAATATTCTTTCAGTGGTACAAATCCATTGTTCAACCACTAATGGTTCAGAAGACCCGTTGAATGAAGGTGGATGTTGCCTTATAAAGGAATAAATAGAATGTTTCTCCTTCCTTTTCTCTTATAGCTTGAGAAAGTTGTGTGAGCATGGATATGGCATTTTTCATTCCATCTCCCATAAAATTTGGTTTCTCAAGGGGACAATCAATGCATTTCCCATCACATTCAGCATTAACGCGGTTTCTTCAGGTTCCAACCATTGACTAAAACCAAGAAGAATAGTGTGATAAACACTAATCAAAATGAAAACACCATGTAATCAAGAATAAAATTTCAATTTAGGACACTTTAGTTATTATCCTATGTTATTCATTGTCATTTTAAAATACTGATATTGTAACCTAAACTTAGACAAATCCTTTGGGTTCTTTCTAAGGCTTTCTCATCCTATTTTCCAATGGTTAACTATACCTTTCCTCTATTACCAAATACAATAACCCATACTTTACATACATTGATATCAATTAAATATTAAATTATATTCATTAAAATGTATAATAAAGCCATGAAATAACTTTATAGGTATAGTTTCTTTAGAAATTGGTAAATATAAACAACTTATCCATAAAACACCTACATTATCTCTTGCTTATTTCTTCATAACTATACTCTTTTTTGAAATATCTTACTTAATACCCTTCTTCATGACCTAGGGAAAAGAAACATATGAAAGGGTGAGCTCAAATGCTCTTTAAGGGTAAACAAGGGACATATCAATCAAATCACAATCAGAAAACATAATACCATAACACTTGGAAGTCTTATCCAACATATAAAATATCATGATATCATGTCATGGGATAAAAGTTCATAAGAATTAATGGTCATAATCCCAAAAGTAAAAAAAATAAGACTTGTAAGCATTCCACCTCACCACTTGAAAGGTGGATTATCAAAAATCAATAAAAAATGAAGGCCCTCTGGACATTAGAGTAAAACATAAGACATCAAGTTTTGTGTCATACATGTAAGCATAGAAAATAATTTTATATTAGTCAAGGATCATTTCCAAGACCATCATAGCAGACAAAGTCCATTACTGAACCAAGTTTACTTGTCATTCCATCCCTGTATTACTGAACCAGATTTACTTTTCATTCTAGTAATGTATATCTCATGAGATATAGATATTTACCCAATGAATTGGAGGGAGATATAGGTCTCAACAATCTCGTAATAAAATCATTCTTACATGTTCCACAAAAACATAAATCATTTATCATATCATAACCCAAGAAATAAAATGGGTATCTTAAATATCATTCCATCACACAATAATCCATATAAAACATCATTCTTTCATTAACACAATAACATTATAGTAATAATAGGTATATAAATATAACCCTATTTAAAGAGCATCGTTTAAGATGAAAAATAATTTTGATAAAACACTTGAACTTAATTCTTGAGAAAAATATACTTTCTTCTTCAAAAACATTTTCTTCTAAAAATATTGTGAAATTTTAAAAGAAAATAATTTAGTTGAAAATAAAATCGAAATATTTTAATGGAAGATTCATGGAAATAAGGCATTATAAAGATGTAAAAATCCATTCATGTCATATAAATGGGCCATCAACTAGTCGGTTGAGTTCTTCACTCACAGTTTGGGAACTTAAATCATGCATCTTTTGAATCTGAAAATTTGACATAGTTCAATGGATAAAGGATTGTGAGAATACAAATAAGTTTCACTATAAAAATATTAAATCAATTATTTATATGTACTGGAGTCTTGAACCACTCATGAATTGTGTTGAAATGATGTTTTTGGATTTGATAGTTAGTTGCACGGGGACTTATATGTTTCAACTCAGCGATTTTCATCCTAAATCACAACACAATAAATGGTAAGTAATAAAATATATAAACATAAGACACATCAATTAGGAAACTTATTGTATTAATGGAATAAATGATGGAGTGTTGAAGAAGACATAACAATGAGCTTGAACCCACTCATCATGTTGTATATCAAATTTTATCCCTTCTCCAATTAGACCCTCATCATTCTGGGAGGGTTTATCTAACTTTGTTTCAACCTCATCAATATATGAATCAAATAAATTAGTACACTCATCCATTAAATATACCTTGTCAATTGAATCTTCTGTACGAGATTTGTTGTGCACATACCATTTCAATGTATTTGTGTATATATCTATTGGATATATCCACCTGAATTGCACGGGACCACCATAAATGACTTCACTAGTTAAATACACAATCAAGTGAACCATGACATCAAAAAAGTCAGAAGCAATAGTTTCTCTAGGTGACATAGTGCATGTAAAATCTTATCCTGCTATTTTTTCAAATCACTCATGTGATGATTTCTTGAACAGGGCTATCTAAAAAAATTAGAAACTTCAATAAATGGCTCAATGACCTGGGTAGGTAAGCAATCAAAAATTGCTATAGGAATTAACTGTTGAAGTAGAATATTATTATCATGACTTTTCAACCCCTATAATGTCATGCCCATCATATTGACATGATTGGAAATATTACAGCAATAACCATATTTCACCTTGATGGTCTTAAAAATTTATATAAATGTTTGTTTCTCTTTTTTACTCATTGTATACTGTGCATTAGGCATGTATACCCGATTAACTTCACCCAAATATAAATGTAAAGGTTTTCTCGAACCCATTTCATTCAAATCTTGTCGGGCATTAGTATTGTCATTTGATTCCCCATTGACACCTAAAATGGTGCACAATATATTATCACATACATTTTTTTTTCAATGTGCATCACATCAAAATTATGAATTAAAATATTATATTTACAATAAGGAAACTCTAAAAAAATACTTCATTTCTTACAATTGTGATTGCACTGTCTATTTGTAGCAGGAATTGAAGGAAATTCAGGAGCCAATAAATATTGAAAACCATACATTGTATGGATGTTTTTTTGATCAAGTTGTGCATGAATTTGAACCCATCAAACGACACACAGTCTTTTCTGAACCCGTGTAATGGAGGAAGAAAGCATCAGAGACCAAGATATTACCACTTTCTACAGTGCTTAAGACATATAGATTTCTTACTTTTATTATAATAAGGGAAAGAGAATTATCCTTTTTTTACTCCAACCAGACAAGTTAGAATATGTTGGGAAATCATTAATTGTCCATAACAAAGTGACTCTGAGTCTAAACATTTCATTAGTTGCTGAGACAAAAGACATTACACCAGCAACCCAAAATCCTTGATCTCATCAATTAAAGGTTTCATATAAACATGAATTTTATCACTAGATCCTCTCAGTCCATCAATTACTGTCAACAGTAACAAAAATGGTTTCTTAATACATACCCATGGGGGAAGGTTGTATAGAACCAACACCACTTGCCACATACTATGTGTCACACCAAACATATACCTAAATGGGTTAAAAAAATAAGCTTCCAAACCCAGTAAAACTTTACGATCATCTCGGGAAAAGTCTAAGAGTCTTTGATCAAACTATTTCCATGCCAAAGAATCTATCAGGTGAGTTAATTTATCAACCTCTTTGTTTCTCTCTAAATTCCAAGTCATCAATTTGGAAATTTTAGCTGACATGAAGAATCTTTTAAATATTTTATTAAGTGGGAAATAATGCATTTTCTTAGTGGCAACTTGTTACCCTTGATTCAAGACCCTTCTAAGAAGAGTATGACTACCTTGATTAATCTCATTTTCCTTCCACCTTGATGTATAACAAACAATAAAAATATTTAACTACACATTCTCATTTCTAAACAACATACAATTATTACGGCATGCATCAATGGAATCATATGTAAAAATAAGGTCATCGGTAAACTTGTGAGCATGATAGAATGACTCTAGAATCTTCACTCTAATAGGGAGTACCTTATTCAAAAATACCAACAACATATCGAATGAGGTGACTGACCACTGATTCAGGGCCTTCAAGTGTAATAATTCAGCGATGAATGACAATTTAATAAATTTAGTGAATCCAAGATATAATTTAGTATGACCATCATCTAAAATTTAAAATAATTTCAATTCTTCTCCATCTATAGAATAATGGGGAGTAATCCATCTAACATCATCATTAATGAAATTATTGTCTTTAGTTTGAAACTGACACATCATATCATTGAGAATTATGTTCATCGGATCAACTATTCTCCAATAAACATCAATAATAATACTTTATGATTGATGACATGAAACAAACTCTTCACCATGATGTGTCCATGTCTTATAGTTTTTTTAAAAACCCATTCAAAAACAAATGTTCTACAACACTATCTTGTTTGAATAGATATCTATTTACACATTTTCTAAACGGACAACTAATTAAATCGTTTGTAAATCCACCGGTGAAATCCACAAATCACTTAATCCCCTCATAATATTTGTGTAGAAAACCTATATTTCATATCAATCTATCTCTTATACATATTTATATTTAATATAAATAAAATAATTCAAATATCTTATTTAAATTTTAAAAAAACATATCATTAAAACTTAAAAAACAATGAGTTCAAAGCTATTTTTAAGGAAAAATAAATGAAGTGGATTAGTTTTGGTGATTTGGTGACATCTCTATGTATATTGTGATGTACTTCAACAAGGAGGAAATAATTTCTAAAACTGGTGTTATTCTATTATAAAAAACTATCGAGAGAAGATTAGATCACTTGTATAATATTTTAATCCTTCACCAGTGTAATTGGTTGAACATAGTTATAGGATTATCCCTGGAACCCTTTGATGTGAGGAAAATTAAATATTCATTTATTATTCTCTTTTTTCTTATATGGTGAAAATATTGTAGTATTTTTTGGTTCTTTATTGTCAAGTTCAAGTTTGTAGATCACCTACGTGGTGGGGTGAGGGTAGATGTCCTGGATTAATGCTTCTATGTGCACTAATTTTGGTGTCTGGATGGTATATTGTGAATAAAGTATGTTTGTAGCTGACTCTATCACTAATAATGATTATGTAATTTGTAATACGGGTGGTGGGTGTTATGAGAGGTTTCTTAAAGTGACAAGAGTTTATGATAATATTTATTTTCAATTGAAATGTGTTTCAAAAAAAGAAATATATGTAATAAGTGATGATTGAAGACCAAACTATGTTGGGAAAAGTATTGAAAACAATCTAACAAGATTTCAATGATTCCATGTTAAAAAGGGAGAAAAATTACTATTGAAATATAAGATAGTTCATTGATAAAGTCTATATCACACTTCAAACTTTAAATGAACTGTTATGTTAGGGAACAATGCATTATAGGTTCAAGATATTTTAGAAAAGTGTATGAAATACAGCATGATGAACTTCATAATAACTTCATGAAAGTACTGTATTTATGTGCACTCATCCTTGGTCTATCAATATATCAGAATAATAATCACTAATATATTTCCATCTTCTTCTTGTATACCTTCAGGTGAAAAATTCTTCAGTCTATCATTTTTAGGTTTATACTTCACCTTTAATTATATAAGAACCCCCCAATTCTGAAATCCTAATTTCATTGCCTCTCCCTTCAGAGGCCAAGACCACAAATGGTTATATGCCTATGATATGGATTCATGGAATTATGATTCCAACATGGGAGGTGGATCTTGGAGTGAATTTTATTATGATTTATAAATAATTTGAACTGAAATCAAGGGCAGGGAATGTGCTTCACTACTAGGATCCATGTGACTTGTAAGTTTGAGCATTATGGAGATTTAACAAAGTTATACCTAGAAGTTGATTTCATGCTACTCGATAGGATAATCTATATGGATTCAAGATACAAGGTGGATACTATAAATTCATTAATAGAGATACTTATTAATCGAGGACTAATCATTGGGGGGCTATTTGTGTTTATTGGGGGTGTTTTTGTCCACTATAATCCAAGAAGATATAGAGGTTGGAAAATTCCCCAAATTACTAATTTTGTGTTTCTAAATGGTATTATTTTTGAAAATTCGTATTTTTATTCTTTTTAATGATGATAGAGGCTTGATCTGAGGTTCAATCATATCACATTTGTGGTTGTTTAGGTATGGTTTTTGCTATTTATTAATGGACACTACTTGAAAAAGGAGTGTGTAATGTTTTCCATTTATAGATGGAGATTCATTAAAAGATGGTTACTTTTGATTCAATGTTTATTATTTTACTTGATTCAATGGTTATTATAAACCAAATCTTTTTGACTAAATTCATAATTTATAGCAATTAAAGTTGAATCCAAGTGCACAAAATCCTGAACCACTAAATATGAATGCTCCTTGGATATCTTCCAAGATCTCTGTGGTATTGAAACTCATATTTCTATCTCAACAAAACTTGTACGCCCACAAATACAGTCCAAACTAATCCCATGTAGACCAAAGGTAACCCCAAAATATAGGACACATGGCATATAGTTTTATATAATGGAATTTGTTGAATTTTATTTTCTGTTACTCATGGTTCAAGAGGAATCTACCACTTGGAGAAAAGATATCTAATTAATTATTCATCATTTTTTCAATAATTTTAGAGTGGTAATTAATTAAAAAATATTCCCTCTCTGAGAGGTCTGTATGGCCAATACTAATTTTCATGAATGAGCTACGTACTGGATTGAAAAATTCAAACAATGAATGACCTGCAGAGGAATCAACTGCGAGTAAAAGGGTGCCACTCGATCTTTGATCCATGATGGAACAACAGGTAGATTATAGGGGCTCAATTGTTAGACTAGACAGGGGGAGAATTTGTTGAAGAGGGCGGTATAGATGGATGTAGAATGAGAGGGTTCTATGGCGGGGTGCGGCGGGTTGAGAGAATTCAACAGAGGCGGGACATGAAGACATGACGATGGGGTGCAGCGGGGCCAGGAGGGAATGATAGCAGAAGAACTATCCAAATTCGCAGTGTGGAGGTGGGGTGGTTGGGGTTACTGATGAAGCGTTGTCGTGCACGCTCTCAAAAATATTTATACTAAGTGTAGCATAGTAGCTGACCTAGGTCGATCTCTTGAGGAGCCTTTTACAGTCAATCACGCACTACTTCTAATTCACTATATATATGTATATATATATATATGTTAAATAAAATAAATGAAAAGTATATTTAAGAAATGAGAATGAAATACTAAAAGTAAATATGCAAATGCAATGCAGACAGAATGAATGCAAACAGAATGATGTTAGACAGAAAGGAGACATTCTCGAGATCATCACCCAGAGTGAACCTTCATCGTCTCATTATTAGTTTCGAATTTACTTAATGAACATGCTCCATCGTATGCATGAACATCCTCCTATTCATATGGTTTTGAACATATGGTACTCTCAACGATCGCCGAGAGACCACACATCCACCTCCTCGATCGAGGGAAAATATTGCAGAAGTGAAAGCTAAACCTCGGGTGGCAAGTGGAGACACAAAGGCACCTTACCCACTAAGATCCCCCTCAGTATAAATCTAAGAAAATAAGAAACATTAAGACATGAATGTACAAAGACTTGGGTACATCATTGGATTACACCCCCGGGAACTTCCTCGGGTTAACAACTCATGATCACGAGCATAAGAGTTCACAGTGAAAAGAAAAAGGGGAGAGAAAACAAAAGAGAGATATAAAAGTGAGAAAGGAGAACACTTGAATAAAAATATGAAATGCTATTAAAGAATGAAAATAAAATAAAATACAATACTAAACTACATATAATGGCCAACAAAGGCTTTTCCTAAGTTGCCAACCCCTTGGAATGAAAAATGGATACACTTTTATAGGGAAAGGGTGTGGAAATTTGGCTCTAAAAATCATCCCCGAATGTAGGTACGTGGATGGCCTCTTTAATGACAGAATTTGGAACTTGGTCTTTCTTTAAAGGTGTTCCCCTAGAGCTCTTATGTCGACCCAAAAACTTTTAGCCGTATTGGTCCACGTATGAAGGAGATATGGCCAAACTACTCAAGATATTTAATTCTGTCCAGGTGACTCTTCTTATTCCAAAACACCTAGTTCCAACGCATTAATGTCCTTGAGAATGAAAGAATAATGCGCATCCATCTTAATTAAAGTTCTTCATCCGGATTTATTTCAGCTCCATTTAAAATTTCAGCTCCATTGTTTTGGCCATTTATGATACATGGTCCCCACAATAAAATTATACAATTCTGTACACAGTTTTCGAGGCCTGATTTGTGAGCTAGATTTGAGCTTCCAAATTATGGATTGAGCTTTGGGTCCAGAAGTATAAGATGAATCTCATAGAACATAGAAACCCGTAAAAGAAGAATTGTGCAATTTGGATCTGTTTATAAAAGTTATGGCTGAAACATTAACATAAATGAAAACTGTTAAAATCCAAAATAAGCCATTTTTCCAATTAAGCTCAAAAATACTCCTAAAACTATAAAATGTGACAATTTACATTGAAATAACACATTGGTGAGATTAAAAGCATTAAAATTCAGAATAAAATAATTGAAAATATTTGTTCTATCAGTTTCCTGTTCGTGGGGGTGCCTTAGGGTCAAGAGAGGGTGAACAAGGGAGAGGGTCACAGGGTCGGGGAGGGTAAACAAGGGGGAGGGAAACAATTAGGGTGAGGGGGGTAAAATACTATGCCCACCATTTTATGATTTCTAATAATATTAATAATGACTTCCAAATGAAAATATCTCTTACTACCACTCCTTGAAATCTAAAATTTATACAAGTGATGATGAAATATTAAGGTCCATGAATCGTGTTTTTATACCTCCCATACCATAATTGATGAAGGATCTATTGGATGAGGCTCATAGTTCTTCATTCTATATTCACCCTATAATCACAAAGATGTACATGGGACTGGAATATTATTTCCAGTGGGATGACATGAAAATAGATTTTACCAAATATGTCTCTCAATCCTTGGTTTTTCAGCAGGTAAAGGCTAAGAGATAGAAGTTTAAAGGGATATTACAACCATTACCCATACCACAATGTAAACGGGAAATCATCACTATGGACTTTGTCTTCAGACTTCCCAAAACATCCAAAGGCAATATGCTATCTGGGTTATAATTGATCACCTTACGAAGTCATCACATTTCGTTGCTATTATAGAATATTTCTCTCTTGATCATCTTTCCAGGATATATATTAATAAAGTGGTAATATTTCAGAGAGAACCACTTTCAATTATATCTGATTGGGATCCGTGGTTTACCTCCAAGTTATAGAAAAGTGTTCAGCATGATCTGGATATAGAGTTAGGTTTCAGCATTTCTTATCATCCTCAGACAGACAGTCAGTCTAATAGGACAAATCTAACCCTGAAAGAAAAGTTGAGAGCTTGCCCTATGGATTTCAAAGGTGTTTGGTCTTAACACCTGCCTTTGGTGGAATTGTTTTTACAATAATACCTTTCACTCCAATATTTGGATGGCTCCTTATTAAGACTTATATGGAAATGTGCAGATCTCCAACTTGCTGGGATGAAGTTGGGGAAATAAATCTATTAAGAGATGATCTTGATGATGAAATGGAAGAAAAGGTTAGATCTATTCAAAAACACATAAGAGCAACTCAGAGTCAAAAAAAATCTATACCAACAACTAAAGAAAATACCTAGAGTTTGAAGTGGGTGATAAGGTGTTTCTAAAAATATCTCCCTGGATAAGACTAATGAAATATGGAAATAAGGGAAAGCTAAGCCCTAGGTATATCAATCCTTTTGAAATTATGGATCGTGTTGGGAAGTTAGCCTACTAATTGGTGCTTCCACCGAATCATTGTCAAGTTCATGATGTGTTATATGCATCTCTATAGAGAAAGTACAAGGCTTATCCTTCACATGTACTAAACTCATAATTCTACAACAAGAGAAAGATCTTTCTTATGAAGAACAACTGATAGAGATTCTGGATCTTAGAAAGAATGTTCTATGAAACAAGACCACATAGTTAGTTAAAGTTTAATGGTAGAAAAATAAATTTGAAGAATCTACAAGGGAACTTGAGGATATAGTGAGGGAGAGGTATCCTCATCTATTTGTTTCCAAGTAATGAATCTTGAGGGCGAAATTAAGTTGGGGGGGGGGGGGGGGGGGTAGAATGTAACACTAAGATGTTTTTATGAAATATTTTCTTTAAATAATTTTTTATTCTTCAGTAGATTACTTTGAACAAAATCACGATTTAAAAAAAATATTGAGACACACTTAGTATAAAATTACCATGATATCATAGATATTAGGTTAGAGAGAATAAGTATAGCCAACGTATGAAAATGCATTGTGAATTCACTGGATAACAATTATTTATGAAAAATGTAAATCAGTTAGATATTTTTATTTTTGAGTGAATTACTTTTTGAAATGATATTTATGAGATATATATATGTTATATACTTAATAAAATATTTTTGATATTCGTCCAGTGGATATTTTAGTCATAGGGTAGGAATAAACCCTATTTGATGTATACAAACCTATTTTTAAAAGGGTGATTTTACGGCTTTGAATAGAGAACCAATTTTAAATTAAGATTTTGACACATTAATAATTTTTATATGACAACATGAACATGTTATTTTCATATGGGGTATAAAAATATACTTTACATTAATTTCTGATAATTTTCTTTAAACTTTCAAGTTCTGATAAATAGTAAAAATATACCAAATTTTATTTGAAAAAACTTTTTTCATCAAAATAATTTATATGGTAAAATTATAATATTGAATGATTTTAAAGTAAAAAATATAACATATTATTATCATTAAGTATAATTTTTTTCATTATATTTAATTTCACATTGAATCCAGATATAAAAACAATTCAATCTTTTGTAATGTTTTAGCATTTAAAACTCGGTCCCTCTTTCCAAAAACGGGATTGATTTTAATTTAATTACTAAAACTTATATGTTTTAAAATTTTAAAAATAGATTCTCTATATGGAATAATTTTTTCCAAATTATTCTAATAGGTTGATATTATTTTTTGTACACTATAAATAGTGACTTTAGTAATATTTTTATTGTCGTAGTTAAGGGTATATCAGGTAATTAAAGGTAAAAGTAATATTATAAAATTACCATAACACATGTAAAAATCGGATTTATTACTAAATTATACCCTTATCATATATGGTTTGAAATGAATCACTTAATGTCCACTTTCCCACAAATATGTCATTTTTTTTAAAATAAATGAATGTGACAAAATATGACAATATTTTTTTATATAATTATATTAATTATAATATAAGGATAAACATGAGATAACATAAAATATAGGTAGTCTACAGAAATCTAAAATAATTACCTAAATCATACAAATTTATTTATAATTTTTAGAAATTAAATAATTATCATTATTGATGACACAATAATGACACAAAATTATTTTATTAATATAAATATCAAATAATTGATTTTAAAAATATTAAATGAAATTTAATTTGAATTAATTATGGTTATCCATGAATTTTATAGGTGATTATGAAATTTTTTTGAGTATATTAAATATTTTTTTGAAGTTATATTATGTGTGATTTTATTTTAAATTCAAAAAAAATGAATAGTGTCAAAATTGACTGTTGATATTTTATAAAAATAAAAATTTATTAAATTATTTAAAACACATAAAAATATTTAAAAATAAAAAATTGATAATAATACGGTCTAAAATGACATAAAATATCCATTTATGGGAAATTAACACCATATAAGTAATTATTTATAATAATTAAATATTTAAAAAGGTATTGCCACAATTATAATTAAATAGACTAATTAAGAATAAATCAAAATTATAATGTTTAAAATAAAATCAGAATATTTCTAAAGTTTATTTTTAAGATTATTTATACCCATCCAAATATTATCTTCAAAATAATCCATTTTGGAGAAATATTAATTTAAAAATTAATTTAAATTATTTTAATAGTTTTGGTTTTTCAAAAGGTACCCCTCCTCTCTCTTATAAAAGGGAACCTATCCTTCTATTTTAATCAGACCTCTAAATCCATTTTTCTCCGCCAAAAACTCCCCATTACCTCTCCAAAATTCCCTCAATTCATCTTATAGGTCACACTTTGGGAATAAAGCCATCCTAAGGAGGCCTTTTGTGAAAATCAAAAGAAGATACTTGAAAAATAGGTAATTGTTTTATCATCTCTTTCAAAAAAAATTCTTTTTCTACTTTGTATTCTTTTGTTTTTTCCATAATAAAGTTATAAATCTAGTATATTCTACATTCTGAGATGTTATAACAACTATGGGATAACGTTATACCTATATTTACCCATCATACAAATAACAATATCACCATGCGTGCGTACGTACGACTTACCGTCTCCAAGTCATGGTGTAATTTGTTATTCAACAATACTTTATTTGGATGGGTATAATGATGAGGATAATGGATTTAAATAATGAACATAACATGATAAATATTTTGTATAATTAATATACCATCCAATTTCATACCATTTAAACATTAAGTGAATGATATCGTCCCTCATGCGTACGTACGACCTAATGTCTCCACGATGCGATGCGATTAATTCTACATGATCTTCATTAAACCATGATTATATACATGAATTTAATGAATAAATATGATATATATTATACTAATATAATTATGTAAATGATATAACTATAACCTAATAAGTGGAACATGAACTTATCCGATAAAACTAGTATAAGAAGATAAAGTATTTAATATCCAAATAATGAGTAACCATGAAATGTTACTAAAAAATAGAAGATGATATCATTATATATGGTATCATAAAAATTATTATTATTTTAGAATAAGTCAATAAATTTATTTAAATCATTATATAGGAGGTTCATATACATATGAATGATATCATACATAAGATATGGGATAATTCCAAAATCTCATTATTATATGAGATTGTTTTTATGTAAGTATTTACTGGGGTATATTTATCATCCACATCCATGTTTCCTAAATATTTAATATTAATTTTATTATTATAAATTTTTTTAAAATTCATTTTTACCCATTTTTAATTTTTTATTAAATGGTATCAATGGAATCATTTGGCAATTTTTTGATACAAGGTACTTTTTGACTTTAGAAAAAAGCACAAGGATAATTTTTTAACTTATACCACATGAATGGATTTTTAAGTCTTCATAACAACTTATTTCCATGAAAATTATTTTATATTATTTCAAGGTCATTTTCAACTAAATTATTTTCTATTAAAATTTATATCATTTTGAGAAAAGAAAACATTTTTAAAGAAGAAAGGATATTTTCCTCAAGGATTAAGGTCAAGTGTTTTATCAAAATTATTTTCCATCTAAGATGACACTATTTAAATAGGGTTATTTTTATATCCCTATTATTACTATTATTTGATTTTTTTAATGATGGAATGATATTTTATGTGGGTTATGTTATGATCGAATGATGTTTAAGAAACCCATTTTATTTCTTGGATTATGCTATGATGAATGATTTATGATTTTGTGGCACATGTAAGAATGATTTCACTATAAGATGGGTGGGACCTATATCTCCCTCCAATTAATTAGGTAAAGATTTATATTTAATGATATAAACATGAATGGAATGATAAGTAAATCCAATTCAGTAATATAAGGATGGAACACTAAGTAAACCCAGTTCAGTAATGAACTTTTTCCATTATTATAGTCTTGAAAATGATCCTTTACTAATATGAAATGATTTTATATACTTATGTGTATGCTACTAAACATCATGATTTTTGTTTTTAACTTTTGGGATTATGTCCGTTAATTCTTCTGAACTTTTATCGCATGACGTGATATCACGATCTTTCATATGTAGGACAAGACTTGCAAATGTTATGTTCTTATGTGTTATGATTGTGTTATGATTTATATTTCCATTTTTTACCCTTATTAAGAATTTGAGATCACCATTTCATATGTTTCATTTCCCCAGGTCATAAATAAGGGTGTTAAGTAAGATATGTGAAAAATGAGTATAGTTATAAAGAAATAAGCGGGAGACAATGTAGATGTTTTAGGAACTATTTGTTTATGTTTCCCAATTTCTAAAGACACAATACCTATACATTCCTATCATGGATTTATTATATTTTGTAATGAATATACATCAATTTTGAATTAATTTTAGTGTATGTAAAGTATGGGTCGTTATAGAAATGCCAAAATGGGGGTCAATTTGGTTTAATATTATATAACATGACATAATATCTATTATTGAATTTATTCATATTAACTTACATTATATTGTTTATTTTGATTATATATTTTTTATTTTTTGTGCGTGGATATGATTACATACGGTATAATCTCCCCATGTCACATAAACCCCCTTCAATCTTCGGTATCCTCTTACATATGTGGAGGCATGAATGAGGTTATGTGTCACTTCAGCTTAGACTCGATGATCCGGTTTATAGTGTTAAAATAATGGATAAATATTTATGAAATTGATGTTAAAATTTTAAGACATATAAAAAATATTTAAATAGTTTATTAAAAGTCAAAATCAATAGCACATATATCTTTATGTTTTTTGACTGATAAAAATAATTTTTCTCAAAATACAGTCCCTTTAAAGTTCAAAACCTCTCACTGAAAAATTAAATACATGTACGAAAGTAATATTCAATAATTATATTAATTTTTCAATCTTAAATAAGAAAAAAATGCAACTACAAGATGAATTTTAACATTTTCTAAATCCTAAACAATGTAATCATTACCCATTGTTCTTAAAATTATTAGATTAAAAATCACATTCTTGATATAAGTCATAATCATTTTTAATAAATTCGATGAAATTACAATAATACACTGCACTAGTCACTCTTCAAATATGTAATCATATCCTTGTACTATTTTAAAGTATAATAATCGATGTCCGATATAAACTATAAATTTATTCCAACTCTACCAACCCAACCATTATATAACTCATTATTATATTCCTATCATTTCTCACCTAAATTCATCAATATTACATACCCCAAAACTTGACCATCGTTAAATTTATAGCAACTGTGCTACTAAGAAATTAATTCATATAAATAAAATAATAATATAAAATTCAATCAAATTTTTTGTACTCATATTTGATCCCATGAATTATCCTTGATTTCATCACCAATGTCTATCTAGAAGATTCTTTGCACAAGAATAATGCCACAATATTTCATAATCATCTTCAAAAAACTTGTACATTATCTAATAGGTTTTCCAATCATTTTATTGTATTTATATACTATATTGTTATTTTTTAAGGTTGTTCAATACTTCATGTATGTGAGTACACCGACAACACCTAATATATGAAGATGTATTTTTTATTTTTTTAAATGTAATACATATTTTAATGAAAATTAATTATTATTAAAAAAATTATTTGACTTTTATACACATGCCCGAGGAAGGATAATGGGTGGTATATAATGGGTCCCTAGGCCGTGAAGGATGTCACGATCCATCCTTGGGCTCGTGTCGTGACTACCCCAAGCCTGCCTCCCATAGGCCAGGGGCTGGCGAATAGTACTAAGGTGTAAAATACCGACAAAAGGGGGAAGGAATTTCCTTTGTAAAGTAAACAAACACCACAGAGTGAGCAAGTAGAAGTAAACACTAAGTAAAAATAGACACAATAGTGAGTGCGGAAAATTAAGTGGGCCAAAATACAAACCCAAACCGAAAGTAAAGTACAACTGGAAAGAAAGTACAAAAACTGAAAGTAAAGTACAACTGGAAATAAAGTACATCAACTAAAAGTAAAGACGCAACGTCAAGCCGTCCAATGGAAGTCCCACCTGAAGGGTGGGTACAAATAGCATCCTCAGCTCCATGAGTCCAGCAGTCCGCTCCATGTACGTCCCGCCCAGTGGTCCACCTCCAGGTACCGACTTGCTCCAAAAGCCTCCACCACGATCAGTGCTTTCCGTCGTCTACATCCAACACAACGTAGTGCGGGCATAGCCCGTGTAGGGGTGAGTATAAGCTACTCTGTAGGGACCCAGAGACCTTCGAAGGTCTTCCAAAACCCACAAAGGATAATCCACAAAGGAAAGATACAATCACGAAGTAACACACAACACTACTTAGGTATATACCCATACATATACCTAAGTCATCAATTCCCATTCAGCTCCAGCATCCATGCCAAGTTCGATCATGTCCACATAGGAGTACAACCCAATCCACACAGGTTAACACAACTCAATCCACATTGGAAAGCAAGTCAATCATATCGAAGATATTGATTAAAGTCAAGACTCAGCTCACACGAGTATAATTCTTTGTAAGATGATAGTGATGATCAGATGTAGCCACTGATTAATCTAAGCCGTCGGACCCACACATGATAGATAGTTACTAACCCCCGCAATGAACCACACACGATCGATAGGTACTAACCCCCGCAATGACCCCCACAGGATCTGACCCACACATGATCAGTATGCACTGGCCCACACAGTACCGCTGAGCGCTGACCCACACAGGATATGATCCACATAGGATCGGTAGGCACTGATCCACACAGGATCGCTGAGTGCTGTAGTCGTTGCTGTCGAAACCACGAAGGATTCCCATGCAGTCTTCATCGTCGTCGAGTCGCAGCCAGCTCTAGGGTTCCCGCACACAACAAGCTCGTTTTGAGAGGGTTTGCTCCACGAGCCGAGGGGCTGATACATCAACTGACACGAAGTCCGAATTTGATGTATCCCAAAGTTCCATATCGTCAAAAGGAACTCAACGTGACAGACAGCGCGTCAATCGGACGCCCGGTCTGAGAGTTATTGGATTTTTCGTTCCAGGGGCCCGGTCGGTTTTTTAAGTCAAACCCAACCTGACCATTCTACAACTGTGTCCAAACCTCGAGCGGAGTAATCCAAAAGGTCCGTCTCACTAAGAGGAATCCAACAAAGTCGACGGTACGTCAATCGGACGCCCGAAGATCAAGTTATAAGTGTTTCCGCTCCGAGGGCCCGGTGGGTTTCGTGTACGAACCAACCCGGACAAACCCAAAGTTCTCCAAAACCTTGATTTTAATATACTAAAACTACCGTCTCGATCCAAGGATCGTATCGCAGCTGACGGTGCATCGATCGGAGGTCCGTAGCCCAAGTTATGGGAAAAAGACCGAAAGAGGTTCGAAAATAGGGGGTTCGGGCCCGGTCCGACCCGACCCAATACCCCCTTGGTCGGCCCGTTAGGGAACGTCCCGGCCCGGTGGGCATGGCCCGGCCTGGCGTGCTCGGCCTGGCTAGCGTGGGTAGGCGGCTCGGCCGTAACGGCCAAGCAGAGGGGGGGGGGGGGTCGCTGCCCCCATGTTTGTGTAACCGCGACCCCCATGTGGGGGGCCGCTCCTTCGGCCAGCCGGGGGTCATGACCCCCGGATTTTAGGAGGCTGGTCGGCCTGGTACCGGCCGGCCAGTTTCTACTGCCGCGGGACCGCCGGGATCCCGCCCTCCTGCTCCGGCGCCGGCAGCCGGAAGCCGGCCGCCGCTTCCTGCTCCACCACGGCCAAAGGCCGCGGCCTTGGTATGACCGGCGCGGCGTGACGGCGTGGCACCCCTCCGCCGCGGCCCTGCTCCAGCCGCGGCCTCTTCGAGGTTCTCCAACATGGCGCGACGGTGCCGTGGCTTTGTTTGACTTCAACAGCGTGGCGCGACGACGCCACGCTTCTCCGCCCATTCTTTATTATTACCGCGCGGTGCAACGGCACCGCACTGCCTTGCTCATGCTGCAAAAAAATCAAGCATCAAGGGGGGGAGGGGTGTCGGCCGTGTTTGTGCGGTATGACCTCCTCCCGTTATTGCGATAACAGGCGATCCAATTTGAAAATGAAGAACGGCGACGGAAGTATTCACGAACAAAAACAATAAATCCCCTACCTCAAGCATTGTTGATTCGTCGCGGAAAAGAACATCGTGGAAGAAGGCATCACAGAAGAGGGTTCTGTACATGCTTGACGGAGATCGTCCGAGGTGGGGAGGCATCTCACACCGGCTGCGAAGAGGATTAGGAAGGCACATCATCATTTTTTGGTGTCGGCGTTCTTCATCGGAGAGTGGCGTTCTTCGCATTCTTCAACGTTGAAGATGAACTTCTTCAGAGGAAAGATTTCTCCCTCTCTCAAAAACCCAACAAAATGAAACAACCCCCAAATAAAATAAGTGTTATGCTTATTTTATTATAACATGCCATGCATTTAAATTGTTAAAATTCAAATGCATAACTCCCAAATTAAATGGCATGATTTAATGTGAAAGGAAGTCACATCATTTAATACAAGGGGGGTTTAAAGGGGAAGAGTTATGGGGGGTTAGGGAATTTGAAGGGGTGGGGTTCGTGTGGGCCCCACCTCACCTTAAATCCTCTCAAGGGAAGTTTAGAACTTCAGTGGGTCCCACTATAACCACTTAGCTTAGGTTAAGCTACTTTGAACAAAAATAAAATTGTTTGTACCATTTTATTTTATTCTTTACTTAACCCAAAAAATTAATAACCTCACCCGAGAAAACGCAACTCAGAAAAAGGTGTTCCTAAGAAATTACCAGCGCTGCGGTTTCATCGGTTCCCTCAGATTTCAATTCATAGCACCAGATCAAAAGTTAGAAAAACCCGCTCATTCGTTCACTGAACGTACCCGAGCTAAACTTCGGAAAATTATTCTGGGCTCACCGGGCCTCAGAATCAGGTGCCGTCAGAAATTGAGTTATTGTAAAATCCCAAAAAAAATTAATAAAAAATTTCCCTTGAATTTTACAGGTCTTTACAAAGGATTATTTCACTATATAGTTTTA
The DNA here is from genome assembly GCA_963277665.1 of Viscum album. Taxonomy (NCBI): domain Eukaryota; kingdom Viridiplantae; phylum Streptophyta; class Magnoliopsida; order Santalales; family Viscaceae; genus Viscum; species Viscum album. Next base: position 790,820,271 of record OY728138.1, on the reverse strand, counting down.
GTGATCTCTAATGAATTATCATCATGATCAGTATGCCAAGGATGATAATAATGTGCTTGAGTTGAAGTAAAATCAATATGGACAAAAAAGTTTAAATAGATAGGAGAATTAAGAAATAGATGTGGCATATTAGTTAGTGAAAAAGGATAACATGGATGATGAGTAGGAGCCATCATTAGAAAACTAAAAGTTAAATTAGAATAATGTTTGGATGGAAATGGTGGCAATAACATAGGTGATCTGAATATCCCTACCACCTTAAAGGTAACTGTAGAATAGAAAAGTATTTACGATGGTTTATATAATGAAGGGTCTCTGTGTAATTAGGTAGGAAAAGTTATATGAGTACCTCTATACCACCCTTCTTGAACTTTTAGGATGTTCACTAATATTACTAGTCTGTATAGCGAAAAATTGACTTCTAGATAATGGTTCTTGATACAAATTTAAAATTTATTAATCATATGATATTATATGTTATGTGATAGTTATATAAATATAAAATTCTATACTCACAATGGGAACGATAGGATGGATTTCTATCCATCCTAAAAATATATAATTTTTGAACAATATATTCTTTCATATCTCTTCAATATTTTTCATTCCCTATATAGTAAAATAAAATATAAATTTATTTATAAATTCATTAGTAATAGGTAAGACAAACAACACATAAAATTTAAAATGGAAAAATTAATCCATTCCAAGTTAGAAGATAAAAAAGGGATAGGTAGTGAAGTTACATAATCATTTTATATTTATTATAAATATAAAAATGAATAAAATGTAGAATAACATAACCAATAAATATTAATTTAGATGTTAAATAAGGAATAATTGGAGGCATAACCTGTTAAAGGTATATTATTTTTTATTTTTTTCATAGTTGTTTTAGTAACTTAACTAACAGAAACTTATTCATTTTTATTATTATATCACCTCTATATATTTTTAGGCTACTAGATGTACCAAAATATCTCTTATTTAAGAGAAAAAGAGAAAATGTTGTAAGTGATTTATTATTTTATAATAATTTTTGATTGTGTTACCATGATTTTTTTTCTATATATAGATTTATTTAATATATAATTGAGTGATTCTTATCTCATGTAAAGGGTAATAAAATTATCTACCAATAATTGAACTACACCCAAACCTAATTTGATAATTAAGGTATTTATAATTTTCAAAAAAGGTAATATTATTTTTTTTCTCATAATTTAGCTATCCAAAAAATTTTACATATTTTTCATTGATGATATAAGTATTTATAAAAATATTTTTTTGTTATTTTTGTTTTCTAATGAAAAATAATAATTCAATTTTTTTATAACTATATAAAGGGCTAGTTCAGAGGTTTTCATTGTCTAAATGTAGATTCAAGCTATTGATAAATTTGGGTGCCTTAGGTGTAAAGTTTGGTTGGAATATTCATACTCAAATCTTTAGTTATACCATTCTAGAGGGAATATACCATTTCAATGTATTTTAGGTTAGTTGAATTTTTTTATGATTCATTTTTTAAATCTTGTGTCGGGTTTGATAATTTTAGTTTGTTTCCAATTATTTTAATTTAATTGTTTCAGTTTTATTCAGTTCCATTTGGTTCAACTTGCTGTAGTTATGTTTTATTATAATTTTTAATAATTATAGGTTGTTTTATATTGTGTTCCATTAATTTAATTTAACTATGATTTGTTTGGTTTGATCCAATTAAATATAGTTTGTGTGGGTAAATCTAACTCCTTTCATTTGGTTAGGTTAATTTTTGTTTCCTCAAATAAATTATATAACAAGAATTTCATGTTATTTAAGATGGGTAAGATATGGTTTTCATATTTTATATTTAGTTTAATAAAATTAAATTCGGGTTAGTTTGATTAAATTAAGAAAATTTTAGGTGAGATTATTTTTATTTTATTTATTTGGAATTTTTTAATCAAATTGGTTATATCTTATAAAATATGGTTTAGTTTATTGGATTTTGGGATGATTGTGTTCAAATTTATTTTATTTGATTCCATTCGGGTTTGGTCCATTTGGTTTGATTAAATTATATTCTTTTTTTGTTTGAGAGAACGTGTATTTATTAATTGTTTTCAATTTAATTCACATCAAATCAGTTCATGTCTAATTAACTTGGTTTATTGAGATTTTGAAAAAATCAATTCAGTTTTGTTTTATTCTATTCAAGGTAAATAATCTTGGGTATAGTTTTTATGACTGAAATATTTATGATTATGTATTGTTTTATCTTTTAGTATTTCAGGTGTGTTTATTTGATTTTAGATTAGGTTTGATAATGTTTTGTATTGTTTCATTTTTCAGATTTTGTTTCATTTGTAATGAATAGTTTTAATTTGTATGAGTTTATTCATGTGATTCTTTTTCAATTATGTTCCATTTAGTCCAATCAAGATTTTTTTTACTATTTATAGGATTTATTTGATTCAAAATAGATTTTTTCTACTATGAAATATTTAATTTTACTTTCTTTTAGTTATTTTCATTTGGATCAAGTACTTTTGGGTTATGTATTTTTAGTTACCTTCTATTTTTTGGTTACATTAAATAACATTTAATTACATTTTAGTAGGTTTTATATAGAATTTTTTATTTAATTTGTAATCATTATTATCCAATTTAGTTTATTTTGTTTCATTTTTTGTCATTATAGTTTTTTTCTAGTCTGTTTGGGTCAGTTTAGTTCAATTCATTATGGTTTGATTTTGTTATATATGCTTTATATTTTTTTAATTTGTTGTTTTGATATATTAGATCTATTATAGTTTGGTTAACTTTAATTATGGTCAAATTTATTAAATTATGTTTTGATCGGTTCAGTTTTGTTTGTTTCAATTCTATTATATTTTGGTTAGGTTGGTTCATATCAATTATTATAAGTTTTTTAGGTTTTTATTTATAAAGTGTGAGTTTAACTTAATTTAATTATATTTGGATCTATTTTTTTGAATTTATTCCCGGCCAATTCTATATGATTTTCTTAATATCAGTTATCATATATTAATTTTATTTTAGATATAATCAATTTGATCCCATTGATTCTACATTGTGTAAGATATTATTTATAAGGGTTGATTCATTTTTGGTTACTTCAATTTAGTTTCATTTCATTAACGTCATGTTTAGTTGGGAGAAGTTGAACCGAATGGATCTTAACCACACAAAAATAAAAAAATTGTACTAAAACAACCTGAAAAAACTTGAACCAATCTTGAAAAAATATGAACCCAAAGGAAAAAAATTAGAGAAACACGATTCAAATTGATTTAAATAATTCCAAAATAAAATAAATGAACTAAAAAACCCAAACCAAACAAAACATGTTTGAATTGAATTGATCTGAAACAATCTAATTCAAAAATCAATTAATTGAATAAAACCTAATTAAATTAATTTAAACCAATCTATGTGAATTTATGTTTTCCATTATATAAGAAAGGAAAAACATTGAACCAGTCTACAATACCTTAAAATTGAAAAACCAAACCTACTCAACTCAAACAGAAAACAAGAATCATCCCAACCTAACAAGATAGGAACCATTGAAATCCAAACCAAACTTTATATATACATAATAAAAGCATCGAAATGAAGTGAAAGTATCTAAACAAAACTAAATATATGTAAATAAAAATGGAATTGAATTAAATTAATTGAATTTAAATGAAACAAATGAAACCAAATTGAATGAAAAATATTAATGTCTATTTAAATTCAATAAAAAAACTAAACAATCCAAATTATTTCAAATTGAAATCAGCATGAAAAAATGTAAACCATACAATACTCAATAAAATAAAAAACTTAAAAATAAATTGAATTTAATTAACCTAATATAACTAATATCGAGTAAAATAAAATGATATAAATATAATAATGAAAAAATTCACCCCTATTTAAATATATAAACATAGAATAAACCTTACCTAAATGGGATCAAACTTAGAATTTTTACTTCAATGTAATTTAAAGAAAATCAATATGAGAAAACAAAATTCAAATCAATTGGGAAAAAATTTATGATTGTTGGAAAAATTAATTAAAATAATGAAAGTCATTATTTATATATACTTTTAAATAATTTATATAAACATAATCAATTATTTTATTATAAAATTACTTTTCTTCACTAACAGTGTGTTCACTATTATTTTTACAATTTCCTTACTGAATTTATTAGGAAATAATTTTTTTTGCATTACAAAATACATAAAATCAAGATATTAATTTAATGATTTAATCCTAAATAATTAAAATAAATTAATATTTAATAAATACCTAATTGGTTTAATTTAATAAATCATGAATTCTGACTTGATATCACTACTACTCTAGTGTCAAAACTATAGTTTTCTAGTTTGGTTAATTTAAGTTTTTTAATTATTATTTTAGTTATATCTACTATAATTGAGTGATTATGGTCACATTGAAAAGATATAGAATTTATGTATAAATAATTTTACTACCCTAAAATTTGATAACACCCTTAACCTATTAGAAAATTATCCTAAACTCACTATAATAATTTGGACAAGACTATTCTTTTGTTTTTTGTTTACTTAAGGTTATTGGTGATGTAAATAGTTATATATTATAGAATTTAAGTAATCTAGTTGTGTTCAAAATAAAATAATACTCTTTAAAAATAATTACAAAAAATAAAACAAAACATGGTTTTACCATTTAGATTTTAAAAAAATTACCCAAACATACAACAACTCCTGGGTTAAACTTATTATTTTTAGTTTTGTTTACTCAAGGTTCTTGGTGTTTTATGTAGTTATATATTCCAAAATTAAGTGATTATTATCATGTCAAAAATATGAAAAGAATTTAAAAAATAATTCAATTACACCAAGTCTTGGTTTTACCATTTACATATTAAAATTTTGACCAAATCCAATATAATTGTTGGATAAAAAATATTATTTTCCATTTTTATTTACTTAGGGGTTATAATGATATATTTATTTCTATATAATTTAATTATATTAATTTTCTCATGGTGTATATATAAATAAAATATATAAATATCATTCACCCCCCCAAACCTAGTATAACGATTTACATATTAAAAAATTTATCATTACTTATTATAAATATGGGGTAAATATCAATGTTTCCAATATTGGTTTACATCAGTTTTTTGATGATATATGTTATTACACCTACCCAAATTTAGTGAATCTTATTTCTTTTGGAAAGATAAATAAAATATATAAAAATCATTCAACTATAGACAAACATGGTTTTTCTATTTAGATGTGAAATAATTGATCTAAAGTCTCTAGATGACTTCTCTCAAAATTACACTTTTAATGATTGGTTTACTTTAGGTTTTTGATGATATTTGTAGTTATAGAAATCCAAATTGAGTTATTATTATAGGTTTAGAATGATAATGAATATATCTAAATATAATTAAAATATACCTAACCATATTTTATATTTAGAAATTAACAATTTAACATAAATTATTTAAAGAAAATGATATGAATGAAAATCAAGTATTGATACAAAACACAATTTCTTATATATATTACCCATAAACACGTCATTTTTATAGTAAATACCTATTATTGAAGTATTTGAGTTATTACATTAAAAATATTTTTCAAGATCAATGGGGGGAGGGGTAGTGATAGTGTCAATTTCACCCCCACCATTATAAAAAATAAGTATTTGGATCACTTATGTAATAAAACTAATAATACTACATAATATAAAATTTTTATTGGAAAGGGGAATATTAAAAAAGAACATGACATTAAAGAGGAATGAAGTGGTGAAGCCTAAGGGAATCCATAATAAAAATAACATTACATTTATTGGTAAGGAACCAATTCTAGAGTAAATCAATTTTTTTCTTCAATGATAGCTTTCATAACAAGGATTTCCACATATTGTTCACCTTTTTCTCCTTGTGTGACAAATTTCTATGTGATTGTTAATGAGTATTATATAGATATTCCTATGATAAAATATATAGTAAGGGTTAATAAAATTTTCGATAATTGAGGAAAAGATAATTTCTAATTTAGTAATGACACTGAAATATGGTTTAGAGGATATTTTACATAATACATTTTCTTCACCATTGATTCCAATATATGTATGTCTCATTGGGGGATAAGATGTAAATCTTGCTAAGAAATTTAAATCCATAGTCTACAATAAATGTTCCTTATCGTTTTATTGAACCAAACCATATGGGTTTTATTATGGAAACTCGACTATGGGGGTAATAATCCAATTTTAGTATTTTCTAGAAAAATATACAATAAGATACATTTTTATATCAGGGCTGTATATATGATGGATTTATATAAATATATTTCATTATCATTAAAATATTACTATAATGATTTATTCTCATGTTCACTTATCAACTAGTTATAACAAATTTCTAGTAATTGATCTTCAATGTTTTTCATTAATAACCACATTAATGGGTCCCAAACAAAACACTATTATTATGTGTGAGAGAAACTAAACTAAAAAAATAAATTCCAAAAATATATGTGAATAAAAAACAATGAAGGAATATTTATTATTTATTTTATTAAATTAATTTTATCAACCCTCATTTTCAACCAATGAGTTTTGAATTTTCTCTGAAGAGTCTAAATCCATCCCGAAGGAAATGAACAATGACTTCTAATTATAAATTTTCCCAACATAAAAATGTTATAAAATTATAATATATATGAGTAAATACGTAGAATAATATTATATATACATGTCCAAATTACTTGCATGATGTAGTTGTCAATCAAATCTTATTTAAATAATAAAAATTAAAGATGAAAATTTTATTTCCTTAATTTTAATTGGATTTAGCGGAAAATTTATCCCTTGTTCCATATTTCATATTACACTTCTAAATAGAAAACTATCATCTTGAAATTCATGAAGAACATCAATTTTGGAGATATACTGAGGTGTATTTTCATTATCAATGGTATTTTCAAACCCTCTATGATTATTCTTTCATAGATGATCCATTATAAATAATTCTTAATGTCCAGTGAAATTAAAACTATGATGGTATTTAATATTTATAGACCATTTATTATTTATAAAAACTTGAATACATAGTTTAACTTTTATTATATCAATATACGTCATTCCAAATACAGGAAAATCATTTATCATTCTCGTAAGTACATCAAACATATGAAATATTTGCTTCATAAAAGCATTGCATATGAACTCCCCCAACTAAAAGATTTAATTCAAAAAATTTATTAATAGTTACTAGTAAAACTATATATGATTATAAGGATTAGAAGAAACAAATATCAGTAAATCTAATAAATTATATTCTTTTCCCATACACTTCTATATAATGAAGTTATAAACTTGAATGAAAACTAACAAATGATATGTGATGTAATCATATGACCAAAAAGATAAAAATCATTAATTATAAACCCAACCAGACATTATGTAGTATAGTAGAAAAATCAGGATACCATGTATCAAATTTCTACCATGATAATATGAAAACATGTTGAAATAAATCATTATTATATTTAATTTTCTCAGCATCATCACATAAATTTTTTTGATATTTTATTGGCCAAAAAAATATTTTGGATCCTAGGAATTAATAAAAAATGACAAATTAATTTATATAGTACATGATATGGTGTTTCATATTTATTCTCTATCTATTGATATACCTCAACCTTTATAGTAATTTATACATGTAATTTCCTACTATTATATATTTTAATATTTTATCTAATAATGAATTTTATTAGTAAAAAATTTGAGATGATCAATCAACTTCTATGAAATATAATCAGTTGTGGAAATATCTATATCATTAATAAGTTAGTCCATCAAAAGGAAAAAAGATAATAAATTATAATATTATAAATTTCATACATGGTTTTCCCCTGATATAGTGTCATTAAAAATTAACTCATTTTCATTTCACCACATTCTAGATATATTGGATTCCTTGCACACACCATCATGTTTTTAACTCTTTCAAAATTATCAGTTTTCATTAGCTGCTTCATTTATACTTGTACCCATTGAATCATGTGTTGGAATAATTTATTTTTCATGATTATGAGTAAAACTAAAACAATCAAATATAAAATTCACCTTTGCACTCCATTAATTTAGAGTATGAGTAGACTTAGATTTATTTTTCACTCTATTACGATAAGAGAAATCTAGTTAGTTTAAAAACTAATATTTTAATATAGTTGAAAACATTTTCCCAACACAAAAAAGTTATTACAACACAATTATAATAGTGTTAGTGTATAAATCTTCCATTTTAAGCATTCCGAACTTAAAAATACAAAAAAATAACTGATCTTGGAACTTGCTTGAACTCTGATTTTTACCATGCATTAAACAAATATCCATTCTGATATAATATATTTTATTAAAATATTCATTGCATATTATAATTATAAAATTAATAAAAATAATGGATATTTTGAATATATATTTTTTAAGAAAATATTTAGAAACAAATACACATAAATATTTGGTTTGTAATAATGTTTATATATTTTTAGGCCAACATATGCATTAGAGGCTCTCCCAAGTGATGAGAGTGCTAGAACAAATAGAAGATTAACATGTTGGCTCTAATTTGATAATGAATGAAAATCAAAGTAGAAAATGTTCAAATAAAAATTTCATGTTAGGTTTAAGATTGATGGAATCATGTTGATCATAATTATAAAGAATAAAATATTACTTAGATTTTTGATACCACCTATGGTGACAAATTTTTTTTGATCTCTTCCTCCATTATATTTTTATCATTGAAAATTTTTATTAAAGATACATATTATTTCTAGAAAAAATGAAATGCCGAGTTATTTACATTATATTCACAATCATACATACAAGGACTCCCTTTATTATTTAAAAAATGATTAAATATTCATATAATTTTAATAAAATCCCTTTAAAAAATTCTTGATATTAATCGAAATACTTGTTGATATTGATTGAAAAAAATTCACTGTTCATAACACCACATAAATAATTATTTACATCTATAAATATTCCCTTACATTGATCTTAATCTATAATATTCTTGATAACAACCCATAATAAATAAATCAATAATAAACCCAAAACATTTTTTGATATTAAAAAAACTAATAAAATTCATGTAAATAAAAAAATATTGCTATTTCTGAAAAAATAAAAACAGTGAAGCACATTGTTTATAATATCCTATAAATAAATTATAGTAACAATAATAATTATTTGTAAATAAAAATAAAATTCCTCATGTTCCTCGAATGTACTATTATTTTGAAAATTATTATAGGTTTTCTTTTTATAAAAATGCATAATTTGTGACATAAACACTAAATAAAACTAATAACACTACTATTATAATTTCACCATCAACAAAAAAATAGTTTAGTCTTTTTTAGAAAAAGATAATTAAAATATTTTATATAGTCATGGTTATGGAAACCAATTGAGGCATGTTGAACTGCCCATTTTGAATTATTATTGAAATAATGCACAATAAGATTCCTCTAAGAGAAACAGTGGAAGGTCCTTAGTTTATGTTTATGTACTCTAAAAATTAAAAATACAAATGAAATTAGTGTAACATGAAACCCTTGACCACCCATACAATCTAGTAAACTAAAGTGTAGAATTAATAGAATAAATAAAGAGATAATATATAGGTAAAAAACATACCTTAATAAATCTACACAAAAATCATTGTAAAAACTGTAAAAAACACACAAAAAAGGTGGCTAATTGAGGGGTGGGGGCGGGGGTAGAGAAAATTTAAATAGGGGATGTTTAGATTGGCTGGGAATGGAGTGAATCATTATTTTTATAGGAAAAATATCATACCAATTTTATTTAAAAACAATTCGTATAAGGAATATATTCCCACAAATTTTATGAACCATTGTTATTTTTATAACCTATTCTAATATTTTGAAAAACTATTTAAATAGATGTTGATATGATTTCTAATAATTGTTTTTTGCCACTGATTATTACGGATTCAATCCTTGTATAAAATTTATAAAAATTCAAAGGTGTATAAGAACATGATAAAAGGATTTCTATTCCAAATGCAGTGAAAATTCAAGTGTGATAAAATGATATGAAAACTCAATATCAAATATTGAGTCAAAAATTTTGAGAACATTCAAACATCGAACTTCCACCTAGTTTAGATGCATCCATCAATGAAAAATGAAAAAGTATGGGTACATATATATTTTACTCTCCACCATATGATGTTTATGCACTATCCACTAAATTGAAGGTTACCTTATACAGATTAGATTTGGATTTGTTAAGGAATTACAACTATTAATTTAAAAAGAAAATATATATACTGAGAGAAATTCCTATGAATAGGAAAATTTTCCTCATTTAGAAAATATTATTTAATAAGAGGAGACTTATAAGGACCAGACCTTATTACATACAGAATCTTGAATTTATTCAATAAAACACTTACTTTTACATTGATGACATTTTCAAGTTTAGAGATTTAGATAATTGGGACATAATACATTCATAACATTACACATTGTTACAGAGTGGATACCGTAAAAATAGTTTCCATTTTTTTCAAAATATAAAAAATTAAAACATTAAACATGTTTCCTGGACAATTATTAAATATTTAACATGGCTTAATTATTTTTCTTACACACATGTTAACCAGTGAAAATCATTTAAAACTTGGGATGAGCACAAAAAAACTCATTAAGGGATATAAAAAGAAGGAAAGAACCCATTAGTCCATCAATACTTGTAATGTATGAAATCACTTTCAAAAGACATGCTTACCACTTGTCTATATATACTTACTTAGTAGAACATGAGATTTCCACAATACATAAGAGAATAACTAGAACCATAATGGTATATTGGGGAATTACTTACATAATCTTGTAACCCTCTCGACTACCTTATAATTTTAACCCTCACCGCTACCTTAATATTGGTGTAACCATCACAGTTACACTTGGAGTAACCATATGGATGACCTCCAACTTACACATACCCAATGCATTGGAGGGAGATATAGGTCCAAAACTTTATCATAAAAATTTCCCAAGAACCACAACATAATAATACAACATTAATAATATCATAAAAACATTGTTTTTGAATTTTGTAAAACATAATTTTAAAAGAGGATTTTAAAAGAAAATCCCCTTATAAATATCATACAATTGAAGAGATACTTAATATAGTTGATGGAATATGTATATAAAATGTAATTAGATATAATTTAACATAATATAAGAAAAACCCATCACACATTCAATTTTAATACCAAATAAATAATGAAGTAGAAGTTGAACCCAAAGAATGGAAATCGAGTTAAGAATTCCCTTACCTCAGGCTTGTCTTACTTTAAACTTGTTTAAACATCATGTATAATGGTTAAAAGAGTGTTATTAGTATTTTAATGAAGCAGTTTAATGTTTATGACATATTATATGATCATTTTATAACCTCATTTCACCCATTAATTATTAGCATTTTGTTTCTTTCACTGTTTTGGGTGAGTTCTTTACATGATTTTCATGATCGGTTCATGATGGATGTTCTTGTCGATTAGAAGTGAAAATCCAGAATTGGAATCGAAAGGTATTTAAATATTTATAGTACCATAACTTATACCATTTATCATTTTTATGTTTTATATGAGGATGATTCATATGTTAAAACATTAATGATGTTCGTTTAGGTTATTTTAGTTGTTCTTTGATAATAAGAACCTCATTTTGTCTTATAAATTAAAAAGATGAGTAAAAAATAATTACAGAACCATGGATGATACATAATACATATATTATAACCTGGTTCAACTATATAAATGGTTTCATGACCAGACTTGAAATAATTAATGAAAATTGAAATCACATCATTCACGATGATGGTAATTCGACAAATCATGGAAAATGTTTTTATTCCTTGAATAAATGGGAGATGAGAAGAATAATGATGATGATTTTTCCATGAACATGAGAAAATAAAAAATATAAATGATTTTTGGATATTTCATTCCTCTTGGGTAAGAATATATTGATAAATAATAAGAAATAAAATAAAATCAAAATAAAATAATAATTGAGAAATCCCTTACAAAAATTCGACAGCCTAACATCTATGCAACATGATTTTAGAAAATATTAAAAAGAGAGGGGACAAGGGCCAAACATCCAAAAATAAATCATAATATAGAATATATCAATAATAATAAGGAAATAAGAACATGGTATGGAAACTTTAAAGTTATACCACATAAAAGAGAACTTGAATGGAAAAAGAATGAAATTGAGAATTTTCTTACCTTGTAGAGTAACTCCTAGAAATTGAATGTTGGGACCTTGGGGGCTTGAGGAACCTTGGGATGGATACTAGGGAGGTAAGGAGTCTAGATATTTTTTTATAAGGAATTTTTAATGAATTTAATGATGGAATGAGTTGGTATTTATAGCAAAAGTGAGGGATTATTTTAATAATTTCCAAGGGACACCTCATTAGTGGTATTTGCAAAACCATGAGATTGCCCATGGTATTTGCCCATGGTATAAGACACTTGGGACACCTCATAACGTATTTTACTCTACAAAATTATACCAGATTTATGACATCATTATTACATCATTAATGATGTCATTAACACACCGAAACTCAAAATGGTATTTTTATTATTCACCGAAAAATCAATTATTTCCGAAAATTCCGCAAAATTCACACTTACAATTTATTGACGTGTAGAATTAAAAACTTAATTCAATTTTTTAAAAATAATTCTCTAAATATTTTTAAATTATTTTTTAAATAAAGTCATACTTAATTCGAATATTAATAATTTAAAAACTATAACTGCTTTTATATCACATTTAAAAATTAATCAAGATGTAATTATCTTAAAGAATTAAGAAAATAAAACAATAATACTATTTAAAATTCATTAGGGTCATATTAATATTCATAGTACTATTCATATCACTATTCATAAGGGTATATTACTATTCACTAAAAAACAAGTTGGTTCCAATAGACACCAAATAACATACTGAACACAATTGTAGATGAAATTTTTTTGAAATTAAAAACATAGAAGTAATAAAATTATGTTTAAAGGCTACTTATAAATATCTACATTAAACAAAATTTCAAGCATTTCAACTTATTTTTTGATAAACTTGGGGTGTTACATTATCCTCACCTCCTGGAAATTGTGTCCTGGAAATTTTATTTACTTATTAAACAAGTAAGGGTACATTTCCCTCATAGCATTTTCAGAATCCCATGATTCATCTTCAACCATGTGGTTTCTTCAAAATACCTTTACCTGGTGGATTACCTTGTTTAGTAATACCTGTTCCCTTCGATCAAGAATCTGAACTGGTTTCTCTTCATAAGAAAGGTTCTCTTCCAGGTGAACTGCTTCCGGGCTCAAGACATGTGATAAATCTGACATACACTTTCTCAACATAGAAACATGAAAAACATTGTGTACCTAAGACAAACTTGGAGGCAGATCTACTCGGTATACAACTGGTCAAACTTTTTCTAAGATTTCAAAAGGACCGATGAATCGTGGTCTTAGATTTCATTTCTTACCAAAACGCATAACACACTTCTAAGGAGAGATTTTAAGGAAAATATTTTCACCTACCACGAAAGAGAAGTCTTTCCTTTTGTCATCTGCATAACTTTTCTTCCTGCTCTGAGCTATCCTCATGTGCTGCTGGATCATCTTCACTTTGTCAGCCACTTCTTCTACTAATTCTGGCCCCATCATATTTCTGCCCATCTGATTGGGGATGAAAAGCTATACTGAAATTTAATTCTGTACCCAACGACTTCTGAAGTCCCTTCCAAAGGTTATAAGTGAACCTGGGATCCCGATCAGAGATAATGCAAAGAGGAACTCCATGTAACCTGAAAATCTTCTAGAGGTATAGTTTATAAAGCTGATCCAATGACATTGTATCTCAAATAGAAAGAAAATGTTCAGATTTTGTCAGCCGATCCACAATAACCCAAATTGTATTGTTACCTCAAATGTATTAGGTAGTCCCACTACATAGTCCATGGATACATTCACCCACTTCCACTCTGGCATTGGAAAAGGCGGAAGCATCTACTTTGGTAACTTCCGCTCTGCTTTAACCTGCTGACATGTTAAACATTTCATGGTAAAATCAGAAAAATCACTTTTCATTCCATCCCACCAGTAATACTCTCGAAGGTCTCTATACATCTCAGTACTGCCATGATGAGCCGAAAATAGAGAACTATGAGCATCACACATCAAATCTTTCTACTACTGAGAATCACCAGGCACACACAACCTTTTTCCAAATCTTAGAACACAATCATTATCAAAATTAAATTCTGGAAGCTTACCCATTTTAACAAATTATACCTTTTTCTATAGCTCACAGTCTTCCTTCTGTGCTTGATTAATCCTTTCTGACAATGAATACTGCACAAGAACCTAAAAAAAAGAGGTGTATTACCTACACCAACAACTTCTAAGCCACAATTTATCAAATCATTAATCAAGGGATCATGTTCCAAATGTAACATGGTTAATGATGCATGATGTTTTATGCTAAAGGAATCCACCACTTTTTTTTTCTTTTATAGAATGGTAATTGATCATGCAATCATAATCCTTTATCAGTTCAAGACATCTTCTCTACCTCATGTTTAATTCTTTCTGAGTTAATATATACTTCATAATTTTATGGTTGGTATATATTTTACATTTGGCACCATATAAATGATGCCTCCAAAGTTTCAATGAAAAAACCATAGCTGCCAATTCCAAATCATGTGTGGGATAATTTAACTCATGAGGTTTTAGTTGTCTTGAAGCATAAGCAATTACCTGATCATTATGCATCAAAACAAAACCAAGTACCTTCAAAGAAGAATCACTGTAGATGAAAACTCACCATATCAGGAAGGAAATGCCAAAAATGGAGCACTAACCAATCTCTTCTTCAATTCCTAAAAAAAATCACATTCTTTTGTCCAAACATATTTAACACCTTTTTATGTTAACTTAGTTATTGGGCTAGATAACCGTGCAATGTTATTAACAAACCGTTGGTAATAACCTGCTAATCCAAGAAAACTATGAATCTCTTTAACATTTTTAGGTCTTGGCCATTCATCAACCACAATTTTTTTGGATGGATCAACTGTTAATCCATTTTTATTTACAATTCACTGAATAAAAGCAATCTGTTGCAACCAAAAATCACACTTTCTGAATTTTCCATACAATTTCTTTTATTTTAAGGTTTGTAAAACAACCCTTAGATGTTTTTCATGCTGGTCTTTATTTTTATAAAATACCATAATGTCATTAATATACACAACCAGAAACTTATCCAAGAATTAATGAAATACTCTATTCATAAGATTCATGAATACGATAGGTGAATTAGTTAGTCCAAATGGCATAACAACAAATTCATAATGCCCATATCTAGTAAAAAATGTTGTTTTGGGGATTTCATCCTCCTTAGCCTTCAGTTGATGATATCTAGATCTCAAGTCAATCTTGGAAAAGTAATGAGCTCCCTAGAGCTGATGAAACAAGTCATCGATATGAGGAAAATGATACTTGTTTTTAACAGTTATGTTATTCAAAGATCTATAATCAATGCAAAGTCTCATGGAACCATATTTCTTTTTAACAAACAAAATAGAAGCTCCACATGGTGAATTTCTAGAAAAAATGAAGCCTTTATCAAGCTAATCCTGCAACTGATTTTCCAATTTAAGAAGTTCTATTTGAGCCATATGATATGGGGGTTTTTAAATTGTCTTAGCATGAGGAACTAAGTCAATTGTGAATTCGACTTCCCGATCAGGTATGAAACTGGGCAACTCATCAGAAAAAACATCAAGGTATTCATTTACCGCTGGAACATCATTAATATGAATAGTTCCCTTTTTTTCAACAATATGAGGAAGATAACTTCCATTTTCATCTTTCAATAGTTTCTCAGCTTCCTGATATGTTATCAATTGTATGGGTTCTTTCTTGTATAAAAACTGAAACTCTTTCTAAAAAAAACTTCTTTATCTCTATAGTCAATATTTGCATGATAAACAGAAATCCAATCCATTCCCAGAATAACATCAAACTTGACTAAGGTTAAAACAACACGATTTGTTGGTAAAGTCTTTCCACAGACCACAATAAAAATATTCTTATAAACCCTATTTTATATAATATTTCCCCTTGGTGTTTTAACAATAAGTTTTGGTCTCATTTGTTGAGGTGATATTTCCAATTTACTGAAAAATTTCTCAGAGATGAAAGAATGTGTAGACCCCATATCAAACAAAACTTTAACAAAATCCGAGTGATCAGAAAAAGTACCTGATACAACTTCATTTAATGGACTGACATCTGCTGACGTAGTCGTAAAGGATCCCACTACACCTTTCTGCTTATTTTTTGGATTCTTTGCATCATTTGGATCTTTCTTTGGGCAGACATTTACATAATGACCCATCTCACCACTTTTAAAACAATTTATAGTTTTTTTTAACAGGATTAGCCTTAAGATCATTTTTATTGCAATCTCAGTCCATATTTCCAATCTTACCACATTTAAAACACTTCCCAATTTTGTTAATACATTCCCTAGGGTGTTTCTTTCTACACTATTAACAAACTAGAAACTGGATTTTCTTACCATCAGATTTCTTTGGTTGATTGTTACCCATCTCTTGCCACCTAGACCTCTTCTTCTCTTTATTTCCAAAATGCACGTGATCATCAGAAAACTCCATCTCTACCCTCTCAACACATCAGACAAGTTTCTCATAACTTTTGAATTCACGGGAATCCAACGCCCTTTGATACCTTTGGCCTCAATCCTAAGTCAAAGTGGTTGATTTTCTATCAATATCCAGAATAAGATTTGGATCATACCTTGAAATTCAGGTGAAGTTTGCTTCATACATAGCCACTGAATCTTCCTCCTTTTGCTTCAATACAAGGAATTTCTTCTTCATCCTAAGTTGCACAACGTTAGGAAAATATTTTTCAAGGAAAATAATTTTAAATTTATCATACTTAAAGGAATCCATATCCTCTATATCCCTGATATTCTTTACCATTGACCACCACTGATCAGCTTCACCTTCGAAATGATAAATGGAAAGACATACCTTTTGATTATCTGAACAACCCATTACATCAAATATATTTTCATGAGATTTAATATATCTTTAGCCGCTACTGGGTCAGAAGATCCATTTAAATTAGGAGGGTGTTGTCTCATAACATGTTCCACTATTGTCATGTTACGTTGTGATACCTCCGGTTGTTCTCTTGCATTGATTCCACCAGCATATATTGCTTATGTTAGCTGATCCATTACTGTCACAAACTACTCAGTTCTAATCCTTACCATTCTAGGATGGTTCCTCCCCTCTTTAGCTTCCCTATTTCTTCTATGGAAAACCATTTTGAACAAACATATCTAAGATAAAGAAACATGGTAATCTTAAAATGCTATAATATTTCAAATTAATCATAGAGTAAAAATCATTTATTGTATTCTTTTAACATCATCCTAACCCCAAATGTTATCAAAACCATCATATGATACCAACTATAAGGACCCGACATTATTACATACATAATCTAGAATTTATCCAAGAAAACACTTCTTTTTAAATTAAGGATCTTTTCATGTTTAGAGCTTTAGAAAATTGGGGCATAATACATTTATAAAATTACACATTGTTAGAGAGTGGAAATGATAAAAATAGTTTCAATTTTTTTCACAATATAAAAAATTAAAACTTAAAACACGATTCCTTGACAATACTTCAACACTTAACATGACTTCCTTATTTGTCTTACACATCCATTAAGATGTGAAAATAATTTAAAACATGGGATGAGCACAAAAAACTTAGTAAGGGATATAAAAATAAAGAAAGAACACATTATTCTATGAATACTTGTAACATATGAAACCACTTCCAAAAGATATACTTATCACCTATATATATATATACTTACATTGTGAAACATGATATTTCTATAAAAAATAAGAACATAAGTAGAACCATAAAGGTATCTTGGGGAATTACTTACATAATATTGTAACCCTCTCGGCTACCTTATAATTTTTAACCCTAACGGCTACCTTACTATTTGTGTAAACATTGCAGTTACTCTTGGAGTAACCATATAGCCGACCTCCAACTTACCCATACCCAATGCATTGGAGAGAGATATATGTCCCACCCTTCATAATAAACAATTCCCAAGAACCAGAAAATAATCATAAAAGATGAATAATAGCATAAAAACATTGCTTTTGAATTTTTTAAAACATAATTTTAAAATAGGATTTTAAAAGAAAATCCACTTATAAATATCATACAATTGAAGAGAGACATAATAGAGTGAACACTACTAAAAATTCAACCATTAGCGACCCCCACTGGCAGTCGCTAATGGCCTATAGAGACCGCTCAATGACTGCCAATGGCGGTCTCTTTAGGTCTGTCGCCATAGGCCTACAGCGACGACCAAAGGTGGTCCCTGAAGGAGGAAAAAAATATAGCCTACAGTGACCACCAGGAGGTCGCTGACCTATTGCTCGGCCGAGAAATAGCTACCACCACTGGCGGTCACTATCCTGATCCTCACCCGAGCTACAACAACCGCCAGTGGTAGTCATAGTTCTGATGCTCGGTCGAGCTATAGCAACCACTAATGTCGGTCATTAGCCTATTTAGTAGGTGACCTATAGCGACCGCCATTGGTGGTTTCTATCCTGGAGATTTTTTTTTTTAAAAAAAAATCACGGTTCCCAATCAACAAAAATAGGGTAAAAATCATAAAAAAAAGAAAAAAATTCCAAATAACATAAACATTAAGATTGCCATAAACAATAAATGAAATACGTGCTTCAACGATCCAAACAGGTCCAATCCATTTCTATCTTATGCTTCAATAAAACTACAATAATATACAAAAAAAACAATTAAACAAAACATTTGTAAATTAGACATATTTATTCAGTTGGTATATATATATAATAAAATTAAAATTTAAATCAAATTATAGGTGCTATAATAATTTAAAACACCCAATTTAATAAATGTTATCGTTTTAGGATTTTTTTCTTGTTTTGGTGTCTTTGGTTTAGCTTGTGGATGTGTTTTGTGGTCTAAAAAGGAATGCTCTCCGCACACACCACATGAAACTGTTAAAAAAAATATTCAGTTGTACTATGCACACCGCACGTCCAATTGATGTTTTCTCTGATCCTACATGTCACGAAT
The DNA here is from genome assembly GCA_963277665.1 of Viscum album. NCBI lineage: Eukaryota > Viridiplantae > Streptophyta > Magnoliopsida > Santalales > Viscaceae > Viscum > Viscum album. The sequence goes on along the minus strand of OY728138.1, from coordinate 790,800,909 downwards.
AATATTCATATTGTTTTCATGGGATTTCAAGTCATTCTGAGGACGCTTGCTGTGAATTTGACCGTTACACATTGTTTTGGTGTTTTATGACTCCAGAAATGCATTTCTGGTCACCGCGGACAAACAAAACCTCTGATTGATGTGATATTTGCCCGACCATTTCACAATTCACACCACGATTGTTGTTGTATGATTTCATAGCATTCTGAGATCGTTCAGCTGGTTTTGACCACCCAACGCGCCCTTTTAGAGCACGTCGAACTGTTAAAAAAAAATCTGGTCGTACCATGCACACCGCACGTCCGATTGACATGTCGTCTCCTCCTACATTTCACGAATAATATTCCTATTGTTTTTGTGTGATTTCAAGTCATTATGTGGATGTTTTCTATGAATTAGACCGTTACATGTCGTTTTGGTGTTTTATGACTTAGGAAATGCATTTTCGGTCACCGCGGTCAAACAACACCTCCAATTGATGTAACTTCTGTCCAAATATTTCAAAATTCACACCATGGTTGTTGTCAAACGATTTAATGGAATTCCGAGGTCATCCGACTGGTTTTGACCGCCCAACGCGCCCTTTTAGAGTGCGCCGAATTGTTAAAAACAACATATTCGGTAGTAACGTGAACACCGCACATCCGATTGATGTGTTGTCTCCTCCTACATGTCACGAATAGAATTACTATTGTTTTCGTGTGATTTGAATTCATTCTGAGCACATTTTCTCTAAATTCGACCATTAGATGTCATTTTGGCGTTTAATGATTCCGGAAATGCGTTTCCTGTCACCACAGTCAAACGAAACCTCCGATTAATGTGTCATCTACCCGAACATTTCAAAAGTCAAACCACGGTTGTTCTTATATGATTTCATGGCATTCTGAGGTTGTTCGCCTGGTTTTGACCACCCAACGACCCCTTTTAGAGCGCATCGAACTGTTCAAAACAACATATTTAGTTGTACCACGCACACCGCATGTCTGATTGATGTGTTGTATCCTCTTACATGTCAAGAATAGTATTACTATTGTTTTTGTGTGATTTCAAGTCATTCTGAGCACGTTTTCTCTAAATTCAACCGTTACACGTCGTTTTGGCATTTTATGACTCCGGAAATGCGTTTCCAATCACCTTGGTCAAACAACACCTTCGATTGATGTTTCGTCTGCCCGAACATTTCACAATTCACACCATGGTTGTTGTTGTATGATATCATGGCATTCCGAGGTCGTTCTGCTGGTTTGACCACCCAACACGCCCTTTTAGAGCGTGCTGAACTGTTCAAGACAACATATTTGGTCGTACTAAACACACCACATGTCTGATTGATGTTTCGTCTACTCTTAAATGTTAGGAATAATATTAATATTGTTTTTGTGTGATTTTAAGTCATTCTGAGCACGTTTGCTGTGAATTCAACCGTCACACATCGTTTTGGCGTTTTATGACTCTAGAAAGTTTTTCCGATCACTGCGGTCAAACGACACATCCGATTGACATCACAGCTGCACGACCATTTTAAAATTCACACCATGGTTGTTGTCGTTTGATTTAATGGAATTTCGAGGTCATTCAACTTGTTTTGACCACCCAAGGTGCCCTTTTAGAGCGCACCAAACTGTTCAAAACAACATATTTGATCATACCACACACACCACACATCTGATTGATGTGATGTCTCATCCTACATGTCAAGAATTGTATTTATATTTTTCCTTGTGATTTCAAGTCATTTTGAGCACGTTTTCCTTGAATTTGACCGTTACACATCATTTTGGCGTTTTATGACTCTAGAAATGCATTTCTGGTCATAGTGATCAAACGACACCTTCGAATAACGTTCCTTCTACCCATGCCGTCTGATTTCATGGAATTCCAAGGTCTTTCAGCTGGTTTTGACCACCCAACGAGCCCTTTTAGAGCACATCGAAACTGTTCAAAATAACATATTCGGTCGTACCATGCACACCGCATGTCTGATTGATGTGAAGTATTCTCCTACATATCAAAAATAATTTTTTTATTAATTTTGTGTGATTTCAAGTCATTATGACCACGTTTTCTCTGAATTCGACCATTACACATCTTTTTGGCATTTTATGACTCCGAAAATGCGTTTCTGGTCACCACGGTCAAACGACACCTTCGATTGACATTCCTTCTTCGCTAACATTTCAAAATTCAAGCCACGGTGGTTGTCGTATGATTTCATGACACTCTATGGTCGTTCGACTAGTTTTGACCACCCAACGCGCCCTTTTACAGCGTACCATACTGTTCCAAACAACATATTCGGTCGTACCACGCACACCGCATGCCCGATTGACACGTTGTCTACTCTTACATGCCACCGATAGTATTCTTATTGTTTTCATGTGATTTTAAGTCATTATGAGCATGTTTTCTCTGAATTCAAATGTTACATGTTGTTTTGTCATTTTATGACTCCATAAATGCATTTCCGATCACCACGGTTAAACGAAACCTTCTATTGACGTGTCTTCTACCCGACCATTTCAAAATTCACACCATGGTTGTTGTCGTATGATTTAATGGCATTCCGAGGTGGTTTGGCTGGTTTTGACCACCCAACGTTCCCTTTTAGAGCACACTGAACTTTTCAAAACAATATATTCGGTCGTACCGCGCACACCGCATGTCCGATTAATGTTCTGTCTCCTCCAAAAAGTCACGAATAATATTCCTATTTTTTTGTGTAATTTCAAGTCATTCTGAACACGTTTTCTCTGAAATTCGTCCATTACATGTCGTTTTGGCGTTTTATGACTCCGGAAATGCGTTTCCGGTCACCGTAGTCGAACAATGCCTCTGATTGAAGTGTCGTCTGGCCGAACTTTTCCCAATTAACACCATAGTCGTTGTCTTATGATTTCATGGAATTCTGAGGTCGTTCGGCTGGTTTTGACCACCCAATGAGCCCTTTTAGAGAACGCTGAACTGTTCAAAACAACATATTCGGTCATACCGCACAAACCGCACGTCCGATTGATGTGCCACATCATCCTACATGCCACGAATAATATTTCTTTTGTTTTTGTGTGATTTCTAGTCATTCTGAGCATGTTTACTCAGAATTCAACCGTTACACGTCGTTTTGGCGTTTTATGACTCCAGAAATGCATTTCCGGTCACCATGGTCAAACGACACCTCTGATTGATGTGTCGTCTCCCAAACATTTTAAAATTCACACCATTGTTGTTTTCGTATAATTTCATGGCATTCTGAGGTCATTCAGCTTGTTTTGACCACCCAACGAGACCTTTTAGAGTGCACCGATCTGTTCAAAACAACATATTCGGTCGTACCGCTCACCCCGCACATCTGATTGACATGAAGTATCCTCCTACATGTCAGAAATATTATTCTTATTGTTTTTGTGTGATTTCAAGTTATTCTGAGCACGTTTTCTCTGAATTCAACCGTTACACGCCGTTTTGGCGATTTATGACTTCGAAAATGCATTTTCGGTCACCATGGTCAAACAAAACCTACGATTGACATGCCGTATGCCTGACTATTTTAATATTCACACCATGGTAATTGTCGTATGATTTCATGGAATTCCCAGGTCGTTCGACTGGTTTTGACCACCCAACGAGCCCTTTTAGAGTGCACCAAACTGTTCAAAACAACATATTTGGTCGTGTCGTGCACACCGCACATCCGATTGACATTCCATCTCCTCCTAAATATCAAGAATGATATTACTATTATTTTCGTTCAATTTCAAGTGATTTTGAGCACATTTTCTCTGAATTCGACCATTTCATGTCGTTTTGGCACGTTTGAAAAGCATGCGTGGGGTGATCAAAATCGGTCGAACGACCTTTGAATGCCATGAAATAGAATGACAACAAAGGGTGGGTGAATTGTGAAATGGTCAGGTAGACGACACGTCAATCAGAGGGGTCATGTGACCACGGTGACCAAAAGCACACACCGCGTGTCATAAATGGCCAAAACACGCGTTTAAAGGTCAAATGCATACCAAACGACATTGGCATGAATTGAAAATTCAGGAAAACACCCTAATTATTATTCTTCAGGTGTACAAGGAGACGACATGTCATTCGTCCACGAGGTTTGCACAACATGAATGAATATGCGTTTTTAGGTGTTTTCCATGCTTGAAATGCATGTGTGTGTGTGGGGGGGGGGGGGGATGTTCGGAGGTGGGGGGGTTGTCCGGGGTGGTGGGGGGGAATAATGACTAATTGTCCTAACGACATAACAATCAATTATCCTAAGGTCCTAAAGGTCAATGTTCATAATGACCCAATGTCAAATTGTCCTATTTACCAATTCAACTAATTCCCTAATGCCCTAATGGCATAGTGTCCTAACAAACAATTGGAATAATGGCCTATTGCCTAGTTGTACAATTGGAAAAATGGAATAATGGCCTAATGGCCATTTGGACTACATCCAATTGGACAATTGGCCAACATTCCAATTTCCCTAATGGCCTAACATCCCAATGAACAATTGTTCTAATGAACTAATGGTCAATTGTCCTAATGAATTCTGGGGTGTGGGGGGGGGGGGCTGTCTTGGGTGCGGGGGGCTATCCGTGGTGCGCGGGGGGGGGGGGGGGGGGTCTGGGGTGCGGGGGAGGGTCTCCGAGGTGGGGGGTGGGGGCCTATCCGGGGTGGGCCAAGGGCCTACAAATAGTGAACCTGAGCTCATTCACCAAAAAATTTTCCATGGTTTTTGTTAGAAATGACATGATTTTTTAAAACTATTCACAAAACATGCAATTGAAAACATTAAAGAATAAAATGAACTAAAAATATCCAAATCATTAATTAGTTTCATGGTAACTTCTCAATTCGTGCACACAAACATTGCATAAGGCCAAAACACACATGATACCCTCAAATCTCAAAAAATATCATTAGGAACCCAACCTAAACATCAATAACAACCCCACTAATAAAAAAAGAAACACACCTCATGAATATGATGCATCATGCGTGGTCATGACTGTTAGCTCCATCTGGTGGGACAGGGGCCTAAAAAAAATAAAAATTATGAAGATTTTTATAACAAAAATAATAGAAATTAAATAAATAAGTGCAGTATAAACCTATGTCATATGATCCCCTGCACCATCACATGAATGCACATATTCTCACATTGCTCTAACCTCAGCGATCAATTGCGCATTTACCTCCTTGGAAGTGTGCAACCATTCCTCAGAATCTGAAAACTGATGTGTCATCTGAGCAATAGCAGGACCGAAAACCATAGCACGTGATACTACAGAACGAGGAATCTTTGTTCCATAGGTCAAACTATATCCATTCCCATCCCGACCAATAATGCAGTGGAAGATCTCATCCCTTCACATAGGAAGATGTCGCTGGTCCTTTGGCAGTTGTTCTAACATAGCTTCAAATTGAGCGTATGAAATATATATATATATACATATATATGTTAGTATACATATTTATGTATGTATTGGTAATGAGTACAAGCACTTACTATCATTTCTATAGCCTCTTGATCATTTCGATCACGAGTCCTCATCCACCCTGACATTTTATCAGTTGGTGCACCTTGCTCCCTTAACTGTATATGAATAGAATATAAACACAAAACCATATTAATTAATTAATCAAAAAATGAATATTAAATACCTCATGTCGAATCTGAGACATGTGATGAGTCCTGAGCCTGTGAGGAGGTCCCTGCAACGCTCGACTCTCAGAATGGCGTGCTGACACCTCCTACATTCAATTAATTCAAATTTCAAACAAATCACACATTCTTCAAAATATATATACCAAAATAAATATACACACCAAAATAGATTCAGTAGAACAATATGCAACTAGGTCACACCACTGAGCCGAGAGGACACCTCTCGGGACCTTTTCCAGAATGTATAGGGCACCCACATTTGGTACCCAGTGGTCCCTCTTGACTTTGCCTTTATAATATTTCCACATCTTATGACATTTTCTCATACAAACAGGCCGAAACTCATTGGGGAAAACTTTCAAATTTTTATATTAATGAAAAAATCACATATGTTAGTATTGTTTATACACAGGGAAAAATGTAAAATGGTCTTCTTACCTGAACCTCCCTCCAAAGATGATCTAATCTATCATGAGGGATAGAAGCCCAGTCACGTGTGGTCAACAGAAATCGATGTGGGTCATGTATGATATGACCCAGCTAGCGAATAAATGTTGGTGAATTCAATCCCACAGGATGAAACAACTCATCCAAGGAAACATCAAACGTCGTGACAAAATTCCATGATAAAATGCCACGACCAGGGCCTCTCTTGCGAGAGGAAGAGCAGTCGAGTCTGATCCTGTTGAAAAAAAATTTATATATAATTTGACAGATGTCATATATATATATATATATATATATATATATATCAATTACATAAAAAATATACACAATTACATTCAAACAAACCTTAACCTTGAGACGTAGATGGATCAGATTGATGATGTGGATCGGCTGCTTCTTCCACTGACATGCCTGCAGTCATAGAAAACATTAGTAAGGGGACTATCCAAAGTGTCCAAAAGATAAATTGGATTGATTTTTAAAAAATCAAAACTGTATAGTTTTTAATCAAACAAAAAGGGATTGAATAATTAGTTTTTAATGGATTTTAAAAAATCATAAAGTTAACAAAACAGATATACAAATTATGTACAAAACCAATCAATGTATAACCAAATTTCAGATTGAATTAATGAAAATTAAAGAAGCACATGAACCAAATGAAGAATACCTCGATGAGAATATACATAGACAATAACATGAAGATAAAAAATAGAAATCACCCTAAATATTTATAAATGAATATACTTCCAAAAGTGAGTATTAAAACTTACAAGGATTTATAAAATGTTTAGATTATTTATGATATTTTAGGACATTCAATACTGAATAGTGGGAAAACAGTTATACCTTTAATTAAGCATACAAATCGACCATTTATCCTTCAATGGCCGCTCTGATCCAATAAATATCTTCTTCACGTTGAACTACAGTATGTTGATCAAGTTGTTGGGAAAAAATGGAATAATCTCAGGTTCATCTTGTTCAAATAAAAACAGTCCTCACCAGGACATTTTCACAACAACTTGCCAACTTGGATTCGAAGGAAAAGTAAAGAAGAATACTTGTTCCACTTGTGATGTCAAAATGAAAGTTTCATTATCCACTTGTTCATTTCTGTATAACATATAGTTAAAATTCACCAATGAAAATTGATATTGATCAACTTTATATCCAAGAACTGGATCAACCCAATTACACATTACCAAAATGTACTTCAACCCATGTGCATATAAAACTTCAATGATGTCTATCAATTGACCATTTTAATAACCAGAATTGACGAATGGACAACCGATGCCACTATTTTGTGTTTCTAGTTTGTTGTCAATTTCTTTAATGTCAAATCAAAAACCATTAGCATCTATAGCTTTATGACGAAGAGTCATTATAGATGGACCCTCAACCAGTTGGATAAATTCTTTAGTTAGTGTGGGGTCCCCTAACTCCCTCAGCTTATGAACCTAAATAATTCATATAATTCAATAATTATTTATGTAGAAAGAAATTTGTATAATAATTCACTCATAATGAAAATAAATTTATACGTACATAATCCTTGAACCAATCATGAAATGATGCATAATGAGATTGTTAAATTTGATACTCAGTCGCACGATACATCTTTTCTTTCATCTCATTAATGAATTTCCTATAAATTATAATGTGATGTTTAAATGATCAACTTTTTCAAACAAAACATGTAAAATTTAAACAATAAAAGTGATAAGACACTTACTACATTAATGTTGAAACTTATGGAGTATTGAACAAGATATATAGATGCACTTGTATCCACTCTATGATGTCCATATCAAATATGGTTCCTTCTCCAACTGGAACATCATGAATCCGAGAGGGATTATCTAATTTTGTTTCAACATCCATAAGATATTCTGCACAAAAAAGTGTACAGTCATCAATCAAATAACCATTGGATATTGATGCCTTCAGATGAGCTCTATTGCATAAAAATCATTTCAATGTACTCAAATACCGCTAAATAGGATACATCCACCTAAATTTCACTGGACTAGAAACCGTTAATTCATAAGTTAGGTGCACTGTTAAGTGGACTATAACATCGAAAAATGAGGGGGGAAATAGTTTCTCAAAGTGACAAAGTGTAAGTACAATTTGGTCCTGCAAAATTTTTAAATCACTCATTCGTTGATTTCATAAACAGATATGTATAAAAAAATTACTCATCTTAATCAATAGATTAAAAACATTGGGCTATAACTAACCACAAATTGTGATTGGAATCAACTGATGAAGTAGTATGTGATTGTCTTGACTTTTCTACCCATGCAATGTACTACTCATCAGATTCACACACTTTGAAATATTAGAAGAGTAACCATCAGGCACCTTAAGCATCTTCAAAATGGAAAGAAATGTCTCTTTCTCCTTTTAAGTCATCATATACTGTGCATCAGGCATATATGTGTTGTTTCCCTCAACTAACTATAAATGTAACTGTTTCCTTAAACCCATTTCTTCCAAATCACAACGTGCATTAACATGGTCCTTTGATTTTCCACTGACACATAAAATGGTCCACAATATGTTATTACAAACATTTTTTTTCAATGTGCATGACATCCAAATTATGCCTTAACATGTTAGTTTTCCAATATAGAAGTCTATAAAAAATACTTTTCTTTTTCCAATTGTGACTGCGCTGCCTACCCGCAGCACGAATATTACGTAATGGATGAGCCACCAAATCCTAAGTTTCATATACCGTGCGGATGTCTCCTTCCTCAATCTGCATTAACATTTCGACTCCTATCATGATATTTGGTGTTGGGATAAACTCTCTAGAACCATCAAATGCCACTCTTTCCTTTATGAACCTGTAATGAGGGGGTAGAAAAAATTTATGACCCATGTATGCCCATTTTTTAGAATGTTTAAGCCATACATATTTTTTACTTTTATTGAAACATGTGCAAGAAAATTCCCCTTTCGTACTCTAGCCTGATAAATTTTCATAAGATAGGAAGAGATTGATTATCCACAATAAAGAAGCCTACAGTTTGAACATTTGATTTGTTTCATAGTCATAAGTCATCACACCATCACCCCAAAATTCATTCAACTCATCAATAAGTGGTTGAAGGTAATCAGAAATCTTATCCCCCGAAATTCTACATCCATTAATAAGAGTGGAAAGTAATATAAATTGTTTCTTCATACAAAGCCACAAAGAAAGATTATACAGAACCAACACCACATGCCATGTGCTATGAGTTGCACCAACCATGGACTTGAATGGATTGAAAGCATCTTCTGCTAACCCCAATCAGACCTTACAAACATCTTTAGCAAAGTCGGGATGTATCTTATCAAAATCCTTACCTGCATGAGAGTCTGCCGGGTGGTTTAACATATCACTTTCATGAATTCTTTATGCATGCCATGTCATTAAATTAGAAACTTTAGATGACATATAAAATCTTTTCAACCTCGGTTTAAGGAGAAAGTAACACATTTTCTTTATAGCAATCAGTTTCCCCTGTATCACAATCTGACTTTGATGAGTCTGATTTCCCCTGTTCTCTTTCCACCTGGAAGCACCACAAACCGTACAAATATCGAATTGGTCAGTTTCCTTTCTAAACAACATAGAGTTTTTTGCATCATCAAGTGCTTCATAAAACCTCCTCGAATCACAATCTGCACCAGAGCGAAGATTTATCTCACCAGTCTCAAGATTCTGGATTTCAATGCCTTCAGGATCCAACCCACATACCATTTCAGTAAGCATTTCATGCATTGGATCATTCATCCTTGCATCAACATCCATATGAACTGCATCCGTATTTGGACAACGAACATATTCTTCTCCATGAAAAGTCAAACTCTTATAATTTTTCAGAAATCTATTAAAGAATAGGTTCTCCCTCACAATATCTCATTTTAATTGATATCTATTAGCACATTTTCTACATGGAAAACTAATATAGTCACTTTCAAATCCTCTGGTGAAGTCAATAAACTGGATAATTCCATTGAAATATTCTCTAGACATTCTATTTAGAAGATCAATCCAACTTTTATCCATAATAATATCTGTATAAAAAACATTTACAAAAGAATTATTATATGTATTTTTAATATCAAATATATTTAAAATAAATACTAACCAATTGCTTGTGGACTATTGATAAAATAATCAAATTATATCTCTAAATAATAAACAAGAGAATAGATAATGGAATGTAAGTGAAAGACCATGTCATACCTGATTGCGCTATAGACCTGGAAGGGAGGAGAACATAAGGCAGTGCTGTGGGGGAGAGGAGAGGTAGTGGATGGGAGCCGGAGCCAGAGATGGTGCGGCGAGGGAGGGGATGGGCGGTGGAAGCGGTGATGAGCCGGAGGAGAGGAGGTGGTGAGGTGGCGACGATGCAATGAGGGTGGGATAGCGAGGGAGGGGATAGAGGATAGTAGGGAGCCGGAGTGGATGGGCGGCAGAGGCCGTGCTGGGAGTGAGGGGACTAGGCAATGAAGGTGCGGTGAGGGAGGGGGACGAAGAGGGAGGGGACGAGGGATGGAGGAGAGCAGGAGCAGAGGGCGGTGATGGGGAAGGGGGACGAGAAGTGAGGGTGCGGATGGCGGAGGGCGGTCAGCGGAGGGCGGAAGGCAAAGGGCAGAGGGAAAAGGGGGAAGAGGCCAGAGGGGGTGGAGGGAGGAGGGCAGAGGGCGAAGGCTGGAGGGCGGAGGGCGAAGGGTGGAGGGGGCAGAGGCTGGAGGGGGCGGAGGCTGGAGGGTAGCGAGGGGACGGGCGGCGAGGGTATGGGCAGTGAGGGTGAAGGGAAGAGGGTGATGGGGGACAAGCATTGGTGATCGAGGGGAGGGGATGTGTGGTAGGGTTTTGTGAGGGGAGGGGGGAATCTTTTTTTTTTAAAGCCCAACGACCGCCAATGGCGGTCACCTATGTAAGGGGGAATCAAAGACCATTTCAAAGTAGTGGAATGGAATATGTATATACACTGTAATTAGACTTAATTAAAAATAATATAAGAAAAACCCATCGCACAATCAATTTTAATTCCACATAAATTAAGAAGTAGAAGGTTAACCCAAAGAATGGAAATCAGGTTAAGAATTCCCTTACCTCAGGCTTGTCTTACTTCAAACTTGTTTAAAATTTCTGTATAATGGTTAAAAAAGTGTTATTAGTATTTTACAGAAACATTTTCATATTTATAACATCTTATATGATCATTTGATAACCTCATTTCACCCCTTAATTGTTATTATTTTGTTCCTTGCACTGTTTTGGGTGAGTTCTTTACATGATTTTGAGGATCAGTTCATGATGGATGTTCTTGTGAATTGGAAGTGAAACTCCAGAATTGGAATGGAAAGATATTTACATATTTACAATACCATAATTTATACCATTTATCATTTTGATTTTTTATATGAGGATGATTCATAAGTTAAAATATTAATGATGTTCGTTTATGTCATTTTAGTGGTTCTTTGATAATAACAACCTCATTTTGTCCTAAAAATTCAAACCATGAGTACAAAAGAATTCCAGAACCATGGATGATACATAATACATATATTATAACCTGGTTCAAGCATAGAAATGGATTCATGATCAAACTTTAAAGAATTAATTAAAATTGAAATCACATCATCCACAATGTCGATAATTCAACACATCACATATAATGTTTTTATTCCTTGAATAAGTGGGAGAGGAGAAGAAGAATGATGTTGAATTTTTCATGAACATGAGAACATCCAGAATATACATGATTTATATGGATTTCATGTCTCTTGTTTAAGAAGATATGAATAAATAATAAGAAAATAAAGGAACTCAAAATAAAAGAATACTTGAGAAATTCCTTACAAAAAATCGGCAGCTTAACGACTATGCAACTTGGTTTTAGAAAATATTTAAAAGAGAGGAGACCATGGAAAACAATCCAGAAATTAATAATAATAAAGAATATATCATTAATGATAAGGAAATAAGAACATGGTATGGAAACTTGAAAGTTATACCACATAAAAGAGAACTTGAATGGAAAAAGAAAAAATTGAGAATTTTCTTACCTTGTAGAGTGACTCTTAGAACTTGAAGGTTGGGACCTTGGGGGGTTGAATAAACCATTGGAGGTATACTAGGGAGGTTAGAAGGCCAGATCTTCATTGATGGAGAATTTTTAATGAATTTAATGAAGGAATGGGTTGGTATTTATAGAAAAAGTGAGGGATTATCTTAATAATTTCCAAGGGACACCTCATTAGTGACATTTGCAAAACAGTGGGCTTGCCAATGGTATAAGACACTTGGGATACCTCATAACTTATTTTACTGTAAAAAAGTTGACCATATTTATTACATCATTATTACATCATTAACAATGTCATTAACACATCGAAACTCAAAACTATATTTTTTACTATTCACTAAAAATCAACTATTTCATAAAAATCCCTAAAATTCACACAAAACATTTATTGATGTGTTGAATTAAAACATGTAGTCCATTTTTTGTAAATAATTTTCTATATATTTTTAATTTAATTTTTAAATAAAGTCATACTTAATTCAAAAAATAATAATTTAAAAACTATAACTGATTTTATATCACATTTAAAAAGTAATCAATATTTCATTATCTTAAACCTTAAGAAAATAAAATAATAATACAATTTACTATTCATTATTGTCATATTACTATTCATAAGGGTATGTTACTATTCACAAAAAAAACAAGTTGGTTCTAATAGACTCCAAATAACATGCTGAACACAATTGTAGATGAACATTTTTCGAAATTCAAAACATAGAAGTAGTAAATATAAGTTTAAAGGCTACTTATAATTATCTACATTAAAAAAATTCAAGCATTTCAACAAATTTTTAAAAAACCTTGGGGTGTTACAAGACTACATAGACAAAAGGTAAAAATATGACATCTTGTTAACATAGGACAATTGAAACAAGTGTACATGGCCCCAACATTGGAGTATTATCAGGAGTTCTCTTTATTGAGACAAAATTCACCACCATTTCTAGAGATTTACCCCATTAAATCTAAGGCTTGTTAATAGAATCATTCATAGACTATTAGACCTCATTAGGTTATGTCTATTACCTCCACTCAGAAATCAACCTTGGTGATAATGAAACTAAAACTCCTTATGTCTATTGAGCCCCTTACTACTCATATGGAATCCACGGAGGGTGAAAAGCACACTAATGAATCCAAAGCAGAAATTTTATATCATGTGGGTCGACATAGATCCTATAAAAAAATCATATTAAATCCTACAATTCTGAAATTAAATGGAATAAGGGATCTAAAAAATAATCTAATGACTTTCATATCCTAATATAGCCCTATGATGAGAACATTGTTGTAACATGAGGTGTTAATTTCTAGTTTCTTCATCCAAACCATAATGGGACCTACATAAATCATGTACAAAAACTAGTTACCCTAATAGATTAAAAATCAGGAAGACATCCAAAGATATATTCTCTAACAATTCATTTTAAAAATTAAGAAAACTTCTGTTCTTAACCTCTCAAAAAATAAATAGTGTGAAATCATAGGGTTGCCGGCTTAAATTATTGGTTGAATGGTTTGACCTATTCCTTGCAAATAAAACTTATAACGAAATAGTTTCTAGATATTTGAATAAAAAATATTCAATAAAATCTCTAATCACTTATTTAGTGGTAGTGAATTGTTTCGAATATTTGATTTAGTTCTATAAATACAAATATAGACTAAAACCATCGAATGATAGGATGAAATATTACAAAGAAGATTTTGTTACCATCCCAATCAAGTATTCACTAATTCTCGACCTAGCCTTTATTCCCACTAATTATCATGTTGTATATCCTTTTGAGTATAAAAAAATTAAATATGTCTAATTAAAATACATAATATCTTACCAGAAGAACTAGGTCTATCCCTTTTGAAAATATAATGTCCCTATATTTTTTATTTCAATCCTATACAAGATTTTTTTTCAATACGATAAATAAAAATGATTGGTTAAGTGGATTAAAATTATCAAACCAATTACTGCATTTATCATATGATCCAATTACAAAATATCTTGGAGTTTTCCTTCTTTAAGTATTTACTTCTAATGATTATAGACATGGTACATGTGATGTTGGGTAAACACTATCTCATATGAACTATGTCTCAGTTTATTCTCTAGATGTAAAAGTGGGGAAGGATGTACCAAATATGTGGGTAGAAAAATTATATTATTATATGAATAAATAATTAATAAACCATACATACACTATTATCCAAGCATGAAGGAATCAGCTAGTTACAACCCCATTTCAGTCTATTATATGTGAGTTGACATCTTCACAATCATGGACTTTCAAGAGTAGACATGACCGAGGATGATTGGGTGAGGAATAGGAAGTGGATATTATATAATCCCCTAGGATGGTTCAAAACCTATTATATTTCGTACTCCCATTCACATGGAGGGTATAAATTACTACTCTAAATGTAATTTTCATCTAATGAAGAGTTGAAATATGTCTCTTTCAATGTTGTCCCATTTAAAGAAATCTTGGGTAATGAAGAGGAATATTATGGACATTAATTTAATATTAGATAAAAGGTATGATGAAACACCTCAAGGCATTAAAATATCTTCCTTTTATAATAATTTTAATTTTCTAGCTAGATTTCTTTATATGCAACACTATGTTGGCTTGTGTCGCACACAATACCAAGTTCATTCGATAGCGTATTAGACACACAAGAACAAGATTAAAATACATATAACATCTCAAGACTTTATGATATATTTATTTTGACATTATATAGTCATTAGAATATTTTTACATTCATACAACTGATTCGATAGACATAAGTTAAGAAAAAAAATCCAATTTATGCATAAATAATTATATTTTCAAAAAGACAGTTTTGTCACATTTTAATGGAGCACCTAAAATATTCTTTTTGAAACTATTATAAATTATATATGAAGAAATAAAATTCATTTTTGAAATGATAATTTTAAAATTATCTTACGTTTCATTTTTTATATTTTTCTATGAAGTTTCATTTTTTGATGAATAGTGAAAATACTGAATTTTAATTGAAAAATGATTTTTTAAAGAAATAATTTATAAGGTTAAATTATATTTTTAATCTATTTTAAAGTAATATTAGTTTAATTTTATTTCTAATAATCCAAATTAGGTCATTAGAATCTATTTTATATTGAATTTAGATATAAAAACTTAGTGAACTTTTGGATGTTTTTACTTAAAAAACCCACTTTAATGTCACGTCCGTGGGAGTAAATTTAAATTAATATTAGCCACCTATGTGAATTAAATTTTTAAAAAATGATAATATGTATTTGTAATCAGTATAATATATATAGTACCATAAGTTCAATATAATTTTGGACCATAATGATTAGTGATTGTAGTTAAAATTTATTATTGAGATTAAGGTAAGAACATGCTTACTTAAGGATTAAAATTAAAATATAAGGAGTGTAAATGACCCAAATATTATCCAAAACCCATTATTCATACATATTTAAACCCAAAACACATTAGGATTTATTTTTAAGAGTTATTGTGATACTATTCCATGAACACGACCTATATAAATTGTTATGTATTGAAAAAAAACTTCCTTTCCTTTAACACTTATAAATATTTGAGATAGGGAGAAAACATCACATTTTCATTTATAAATATAATTATTAAATTTAAATGAGTTTTTTATCGTGGTAAATTATTTTAATTATTTATAGATGATAAAATCACATTAAACACTTAACAAACACCAACACACAAATTATTTAGTTAATAATAAAATAAAATAAGTGATGCTAAAAATATTAAAAGTAATGTAAATTTAATAAATTATTGTGTTAAATTATCTTTCGGATTAATATATAATGTTAAAAAATTTTGAAATAAATTTATTTTAATTATAATAATGTATTTATATTTTTAAATTAAAATTAAATGAATAATGTAAAAATTGACATTAAAGTTAATTTAAAATAAATGATATTTTATTAAATGATTTAAAATTACCAAAAAACTATATTTGGAAAAATGATTTTAAATTGATTTAATATATAAAAAATGGTCCATTTTTTACCCAATTATGCTTTTATAATTAACATATTTACCCATAAACAGTAAAAATGTTTCCAGTACAATTATAGTTAAAGTAGTGTTTTTGCGTGTTCTGTATGCTTATAATGAATTAATTTCGAAAACATATAATATTTTTATCCTATAATTTATATTTAATATTTTAGAATTATTCGGTATAAATTTTATAATAATAATCACTTTAATTTAGTCTTAATGGATGAATTACATAGGTTAGAAAACTAGTTACAAAAATGAAAAAACAAAGTGTAAAAAACTAACTACTTAAAGACTAAGGAGAAAAATGATAAAAAATATTTTATTTTTGTTTGGGTTGAGTTTTTATTAACCAGAATTTCCATTTAATACATTATTTTTCTATTTTTTAAGAACATTAGGCAAGGGAGACCTCCCAATAGTATTTACCTTTTGGTATTTAAAAGAATGTCACTTCTTCTCAACTATAAAAAGGCATCACTTTTACCCTTCCTAACACCTCTCAAGACACATTGTCTAATAATATATCTTCCCAAATAATCTCCCAAAATCCATTAAATCAGCATAGTAGTTGAAATTTTGCAAATAAGTAGACCAAGGAATAATTTTTATATAAATTAAAATGAGTTACCCATAGAAGATGTGATGTTCTTCAACGAGATCTTTTGTTTTATTTCTTTCTCCACCACATTAATTATGATTATATATTTCTTTTATTAAATCATAAGTATAATAAATATAATTATATTTTTTAACTTAAGGGTATAAACTATAATTTCACACACTTCCATCAAATGGGATATACAATCATCATTCTTGTGTACGGTGGACTACCGTCTCATGAACCGATGTCATTCATTTTTCTGTTACCACCTTTAAAGAATGTAAATAATGTTGAATTTATAGTATATATATGATATATTTTATATTTATAATGTATCTATTATTATTTAGTTGGTAAATAACATAAAACTCCATGAATTAAATGTTGTGGGAATATGAAAAAACCATTTGTGGACGTGTGGACAACTGCCTTCTCAAAGATATATTATGCATTAACGATTTGAATGGAATGTGTTAAGGATGATTTAAATAAATATATGTGATATATATGAAAAAAATATGATAATTTTACTATAATATATAAATATATCATTTACCTTTAATTATTTTAAAATACAAATAAAATAAAAACAACGTTCATGCGTACGTGATAGATACTGTCTCTATGAACAATGTATTTCATGTTCTATATCCAAACATTATGGATCATTATAAATAAACATATAATGAATATATATAATTTTAACATCATTTTTTAAATTATTTATATTATTAAATCATGATC
Source organism: Viscum album (assembly GCA_963277665.1). Taxonomy (NCBI): domain Eukaryota; kingdom Viridiplantae; phylum Streptophyta; class Magnoliopsida; order Santalales; family Viscaceae; genus Viscum; species Viscum album. The sequence goes on along the minus strand of OY728138.1, from coordinate 790,783,296 downwards.
TATGTAATAGTAAAAAAATTAAAAGTCAAAACATACTAAAAAAAATAAAGTAATTGACACTCGAAACGATGAAAATGATGAAAGATTATTAATGAATGGGTTATGATATGAACAAATAGGATTATATATGATGTAATTAATATTAATATGGTTCTATTATAATTTAATGACATATTTAAAAGCATTATACTCAAGGTTAAATAGAATTCAACCAAAAGGTAGTTTAGGGTAATCGATTTTCATCTTGTTTTTTTACATCTATGAGATAAATTTCATATTGACCATTTTTTTATTTATTTGGTGTATATTCTACCAAATTTATATTTAATATCATGAATAAATCATTAATCATGGTATTTTAAGTATTAATTTCAATTATATTATCTAGGGTATTTTTAATTGATAATTACGAAGTGGTAAAATTTATATTGACAATCTCACTTTATTTTTTAATTATTAACTTTTTATTGAAATGACCACATTATTAGAATAATTTTTAATTGGAAATTAAATTCCTATAAAAAATATATATATATGTATAATATTTTATAATGGATATGATTATTTCCTTTACTGCATTCTATTTTTTATATACAGTTTTTACATTGAATGTTGTTTGATTAATTGGGGAAATGTTGATAAATCTATTTATTTTACTCAATAGAGATATTTGATAAGGAAAATTATTTATAAATGAAACAAATTATTTGATTTTTGATTAATTACTTGAACATGAATTACGTGGGTTGGGTATTAGTTAAGGAAATCCCCTAGATGCATTAATAGTCGCATGAGGTTAAATTAGTTCGTAACAAACTATTAGAGTTTGTTTCCAAGTATAAATAGATGGGTTTATACCCGTAGACTTCAAATTTATTGAGAATAGGTATTGACAGTATAGTGGTTCATGTTTCAGATTAATTACATCCCATAATTTAGTATTTCCATCATTTCTTTTATTATTATCCAAATTATTTTCACTATGAAAAAAATATATGGATGCATTTTATTCTCAGATTATTGATTTTGGGGAATATGTGTTTATTTATTTTACTTTACATATTGATTATTAATTATTGATTAATTATTTCTTATGTTTTAATTAACCCCTACTAAGCATTTCATATCAACTTTATTTTGTTTCCTTTCCCTAGGTTATGAAGAAGAGATATTTGAATGAGTTTTCAAGAATGTAGTTTATTAGGTTTTGTTATGTATTTTATTTCATTTTATATCACCAATGTAAAATTAGTATCATGTTTGTAATATGGTTTTCCAAAATATCTAAACTGATCAGTCTTAGGATTTAATACCTTATAATCATTCCAATTTAATAAATAATGGCACTATCTTCGGGATTTTAGGGTTGGGGATTTATAGTTGGTATTAAAGAAATTTTAGTATAAAACTTGGAAACTAGATTTTAAAAAACATATATTAGAGAACATAAAACTAAGGTAGATTTTTTTTAATAAGTATAAAATAACATCCCAAATAATCCATGTTTATTATTATTATATTAGCTACACATATTTATTTTTCAATTTATGCAAGTATTTTATTAGTTTTGGGATTATACATTATGTTTCAAAATGATATGATCTAATTTAGTGTATGTTGACATTTATAAATGGTGAATAATATAAGGAGTGTGAACCTCACCAATAAATGAGATCCTAAGAGTAGTAAGGATTATATATTTTATGGTATTAAGATAATATTTCTAAGGGAACTAGTTTCCAAAAACAAATTAACCACATGAGGACATAATATCTTTTGATAACAAGATAGAGAAAGAGTTATATAAGTTTTATGACTTCATAGGTAAGCACTTGAAGAATATGAAAGCTAGGGAAAAGTTGGATAAAGGGAAGAAGGTACAAATGCATTTTCCCACATGTGATAATTATGGAAGGAATCATCCTAGGTAATTCTTTAAATGATTGAGAATTTTTAAAAAGTGCATAAAAAAAGGTCACTAAAAAAATAATGAAAATGGAAAAAACAAGAGAATACTATTCCATATTTCAACTATAGTTAAATAGGGAACTATAAAAATAAATTCCCCAAAAATCAAGGGAATATACCTCAAAAGAAGATAAAGGATCATGGTCAAGCTTATTATTTTACCACAGGCGAAGAAGAATGATCAATGTGATTATGTTTTGATTCAAGAATTATTTAATTTGAGTTTTTTATCAATGACGTACTGGTTATAATAATTATGAAATATATGATGGTTTTTCAACAATAATTTTTTGTTAAGGATTTGAACTTGTATGTTTAATGGTTTTGAGGACAAAGAAAAATGATTCAGTGAAAAGTTCAAATTCTTGGAAGATATATTTCTAAGGTAAATATAACCCTTAAACATGTTACTAATACTGAGATAATAATGTTGGAACAAATATATTATTGACTTGGTCGAAGTATATTGGATAGTACTGACTACCTTGGAATTAATTAATGGTTTTTTGAAAAAGTAGTTTATGCCATCATTGAAGGAGTTTACAAAATATTTGGATTCAAGGAATATATCCAATAATTAATGTTTTGATTATACAATAATAAAACACTCATTTTAAATAATGTTTTATGGAAATTCATGTTATTAACAAATTTCAAGAGAATACAAGATAAAAGTGTTCACATGTTTCATATGTGATGATTAAAGAGCTACTTCATATTGATTCAAGGTTAATGAAATGTTCATTTTATAAATTTAGTGACCTTCTATATGAAGTGTTAGATAATATATTTTATAAAATTTAACCATTTATTAAATGGTTTAAGTTTATCTTTTGATGATATTTTAGAATTTAATGTATCACGTCACTATCCGATAGAACCTGTATTAAAAGATGAAGAAGAAATAGTTCATAACAACCAAAGGATAATATTATGCATATGAAATAAAAAATAATCTAGTAATAATATATAGATATATCATTATTGAGTGAAATAATTCTTCATTTATTTGAAAATGACCTTGAAATAAAAAATTTATTCTCTTACTTTCATATCTGATAAATCAAATGGTCCTTAATATCATCACATATTTATAGTTTTGTGGCCCTTAACATTCAATTCATCACCAAAATTCTTGTGATCAATGACTATATTTATTTTTGATTTTATTATATGTCCATGTTAGCTTTTAACACATTTGTTATCCAATATGGGATACTAGTTACATGACCTTATTGCCTCACTATCTCTCTTATTAAGAGGGTATTTTATTAACCCTTTTACGTTGTGAGTTTTTAAACAATGGAATTTTTAAATAGAAAACACTATAATTCCAAGATCAAGTTTTAATTGTGAGGAATAAATTTATTGATGGAGGGGATAATGCAATACCTAAAGAAATTATAATATTTCCCTTTTAGAATTAATTTTAAATTTGTTACTAGTTTTCTTTATATGCAACACTAAGCTGGCTTGTGTTACACACAATACTAAGTTCATTCGATAGCGTATAATATATGAAAAACCAAGATTATAAGTTTATATAACATATCATGGAATTATGATATATTCAGTTTTAGATTATATATTCATTTAATTTTTTTTAAAATTCATCAAATAGATTTGATAAGCATTGGATGAGAATAAATCCAATTTTGAGCACAAAATTTTTTATTTTTCAAAAAGGAAATTTTCCAGCCATTTAATGGTGCACTAAATTTATAAATAAATATTATAAATATTACAAATTTTATTTTAAAAAATAAAATTAATTTTTTAAATTTTTAAATAAAAAATATCATAGGGTGATTTTTTTTGTATTTTTTGGAACATTAATTTAATGATGAATAGTTAAAATACCATATTCTAATTGAAAACCACCTTTTCATCTATATAATTGATAAGGTAAAATTATATTTTGAATTTTTTTTAAATTCCCATTAGTTCAATTTTTTTAATCTTAATCAAATTTAGGTCATTGAGATCATTTTTATATTAAATTTAGATATAAAAACATAGTGAAATTTTGAAAATTTTCACTTGAAAACCCTTCATTCCCATCATATCTATGGGATAAGATTTAAATTGATTTTAGATACATATATGAATTAAATTTTTAAAATTTTTTATACATATTTGGAATTAGTATAATATATATTTTCTAATAAGTTCAACTCAATTTTTGATGATAATGATCAGTGAATGAAATTAAAATTAATTACAGTGATTAAGGTAAGAATGGGTTTACCTAATGATTTAACATAGAATATAAGGTGTGAAAATGAAATAAAAAATTTCTAACACCCATTTTTAGGTCATATTTATACGCTAAACACCTTAGGATCTTTTTTTATGAGATAGAAGGTATCTATTTGATAAACGTGACCTATATAACAAGTTAAGTAAGGAAAATGAAAAAATGGAACCTTGATATGCCTTGACATGTAGTTAAATGGTTTTCACATTCTCCACCATTTCTTCGACCATTTCAGGTCCTAGCAGATTACGCTCACTGACTTCATCCCAATACACTGGTGTTCTGCACCTTTTCCCATAAAGAGGTTCATATGGTTCCATTCAGATGCTCGAGTGGAAACTGTTATTTTTGGAGAATTCAACCAGGGGAAGATATTGGTCCCATCCTCCTTTGAAGTTCATAGAACATGATCTTAACATATCTTCCAGTGTTGGAATAGTTTTCTCAGATTGTCCATCAGTTTGAGGATGATAGGCTGTACTGATGTTCAGTTCAGTGCTTAGAGCATATTGGAGACTTTTCCAGAACATTGAGGTGAATCTCGGATCACGATTGGATACAATATATAATGGTACTCTAGGAATACTTACAACTTTTTGATGTAAATCCATTAAATTTGATCCAATGAGAAGTTCTATAGAATCGTGATAAAGTGATCTGTCTTCATAAGACAATCCAAAACGACCCACATATCATTGTTTCCTTTGGGTTTTCTTGTAAGTCTAGTGATAAAGTCCATTGTAATGCTTTCCCACTTCTATGTTGGTATGGGTAGTGGTTGCATCATCCCCATAAACTTTTTCCTCTCAGCGTTCACTTGTTAACATACCAGGAACATTGATGTATATTCAGAAATCTCCCTTTTCATATTGTCCCACCAAAAGTTTTCTCAGAGATCTCGATAAATCTTTGTGCTCCCCGGGTGAATAGAGAAGGTTAAGCTATGTGCCTCATACAGAAGCTCCTTGTTTATCTATGGATCATATGGTACACATAATAGTGACCCAAATCTCACAATTCCATCCTTGTCAACCACAAACTCTGATGATTTCCCATTTCTGATAGCTTCCACCCTTTTCATAATTTCCACATCTTTTCTTTGAGCATCCTTTATTTTCTCCATGATGGATAGTTGAGAAATAATTTGAGAAAGGATCGATGATGTTCTTCCCTTAATGATTCCCATGTTCATCCTCTTCAAATCTAAGAATATAGGATCCTTTTCTATTCTCATCATTGAAAATGACGCTAGATACTTTCTACTTAGAGAATATGCCACCTTTTTTTCTTTATCGGGATGGTAGTGGATTGAGAAATCATAATCCCTGATGAGTTCTATCCATATCCATTGGCACATATTAAGATATTTTTGTGTGAATATATATTTTAGGCTCTTGTGATCAGTATATATCTCACACTTCTCCTCATAGAGATAATGATGCCAGATTTTCAACGTAAAGATCACAGCAGCCAACTCCAGATCATGCATGGGATAGTTTTGCTCATGGAGTTTTAGATGCCTTGAGGAGTTGGCTATGACTTTATCATTCTGCATCAACACACAACCCATGAACTTCTATTAAGAATCAATAAAGACCATAAAAAAGTTCTCCACTTGTGGGTAGTGTGAGGAAGTGTGCAATGATAAGCCTCCTTTTCAACTCCTTGAAGCTCTCTTCACATTCATCACTCAAAGAAAACTTTACTCCATTCTGAGTTAACTTGGTAAGAGGGTTGGACAATCATGATAAATTTATCACAAATCAGTGATAATATCTATCTAACCCTAAGAAGCTATGTATATCCATTACTGATGTTAGCCTCAACCATATCTCAATTGCAGATATCCTGGAGGGATCCCCAGATGTCCCATTTGTTGTGATGATATTACCCAAGAATGAGACCACCTTCAACCAGAACTCAAACATTATATACTTTTCATAGAGAATCTCCTTCTACACGGTCTCTTGTACAGTTCTTATATTCTCCTCATTATCCTCCTTAGCTTTGGAGTATATTAGAATATAATCTATAAATATTACCACAAACGTCTTGAGGAAATCATTAAAGAATCTATTCGTCAAGTCCATAAAGATTTCTGGAGCATTAGTTAGTCTGAAATTCATTGCTTAGAATTAATAGTGCTAGTATCTTGTATGAAAATTATTCTTTGGTATATCTTCTTTTTTCACCCTTACTTGATATTATCCCGACCATAAATCTACCTTAGAGAAGTATTGTGCTCTATGCAGCTGATCAAACCAGTCATCAATTCATGGCAGAGGATACTTGTTTTTTATCATATTTTTGTTAATCTCATGATAATCGATGCAAAGGTGAATTGACCCATCCTTCTTCTTGAGTAAGAGGACTGGTGCACCCCCTGGTGAAGCACTTGGGCGTATAAACCCTTTATATAGATTATCCTCTAGTTGTTTCTTCAGCTCCTTAATCTCTAAAACAACCATTCTATACCGAGACTTCGATATTGGAAACGCCCCAGGTATATGGTCAATTGAGAATTCTATATCTCTTTAAGGAGGAATACCAGATAATTACTTGGGAAACATGCCTGTGAATTCCCTCATGATAAGACTCTCTTCAAATATGGTTGCCTCCTTAGAATCAATCATATTTGACAGATACACATTCTAATTGGTTAGTAATATTAACTCTAGAGATGATGGTTCTAAAGAAGATTCATCTTCCTCCTTGCACTTGTATAGAATCAGGGGTCGATTATCCATATAGAGAGTGATTTATCTCTCATAACAATTTATGTTGTCTCTATATAGGGAAAACCAATCCATGCCAATAATTGCATAAAATTTCCCCAGAGGAAGTATGACTATGTTCACCGGATAGTTTAATCCTTCGATTATGATAGGGGTGAGTAATATTCTGGGATGCAATGATTTCCCCATTTTCCGTACTCACCGACATCTTCACTTCTATGATTTGTGGTGGCGTTGGGATTAGTCTACAAAATTTTAAGAAATAAAAGAATGTGTAGAACCATAATCAAAAAGTATGTTCGGTATTCTTGAATGAATAACTAGCGTACCTTTCACCACTTCATTTTCGGGTTTCACTTTAGTGGTAGTGATTGTAAAATCTCACCCTTTCTAACTTAGAGGTTATTGGTTGTCTTTGAAAACACTTAGATTAAGGAACTTATTTTCAAGGTGCCTTGGTTTTTTTTAGTTGAAGCAACAAACAACACGTTGAGAGTCAAACGAAGCATTCCTCTCCTCTATCACAGCTACATGTTTTTTTTTTCAGTCGTTAACCACTAGGTGTCCTTCTCTTCCATACTTAAAGCATTTACTTATCCCTTTAATGTAATTTTTGGGGTTCTTTTTCCACACCTTTTGCAAGTCAGGTGCTGGATTTTCATAGCACTGTTGGATTTATACACCAGACTTCCAGAATTGAAGTCCACCTTATACTTCTTATCCCCATGATACCCATGAGATTCGCTGATCTCTATTTAATCCTTGAAGGCACATCAGACAATTTCCTCATATCTATTGAAGTCACGGATCACCAGGGCTTTCCGTAGGCTAGGTTTCAAACCACCAAAAGCTATCACCCTTGCATTCAGGGGTAATAAAAAATCCGAAGGCATATTGTGAAAGACTTGTGAAGTTTTCCTTGTACACTCCAATGGAATATTCATCTTTTTTATTGAGGGAAAGGAATTCCCATTCCATCTTTATCCAGATATTGTGCAAAAAATATTTATCGAAAAACATTTTCCAAAAATCTTTCCATTCCAACACCTCAATCTCCTCCTCAGGCTTCGTATTTTGGATCAATGTCCACCATTGATCAGATTCACCCTCCATACGATAAGCAGCCAGAGGAAAATTTTCTTTTTCAAATCATTGAAGGATCAAGAAGATCATTTCAGTGGAGTTTATCCATTTTTCATTGATTGAGGGATCAGATGATCCATTAAAAGTATGAGGCCATTGCCTTAGTAATCTCTCGATAGTGACTTGTTCTTTCTTATAGGTGGTTGAACGTTCCTCTTGACCCAAGTTTCTATTCAAAATTGAGTTAATTAAGAGAGTGTCATGACAAATTTCATGATTCATGCTCCTATTAGATTAGGCATCTCATTAGAACAGTCATCACATTGATCATTGCATTGGTTGTTAGCCCGAGTCCTCCTATTACCGGCCATTAGCTTCAATAGAAGGAAAGTTAGGGGATGGACGACTTATAAATAACTTCTATTTCCATAACTTATGAATCCATAGTTTTCAATCTATGTTATCCATGATCTACTTTCTAACATATATTCTTAGGGGCTCTTTTCCCTTTAATAATGGTTCATACTAAGATTGTGAATTTACCAAAGCGTATCCCTTGGGAGTGTCATAACCAAGAGTGTAGAAAGGCATGTTCTCATGTACCAGGATACACCATTTCAAGAACGAAACTCCTGGTCAGAGTTTTCACTCCCAGGTATATCTATTCCAGAGCCGCCTCTACCTACCCGTATCCAGGCATGGATGTATTTTCTTGATAAAACACTTACTCAATATTCACCAAAACATAGGGATTTTTATTATTATACATAGTATTATCCCTATGTATTTCACTTGGTTTTTCTAATCCTAATCCAAAAAATAACTAAACCTATCCTCTGATACCAACTATAACAACCCTTCTTTTATTTCACACTTAAACATAGTTTATTACATAAACTTTCACTTAATAGAACATGTAAGATTGAGGGGTATAGTGTATTTGGGTATTAGTATCATTAAATAACAACGTAAAACATGAAATACAACATCTTTATTGAAAAATTCATTTATGTGACCACAAAATTCCTTTGTACTTAACATTTCAAGGGATAACCTGAGGACATATATAAAAAGGGGTGAGTTATACAGCCCGGTAAGGGTCTAAACATGAAATAAAATGAGGAATACAATACATGTTAGAAAATAGGAATAACAATGGAGCATAGAATAAAGATGAACATAAAGGCATGATAAAACATGATAATCATAACATGGAGATGTGGCAACAACATTTAACATGATATTAGCATGAGCCAAGACTCATTGCACATGGGGCATGAGTAAACCCTCATTGCACATGAATCACAATTAAACCCTTGTTTCACTTTAATTAGCATGAGTCAACACTCATTTCATATGAAATATCATGATATTATACTTTACCGAATGCATTGGAGCGCTATCAGGCACACCCTTCTTAAACATTTCATTTCATTCATAAGTGTGCCAAAAGATCATACAACATGGATTCATAAAACATCATAATTTATTCCAAGATTAAGGAATGTGGAATTAATACATTAAAATCTTCCATAAATAAGTAAATGTGCATAATGGTGAAAACCCTTGATAGGGAAATGTGCATGGTATTCACTACATAATGACTTTGGCTTGGAAAGTTGTGGTGCAATTTTAGCAGCATAATGGCGTGATAAGACTTCATAAAAATTGTTTATGAGAGAGAAAGGGGTGTCTCATAATATCTACATGAAATGTAATGTAAGGGGGGCCATATAGATACATTTCCAACATATTTAATGGAATTTATAATCATAATGCAAAATAATTTCTTGGATGTAAATGAGGAGAGTGAAATTATTTATGGAATTTCGGCATGTTAACAGATATACATGGAAGGAACCAATGAAGTAGAAAGGGGTATATCATCATTAAAATATAAATAAGACAATATAGGGGATGTGATAAATTATACACCAACATTTATAACTAAAAATAAAATGGAATAACAATATTTTGAAACTTAGATAAAATGATAAAGGAAGGAATCCCTTACTTGGAAGTGTGATCCCAAATGCTTAGGAGAGGCTTGAGAGAGGCATTTTGGGAGATTGGGTCACCATGGGAAGATTATAGAGAAATTATGTAAGAGTATGGATGAACTCCAAAGTCTTTGAGTGAAGAGAAAGTGGGAGCTTGGGTGGGTTTATATAGGAAAGGAGAGAGAATTCTTTATTATTTAGGTTTGGGACACCACACATTATACTAATAAAAACCACAAACCATCCCATGGTTTTTGCCAATGTTTTTTGAAAAAGGGGAGTGGAAAATAATATTTTATAAGTCCAATGGCTGAAATTATTAAAATAATAGGGTGGCTTATTTGGAGGTGACTCACACTCTCAATTAAATCAATTTAAAAAGATAAATAGTTTTATAAGCCTTGGAGGGTCCACTAAAGCTTTGTAAATAAAATAAAATAAACCTAAATCGCATTATTTTAATGTTAAAACATATAATGGAATAAAATAGTGTTTATATTATTTTATCAAATCACAATTGGGTCATTATGATGTCATAAAACACATTATATAATTAAACAGTATTTAATTTTTACCCAAAAATTTGACTGTCTCAGAAAATTATGAAAAATTCACTTTTGGATAATTTCGAAATCCTGATTCAAAAAATAATATTCATTTTATCTAAATAATTTTCTAAATTTGATAATTTTCACTTTTAAAATAAAAACTGATATTTATCAAAAAATCATGGGTTTTGACAAAATAACTTTCGAACCTTAATAAATATTACAATTGATTTTATAAAATTATTCTATAATTTATATTTAATAAAATGTAATTTAATAATAATAATAATTTATTAAAATAATATTTTATTCAAAAATCCATTAACTCATCAAAATAGATTTCTTAGTTGAATATTAACTAAAAATACTATTTTCACTTTAAAAACTATTTACAAAGTAACAATAATAAAATGAATTTATATTATCTATACAAAAATAGTGTAAATAATCATAGTACTAGGGTATCATTACGTTAACTCTTATAACACCCACATAAGATTGAAGGGTAAGGTGTACAATGGTGGAAAACTCTTGGGGTTTCTCAGATAACATTGCTTAGGTGGTAATCTCTATCAACTTCCACTTCTCCCATAGGCGGTTCCAGTCAAGCTTAACATATTTAAGCTTGGCTTGATCTTGGTTAATATAGAATCCCAATGTCACCACCTCCTTTTCGAGCTCCATAAAATGGGTTTAATACAGGTAATGTTTACTGTATGAGGACATCACTTCCTTTTTCTGAGTAAATTTTATTTTTTAAATCCCAATATTTATACTAATCATGTGATTACTTTTCAATAGCTATATTGAAAAAAGTTACAATTATTAATGGTATTTTTAAAATCCGAATATAGAAATCCAAACAAGTGAATATGTTTTATAATAATTTTATATAATAATACATTTAATTAGATCAATAGGAATTTCATTAATAAAAGTTTGGGTCACTACATAGATGATTAAATAATGATCTATGTTATATGAGAAAAATAACAAGTTAAAACATATTAAAAATAAATGAAATTATCACCTGAAATAATACAAATGATGAAAGATTATTTATGATCATGTTATTATATTTTATAAAATTTATAGACCCTATTATTTCCTTGTATGACTTTGAAATATTTCAATATATATTTCTAGAGTTGGGCATTGATATGGTGTGTGATTCTAAGTCCCGGTGTGCTCAAAATTAATTTTATAATAATATTAAATATATTTTATATTAGTTGTGTGCAACTTCTTAAATAAAATGGGATAACTACTTAAAGATTGATCAGATTATAAATACCATATCATAGTTGACTCCGGAATGTAGTGTTTCCCCTAGTATCATCATAAAATTAGTCAGAACATGGAATTTGGACCCCTCACTCACTGGTTGTACATTAAGTGGATATATTCAAATATTTAATTAATTAAATAATTAACTTGACCTAAAGTAATGTGATTATAAATATATTTCTAGAGAGTATTTTCCAAGGTGGGCTCATAATTCTCTAATCTTCACTGATGCTATCCTTCGCCCCTCATATATTGGAAAATCAAGCCAGATGATGATGAATATGTGGATCAAGAAAAATTGATGCATGATGAAGGAAACATATCATCCTTCTTTGTTGTCAAGCACATTATTCATCAGCAAGTGATCCAATCTTGAGGATGGAATCTTTAGTTGTTGTTTTTATGGTTGTTGGCACCAAAATATGTTAAGAGGAAAAGGACACAAAGTAGAAACCAAATCTAAAGAGGCTGCCACGCAAATCCCATTCACAAATCCCCTGAATACCATTCCATTCACAGAGCCCCGCAGCACCATAGCCTGCATGAAGATGAAGCTCCCTTTATAGTCGCAATATAAATAAGAGGTGGGAGGCCTCATGGTTTCAACACATTTTACCAGGAGCTTCACAACATTGAGGAATCCGAATTGACCTCCGTGATCCTTTCAAACTTGACAAAAGAATCCACGAGTGCTATGAAGAGAACCCAGGAAATATTTGCACTGAGTCGGGGATGACAGTCGACTCTGTGGTTATGAGAAACTTGACGTAATTTGTGGCCGATCACGGATTTCCACATGAATTCTCTCTGCATTGTACCTGCTTCGCACCGCCCCTATACTATAAATACCAGGCTCCTGTTGAGCATAAAGAACGAATATCCCAAAGTTTATCCTTATCAGCTCTAAAATCATGAAGCACATTATGGTCTGTGAAGCCTTGAAAAAATGAGCTCTCTAACTTACATGAGCATTGCGAAGTAACCTTCCCTTAGCTCAAATAAAACACCTATTCAAGAAGGGATGCCATTCACAGAGCCCACATGCCATCAAAAATGAATGAGATCTCTAAGGGGACTCGAGTCTTCACAGAGAACGCTTGATTCGCGAAGTACCTTCCCTGCGCATGTGAACCAAATTCTAAGGAAGACTCACTGTGCTTCACGAAACCTTGCGTCACAGTGCTATTGTTTTCAAGGTACCCTTGATTTGCAAAGTCCTAATATTCAAAAGAGTTTCCACTTTATGAAGAACCCTTCATATGTACCTATACCCTATTCCTAGGCTATGGCACTTCCATTCGCAAAGCATACCCTTTCGCGAAGTCCCTCCCCTATATGGAGAACTATAGCTTCACATGGATATTTCTTGTAAACACATTTTCTTCACAAACCCTTCTCCCCTACGACCCTCTAGGTTCATATGAAGTGATTTCAAGGTCCCTTGGGTGGTGCTTCATATTGAATTTCTTAGCCTTATGATTCTTCACATAGGCATGGTAATGGATGTTGATTCTTCGCCTAGCCACACTAATGTGGTCCTCTTAGTGGATCACTGCACAACACTGCCTCACCATGACATTGCTGATGCCTTCACTTCTCTAAGGGTGGGTAGGCATAAATCATGTAAGTACTAGGGGTGTAGAGGGAACCTGGATCATCCAAGCTGCATGGCATTAAAATGCCAATCACAATCATCCTCAACACATGAAATTAAACTATGGCCTTACCCCATGAAATATACATGGGGTGCCCCCTCTCAGACATTCTCCATGCCTGCTCATCTCCACCGGAGTGAGATCTTACTCACATGGAATGAGATCCTCTTTTTTAGAGTAGCATCTTTCTATGGGGAAGGGATACCATCTTAGTGTAAGACCCTAGCCCTTCTTGCAGAAGGTAGCATCTTTTATACTCCTCTATTCTTTCATTCCACAGACTAGAGGAAATATGGGCACATTGACCTTCATTACCTTGTCCTTATCCCTTTGGGATTTATCGCCATTAGGCCTCTATCCTGGAGTAAGTCCCAATCTCCATCACCCTTGGCCTCTAACCACGTATAATCCCCTGTTTCCTCTTTTGGCCGCTAACCACATGCAATACCCACTCCACTTCCCGCAGATGAACCTTTGTCAACATGATCATCAAGTGTTTCCTGCCTCCTATTTCTCACACCGATCAAAAATCATGTGGGCTTAGAGTAAGAATTTACCATGACATCCTTCCCAATCCACCTTAGTGTGTAATCCCAAAATCTATTCTGAACTATGTGTACTTTTATCCTTATTTACTGGGCAAGGTACGTTGGAAGCCTCCGTGAGGTTCAAGTCCAACACCTACTTATCCCGACCACTACAGGTTGGTTCACCTTCATCCAGAATGACGTTAAAATATATCCCTCATTAAAAACTATGTGGAATTTGATCCTTTTCTCCAAGGCAAGGTATGTAGGAATCCCCCTTGAGGATCAATCTTGACACCTACTTGTCCAGACCCATTCTCATCAGTTCACATTCATCCCGCATGATGTTAAACCATATCCTCGACCCCAAACTACGCAGAATTTGATCCTTATCTCCTAGGTAAGGTACATAGGAAGCCTCCCTGAGGTTCAATCCCATTATCCATCGATCCCAACTATCTTCAAGTTAGTTCATCCTCATCCTTCATGAAGTTAAACTATATTCCCATTTTAGTCCCGCACAACATTAAACTGTACCCATTAGAACTACGCGGGTTTTGATCCTTGTCTCCTAGATAGGGTACACAGGAAGCCTCTGTGAGGTCCAATACCAATCTACAGTAATATGTAGTGATTCCCTATCGACGATAATCCATTATGATTCCAAACCAGAGGTAAGCCATTAGAACCTCAACCAATGGTAAGATGTTGGAATCCTAATTGATGGTAAGCCATTGGAACCCCAGTTAGTGATAACCCGTTATCAACCCTAACCAACGACAATCCATTGAAACCTCAAACAACGATAAGCCATTGTAGTCTACAATCGATGGTAAGTCGTTGTAGTCCTCTTTGTTGGGATCCACATCTCTGGTCCGCCCCCTAGGCATCAAACCAACCTGGGCTACTAACCATATGTAATCCTCAGTATATTTTCGGGTCGTTTTCTTATGTGTACACCCCACTTCTATACCCCCAACCTGAACTACATGGACATTGATTCCCTGCCACATGGATACACATGAAGCCTCCCCGAGGTTCAAAACCATCACTCATGTCCCATCATGGTCTCTCCCTTGAGCCTATGTGTTTTGGGATGGTCATGCCCCAACCTAGAGGTTACACTTCCATTAGGTCCCATCCACGTGTCCATTCTAACTGGATGCCTCCTCAGGTGTCACATCGCCCCACCGAACAACGTGGACATTGATTCCCTTCCACATTGATACATAGGAATTCTCTTCGAGTCTCAATCCTAACATCACCATCATCCTCACATTGGTTCAATCTTATTATCTATCCACTCTCAACCATCCATATCCATCCTGATTCTGACTCGGTCCGTGACATCCCAGTGAGATCATGTTACCCACTTTCTCACTACGCCTAGCAGTAATTGGGTAACTAACCACGTATTATCCCCAACATCAATGTTCCCTCCTGGGGCTACACCCATATGATCCACTCATACTTGTGTTATGATCATCTAATCAGTCTTTGAAAGATATTAAACTCATGAAATACCCCGTGTTAAACATGTTAAGATAAAGAAAACCTCAGAGACATGCCTATGGCATATAGTTCCCCGCACTCGACATAGGATTCCTTGGGATTATGCACCATCAAGAAGACCTATAATAAGGGGAAAAAACCTAGACACATCAACGTTCCAATGTACAGACATTCCAGCAATGTCCAACATGACGACTCCCCTGATTGAAGGTTGCTGCCCTGACTGGACCCCTTGGAATGTCATGGAAGGAGCAGTGTAATTAACCAGGGTCTTAGGTCTTAGGTCTTGGAGGTAAACCCAGACTAGGAAATGGGTTTTGAGGAGGAATCCATGGAAGGAGGAACCAAAATCCCATCATCAAGTTTAGATCATGGAGCAAACTTCCCTGAATAAGAGACAAATGCCGCCCACCTTTTGAAAGTGGGAATGCAGGGAAACAGACTAGTGAATCCTTCATAGACGGATGTGTGCCCTAAAAAAAGCATCAAAAATAGAAATGGTGAAACCGACGTGAAATTATTCTCCTCAATGTGAAGATTAGTAGCATTCAAGACATTAGTTGATTAACATGTCATCAGATCAAGTTATCTAGCGCCAGGTCCCGCCAAGAAAATAGTGGTCCTAACATGAAACTCACCAGAAATTAGGACAGTTGAATGTTGGACATCCCAGGCTGTGATATTGTTAGTGTGGATCCTTATTACCAACTATGGAAGATGAAATGGAGTTGAGGAACTGTGCATTTCTTTCCTTCTTTCAACACTAATGGTTAAATATTTCTGCTTTTCAGGACCCAAGCTTTCATGATAGGAAAACAATCCCTGCCCACCCACTGATGTAGGGGCAGGGGAAACATCAACGCGGCAATCCCATGTGGCCTTATATCTCTCACAATAGCCTCCACATCCACGGCTAATGGGCACCCATTCCCCGTCTCCCCATCTGAGTTCATTCATAGAAGGGTAATTAACGATCTTGTTCTACGATATGAGGAGGAGGGGATTATCCCAGCCCCATATATGGCCTGACACGACCATGGGGATTCTACGCCTCATCATCACTGCCTACCCCAAGGGCCACACAAGGAACCACTACTCACCACACCAAAGTATAATCATTTTGGGAGCCTTTCCCTAGAACGCTTCGACACCTCCCTCCTCTACGCTAATGAGGTGAGGGATGTCATGGCTAGCCCAGCTAGAATCCAGTTCTTAGGGGATCCCAAGGAGGGCTCCCACCAGGATGTGTCAACACTACCACCCAGCCCCATGGGCTGAGGTGTAGGTGAGTTATGCACCTGCGCCACTAACCCTAGTTCAGTTAGCCCAACGCCAGCGTCGGTTGCAAGATAAAGAGGACACCTGACAGGGGGCATCATCATCAAAAACTCTCGTGGCCCATTCGAACAATAAAGTATACCATCAATAACTTATTTATACTAAGTAGGGAAACTTATACACCCAACCTGGATCGAGGACCCAACCACCCCACAGGTAGGCTGGATCGATCTCCTGGTCACCGACATAGGTGGCATCCATCTCGGGCTGACCCGTAACAATGACATCTAGTACGGAGGTCCTCCCCATACCATCACCAATGAGATAAAAGGTCCACCCAACTCCCAATATTTACATGAAGGTCATCCACTTGCCACATTCAATTTGAGTTAAGGTCCTCCCCACTGCATTGAGACCCAGTACGAAAGCCTCTTCCATACCCATGACCTCAGGTATGGAGCCGTTCCTCCAGGAACAATTCACCAATGTGAAGATGCTACCTATCTGATCAACCATAATCATGGGGGTATTCCTCGTGTCCTTACAAAAACCGATGAATATCTAACTCATCCCGAGAATCAGAGAAGCAGAGGTTTTCCTTGCTTTATTGGAACCCAACACTTAGGTCTTACCCATGTTCAGATCAACCAGTACGAGGACTTTCCTCATACCGTCTCTACCATAGGAAACAAGCATGAAGACCATACCCATGCTCCCACCTTCTCCAGTAAAGGTCCTACCCACTTCATCACTTCCTGTGGAGACTCACTCCACACTTCATCCAGTGGACACGGTGGTCCTCTCCATGTTCCTTTTGACATTTTCTGGGTGCTCCTCGCACCCCATCTCACCCAGGAAAAATTCTTATCCACCCTAGAATCATTTCAGCTGAAGTTCCATGTCAATCCAAAAATCTACCCTATCCCAAAGATCCACCCTGGGGAAGGAGGGAGGGTCTCCAATGCCATAATAATACTGGGATGTTTCAGATTGCAATTAATCCCGTCCACATCTCAAATTCTTAGGTGGAATGCGATTCAGCAATGGAACCCTCACTTCGATCATTTGTGATGAGTGATAGGGTAGGAACAAGTCACATAAAATTCATCCTTTCGGAATGTGATTCCCACTAGATTCCCACCTCCCTCCAAAGATACATCTAGGAGGAGGAAGATCTGGCCCCTTCCCAGGGCCTGGCCGTGCAATCCTCCCAATCGTCAACAGGTTCATTCTCTACCTCGACCAGAGATCATGGAGAGTTATTATGGAGACTAGTGGAGGATGAACATTAATATGGACTACCACCAGTAACCACATCCCTTTCACCAGAAACCATGGTCACTAGTCTGTCTTACCGAGATGTAGTGGCTCATTCATTGCATTCATCATAGGATAACACAAAATGTGGTGGCTTGTCAGCTCATTCTTCATATTCTCCACCAGCCAGTCTACCATCTCAACAGTCTTCTTCAATGTCATTACTGGTCTTGAATCCACCCCCAATTAACTAGTGGGGAAACCAAGGTCCAGATTCCGAGTCTAAGCCAAGGAGATTTTGGGACATTCTCACAGTGGACCATTTCCTAGAGATGTTTTGGCCAATTGTGATTGCAAAGTTTAGTGTTACAGAATTTATTACTCATGAGGAAGTCTCTTGATTTTTCCAAATGCTATGGGAGACACACTTATGTCTCTTTTATCAGCAAGTGTCTTACCTCAAAATTCAGGCACAATTTGAAGATATTGACCAGCAATGCTGTATGGTCGACTTGGTTGTGCTCCCTACGGCCCAACGCCCTAAGTCGCCCGGTCGCCACCAGAATCTCGTAAAACGATGTGTTCTGAGATTTAATGTGTTCTAAAAACTTATCAAGGAGGATTTCCCCCATGTTTAGGTACATGGTTAGGGATAATTTTCTACCGTCCATTTCAGTTCAATCCAAAACCATACCGACATGAAAGATCATATTGAGGATATTCCTCCTAGTAGAGTCACTGTTAACCTGGATGATCTATCAGAGGAAGATACTGGGACATAGCTCCTTAGAGATAACTTACCCTCCGGGGGAGTCCCACACCTATCTGATCCTCTGGGATGGGTTACTCACCAGAAGAGAAATCTACTGGGTCTTCCTGTGCCCACCGAGTCATTAGTCCTTAGCCGGAATCCCAATAAGGTCAAAGAGAATCTTGGGGTTGTAAAACCCTAGGACTTGTCTGGTCTAGTGCAGAATATGGAAGATGATCCCCAAAAGCCCGAGTTGTGTTAACAGCTCGTGGAGCACAAAAAAATGGTCAATGAACTCCTTACTGAACGTTCCGCAGAGCGACAACCAGACTTCGGTGATCTTAGGACGGGGTAGTAGGTGCAGGTACAACAATCCACTAATGAGTTGCCTTTAGGTAACCCTGACCATATTTCCCACATAAAAGGGCAGAAGCCTGAGCTTATGGAAAGAGGGCATGGTATGTTTCACCAAATCCAGCTGAACGAAACAATAATCCTCGGGACCCAACTCAGGTTCCCCCAGACGCTCCATAGGTCATCCCACCAGCCGTTCCACGAGCCACTGGGCCTGCTTATCATGTTGAAGAACCTTTCAATGCACTGGTGGTCAGATATCCTTGTCAAGATAGGAACCCCCACACAGGTTACCTGATGGCGGTTCTCATTACTCACCTCGAGGAGTTGGAAACTCGACATGTGGAAATTCTGCCTGATGGAAAGCTATATATGGCATGTTTCAATGATATTTCAGCACCCCTGGGTTTCAAAAACCCCGTATTTCCACTTTTAATGGGATGGGAGACCCGCTGCAGCATCTGGACCACATCATCTCAAGGTGTGGACCTATGCTGGGAACTCCAGCGCAGCAAGAGGCCACCAAACTCTGGTGTTCCATACATACATTGGAAGGGATTTCATTTTTCTGGTACAACCAGGTACCCATTGGGTTGGTCACCAGCTGGGAAGACCACTTTAGATAGTTTCTTTACCAGTTCATCTCTACCACCTAGAAGATGAGTATTGCAGACCTCTTCAAGTAAAAACAGAGGACTAACGAGTGTGTCACAGACATTGTCACCTGATGGAATGGTCTCACCTATTCCCTGTATATGCCACTGACTTAGGAATAACTACTGAAAATGTGTGTAGGGGAATGTAAAAACAAAATTATTACCTTCTCCCATTACTCAAAATTACCCCAAGGGATTCTGGGATTTCTTGGACAAGGCCGAGTGTCTAGAGAAAGCCTTGTAGGAGCCTAAGTAGGCACATTCGTTGCCTCCCACAATTCCCATGAGAAGAGTCTCTAAGTCTTAGCCTACCACAACAGCATAGATAGAGGCCCCTAGGAAGCTGGTGTTATTACCAGTGGAGACACCTCCACTGCCTCACCGAGGATCGCCACCTTGGGTACAACCTCTGGCCCAGCAGCACCCACCTCTGAATCGGAAGGTACCCCCACATAATGCGCCACCATTTCCTAGGTGAGATAACCAGGTTCTACCACTTCGATAGGCTCCTCCATCTCCCTAATGGTTCTACCACTTCGATCGGATCCTCCATCCCCTCATTAGGTACATGCTCTAAGAGCCCCCTTCTAGAATAAGAAAAACCAAACCTACTTATTCAATGAGGCTCAGGTCCCCGGTTATTTTCAAAGTTCCTTGGAACAAGTAATTCTACAGTTGCCTAAATGCAAGAGGCCTGAAGAGGCTAATCTCACTGATCGCCCCGACTACTACCCCTATCACTAGATCTAGGGTCACTATAACACCCCGAGATTTTATGAAAAATATTATTTTAATTACATTAATGTCTTGTGTTGTATGCTACACCAAGATTACCTTGCGCTATACGCAACACCATATTAGCTTTCAGTATACGCAACACTATTCTTAGATCGTGTTACACACAATTTTGATAATAGTTATTCTACACAGCATTGAGTATATATATATATATATTAAATGTATAAATGAAATATGGTTGGATTCTGTTATACAAAACAATGAAGTATTCTTTCACAACACGCAACCCTGACTTGGCTTGCATTACACGCAATCGTGACCTTCCTCGATAGCGTGTGTTGTACGCAATACCGGGTTTTACTAAACAACGATATATTATTATAATATTATTATGAACTAGCCTTTATGAATAGTATTAACTAAATTTTGAGTTTTATAACATTATTATTCATCTTACACATTTTCTAGAACATGGTATAAGAATAAAATAAATTTTTCGGGTAAAATAAGTATTTTTAAAAAAATGCAGTTTTGCCGCCTTTTGATGGCGCACCCACTTTAAATATAGTTTTTGAAATGTTTATAAGTTCAACTTGACAAAATAAAATTCTTCTTTGGAATCAAGAAATAAAAATTTACTTTGGATAAATTTTTCGTATTATTATGGTAACTTTCATATTTTGATGAATAGTAAAAACACGCTATATTTTAATGAAAAACAACTTTTTTCATCATAATAATTTATATGGTTAAATTATAATATTTAATGGTTTTAAAGTATAAATAGAATATATTTTTACCATTTAATATAATGTATGTCATTAGCATTGATTTTACATTGAATTCGTAGGTTAAATCAATTCAATCTTTTGCAATGTTTTAAACAAAAACCCGTTTTCATTCGACAACGGGATTAATTTTAATTTAATTTCTGCA
Source organism: Viscum album (assembly GCA_963277665.1). Classification (NCBI taxonomy): domain Eukaryota; kingdom Viridiplantae; phylum Streptophyta; class Magnoliopsida; order Santalales; family Viscaceae; genus Viscum; species Viscum album. The sequence continues at coordinate 790,761,754 of OY728138.1, read as the reverse complement.
ACTTCTTTGTATTGAATTTGAAAAAATGGATTCCATATTTTGAATCAGTGGGTCAAAATTATGTTAGTAGGCTGCTTTTTATTTTTGGGAATTATGAATAGTAATTACGGTAAATCTTATTTACCATAGTTAAAGGTAAATCGGGTAATTAAGGGTAAATATAATATTATAAAATTACCCTAACACATTACAAAATTCTATTGGATGGATAAAAGTAAACCCATATCAACTAAGGGTCGGATTAGATTCATTTTATGGACTTTTGACCATGAAAATAATTTAATTATTATTAAAACCAAAGAAAGTGACAACATGTCACTCTCTTAAATCTTATAAGTATAATAATTTTAATTTAGTGATAAACATCATAAAACTTCGAACATGAATAGTCTACTGAAATCTAATAAAATTATCTACATCATGATAATTTATTTAGAATTTTTAGGGATTAAATAATTGTCATTAATGGTGATACATTAATGATACATAAATTATTTATTAAGTAGAAAATAAGTAATATAGTTTTTATTGAAATACTAATACCCATTAAAAGGCCCACAAACCTGACCAAAACTTATTTTTAGTGTATATATACACCTTAATCATCCAATGACCTAATATATAACTGTTTTGATCCTTATAAAAGTGATTATGACACTTATATTATTTTATTTTAAATGATGTCACCTTCATAATTTAATAAATATAACAATTTAAATATTGTAATTTTAAGATTATAAATTATAGTAAAAGTATTATTGTTAAAGTTAATAGATTTATATTCATCATAGGATTTTAGTTTTAATTTTTTATGCAACAAATCAGTATATTAAATAATTATACAAAAATGTTGTAGTAATTATTTTATTAAGAGATAAACCAAATAAATGGTTTTAAAAATAATAAAATAAATATTATATGAACTATTTAATGTGATCCACTAATTTTATAGATACATATGACCTTTTATGAATCTATTAAATCTTTTAGTTAGAACATATCTTCTGTATATATTTTATTTGAATTCAAATAAATGAATAGTGTCAAAATTGACACTATTGTTATTTTATAAAAATAACATATTATAAAATTGTTTAAAAATCACAAAAATATTTAAAAATTATAAATTTAAATTTATATGGTCTATAATGTTATAAAGTAAAACATTATGGAAAATTCACAACAAATAAGTAATTATTTGTTATAATTTAAAATTTATAATTTTATTACCACAAATAAACTTAAATAGATTAAATAAGGATAAATCAAAATGATAAGGTTTAAAATAAGATACAAACATGTAGAAATTTGATTTTTTGATGATATTACAACCCTATCTCATATAATATTCGAATATGAGTCATTTTTGGAGGTTTTTAAGTGGGTTTATATTTATTATAAATTAATATTTTTAAGAATTCCAAAGGTGCCCCTCTCCTCCCTTATAAAAGGGCACCTCCTCCCTCTCCTCATCACACCAATTTGAGCCTTCAAGCTCGGCCAAAACCTGAAAAATTATATTCTTCACTTCCCTAGAAACATCCTAGAGGTTATGGTCTACTTTAAAGACCAATCTTAGTGCCCTAAGAGGAGGTTTCAATGAGGCGTATCGAAGAAGAGGTAATTTCTTCTCCCGATTCTTTCAAGCTTCTTTCTTCTTCAACTTCTTCTTCTTTAGTTGTTTCATTATAAAGTAATAACATCAGTATCACTAATATACTGATTTTTTATTATAAATATGAAACAACCCCATTTCACCTTCTATCCATCCTATGGAAAACAAAATCACCGCGCGTGCGTACGTACGGAATACCGTCTCCACGTCGTGGTGTAATCTGTTTTTCCACCAACACCTTACATGTATGGGTATAATGGTGTAAAGAATAACTATACATAGTAATTATAACATCATACTGATTCTGATATATTGTATCATCCACTCCAATTCAATTCAATAATTATGGAAACGATATCATCGCTCGTGCGTACGTACGGACTACCGTCTCCACGATGCGATGAGATTAATTCTCCATGTTAACCATTTAATAATGATTATAAAGTATATATAAGAAATAATAATGAAATATATGACATTATAAATCTACTGGATTTATGTATATATGTATGTCATCTACTTAATTCCATTCAACTCAATAAGGAAACGAAAACAGCGTTCATGCGTACGTACGACCTACCGTCTCCATGAACGGTGTATTTCTTTCCATTTATCGATCTATTATATATATGTATATTCTGAATATATATTATATATAAATCATGTTTTATATTCTGGAATTATGTAATCGTGATCTAAGTAATCATATGAATAATTACAAGTCAAAACACGGACGACAAATGCAACGATTTTACCCAAAGCACTCTTTAACATGGAATTTACAAAAGAACGGGTAATATAAAGTCATAAGTGAACCATATATGATATCATAACAATGAATATGATTCTTTAATAAGTCAATTACATTATTTAAATCATTATACAGGAGGTTCGGATACATATGAAGCATATCGGACATAAGGTAAGGGATAATTTTGCAAATCTCATTTTTATCCGAGATTGCATATTCGTAAGTATTTACTGGGGTTATTTCTGTCATCCATGTCCATGTTTTATAAAAGTGTTTTCATGTGTGTTTAAAGTACCTTTTACCCATTTTTGACTTTTACTACATGGTATGTAAGGAATCTTTCTTTTGTTTACGTTACGAGGTACTTTTTTACTTTTCCGACAAAAGTATGAGAAGAATGTTTTTTTAACTTATACGGAACGAACAGATTTTTATGGTTTTATAAAGCCTTATTTTCATGAATCTTCGTCCAAAATATTTCATTACTATTTTCAACAAAATCCTTTTATTTTAAAATTGCATGACATTTTGTGAAAAGAGAATGATTTTGAAGAAGTAAGGATATTTTCCTCAAGAATTCATTTCAAGTGTTTTATCAAAACCATTTTCCATCTAAGATGACATTATTACATATGTGTATGTTTCAAGTTTAATTTCCCTATGATTTACATGGTTTCACTTTTCTTATGATGAAATGTCCATTTGTTTTATATGGATTATGAGATGATGGGATGATGTTTATGAAACCCATTTTATTCTTTGGGTTATGATGAATGTTTTAAGTTTATTTTGTGGCACAAGTAAGAATGATTTCATTATGAGATGGGTGGAACCTATAACTCCCTCCAATGCATTGGGTAAAGATTTATATTTCATGATATAGACATGGATGGATTGGCAGGTTAAAACGGTTCAGTAAAACAGGACTGAAACGAGGAGTGAAATCGATTCAGAATGGGACTTTTTCCACTATTATGGTCTTGGTAGCAATGCCTTGGCTACTATGGAAATCATTACATGTGCTTAATGGATGCCATAATTACTTGTTTTATTCCCTTGCTATTTTATCATGGTTTATGTTCCATTATGATCTATGCCTTATGTACTTCTATGTTTTATGTCGTTGCTCAAGATTTTAATGTTTAAACATTATGTTCATGTTTTTAAGTTCCAATGTATATGGTATGTTTTATTTTATCCATGCTTAACCTTACTGAGCATTTGAGCTCACCCTTTTTATGTTTTATTTTCCCCCAGGATCAAAATAAAGTTTTTAGGTCAGGAAAAAAAAGTGGAAGATCTTTATGGGAGATGTTGAAGATCTTTCACCACGATTAGAAGATTATGTTCCAAGTTTCCAAAGACACTAAACTATTACAGTCCTTGTGTGTCTGTTTTTGTTATGTATTAAGTATTCCGCAAAAGTAATGTAATGTCCATGTACGTCAAGCTTCGGGTCTCTACAGTCACACCCTCAAATAGTTCTATGTGTCTAAATAATGTCTTCAAGACTAGGTTGATAACAAAAACGTTAGGTTAGGACCATCTCTAGAACAGGTGGCATGTGTATTCGTGAATCCAGACAACAGAAGTGACAACGGGAATGAGTGGTATCAGGTTCCCTACCACGAGTCTCAAAAGTATGATGAATGGATGGCATGTAAGGCAGTCGCCCATGTTCGTGGTATTATTCATGCATCTCTAAATCGACTTGATCCTCTAGAAGATTCCATGCCACCCATGACCACTACATCTGCATCGATGTCTTAGCCTCCATCTTCTCAAAAGAGCAAGCATTAACGACGCAATGGAAAACAATTCCCCCACCAATTCCATTGACATCCCATACTGTTGGGGACTTCATTCCCCCAGAGATTGATATTCCCCCCGGAATATTTTAAGTGGTGGAGAATTCTTCAAGTGATGATCAAGGGCTTGCTTCAGTTAACATGGTGGAGCTGATAAACCCCTACATGTTTCCTAACAATGAGGGGTGCTAGACGGATCCTCCCAAAGTCCTCAGTCATCACCATCACCGATGGAGCCAGGGATATATGGGTATTCAAAATGCCTTGGTCAATAATTCTATCTAGGATATGCATGATATCAAAACCATGTAGTAGGCCTAGTGCAAAGCTCAGAATGCGCAACCATTCCATCTGGTTTCATCAGGTCCACCTTCGCCGCCATTTGCGTTACATGATTAGGAAGAGATGCCATGACAATGCCAAGATCAGCGACGCTCTATTATGGACCAGCCAAAGTCATCTATCCCACATCTGGTAGTCACTCCATGATCTTCAAATAGTGAGTAATGGGACATTCCCAGGACCAGTCAGCCGCCGATTCAGCTGGAATGGCCCGTCATACCCCCTACCACAGAACGAACTCTTGTAAGAAGAAGTTGACACTTGGCACAGAAGTACAATATCCTTAAGTATCTTTCTAGAATTACTATGAGATTATCTATCCTTGAGGATCTTCCTCTATCAATGGATATGCATGAATACCTTTCCAAGGATTTAAGAAGCCCCCTATAGTTTGTGATTGAGGTAAGAGCTACCAAATCCTTCCAAGCTAAGGCAGATGAGCATGCTGAATGTCAAGACATTATATCATTCTATAGAGAAGATGAAGGATCTACGATACAAGGGCTCATATTCCCACTGTACATCATCGGAAAATTCAATGGAGTGGAGGTTTTTTTCTATCTTGTTGACACTGGTTCTAGGATCAACCTAATCCTGACCCAAACACTTCCAAATATGGGGTTATTCAAGAATGATCTCTACCCCCTAACCGAAAAATTCAAGGTTATGACAAGACAGAATAGATAGCAGTTAGAAAGATCCACCTAAAGACCTAGTTCGGTGGTCTGGTAGCCAGCACTAAGATCATGTTTGTCTCCTAGGACACCGCCTACAATGCATTGATGGGTAGGACATGGCTTCACCTGCATGCATTAGTCCCTTCATCGTATCACCGATTCCTTAAGTACTCCATTAATGGTCAAGTGGGTGTACTCCTAGGTGATGCATCTCCCTTTGCCTCTTGTGAAAACCACTACAAGTATTCCGACTATTACAAGAGCAAGGAAAAATAGATTCAGGCTAACGAGTTGGAATATGCTACAGATGCGATCGACTTGTGGATAAACCTGGATGATGCCTACATTTTTCTGATTGACAGATTGGAGGCCACAACCTCAAATTTGAGGAAATTACTTCTTGTTTATGAAATTAGAGGAATAACATTACCAAATATAGTGGATTCCAAAATATCACCTCATATTCCTACACAAATCAGGCTCGGGTAATCCTAGATCCCCCTACTCCTATAAGGTATTGGGATGTCTGCCCCATGGCAAGGACAATACGTCATACTTGCTCGTTTCACTAGTCTGGAAAAAATCACCTCAAGCCGATGTGCCACTATTTTTTTGATATCATCAAGATTTGACCTTTGGGATGAAGAGAATATGGGATTAGGTCGACATGATTCATCGCTATGCTTTCGGTAGCACATGAGTCCCCCAATTCAATGTCTACCACCGCTCTAGCTGGCACCAGCTTCCCATCAGGATTTATTAACTTAGAAGAATTTCCTCCCATTGAGGATCCCTTCTCCATAAGTAAAGAATAGGATTTGAAATATGCAACTCCTACATTCTAAGAGGGTGTATCCACTACAGTCGATGAATTGGTACAGGTGAACCTCAGTAGTGAGACAGATCAGAAACCCGCATTGATCGGTGACGCTATGACTATCAAAGAGAACCATTAGTACATGTAATTCCTAAATCCGCATCGTGATGTTTATTACTAGAGTTATAAAAAGGGTCCAGGACTAGATCCTCAGGTTTCTATCCACCAACTTGGTCTACCAGTGAATCATCGTGGGTTCAAACAATCACCTAGAAAGATACATCCTTCTCACTATGCCATGGTTGAGTCCAAGGTTGATAAGATCATCAGATCCAATTTCATCAAGGAGGTCCAGTACCCTAGGTGGTTAGCCAGAATCTTGCCTTTCAAAAAGAAAAATGGATAGATTAGGGTCTGTATCAACTTTCAGAAACATAACCATCATTGTCTAAAGGATGATTTTACCTTTCCTCTAATGAAACTGTTGATTGATGCCACCGCTGGGTTCCATGCTATCTCCTTCATGGATGGGTATTCCGAGTATAACCAAATTCGAAGGGCCCCTGTGAACGAAGAGTACACAACCTTCATGGCACCACAAGGTATAATTTTCTACCAGGTAATTCCCTTCAGTCTAAAGAATGTAGGTGTCGCCTATCAGCGTGTCATGCATCGCATATTTAAGCCAATCCTCGGGACATTGGTGGAATTCTACGTAGATAATCTGGTTTTCAAATCTCACCAGTGTAAGGACCATATTAAAGACCTTTCAAAAATGTTCAACTTCCTCCATTCTCGCCATATGAAGATAAACCCATTATAGTGTCCCTTCGGGGTCACCTTCAGAAAGTTTCTCAGCTTCATTGTCAGATATAGAGGCATCAACATTGATTCAGATAAGATTAAGGATGTAAGTCATATGTATCCTCTAGGAAACATTCAGGAGATGTGAGGATTTCTAGGAAACTTGGCCTACATACACCAATTATTTGTGAATTTGGACGACAAGTGTAATCCCTTTTCTCTGCTCATGAATAAAGACACTGTCTATCAGTGAGATGAGGAATGTCAAACTTCTTTCGAGGAAATCAAGAACTACCTGTTATATCCTCTAATCCAGATGCCAACCATTTCTAAAAGGCTACTTTCCCTTTATGTGACTACCCTGGAACAATCTCTTGGCACCCTTCTTGCCCACAAGAACAATGAGGGAATGATGAATAGTCTATAATATATCAGACAAATGCTCCTCGATACGGAGACCAGATAGTCCTCCATCAAGAAGAGCTACCTTGCGATGGTATTCTTAGTGCAGAAATTGCGACTTTACTTGCAGGACCATGAGGTAGAGCTAGTGTCCCATGTAGATCTGCTGAAGCATATTATAAACCACCCATTTTTAAAGGCTGTCTAGATCAATGGGCAGCAATCTTCAAGCAGTTCAACATCAGGTTTGTTCCCCAGAAGTCCATCAAAGTGACACGCATTGGCATAGTTCCTTGTTTCCCATCCAGCTCTCACAGACCAATTTCTGGATCTCGATTTCCCGATGAGGCAATCCTCTTGGTAGACCAAGCCATTCCATGTTGGAAAATTCACTTTGATGGTCCTTCCCAAATTCCTAGTAGTAGAAGACTCAATGACCCCAGACTCAACAAAGTGGGCCTCAGTATCATCTTCATCATGCTAGCACAATCCATTCTTCCATATTCATTCTTGTTGTCAGAAGGTTGTACCAACAATGAGGCAAAGTATCAGGCCCTCATTAGTGGTCTCGAGCTGGACCTCGAGATTGATGTTCCCCACTTACATGTTAAATGGGACTCCTAACTAGTTATCAAATAGATCAGTGGTGACTATTTCATCAGGCAGAAAAGGTCATACCACTTTTGGAATAAACCCTATGGATGATGGCCTAGTTCCAGTCTCGACCAGAATTTGCCCTTTTCCCTCGATCCTAGATTGGTCGAGCTGATGCCATTCCCAGCCTGGCTGCATCTATTACAGAGCCTGATTAGGATGATTTGATTATCCACATGGAACATCAGATATTTATCTCCATCTTCACTCCATACAATGATGATAGCTCGTAGGTATGCCACTTTATCATTGGTGCCTCCAAGTTAGGACCCCCAAGTCCCCCTGACATAGTGATAGAAGTGACTCCCGACTGAAGGAACCCTTTATCGAGTACCTCCAACATGGACATCTCCTGAGAGAGTGAGATGAGCACAAGCGAATCCAACGTCGCACATTACAGTTTACCCTCCAAAGTGGTCCTATCATCAGTAGATCGTCTATAGATGTTAGTTTTATGGGTTTCTCATTCATTTCATTCAAGGAGGTGAGATTTCTCAGGTCATGTAGGAAGTTCATGCCAGTTCCTACAGGTCTCATCAAAATGGGCCGAATCTGTCCCATCGGATCCAGAGATTCGGATATTTCTGGCCTGCCAGGATCCGTGACTATATCGAGCTTTCCAAGAGGTTCCATGCATTACAAATCAATTCTAACTTTGTGCATCATCCACCAGAGCCTCTCTACACTACCAAGTACTCTTGGACCTTCACCGTCTGGGGACTTGACATCATGGGACCATATCCACCTGTGACAGCTCGCCAGTGTAGGTTCATCCTAACCGCTATGGATTTATTTTCTACATGGGAAGAAGCGGTTCTACTCAAGGAGGTCAAGGCCTGTTCTATCATTGAATTTTTGAGCTCCAAAATCATATACTGATTTGGAGTAACTCATGCCTTCCTCACCGATAACAACCCCAAATTTTGGGAATCTGAGTTAAAGAAATTGTACGCGAAGTACAACATCCATTCTAACCATACCACCCAATATCATGTGTAGGAAAATGGGCAGATCGAGGTATTCAAAAAACCACTCTATAAAATCCTACAGAAAATGGTTGGTCAGAACAAGAAGGGTTGATCGGAAAAGCTCCCCAAAGAACTCTAGAACTATAGGAAAATGACTTGTAATTCCACCCAGGTGACCCCATATTCCCTAGTGTATGGGACATAGTCATTTCTGCCCATTGAGATTTAGTTTCCTTCATTACGCAAATCTATTTACAATCAGCAAGCTCCAGATAAGGTAGCTGAAGTCCGTCTGGATGAACTAGAAGTACTCGATGAGAACAGGATTTGTGCCTTGCACAATCTAGAAAGTCATAAGAACAAGATAGATATAGCTTTCAACAAGAAAGTTCACCTCCACTCTTTTTTACAAGGTGACATGGTGTTTTCCCTGAGAAAGCTGATGATACCCGATAGGAAACCACCCAAACTAAATCCCAAATAGTAAGGACCTTACATAATTCACAATTTTTACCCCAATGGTGAGTACTCCATAATTACCAGGGATGTAGAGAATATAAATCCTCCCACCAATTCCAAATTCTTCAAGAAATACTTTTCTAGAGTAAATGGTCCTACATCACCTTAAACTAATTCATCTTCAACATGACGTTAAATTATGTTATTCATCCAAGATTAAGGACATAAAACTACTCATCATTCATTATGCATGACGTTAGACTACGAGCAACAGATATACCATTATGGTCTGAGATATATGACCTTGAACTAAGATCTATTCGTACCGAATTCCTCACCGCATGACATTAAACTTCATGGAACCTTCAAGAACTATGTATGGCTTGATTCCTATCTTCATGGGATACTTAGGAACCCTCAGACACCCCATCTTAGAGTCCATCCCCCAAACTCTTCTCTTTGACTACCACCCTGGGTGTAATTCTCTTGGGGGATCCTGCATGGTTTAGTGTTAGCATATTTGGCCCCCAGTCATGTCGAGATTATGATCATCGCACCATGTGCCCATACTCATTATTCTATCCTCACACATCCTCACCAAACGATGTTAAACTGCATGGAACTTTCAGAACTACATATGACTTGATTCTCATCTTCCTAAGATATGTAGGAATTCCAGGACATTTAACCTATAGTCCCATCCCCAAACTTTAGGATCTCCCCTTGGGTTGAAACACATGGTGTGGTGCAGGATTTTGCCTTCATTCAGGTCGAGTTCATCATGACCTCACGATGTATACCCCTCATTAGAGATCTCCACATCTTTCCACGTCCTTCATGACGTTAAATTACATAGGAATATTCATGCTTCACACATCCACTTTATTTGGGTCTTCATCGTCTTTCACATCCAAAAGGACCCCTGAATGACATGGATTCTAGGACCTAGGGCTCTCCTACCATTTCGGGCTAATGTCCTTGGGGATATCGAACGACAAATTGATACAAGTCCTACGTTGAAAATATGTTCATCGGTTAACACTCATTTGTTATTCCCATTTCAGGTCACATGATGTGGATGATGCGTTTCGAACATGGTCAACATCTATCCCCTATCGTTAACACCACCTTGGTATTACCCATATATTGGGTGCAATGGTTCATTTTTCCATGCTATCCCTTCAAAAATCCATATAACTCGAGTAGGAGTTTTGATTTGGTTGGTGTTGATCGTACCTAATCTTCTTCCCCAATTTCCATACCCTTATATGTTGGGGAGATCCAGATCCCATTCCTTGTTTCCCACACCAAGCATTTCTCACGTGGGCTTAGGAGGTTTGGTAAGGAAACACCCGCATAAAGGGTCATGTATCTATGGTCAGAGCCCTATGACTTTAAACAAAGATCATTCACCATCCTCCCCGCAAGACTTTAAACTGAAAACTAGCTGGGACTTCCATTCTCAGATCCCTCAACCTTTTCAGCCCCTTGGCCCAAATTATCATTCAGAATTGTACGGTGTGGTATGGGATTATGTCCTCATTCACATCAAGCTACTTTTTCCATGCCACACATATCCCTTAAAGACACCCCTCCTTCATTCAGTGTCTTATCCGCATGACATAAAACTATGAAACATCTTCCAGAACAATGTATGCCTTGATTCCCATACTTATGGGATACATAGTACCACCCATACATTTAGTCTTCAGGTCTAGACCTGTTTCTCAAAACCTCCTCATATTTCTTACCCCTGGCCTGAGTTCATTGGGAGGAGGTATATGGTGCGGTATGGACTCCATTTCTTCATTCACACTAGGATTGTAATAGAAATTCCATGTATCTATCCCTCTTAAGATCTCTTCCTTATCCTATTCTACAATCATATTTTCAAGTTGGCTACTCTTGAGTTGGGCCCCTCGAGCCTCTTTGATAGTTCACCAATGTGCTCAGGAGCACTCTGGTTCATGACCTAGAGTGTTGGATTCTACAAAGACATTTTGTCATCCATTTTCATGCTTTATTCTCCCTTTCATATGGGATTTCATCATCTTTCACTTTTGAAAGGACCCCCGAACAACATGGATGCTTGGACCTAGGGCTCTCCTATCATTTCAGGCCAACGTCCCCGAGAATTTTGAATGGAAAATTGATACAAGTCCCATGTTATGAATATGGTCAGTGGTCATTTCTCATTTTTTGTTCCCATTTTAGGCCACATGATATGGATGCTGTGTTTTGAACATGGTCAATGGTTATCCTCCATCATTACACCACCCCCATAAAGCCCTAAATATGGGTTACATGATTCACATCCTTTTCCACTCCATCATGTCTAAGTTGAATTTCTACACTCTTGGTGCCATCCCTCAGTGTGCGTTTTCACATTAGGAGGACAAATCCACGATAAGGCATCATTAGGGGCTCCACACTAATTTCCCCTTTTTGTGTATTATATGTGTTTCAAAGACCTTCTCCATCCTTGTTTCCCACATCGAGCGTAGTTCACGTGGTCTTACGGATTTGTTCAAGGTTTGGATTTGTTTGGAAGAGTCTCGATTCTCTATGGTCTGAGATCTAAGACCATAAAACTATGATTTCTATGTTTCTTTTGTGTAAGATGTAAAGATGAATGAAACTCCTAGAACTACATAAAACTTGATTCCCATCCTCTTGGGATATGTAGGAATTCCCAGACATCTTGTCGTTGGGTCTATCTTAGGTTACACTAATTTCTTATTCTATTTAGTCTTTTGGCCCTGACTTTCATAGGATTGTGTGGTGTGGCGTGTGTGGGATAATGTCCTCATTTGCAGTGGTTTTTCAATAGTCGCACCACATACTCTCTTTATAGGAGTTATTCTCTCCTTCCATTCATCCTGTATGATGTTAAACTGCACTCTCAGAACTATGTATGGCTTAATTTCCATCCTCATGGGATATGTAGGAAAACTCAGACGTCTCATCTTCGGGTTAAACCACACATTCCCTGACCTTTTCTAGCCCCTTGGACTAAGTTTTATTTCTTGGGATTATGCATGGTGTGGGGTGGACTCAGTTTCCTCGTTCATGTCGGGGATGCTTTATCATGACATACATATTCCCCTCTAGAACCTTTCTCTTCTGTGTGCGTCCAATTCACATGACATTAAACTATACTGCCTAGCCCAACATGACTCAAAACTGTTGCATTTTTTCTACACAACATTAAAGTTCATGGGTTGGTCCTATCATACGACCCTAAACTATGACACTATCTTCTTGGCTGCACATTGAAAAATGGAACCGCATTGTGATATCCTCACTCAAGGGGACATCATGTTTGGTATTGGTTCTCCACCATGCCATTTTTCAAGGGCTACATATGACTTTATTTCTTTAGGGATTCCTAGATTCTCTATCCCATGTTCATTGCTTCACAAAAATACACACATACATCCATCCTAAAAAAAAAGACCCATCAAATGTTTCTTTTTTTGGTGCATGGGCCATACCTGCATGGTAGTATTTTCCCTGATATTGGTACCCTACCATGAAACTTATATAACTATGTACAGCTTGATTTACATCAATATGGGGTACATAGGAAATCCCACACACTATGACTTAGGCCGATCCCAACTTTCATTTTCAGTCCTTCGACCTAAAACCTCCCCAGGGAGAACATGGTGTGATATGGGTTCATATCCTCATTCACGTTGGGTTTTGTAATTACCACACCACATGTGTCCCTCCATACTTTCCATCCATGTTCTATGCTCTAAGACATTAAAACTAAGATCTCTCAGTGTCCTTTTTGCAAGACGTAAAACTGCATGACATTTCTTAGAACTATGTGTGGCTTGATTCCCATCCACATGTGATACGTAATAATTCTCAAACATTTCCTATGCGTTCCCAGCCCCAAGAATCTTCAATCCTACCCCTTGGTTTTTCCCCCCTATCCCAAACTCTTTGGGGAACATGTTGTGTGGCGATTAACTCTTGGGCTCTCATTCAGGTCACCTCTTAAGGGTCCACTATATGACCTTATGTTAGGATCTTACAACACAATGACCCTTTTCTTTGGAAAGTTATTCAACCTACTATACCTGACATGTCCTATTGGATTACATGAATGTGTTGGGGTAAAGAACCCAAAGTGTAGAGTTTTGATATGGAAATTCCCTCGTTTCATGTACTCGCTTCATGATCCCTTTATTTGGATCAACATCCTCTTCCATATCTGAGGGTACGCCCTTTACAGCATGTTCTCATGATACATTGGCTCACCTAATATCTTAGAAAAATGCTCTAGAAGTTCTTGGATGACATTTTGTGATAGTTCCGGTGTTTCGAACATGGTCAGCGGTCAACCATCATTTGTTTTTCCCCATTCCAGGCTAATGAAAAACCGATACTGTGTTTTGAACATGGTAAACAATCATCCTTTATCATCACGCCGCTATCATTGTGATCCATATCATGGTCATCAAGATTCATGTCTTTCCACTCCCATATGTTTAAGTGTAATTCCATACACTTGGTTCTTCCCCCTGCATTTATGTGTGTTAAGTAGGTGGGTCATTAACAGTGGGATGTCACTCACCTAGTGGCCCATCGCTCTAAATGTCTACATCCTTATACCTGGGAAATATTTTTGCTACTCCTTGTTTCCCACATCGAGAATGACTCACGTGGGATTAGTATTTTTGGTGGGGTGTGTAATGGTGTAGTTGTAATACACAGAATTTTCATCCCGTATGACGTTAAAATGCAATACCAGAACTACGTGTGTCTTGATTCCAATCCTGATGGGGTACGTAGGAACGCCTTCCCACATTACCTCGGGCCCAGCCTAACTTCACATTTGGTCCCTCGACCTAAAAAAAGAATTTCAACTAGGAATACGTGGTATGGTGCAGACTCCTTACGTCCTCAATCACTTTGGGTTTATAGCTACTGCATCACATACTTAATTTTTGGGATATCCCCTTTAACTCTCTATACTACCATATGACATTAAACTACACGATTCCACAGGTCCTCTATTCATGAAATTAATCTGCGGTTCTACCCTGAGCAAGTTCAGGATTCCCCATGTTAATTATGGGATGCGTCAACTTCCTCACTAAAGAGGATTTCCCCTTACCAGCGTCAGTCTATGACCACACTGTGCTTGAGAACTATGTCTGGCTTGATTCCCATCCTCATGGGATACGTAATGACACCCCAGAAATTCGCCTTAGGCCCAACCCCAAGTCCTTTAAACTATGTGCATCATCATCACCGTATGATGATAAAATACATGTATATCATCCTCATTGGTATGGCGTAACACTAGAGAGAATTCCAGGTCCTTACCAGAGAGTTTCTGTTTAGTATTAGGGATGATCTCAGATCAGACCGATGCACCCACCTAATATGTCTTCACTATAGTGGTGTAATTTAAAGAGTGTTGGACTCCATTGGAACAACACATAACTCCACCCTTCAAAATTTGTGTACCCTTTATTTGGACCCTTGTCCACTTTCATGTCTAAAGGAACCCTCTAATAGTATGGGTGCTCGGCCTATGGCACTCCTACTATCTTGGGCTAACATTCTGAAAACTTAATGATGACATTTTGAGTTAGGACTTGTGTTTCGAACATGGTTAGTGGTCAAACCTCATTTTTTATCCCCATTTCTTGCTAACTAAATAGGGATAATATGTTTTTAACGTGGTCAATAGTTATCCTTCATTGTCAATCCATCCCTACAGTGTTATAAATTTTGGGTATAGTGGTTCAAATCTTCCACTCCCCTCTCTTCGGATTGATTCTAACTCCCCTGGCATTACCCCACTCATGCACGAGAGCACATTGGGAAAATAACAATTCGACTATTTTGAGAACCTCATCCTTAGTCAGGCCTCCCATTTTCTTCCTAGGAATCTGGATTGGTTGTTCAGACCACAGATGCATGAAGCCTTTTTGGCATTTTCATGTTCGAACAGAATAACGATGCAATCATCCGTTATTTCTCACATCAGGTATGACCCACGTGAGCTTAGTGATCAATCGCTGTATATTTCATGAATATGATAGAAATATAGTAAACCAAATACAAATAACGAAACTCATGCAAGCAGTCAAAAAAAGTAAACAGAGCATGAAAGAATGTTTATGAGTTTATAGGCATTACAACACCCAAGGGTTGACCCCTCCCATGGATGATTTGAAATCTTCAATAGAGAATTCTAGCTCCACCACTCTCTGGCTTGTGGAGTCTAGGATCCAGTGTTACCTTTTTATCTCCCGCTCCTCCTCAGATTCAATGGGGTGTAGTTCATTAGCTATGATCTGGAACACTCCTCATAGGTTTGGATGATATCCATCTCCTTAGAGGCTCACTTCATCCATTATTTATCCTCCTCCAGCTGGGCCATTAGGCACAACAAAAGCTCTAATTGTGTGTTGAGGAGAACAGAGTACTCATTCACTCATGCCCGCAACTACTGAATCTCACTTTAGGACTCCTAGAGCCTCTTTATGTTCACCGATTTCCTCCATTTCCAACCCACACCAAGGCCATGATCATGCTCTGGAATCATCTCCTACATGATGTTTCAGATCCACTTCCATGATAGGTGAGGGACAATCTTGTTATCTTCTTCATTAGAAGCCGTTTTTTCCCGGTCCGTGGGGTTGGTAGGTTCATATGCAGGGAACGCCTCCAGGAACTCATTAATAAGGTCTTCATCTGTTGTCTGGTCAGGTAGGTTATGACCCATGCCATCTGATTGATCCCTATTGTTGGATTCCACCTCAATGATTTTAGGATCGGTCCTACTGATGGTCCCACCTGCGATCAGGAGAATTTCATTTTGGTCAGTTTGGGAATCTTGCTCCATGACCACTGGCATTCCCCTAGGAAAGGCAATGCAAGGAGCTCTAAACCACCTCACCAAGGTAGCCCGCGCAATTTGATGAACTATTCATACAAAAAAGTGCATAGACATTAGTTAACCTAATCAACAATGGATAGTTAAAAATTCCCTAAAGGAAAGTTACAGTGATCGAACATTCAGTCTCTCTCCTGATATCTTGCCTTTGGTACCCCGAGGCATGGCCACCCCCCGTATATGGTCAGGAAGTATGAAGGATATAGGAGGAACATCCTCGGTGTTGTGGACCTACTGGACATTATAATCACCATATCCGCAGGTGAAAATCCCAAAATCCCCACAATTGCATCCACTGTTATGGCAACCCTGCTTTCTATTACAACTTAAACATGCTTTATTACATATAACTTCACTTGATACAACAAAGAATATTGAGAGGTTTAGTGTATTTGGGGCTTAGGATCATTACATAAAAACTTTAAACTTGAAATACAACATCTTTATTGAAAACTTCCTTTACATGACCACTACATTCTTTCGTACTTAGCATTGCATGGGATAACCTGAGGACATGGATAAGAAAAGGGTGAGCTATAAAGCCCAGTAAGGGAGTACACAATGAATAACATGAGGAGTTAAATACATGTTAGGCAATAGGAATATCAATAGAGCATAAGAGTAACATGAACATAAAGGCATGATAAAGCATGATAATCATAACATGGAAATGTGGCAACAACACTTAACATTGAATTAGCATGAGCCAAGGCTCATTGCACATGGAGCATGAGTAAACCCTAATTGCAATTGAAGCACGAGTAAACCCTCGTTGCACTTGAATTAGAATGAGTCAACACTCATTTCACATGACGTATCATGATACTATACTTTACCCAATGCATTGGAGCGCTATCAGGGCGCACCCTTCTTAATCATTTCATTTCATGCATAAGTGTGCCACATGGATCATAAAACATGGATTCATAAAACATAATCATTTATTACACGATAAAGGAATGTGGAATTCATTCATGAACTTTACAATCAATAAGTAAATGTGCATAAAGGTGAATACCCTTGATGGAGAAATGGGCATGATATTCACTACACAAAGACATTGGCTTAGAAAATCGGTGCGATTTCGGCAGCGTAACAGCGTGACATAAGAATTCATAAAAAAAGGTTGATGAGAGAGAAAGGGGTTCCTCATAATATTTATATGTAATGGAAAGTAAGGAGGTAATATATATACATGTACCAACAATCGAAAATGAATTTAGATTCATGATACAAAAGTATTGCTTGAATGTAAAAGAAGAGAGAGAAGTTCCTTTCGGAATTTCGGCATAGTAACGAGTGTACATGGGAGACATTTAATGAGAGAGAAAGGGTTCTCCCATAATTCAAAAAATAAGAGGTAAGTATGGGGGAGGTGCGAAACCATACCCAAACATTCATAATTGAAATAAAAAGGGCAATACAACTTAAAGAAAATTGACAAAAATGAGAAAGGAAGAAAAAACCCTTACTTGGAAGTGTGCTTCCAAAGGCTAGAGAGAGGCTTACGAGAGGCTTCTTGGGAGCTTGGGGCACCTTGATAGGATTCTAGAGAGATTAGGTCAGAGGTTGGACGAACTCCAAGGGCTTTGAGTGAGGAGGAAGTGGGAGCTTGGGTGGGTTTATATATGAAAGGTGAGAGAATTCTTTATTATTTAGGTTTGGGACCCCTTATATTAAAATAATCCAAACCACAATCCATCCCATGGTATTTGCCCATGGTTTCTGGAAAAGGAAAGAGGAAAACAATATTTTACAAGGCCAATGTCCGAACTTATTAAAAAATTAGGGTTTCTTATGTGGAGGTGAGTCACACTCCCATGGAAATTAATTTAAAAAGGCAAAGTGTTGAATAAGTCTTGAGGGCTCCATTAATTCTTTGAAAAGTAAGTAAAACAAACCCAAAACCTCATTATTTTAATGATAAAACACATATTGTCCGAACATAAGGATTATGGTATTTTATTACATCACCATTGGGTCACTATGATGTCATAAAACACATTATATATTAAAATGGTATTTAATTTTTACCCAAAAATTCGACTGTCTCAGAAAATTATGAAAAATTCACCGTTGGATAATTTTGAAGTCCTGATTCCAAAAATAATATTTATTTTATCTAAATAATTTTCTAAATATGTGAATTTTCACTTTTAAAACAAAAACCGACATTTATAAAAAATTCACGGGTTTTGACAGAAATGGCTTTCAATCCTTAATAAAAATTTTAATTGCATTCATAAAATTATAAGATCATTTATATTTAATAAAAATTAATTTAATATTAATAATAATATTTTGTTAAAATATTATTTAATTAAAAACACTTTTAATTTAATAAAATATAATTCTTAATTAAATAATAACTAAAAACACCATTTGTACTTTAAAAACTAATTACAATGTATCAAAAATGACTAGAAATTATATTTATTATTATATAAAAAAATAATGTACATGAACATGGTGCTACTTATTTGTTACAGAAGCCCTTAAAATAGCCGCATAAGACCTAAGGGTAAGGTGTGCGATGGTGACATACTCTTGGGGCGACTCGGATAACATCGCTCGAGTGGTAATCTCTATAAACTTCCACTTTTCCCATAGACGGTCCCGTTCAAGCTTGACATAATGATGCTCAGCTTGGGCTTGGTCAAGGGAGAATCCCAAAGATGCCACCTCTTTTCTGAGCTCCGACAAATGGGCTTCGTAAGGGTCAATTCTACTGGATGAGGCCATCACTTCCTTTGTCTGAGTAGAAATGGGTTCGTTAAAGCCTTATATTTATACTACTCAGATGATCACTGTTCAATGACTATAAAAGTAATGGCCACAAATCTTAACGTAAAACTGAAGAAGTTGACATCTTATAAAAACAATTTTCATGAAGAAACATTTAACTGGATCAAGAGGTATTTTCCATTAATGAAACTTTGGGTCGTTACAACTATTGATTGGGAGTGGTTTTTTCATATGAGGCCCTCTTTTACAGGTCAGATATTAGTTTAGAAGTATTAAATAATTTGGATGAATACTACATGGAATTGGTTTAGGTTCTTACCTTAAGGGCCTCTGCAAACCCTTCCACCTTCGGGTATGAGTTTCTGACCTCACCCTTCTCCAGAGGGATCGCTCCACCAACCTCCCCCCAAGGAGGAATTGTTTGATTCTTTTGTTAGAGGAATTCACTATCTCAAATTGGTGGACGACAACTACAGAGGGCCCGTTCAATCAATTAATACCTTCACTCAATCTATCATTGGATTTAGAGCACCCCGAGAGTGTATAGAGTCCTCCATATCGGTGAGGTACTACTCCTCCTCTTCTTGGGATACCACAAAGTCGGGCCAAACATGACCAATCCCCGACAAATCCATACCGAGATAATTCAGATGCTTCCAAATCTCGTATGGGTTAATGAATTATCTTTTGACATACCATATGTCCCAAAACTCCAGGAATACATCGTTCTCAGGCATGTTTATGTGGAGCAACTACTTCCCTAGAGCCTGGGTGGGTATCCTACGGAATCCCTAGGGTGGCCTCCTCTCCAGACAACTTTACTCCTCTGGGACCATTGGGTCTGCTACAGTCGCTTGCCTCTCAATTGGTGTACGTCTCACCGCCACTCCAGCCCCACCACCACGGGATGTCCTTGGCACATTCTAGCCCCGACCTCAATGTTGAGGGGGGACCTCATCACTGGAACTGATGGTCTGCTATTTCAGCATTTCCCCTGGGTAGGTTGCCTCCCAACTCTTAGTGTATTCCTTCCCCAGAACATAGACAACTATGGGCAGAGGCATCTCGTTTGGAATCTTCCGATACTTCTGTGTGAACATGAGCCACATTTTCCTCATCACACATGGGTGATCCTCGTGGAACATTCCCAAGTAAACCTTTGGGGTGATCCTCTGTATGCACTGGAATTGCCTCGCGAAATGGTGCGGGGTGTACAACTCGTAGAGAGGCTTGCAGTCGAACCACGCCACCAAGAATCCACCCCCGAGAAGCCAAGAGGTAGGACTGATGCTCTTCCATTCCCTGGACATCATTAGTGAACACACCTGTTGGCACTGGGAACAGGTGGAAGTTGAACTCATCCACCTTACAGTCCCAATTCAACACCAGTGGTAGGGTAATCTTGGTTGGTAAACTCCCAATCACATTCAAAATGGCTAGTCTGAAGTCCGACCCTAGAGGAGAAATAAGTTTTGGATATTTATACACACCCCTGATATGCACCGCTATCCACCTGTATAGAAGATGGAATGACCCTCATACCCTCTGTGGATTCTTCCCTTCGCTTATTTTCCACAACACCTTATATATCTTGACGAGCATCAGGATTCCTAGGTTTACCCGCTCCCCTATTTCCAATGCAGACACCATGATGAATGTGCTCGGCCTCACCCATGTTTTTGTATCTTATGGGCAGAATCTAGCTGGATATAAGTGTTGAGATGAATGAATCCAACCTAACAAATGGTTTCTTCTCAGTTCTAACACTGAATATCCATGCCTTACATTGTATTTCTTCCAATAGTCTCCAATATGAGTGATACTTTCCACACTGAACCCATTTCTGGTAGGTCTGAGGCCTCATGGGAAACAATCCATCTTCAAAAGAATTCATGGATTACTTGATCCACTACTAAAAGTGTACATCCCTCATTGACTGCTTGTCCTACATCAACACTAGGTCCATAAATACCTTTTCTAGTAGTGACATATGATCCGGGTCCTCCCATGTATTCGCTGCGGGGAGGAACTCATCGTACATCTCCCCTAGTATCGAAACCCTTGAGATTTGGTGCAAGTCCCAAAAGGTTTATTCCAACCTCCCCATAGTGAAGATGGAAGGTATTGGTCCTCAATGACCGCCTACTCAGCAACTCTAGCATTAACTGCTTTGGCTGGAAGAAGTGAAATTGGAAATCCCAGACCGCCTCATACTGGCCCACTCACCTCAGCTCTACCCTAAACTCCTCACACGAGGCACATACCCAGTAGGCCCATGGCCAGTCATCCCTAAAATTTCATCCCAAGCACAGGTCCCACTCATCATTCCACTGCTTCTCTGAGTTCCCCAAGGACACCTTCAGAATAGTGTAGTACTACAGAGGAGATACCTCTGGTTGCAATGACTTCCCATCGATGTGGTTAATATGGTTTTATAAGAAATCAATGTTGACGGGTGTGAAGTTCTCCCATGTATGGCCGTCAGCCACCCTGAATCACTAGCGCTAGCACGACATACCCTAGAATCAGTAAGATGGATCGTCCCTACTCACTTCAAGAATGAAGATGTCGTCCCTCAGACTAGATCCATATAGAGGCAACTTATTTCACCAAGGATAGTTCTTCTGAATCTTCGACAGGATCTCCACCAGGGACTCATGGTCTTAATGGCTCCGCACAAACTCCCCAATGCCCAGGTTATTCACCATTTTTTCCCTCCAGGTTTCATCAGCAAGGACCCCCTAGGAAGCTTCTTGATAATCCATTCAATCTTCAAGGTTTTTCTAAATTTTTTCCTAGATCATGAAGCTCAATCACGGAGCTCGATCTCAAAGCTGAATCACAATGATCAATCATGGAGACAGGTCACAGTGCCCTGCCACATGCCTCATAGACACAAGACACTGAGCTTACACTCGCAGAGCTCTACGACTCACTGTGCGCTACCGAGCATGAAGGCTCGATTTCCAAAGGGAGATCTTAGAGCGTGCATAGATTTTAAAATAAAGATCTCAAGAATGAAAACGCAAAGATGAGAAAGGAAAAAATAGATTTTATCCTCCCCTATTTATAGGTGATGACCCACTTTGATTTGCAAAGCATCTGGCCACAGTGAGCTTCGCGGTGTTCTCAATCCGTGTGTCGCCTCTCCGCATCGTGACCCTACTTCATGATCATTCATTGAAATCGGCCTAAATATTTTGGTGATTGAACCTCAGACCTAGACAATAATTTCTCCTCAGCTCCAAGTCTTGGGGGGGGGGTGGTGCATTTGTTGGTGCCAATATATGTGCAGAGGAAAATGACACAAATAGAAAATCTATTCCAAAGAGGCTACCACAAAAAGTCCATTCACAAAGCCCCTTAGCACCACGTCATTCGTGAATCCCCACATCACCACAGAAGGCACGAAGCCAAAGCCCCCATTGTAGTCACTGTAAATTAAAGAGGTGAGAGGATCCACAGTTACAACGCAATTGACCGGGAGTTTTACACCATGGAGGGAGAAGAATTGACCTCCGCAAGATTGTCGAACTTGAGAGAAGCCTCCATGAGAATCACTAATGTCTATTTGTTATTCGCATAGCCACACTAAAGTGGACCCCTTAGAGGATCACTCCACAACACCACCACGCCACGACATTGTTGATGCCTTCCCTTCCCCAAGGGTGGGTAGGTATTAGTCATGTAAGTCTTAGGGGTACGGAGTGAGCCTAAATTGTCTGATATGTAGGACATTAAACTTCCCAACACCATCATCCTCAGAACGTGATGTTAAACTGTGGCCTCACCCCGTGAAATATTCACAGGGTTCCCCATCTCGGACATTCTCCACACCCGCTCATCTCCATGGGAGTGAGATATTCATCACATATAATGAAATCCTTTTTGATGGAGTGATGTCTCTCCATGGGGAAGGGAAACCATCTTTGTCTAAACCCCTATCCTTTCTTGCAGGAGGCAACATCCATGCTCCTCCTCTCTTCTTCTGTTCCAAAGACTATAAGAGAGATAGTCACATGGACCTTCATTACGTTGTGCCTCCCCCTCTAGGATTTGTCTCAATGGGGCCTCCATCCTAGAGTAAGTCCCAATATCCATATCCCTGGACCGCTAACCACCCATAAGACCCTGTTTCCACTTTGGGCCACTAACCATGTGTAAGACCCACTCCGCTTCCTACGGATTCACCTTTATCAACGTGATCATCAGGTCTTGAATGTATCTTGT
This sequence comes from Viscum album, assembly GCA_963277665.1. Taxonomy (NCBI): domain Eukaryota; kingdom Viridiplantae; phylum Streptophyta; class Magnoliopsida; order Santalales; family Viscaceae; genus Viscum; species Viscum album. The sequence goes on along the minus strand of OY728138.1, from coordinate 790,738,557 downwards.
TTCTCACCCAGAGCACAACTCACGTGGTCTTAGAGTAAGCATTGACCATGAAATCCTTCCTGGGATGCCTTAGCATGTAATCCCTAAATCCATTCTGAACTACATGAAATTTGATCCTTATCTCTTAGGCAAGATACATAGGAAGTGTACCTGAGGTTCAAGTCTAACACCTACTTGCCCCGACCACTTCAGGTTGGTTCAAATTCATTCCACAAGACATTAAACTATATCCCTATTTCCAATCTATGTTGACTTTGATCCTCATCTCTTAGGAAAGGTACGTTGGAAGCCTCCATAAGGTTCAATCCTGAATCCTACTTGTCCTGACCCCTTCACATCAGTTCACCTTCGTCCCACATGATGTAAGACTATATCCTTCACCCCGAACTCGATGGAATTTGATATAAATATCCTAGGTAAGGTATTTAGGAATCCTCCTTGAGGTTCAATCCCATTACCCATTGATCTCGACCATCTTCACATCGGTTCATCCTTGTCCTGCATGAATGTTAAACTATATTCCCCTTTTCATACCGCATGATGTTAAACTATACCCATTATAACTATGCTGGTTTTGATCCTTGTATCCTAGACAAGGTACATAGGAAGACTCCCTAAGGTCCAATCCCAATCGACGGTAAGCTATTGTGATTACCTATCGATGGTAAGACATTGTGATTCCCAACCATTGGTAAGCCATTGAAACCTCAACAAACGGTAAGCCGTTGGAATTACAATTGATGATAAGATGTTAGAACCCTAGTAAAAACTAAACTATTATCAAACCCAACTAATGGTAAGCCACTGGAACCTCAACCAGTGATAATCCATTGTAGTATGAAATTTACGATAATCCGTTGTTATCCCCATTGTTGGGATCCACATATCTAGTCCACCCCCTTAGTGTCAAACCAACCCGGGCTGCTAACCACACGTAAGCCCCAGTATATTGTTGGGTAGTTGTATTATGTGCCCACCCTGATTATATACCCCCATATTGAACTACATGGACTTTGATTCCATGACACAGGGATATATAGGAAACCTTCCTAAGGTTCAACCCCTTCACTCATGTCCCATCATGGTCTCTCACTCAGGCGTATGTGTTTCAAGAAGGTCATGCCCCGACCTGGATGTTATACTTCCTCCAGGTCCCATCCATGTGTCCATTATCACGGGACACCTCCGGAAGTGTCCCATAACTACACCGAACTACGTGGAATTTGATTCCCTACCACAGGGATACGTAGGAATTATATTCGAGGCTCAAGCCTATAATCACCATCGTCCTCAAGTCAGTTCTATCTCATTCTCCATCCACTCTCAACCATCCATATCCATCCTGATTCGTACCCGATATGCCACATCCCAGTGAGATCATGTCACCAACTTAATCACTGATCCTAGAAGTAATTGGGTAACTGACCCCGCATTAGCCCCAACATCAATTTTTCATCCCACAGCTACACCCATATGATACGCTCCCGTCAGTGTTCAGATCAGTCTAATCTATGTCCTCTATATGTTAAACTCATGACATACCATGTGTTAGACTTGGGAAGTTGAGGAAAAACTTAGAGACATGCCTATGGCATATAGTTCCCCCCAATTCAAGTGGGATGCCATGAGATTCCACTCCCTAGAGAAGCCCTATCATAAGGGGAAGAAACCCATATGCATCAGTGTTCTATCATCCATACATGCCAGCAATGTCCAATGTTAATACTCCCTAGATTGAAGGTTTCTACCCTAACTGGACCCCTTGGAATGTCCTAGTAGGAGCAGTGTAATTAACCAGTGTTCATGAAGATATGGCACTGGGCAGAGTTTCACGAACAACATCTTAAGTCTATGAGGGAGACCCGGACTAGGAAAAATGTTCCAAGGTGGAATCCATGGAAGGAAGAATCGAAATCCCATCATCCCATTTCGATCAAGGAGAAAACATCCCTGAATAAGAGACAAATGTCACCTGCCTTTGGAAAGCAGAAATTCTGGGTAACAGACTAGCACGTCCTCCATAGATGGATTCAGGACATGATAAAAGGGTTGGAAACAGTGCTCTTTATTTAATAATTGAGTGGTTTGTTTGTCCTTATTAGTTATATGCCCTTATTTCATTATTCGTATGATCCTAAGTATTGAAATATAATTTTATTTGAGATTTTTATATAACCACGGATGTCTGTTATTGATCATTAGACAAAAAATCTTGACCAATGATTTTTAAACCAGGTTTTTTGTCTATTTTATCCCAATTTATCTTTTTATTCTTCATCAGTGGGATCCCTGCAATCCTGGTTCTTCTTTTCCAGGAGGTACCGAGTTCGACAGGGCCCCTAGATCTACAACATTTCAACAAATGTGAACATTTTTATGAAACAATAATAGATCTGGGATCATGGTGAGGTAGGGTTGTTTGATCTGGTGGTTAAACATCAATATATTGTTGAATGAAGGCGTAATGGCTTGCATAACATGAAAAAAAATCCTCCCAATGAATTGGAGATGATTATTGGAAATCGATGAGTAGCGAGTAGGATCCATATCCATATCTAATGATTTTGGATGGAATCAATGTGGACAATATGGTGGTGTGGCCTGATTTGAGGCATAAAGAGTAGATCTGGAGATCTGAAGATTCTGCAAAAACTTGACTACACAGTGAGTTCATAGATAAAAAAATGATGTGTAGCCCCTTTTAAATGACAACAAGGGATTTGGAAACCCATAAGGACAACATGATGTGTACTTCTCTCAACACATCGTGTACCTCCTCATCTGTGTGAGTGAGTTGGGTGATGGATCACATGGAAGGGCACATGCCAGGTTCCTAGTACACTGACACGTCCATGTCACATGGGAGACATCCAATGTGTCCTCACATGATGTGTGTGATAGTACACGGATATGGGGTCCGATTACAAGGACATGGACGATAACACACAAATGAGTCCCAGGATGGGTTGAACACGTAGTGTAGTACACACACATGGAATGTACGCCCACACAGTCAAAAGCCATGTTCCATCTAGGGACATGAACTAATGGAAGAGTGGGACCACACATCATGTGGGTCCCCTAAGATGTATTGTACCCTTTGATATCTTATAATCAAAATTATATCACACATATCTTGTTTGTTTGAACTTTGATTTTGGTTTGTGAGTATCCAATATTGAGTGTTTTTCTATGTATAATTTGATTCATCCCTCAATTGTGGATTTCGAGATATAATGTTAAATATTCTAGAAATAATATCTTCTAATGAGACCCTAATGATGGTAGTGATCATACATGATAACTAGATACTTACTCCCAAGTGGAAATCTTCATTTGGGAAGGTTATGGGTCCTCAGTGGATTCTAGAGTGGAACCCTCTAGTTGGGATGTGAATGAGTTCTCTAAAGACCCCTGAGTAGAACCCTTTAGCTGGGTTGGGTATGGGTCCTTGAATTCCTTAGTGGAGCCCTCCTGTGGTATTAAGTCATGGGTCCTCATTGACATTGGGTGGAACCCTCCATCTAGGTTGGGAATGGGTCATCGAACATCAGAGTGGAACCCTCTCGTTGTGCTGGGCATGGGTCCTTGACCATTGGGGTAGAACCCTCTTACTGGGCAGGGCATGGGTCCTCCACTAACTATAAAAGTGTAACCCTCCTATTGTACTAAGGAACGAGCTTTCTATCTAGAAATTGTGGTCCCCTAATAGTGAATCATAGTGACAAGACATGGTATGATGTATCTTTGGTCTTGCAAGAAAGAGGACCACTTTCCCCCTAGAGACATGTTTTTGTGATGTGATCAAAACCATACAGGTGAGTTCATACTGCTCAAAGTGGATAGTATCATTGTATGGTGATTGAGTTCCCTAGAATTTTATGTTCAGGGAAGATGTGTGGGATTTTGGGAATCATTGTTGGACTTTTGGAACCATTGGAAACTATTATTCTTGGGATGAGTTATTATATGGAGATCTCCTTAGTCACTAATTTGGGATTCTTTCAATTTATTATATATATATATATATATACTTTTACTGTATCCACTCCTTGTATTTGGATACTCTCCTTCCAAGATAGGCGATGATGCATGAGGTCTTCCACTTACTTTCCATGTCTTGCTTCTCATGGTTGGATGAGTCTACTCTCCTACTATAGGTGGTGAAGGATCGATGGGTAGTTTATTTACTCACCATGTGTAGACCCTTATGCTTGGATGATATTACTTTAAATATTATTGGATATAACTTTACTCTATCATTGTACCTTATGAATGTGATCTTTTTCTCTTCTATTGTATCTCTTACTACTCTTCCTCAGCTTTTAGGATGTCTTACTGGGTGTGTTTATATTGACCTTTCAATGGGGTTTACCCACATTTGTTGTATCTTATGTAGAATATAGAAAGTTTGATCATGAATACAAAGGATCTTATGGATAATGGGTTCTTAGACCACATACGACGGTCATTTATTAGAATTCAAGGGATGGTCCCTGTCATTTTTTTTTCATTTTTCTATATGGTTGGGACACATTTCTAGTTGGGCATGTAGTTTTACCCTTTACTTTTTAGTTTACACAATCGTATGTTTGTATTGTATAAAGGTTCATGCATCTTTGGTTTATTTTATTATAGTGTTGAAACTTTTATCATTTCCATTTTCACTTTTTCATTGAGTTGGTTGTGTGTGTGTATAGGTACTTAAGCAAAGGCCTCCTTGAGTTAGTTTTTCCTTTGGTGTTAGTTTCCACCCCTGGCATATGGAGGCGGGCTTGGGCTAGTTTCATTTCGATCTTTAGTATAGGAAGGGTTGTGGAATAAAAGGATTATTTATGCTATCATAAATATCTTTATGGTTATATTATAATATAATAAAATTCTTTAAAAAATTACACAAGATGTTAAAAAGAATTCAACTAAAACTGAGAGTAAGGTAATGGATTTTCAGCACACTTTTTACATATGTGAGATAGGTGTCATGTTCACAACTAATTTCTTTTTTGTGGTATATATACTACCCCTATATCATTTAATATCATGAATAAATGATAAATCAATATATTTTAAGCCTCACTGTGAATTATCTCATCCAAAGTGTTTTGAATTTAAAATTACAATGTGGTAAAAGTTATACATCCAATTTCACTTTCTTTTGTGATTGTTAAATTTCTCTTGAAACAATCACATTATTATAATATTTTTTATTATAAATTACATTTATATTAAATATCCATATTCTTGTATGATGGATATGATAATTTCCTAAACAATATTTCATTTTTACATATCTTTTCTTTGAATTGTTTTTTATTAATTGGAGAAATGTTGATAAATTTGTATCACTTACACAATATAGATATTTTATAAGGTACATTGTTTATCTAAGACCCCAAACATTTTATGGTATGCTTCCCTTAAATATATTCTATTCATAGCCTATATTTCATAAAGCATTGTGTTCCTTTGAAACAAAACTTGGTTATTTAGGCGATAGTTATAACCTACCCATTAAACTTAACTTTTCCAATTTTGGGTTTTAAATTTTGAAAAACGGACATTCACAGTTGCTATCAGGATGATATTTAGAGTCTCATAGAATTAAGTTAAATTTAGGGGAATAGTAACCTACCCTTATGAATAGTAACCTACCCTTATGAATAGTAACCTAACCTTATAAATAGTAACTTACCCTTATGAATAGTAATATGACTCTTATGAATGGTATTTATACCCATGAAAGTATAAATAAATTTAGGCACCTTAAAAATGAAGATGAATATTTTAGGTGTTTTTATTTTTTGATTAAATAATGATTTAAATTAAAAATTAAATTTATCCCATTTAGAAAATTATTTTTGAAAAATGGAGTTCATTTTTTGATTCTAAACGTCAAAATATTGTTACGGTGTATTTTTGTAATTTTTTCGAAATATTTGAATTTTTGGGGAATAGTAAAATACATTAAATTACAGTACAAATACATTATAAATTAAATTAACAACTCCTAGCATAATGAGTGATGTAAGCACCCAAATCTCAAAATAACAAGATGTAACATCCCACATAAATAAATAAATAATACATTTTCATTTTTATTAATATTTGTAAATTAAATAATAATTTTACTTTAAAGGGGTTGCTATTTTCGATGGCGTACCCGATATGCAACAACGAGTTTCTTTGAAATCTTACGTTGCACACTAATGTTTTAATATTATTATTTTAAATGGTAGTTAACTTCTAGCCGTTTTAATGGAGGGAATGAATAGAAATAACTACAATAATATTATACATGTTTTTTAAATGTTTTTACATTTATAAAATAAAATTTAGAGGCTTAAAATGTGAATGAATCTAATTTTAAGCATAAATACTCTAATATTCTTTAAAAGATCGATTTATCACCTTTTGATGGAGAAACCTATTTAAATATAGTTTTGTTAACTTTATATGTTCTATTTGACAAAATAAAATTCTTTTTTAGATTTGGGACATCAAAATTATTTTGGGTAAATTTTTGGTATTTTTATGAATAGTAAAAAAATAATGTATTTTAATTCAAAAGTGGGTTTTAATATAATTTATTTATATTTTTAGATTATCTTTTTAATTGTTTTTAAAGTGTAATTAGATTATATTTTTACCAATTAATCCAATGTTGTTCATTAGAATTAATTTCACTTTGAAATTGGACATAAACGAGTGTCAATCTTTTGATAGTTATTGTTTCTTAAAAACACGCTATTTGTTTTGACAATGAGAATTAATTTTAAATTAAATAATGAAAATTCTATGTTTTGAATTTGGTGAAATAGAAATCATTTTGAATTTGGAATATCAAATATAGCTTAGGCTATTTATTTTTGTATTTTTCAAAAAAACATCAATTTTTGATGAATAGTGAAACCACTTAGTAGTAGTTAAAAAACTGACATTTTCATTTAAATGAAATTTACTGATTCTGTGAATTGACTTTCAGAAATAAGAAATACATGGTTTTTATTAGTAAGTAAAATGTAGTTTAATAAGATGAAAATAATTTTTTTTGTGAATAATAACTTTTGACTTTTATTTACCACGATTAAAGGTAAATAAAGTAATTCAAGGTAAAAAGAATATTATAAGAATACCAAATTACCTTAACACTTGTTCTAACCTTATTGTTTGAGTAATTTACGACCTTGGTCATCTTTTGGGTGATTTTGAGACCCCATAGAGCCACTTAAGAGTGATAATGACACTTTATTTTAAATAACTTAAAGTAAAGACCAAAATGACATAAACAAATATATTTTTATAAATTAATTTTTACATGGGGTTATATAAGTCATATTTTCTACTATAAATATAAATGGGAAATCTAAAAATGTTTCCTACATCATGGTATTTTTTTTATAAATTTTAAACATCAAATAAATTAAATTATTTATGACACAATAATGATGCAGTATTTACCTCATTAATAAATGATTAAAATAAATAAGATTATAAATATTAAAACAATATCCAAAACCTAAAAAATTATTATTGGATGATTTTATTTCGACCTTTAGTCATATTATATTAGACTTTAATAAGTCTTGGACCTTTAGAAACTGAATATCATTATATAATAAAATAATATTTTCCCACTTTCTTAAAGAGCCCCTCCTCCACCTTATAAAAATCCCTCAATTATAACTCATTCCTCACACCTCTCAATCCCATTGGCTCATCCAAAACCTGACCAAATAATCTCTCAATATCTCTATCTTCCACCTAGAAGCCTTACATTAGGAAGAAGTCACTTCAAAAAGTCCTTTTGGTACAAACCAAAGGGAGTAACCCAAATTAAAGGTAACCGTTTCTCTTAACTTCTTTTATTTTATTTTACCTTTCCAACCCATAAACAATTTTTATTACTTTATTTTATAACAATACCAGTATCCTAAATATACTAGTATTTTTTTATGAGAAATAATCGAACTACACTTACACAGACCTCTTTCTAATGGGTGAAGAACATACTGTTTCTGTGGATGGAAAACTAACGCCTCACGAAACGATGATTGTTCGATTATCTCCTACCGCCTCTCATGGTGGCTATTAAGATGGAAATATATTTTTATATGATACATATTTTGTCTATGTTTTCTTTATTCTTCCATGTTTTACATTTATATCCTACCTTTATGGTTTCCGTAATGGGTAAACATGATAATTTCATTTGACCAAGTGCGGACTACCTCCCCCTCAAAGTGATATGAATCGTTAATACCATATGTGGGATGTATAAAGGATGGATTAATTGATAATATATATGATATTATACTGGAATTATAATATACCTATGTATCATTATGTTTTCATTCCATTAAAATATGAAATATAAATGAAATTAGCGTTCATGCGTACGTACGGCTTACCGTCTCCATGAACGGTGCATTTCATTTACTATATCCAAAAGATATGTGCTATTTTAAATACACATATATTCTGGATATATTTGATATATATAATATCTAAATAATGAATATCATTCTGGAGATAATCGACTATTGACCACATGGAAAACTTGTAAATATAAGGTGTTCATTGTTTACACATGTACCAAATATCGACAAAACGACCATTATTAACCTAAATGATTGCATAATGTTTATAACATGGTAATAAGTGATATAAAAGGAATAATAAACTGGAAAAATGTTCTTAATAAAGTATAAATTAACTTTAGTTTATTATTCAGAAGATTAAAGGACAAATAGGTCAAGTTGGACAGGAGGTAAGGGACTTGGTCTCAATATCCTTTCATTGAGGCATATTTTGTTTTATACACGACTTTCTTTTATATGGTGTATAAGAACCTTTGATTTTCATTTCATTCAAATGGAATCCTTTTCTAAGAGGTATTTTACCAAATGAAAAAAAAAGAATGTTTCTTTTTAATGTAAGCGGTGAGAACGACCTTTCCGCTGCCACGGGTATTATTTGATATTTGGCTTCCTTAACAAGCTGTAATGTTGTTAAAAGGAAAATAAATAACATATATTCTTTTATGTATTTCGGTATTGAAAATGGTTTTGATAATAGATTTTTTATGTTAGTATATTTGAATGATATATTGTAATTGAAATGTGGAAATTTTATCTTTCCTTTATGTTTGTTTCATATGTTATGAATATGTTATGGTTCTTGGGAATTGTTTATGTATACAGGTGGTTTCGTGATAAACCTAGGGTGGTTGAGCTCGAGATATCTCTCCAATGCATTGGGTAATGTGATAGAGGTAAACGTGAATGTTTCTCTTAATATATTTAGGGAATATACTATGATGGGTATTCCAAATGTGACTCCCTATGAAGATATGAAAGCTACAACGTAAGTATGTTATGGATGCCACAAGTTACCTTTATGATTTGTGATTACTATGTGTTATTCATAAATCTTATGTTTTCATAAGGTATGTAAGAGTGTCTATGTTTTGTATGTATTGATGGACTAATTAATTCTTTCTTTATTTTATAACCCTTACAGAGCTTTTTAAGCTCATCCCAATTTTGGAAATGCTTTTCCCAGGACACGAAGATGAATAATGTAAAAGATGTGATCAAGAAAATGTCATGCTGCCTAAAACGTGGAACTAGACATGACACTTTTTTTCAAAGAGTTTTTATTTTGTGAAAAAATGGAAACTGAGTAGAGGTGTCTACTTTGTATTTTTGAGATGTATTGTAATATTTATGCCCTAATTCTCTAAAAATCTAAACCTAAATAGATCCTAAATGTGAATTATTCATTTAATTGAATATTATGCAATGTTTAAGGCCAGGTCAATATGGTTGTTATCAGAGGTCAGTTTAGAAAACTTTAGGAGTTAGAAAATAGTTAAATTAATATCCATAAATAATTTTTAGTTTATGTTATGATTGAAATGATATAGCATTTATAGATTACCATTTTTCTCCGCCTAATATATTTCTGTGTTCAGAATGGTTTTCCACAGAGGAAACATGGAAGCTATGTTGGGATGACATCAGGAGGTAGATAACCTTCCAAATCAGTAACCTGATATGGTCTAAATTGGTACTGAATAGTTTGTTACAGTGATGGCACAATTGACTCAGGCTATAAATGGTGGTGGTATCCATGCACGAGATCAGCCAGATCATCCATAGAGGAACATGTGAGTAGTGTAGCATTTCCTGAGTCAACATCCCCTATCATTGAGAGGATCATCTTAAATTGTACTAGCAGAAGGGTGGATTATAGAACTATAGAAATTTTTTGATGTCATGGGGTGTTCAGAAAATCAAAAGGTTAGTCTTGCTGTTTACTATTTTGAAGGTGAAGCTGATCAGTGGTGGTCGATGGTCATGGATAGTGAGGATATTGATGCTCTTGATTGGGATGAATTAAAAGGTATGTTTCTTTAGAAATATATTCCTAATGTTTTTCCATCTTAGGATGGAAAAATAATTCATTGAATTGAGGTAGAAAGATGATTCAATGGCTGCTTAGAAAGAAAAATTGACTCGACTGGCAAGGTATACTCCAAATTTCATATGATATATTGATAGTAAAATCAAACATTTTTACTTAGGATTAAAGTCAAAGTATCGAAGGGATTTGTCTTCTCATGAGTTCAAAAGTTATGAAAAACTTGTTCGTTGTGTGGAGAAGGCGGAAGTGGAGTTAGCCGATGATCAGGTGTTCTTTGAAAAAAAAAAACAGAAAAATAGGTAGAGGTTGTAGACAAAAGGGAATAACTCTTCAAAAATGTCTGATGGTAAGAAACTTAAGTTTTCTATTTGTAAAAATGGTGGTAAAAATTAAGCTGGGGAATGGCTTTTTGAATTATAGTAAGTGCTACTGATGTGGTAAAATGGGACATAAGGCTCATAATTGCACTGAAAAAGATCAAGGTAATGGTAAGACAAATTATGATTTACAGTCAGTAAAATGTTTTAAGCGCAATGAAATGGGTCATTATGAAAATGAGTGTCCAAATAAGAACTCAACCGAGGGAATGTATCCATAGTACAAGCAGAAAGGGGTGGTGAAATCCTTTGAAACTACTTCAGCTGATGTTGGGCCATCGAATGAAGTAGTATCAGGTACACTGTTTGTTTGTTCAGATCATGCCAATGTGGTATTTGATTCAGGGTATACACACAATTTCATTTCTGAGAAGCTTTCTAGTAAATTGGGAATCCCATCTCAAGATATTAATAGAGAAATTATGTTAAAAACACCCGGAGGAAATGTTGAGACAGAAAGAAAACATAAGAACCTTTCTGTCCTTGTGTGCGGGTAGAATCTACCTGAAAACCTTATTGTTTTTCCTCTAGTAGTGTTTGATGTTATTTTGGGTGTATATTTTCTTTCTATTTATCATGCTAAGATTGACTACAGATCTATAGAGGTATCTTTTCAGAAAGATTTTCAGTTTGTATACAAGAATGAACCCTTTCTTTTGATAATATATCAGGAAGATGAGAAATTAGTAAAAGATGAAAATTAATGTTACCTTGCACATATTTTTGAAAATAAAGGAACTATTGAGATTAATGATGTGCCAGTGGTAAATGAGTACCTTGACATTTTTCTTGAAGTGTAGCCTGGTGTTATACTTGATCGGGAAGTTGAATTTACAATTGAGTTAGTTCCTGATTCTAAGAGAATTTCAAAACCTCCATATTAAATGGATGAAATTTAACTTTTAGAGTTAGAGAAACAATTGCAAGAGTTATTAGATAAAGGTTTCATTCGACCTAGCACAACACCATGGGGTGCTCTTACCTTATTTGTTAAAAATAAAATGGTTCAATGATACTTTTCATTGATTATAGAGAATTTAATAACATCATTGTTAAGAACAAGTATCCTTTTCCTTATATCGATGATTTGTTTGATCAGCTCTAGGGAGCTTAGTATTTTTTGAAGATTGATTTGAGGTCGGGGTACCATCAGTTGAAAGAAAAAAGAAGAACATATTTCGAAGACTGCATTTCGTACTAGATATGGAAATTATGAATTTGTAGTTATGTCTTTTGGGTTATCCAATGCACCTGTTGTATTCATGGATCTTTTGAATATAATTTTCTGTGAGTTTTTGGATAAGTTTGTGGTTGTGTTAATTGATGATATTTTTCTTTATTCTAAAATTAAATAGGAGCATGAAAGAAATTTAAGGGTTGTATTGAAAACTTTAAAAGAAAAGAAACTGTTTGGGAAATTCAGCAAGTGTGAGTTTTGGTTACAACAAATTTCATTCCTTGGTCACATTGTTTCAAAAAATGGAATAATCGTTGATCCTACTAAAATAAATGTTTTTGGAGAATGGCCAAGACCCGCAAACATAACTGAGATCCGTAGTTTTCTTGGTTTGGAAGGCTATTAACAGAGGGTTGTTGAAAATTTTGCAGGGTTATCTAGACCATTAACTAAGTTAACTCAAAAGGGTGTTAATTTCATTCAGGCAAAAGAATGTGATGAATGTTTTCAGGAATTGAAAAGAATATTTCTGAATGCTCATGTTTTGGCACTGACTTCCAGAAATGTGAGTTTGTTATCTACAGTGATGCTTCGTTGAAAGGGCTTGGCTGTGTCCTTATGCAGAATGATTAGGTAATGGTTTATGCTTCACATCAGTTGAAACCTCATGAGTTAAATTACCCTACACATGATTTGGAATTAGCTGATCTTGTTTTTGCTTTAAAAATTTGGAGGCATCATTTGTATGGATAAAAATGTGAAATATATACTGACCACAAAAGTTTAAAGTATATATTCTCTTATAAATAATTGAACATGAGATAAGGGAGATGGCTAGAATTAATCAAGGATTATTATTGCACGATCCTTTACCATCTGGGAAAAGCAAATAAAGTGGCTAATGCATTGAGTTGGAAAAGTAATTCTATATTAACCTTGTTACGTTTGGAATGATATCCTTTGGTTTTTGATTTGATGAAATTTGGCATAAAAGTTGTTGGTGGAGTAAATTCTTCTGTTTTGTTTTAGGTTTCAGTGAAATCACATCTATCAGATAGAATTAAGAAAGAGGAGAAGGAAGATAGTGAGTCATAGAAAAAGGTAGATTTGGTTCAGAAGGGAAAGATGCCTGATTTTAATGTTGATAATGATTGTATTTTGAGGTTTGGAAAAATATTACGTGTGCCTTTTAATTCATAGTTGAAGAATTATGTAAAGACCCATAAATTCTGTGGAATTTTTTCTAAATACATGGGAATTTTACGAGTCCGCAGTTTCTTACGGCGCGCGATTCCGAGGCCTGGAGTTCCCGGAATGATCCATCGAAGTTTTGTTAAGCATAAATTATCGCGCGTAAGCAGCTTTACTGAAAAAGTAGAATAAATCTTAAATGGTTACTTGGATCAGAAATCTGAGGGCACCGTTACACTCAGGATGACATGTTTACCCTAGGCGTGACTTCTGTTTAGTCATCGCGGGCCTCCTGTGAGAAATCCCAAAAATGGCATAACCGTATATAAAATAATTAAATAAATTATTTTATTTTTTAATTGATTATAATTCACTAACGGTAGCTCGGATTAAAAATCCGATACCACCACTAAACTTGTGAGAGATTTCTTTATTTAAGTAGATACTAACTTTGGCCGGCGCAGACCACCATAAAAAGTTAGTTTTTGGCCAAAAAATAAAATAATTACGTGACAATTATTTTATTGTAAAATTCATAACTTCTAAATGGTAACATAGATTGAAAATAAAAGAGTACCGTTTGGTTCGTTGGGACGTGTTTCACCTATGTAGAGCCTAACCTCGACTGACGTGGGTCAAGGGTGACTGATAATATTTTTCTGATGTTTTGTTCGGGTATGTTCAGTAAACGTACGAGCGGGATTTTATATCTTTTGAACCAGTGCTCAGAATTGAAATCAGAGGACACCATTGAACTCGCAACGCCGATATTCATTTATGGAGACCTTTACCACTGTTGCGTTTAATCAAGATTGGAAGTTAGTTTTTGGGTGTTTTTAATTAAACTGAATAAAAATTTGTGTTAGCCATATTTTTATTTGAGGTGGTAGTTAGAACCTCCAAGGGGAGGTTAGTGGAGAGGCCCACCCGCACATAACCTCCCTTGGGAGGATGTTATAATTTGGGGCCCACCCAAGCATCAAACCCCCCTTAACTCTTGAACTCCAAATTTATGTGGATGTAACTCTCTCTCATTAATTGTGTCTCTCCACCTTCCCCATTAATTTTGTGCGAACCCATGCAATTAATTGATTGAACTTCTCTTAATTAATTGGCACAATTTGAATTCTTTTGAATTCATGTCAAGAATAAAATAATAGAGAAAGATATTATTTTGTTTGTAACATAATACTTTGGTGGAGCCTTGGAGAAATAGAGAGAGAATTATTCCGACGAAGAAAACGAAGAACATCTCTTCCACCACCGATGCATGACGACACCATCTTCTTCATCATTCTTCAACTGAGGCAAGGAAAGGGAAGCGATGCCCACGCCTTCTCCAACGACCATCATCCGCGTCAAAGGAGAAGACGTCGCCGGCGAAGAACGTCTCCAATGACAAAATCACCTCCGAACGCTCGTCCGCCAACAATGAGTACCCTTCTTCCTTTCCAATGCATGAGCATGAGAATTGGGAGTGCGGGACGAAAGCAGAAATCGACGAATCGACATCCTCCCTTTTTCCAAGATCTTCAACGAATGACAATTACGAGGTAGGGGTTAGTTTTGATTAAATTAAATCCTCTTTCCTCGTCAATTGTTATGGTAAGATGCTGGCCACTTTTTATTATCTAATGCGGAGGGCATGGCCCGAACAAACACGGACAAACGTCCCTCTGTTGATTCTTGTTTGGTTGATGACGAAGGCGGAGCTGGAAGGGCGCGGCGCCATTGCACCGCGTCGGAGAAGAACCACATCCGGGAGGGCCGTGACGGATGAAAGAGGCGTGGCGCCATCACGCCGGAGGTGCGGAACCGTGGCCAGGGCGGGCCACAATAAAGGGGTGTGGCGCCGTCACACCGCACCAGAGAGGAACCACGCCAGGGAGGGCCGCAACGAAAGGAGAAGCGCGGCACCGTCACACCGCGCGGGGGAGCCGAATATCGTGGGTAGGTCGGGCTGCGGCGGTGGTGGCGTGGTTCCGTCACGGAGGGCAGAAGGACCACATCGCTGTCACACAGCGGTGGCGGCCGGCCGGCCTGGCCGTTGTAGAGCTGGACTAGCGAGACCACCCGAGTCCCGCAGCTCCTAAACCGGCGCAATGCGCCGGTTCTGTTCGACGAATCGGGGGGGGGGGGGGGTGACACCCCCCTCCCATGTGTGGAGGGTTGGGCCGCTATGGTCGGGCCGCCCCTTCGGACGGGCCGCCATGGCCGGGTCGCCCCTCGGCCGGGCCGCCCTCGACCAGGCCGCCACGGGCTGGGCCACCCTCAGGCCGGGACGCGCCTTCGGGTCGGGTCGGGCCTCCCCTTAGGATTGGGTCACTCCTTTGTTTTGGGCTGAAAATTCGGGTCGGGCCTCACCTTCAGACCGGATAAGACCCCAGTTCGGGCTGGTTCTGTCAGACTGGGTCGGACCGGACCCGGACCCGCTACAACCATTTACACCTTTTAGCCCGCATCTTGGGCTACGTGTGTCCGATTGACGTACCGCCTACGAAGATGAAATTCTTGTAGCGAGATGATTCTTTTGTAATACTCCACATGTGGTTCAAACGCAGTTGGGGTACGGTCGGGTTGGTTTGAGCCTAAAAACCAACCGGGCCCCTGGGACGGAAATGCCAATAACTCATAGACCGGGCGTCCGATTGATGCCCCGTATGGCGTGTTGGGTTCCTTATGATGAGATAGAACTATGGGATATATCCACTCAGGAATTTGTGAAAGTTGATGTATCGACACTTGGCTCGAGGAGCGGACCCTCCCGGAATCGAGCGTGCTCTGTGCGGGAACCCTAGGGCTGGCTGGCTGCGAATGAGATGACAAGATCCTCTATGGGATCGACAGTGATGACTAGTGTACCGAAATCCTCTGTGGTTTCGACAGAGATGACTACTGTACCAAAATCCTTCGTGGGTTCGACAGTGATGACTACTATACCAGGATCCTCCATGGGTCCGACTGTTCTGACATCTGTTCTTGGATCCTGTGTGGGTCCGACAGAATAGCTGGTCTAGTACCCTGTGTGGGTCCTACAACTTAGCTGGTCCAGTATCCTGTGTGGGTCCGACAACTTAGATGAATCAGTGACTACATATGATCATCTCTATCACTCTACAAAAGATGTATACCTGTGTGAGCTGAGTCTTGACTTTCAGTCGATATCAACTCGATGATTGACTTTACTTCCTTTATGGAATGGGTTGTGCTTGGGCTCGAGAGTTAGAGCCAGACTGTAATTGATAAAATAGGTATATGTATGGGCATATACCTAAGTAGGGTTGGTTGATAATTCATTATTTTATCTTTCTTATGTGGTTTATCCTTTGTGGATTCCGGGAGACCTTGGGGGTCTCAGGGTCCCCTACTGAGTATTGTTATACTCACCCCTACACGGGTTTCGCCCGCACCTTGTTCTGTTCTGTGCAGATGACGGTCAGCAGTGATCGAGGATGAGGGTGGAAGACGAGAGGCTTCTCGGAGCTAGACTATACAGGACGTACCTCATGGACGAGTGTTTAAGTTCTGTACCTACCCTTCAGGTAGGATTCATCAGTGGATGATCCAAGAGTTGTTTTTTTCCCTTTTTTACTTGTACTTGTACTTGTTGTTCAGTTGAGTTTGTATTCTGGCCCACTTACTTTCAGCACACTTTTCTTTTCTATTTTAGTACTTATTGATTTTACTGCTTATGTTAAAACTGGGTGTGTTATGATTTTATAGGAAATGTTGTCCCTTTTATCGGGAATTCTCCTTTGGTGCTAGTCACCAGCCCCTGGCCTATAGAAGGCGAGCTTGGGGTAGTCACGGCATGGGCCCTGAGGACGGGTCATGACAAATGTGTTGTTATGTGTAACTTATAGTTCCCCATTTTCAGTTCATCCTAGCAGTACTAAGATGTGCAGAGATCTTCGGAAGTATTACTGGTGGGATTGAATGAAAAGAGGTATTGCTGATTTTACAGTAAAGTGATTGACTTGTTAGTAGGCTAAAGTAGAGCGGTAGTTACCAAAATGGATTCATCAGTCTTTACCAGTTCCAGAGTGGAAATGAGAAAATATATCCATCGACTTCATTGTGGGATTACCAAAGAAATCATGGGTTAATATTGCAATCTGGTTTATTGTTGATCGATTGACTAAATCTGTGCATTCCCTTCCAATTCGAGATACTTTGTCTCTAGATCAACTTTCTTGGTTGTATATTAAAGAGATAGTCAGGTTGCATGGAGTTCCCCTCTGCATTGTATATGATCATGATCCCAGGTTTACTTTTAACTTTTGGAAAGGCCTTCCGAAGTCGTTTGGTATTGAATTAAATCTTAGTACATCTTTTCGTCCTCAATCAGATGGGAAGTCAGAATTAACAATTCATACCTTGGAGGATATGCTACGTGCCTGTTCATTGGATTACTAGGGAAGTTGGGAACAATATCATTCTTTGGTTGAATTTTCGTATAATAACAGTTTTAATTCCAGTATACAAATGACCCCATTTGAGGCATTATATGGAAATCATTGTCAAACTCCTACTTTTTGGGATGAAGTAGGTGAAAGGAATAATATGGGACCAGAATTGATAGAAGGGATGGCAGAAAAGGTTCAGCTGATTCAGAAGAACATGAGAACAACTCAGAGTAGGTAGGAAAGTTATGCGGATAATCGGAAGAAGGATTTCTCTTTTGAGGTAGGTGATTATTTCTATCCCAATGTTTCTCCATGGAAAAGTGTGATGCACTTTGGTAAGAAGGTAAAGCTAAGTCTGAGGTTCATTGGAACTTATGAAATCCTGGAGAAAATTGGATCAGTTGCATATAGAGTGGATTTACCTCCATGTTTATCCCATGCACACAATGTTTTTCATGCTTCGAAATTGAGAAAGTATATCTTAGATTCATCTCATGTTTTGAGCCCAGAGATAGTTCAGTTAGAAGATAATCTCTCTTATGAGGAACAACCAGTCCGGATTATTAACCATATAGAGAAAGTGTTGCGGAATAAGGTAATTTACCAGGTAATTGTTTTTCAGAAAACCCATATGGTTGAAGAGGCAATGTTAGAATCTTAAAAATCTATGAGGAAAAAATACCTCCATTTATTTGATAAGTGAATAAAAATTGCGAGGATGTAGTTTCCAAAAGGGGGAAAGCATGTAACATCCCAAGTAAATAAAGAAATAATACATTTTAATTTTTATTATTATTTTTAAATTAAATATTAATTTTACTTTAATGGGGTTTCTATGTTCGATGGTGTAACCGATATGAAACAACGTATTTCTTTGAAATCTAAAGTTGCACACTAATAATATAATATTATTATTTTAAATGGTTGTTAACGCCTAGCCGTTGTATTGGCAGTAATGAATAGAACTAACAACAATATGATTATACATGTTTTTTTAAATGTTTTTACATTTAATAAATAAAATGTAGAGGCTTAAAATGTGAATGAATATAATTTTAAGCATAAATACTCTAATATTCTTTAAAAGGTCGATCCACCACCTTTTGACGGAAAACCCTCATTAAATATATTTTTTTCACATTTATATGTTCTATTTGACGAAATAATATTATTTTTTAGATTCGGTACATCAAAATTTACTTTGGGTAATGTTTTGGTATTTTTATGATAAAATTCATTTTTATGAATAGTGAACAAATACTATATTTTAATTCAAAAGTGCATTTTAATATAATTTATTTATATGGTTAGATTATCTTTTTAAATGGTTTTAAAGTGTAATTAGATTATATTTTTACAAATTAATCTAATTTTGGTCATTGGAATTAATTTCACTTTGAAATTGGACATAAACAAGTGCCACTCTTTTGATAATATTTGTTTGTTAAAAACACACTCATTATTTTGACAACGAGAATTAGTTTTAAATTAAACAATGAAACTTATATGTTTAAAATTTGGTAAAATAGACATCATTTTTGAATTCAGAATATCAAATATAGCTTAGGCTGAATTTTTTGTGTTTTTCTGAAAAACTTCAATTTTTGATGAATAGTAAAACCACCTTGTAGTAGTTAAAAAACTGACTTTTTCATTTAAATGAAATTTTACCACTTCTGTGAATTGAATTTCAAAAATCCTATATACATGATTGTTATTAGTAAGTAAAATGTGGTTCAATTATATGAGAATAATTTTTGGTGAATAATAAATTTTGACTTATTTACCGCAGTTAAAGGTAAATAAAGTAATTCAAGGTAAAAAGAATATTATAATAATAAAAATTACCTTAATACTTGTCCTAACCTTATTGGTTGATTCATTTACGACTATGGTCATAGTTTGGTCTATTTTGGGACCCCATGGAGCCACTTAAGAGTTATAATGACACTTTATTTTAAATAACTTAAAATTAAGGCAAAAATGACATAAACAAATATTTTTTTGTAAATTAATTTTTACATGGGGTTATATAAGTCAGTTTTCAACTATAAATTTTCATTGGAAATCTAAAATAATTTCCTACATCATGGTATTTGTTTTATAATTTTTAGACATCAAATAAATTAAATTATTTATGGCACAATAATGATTCAGTATTTACATCATTAATAAATGATTTAAATAAATAAGATTATAAATATTAAAAAAATATTCAAATCCTCTCCAATTCTTATTGGATGATTTTATTTCGACCATTATTCATCTTATATTGGAATTTAATTAGTTTTTTACCTTTATAAACTGAATATAATTATATAATAAAATAATATTTTCACACATTCTTAAAGAGCCCCTCCTCCCCCTTATAAAAATCCTTCACTTCTAACTCATTCCTAACACCTCTAAAGACCTTTGGCTCATCCAAAACCTACCCAAATAATCTCTCAAGATCCCTCTATTCCACATAGAATACTTACCTTAGGCAGAAGTCACTTCAAGAAGTCTTTTTGGTTAAACCCAAAGGGAGTTACCCAAATTAAAGGTAACAATTTCTCTTAACTTATTTTATTTTATTTTACTTCTCCAACCCCTAAAATCTTTTTATTTCATTATTTTATAAAAAAAAAAGTATCATAAATATACTAGGATGTTTTTATGATATGTATTCTAACTATACTTACACACACCTTCTTCTAATTGGAGAAGAACATCCTGTTTCTGTGGATTACAAACTAACGCCTCACGAAACGATGATTGTTCGATTATCTCCTACCGCCTCTCATGGTGGAAATTAAGATGAAAATATATTTATATATGATATATATTATGTTCATGTTTTCTTTATTCTTTTGTGTTTCACATTTATAGTCTACCTTTATGGTTTCCATAATGGGTAAACATGATAATTTAATTTGAGGAAGTGCGGACTACCGCCCCCTCAAAGTGATATGACTCGTTAATTCCATATGTGGGATGTATAAAGGATGAAGTTAATTATATTATATATGATATTATACTGGAATTATCAGATAACTATGTATAATTATGTTTTCATTCCATTAAAATATGAAATAGAAATGAAAGTAGCGTTCATGTGTACGTACGACTTACCGTCTCCATGAACGATGCATTTAATTTCTTATATCCAAATGATATGTACTATTATAAATAAATATATATAATGGATATATATGATATATAAGATATCAAAATAATTAATATCATTCTGGAGATAATAGACTATTGACCACAAGGAAAACTTGTAAATATAAGGTGTTCATTTTTGACTCAAGTACCAAATATCGACAAAACAACCGTTATTAACTTAAATGATTGAATAATGTTTATAACATGGTAATAAGTGATATAAAATGAATAATAAACTCGAAAATGGTTCTTATTCAAGTATAAATTAACTTTAGTTTATTATTCAGGAGATTAAAGGACAAACGGGTCAAGTCGGACATGAGGTAAGGGACTTCGTCTCAATCTCTTTTCATTGAGGAATATTTTGTTCTATACACGACTTTCTTTTATATGGTGTATAAACACTTTTGAATTTTCATTTCATTCAAATGGAATCTTTTTCTATGAGGTCTTTTAGTAAACAAAAAAATAATGTTTCTTTTTAACATAAGCGGTGACAATGATCTTTCTGCCACTGCGAGTATTATTTTATCTTTGGCTTCCTTAACAAGCCGTAATGTTTTTAAAAGGAAAATAAATACCATATAATCTTTTACGTATTTTTGTATTGATAATGGTTTTGATAATGGATTTGTTATATCAATATATTTAAATGATAAATTTCGATTGAAATGTGGAAATGTTATCTTTCCATTATATTTGTTTCATATGGTATGATTATGTTATGGTTCATGGGCATTGTTTACATATACGGGTGGTTCTATGATAAAACTAGGGTGGGTGAGCCCAAGATAGCTCTCCAATGCATTGGGTAATGTGACAGAGGTAAACGTGAATTTTTCTCCTAAGAGTTTTAGGGAATATACTGTGATGAGTATTCCAAATGTGACTCCCTACATAGCTATGAAATCTACAATGTAAGTATGTTATGGATGCCCGAAGTTACCTTTATGATTTGTGATTACTATGTGTTATTCATAAATCTTATGTTTTCATGAGGTATGTAAATGATTCTATGTTTTGTATATATTGAGGTACTGATAATTTCTTTCTTTATTTTATAACCCTTACTAAGCTTTTTGTGCTCATCCCATGTTTTGAAATGTTTTTTCATAGGATTTAAAGATGAATAGAGTCAAAGACGCGATTAAGGAAAAGTCATTCTCTCTAAAACATGGAACTAGACATGACACATTTTTTCAAAGAGTTTTTATATGGTTAAAAAATTTGAAACTAATTAGAAGTGTGTACTTTTTATTTTTGAGAAGTAATGTAATAGTTATGGCCTAATGCTCTAAAACTCTATACCTAAAAATATTCTAAATGTGAATTATTAATTTAATTCAATATTATGTAATGTTTATGGATGTGTCCTTATGCAAGATATTATTACTATTCTATGTCATGGAATACTCACTATTTATTTTCTTGAGAAGAAATAATAAATCAATGATTATAATATTAAGAAAACTCTCCTCCCCTCCACTATATAAACCACCCCTCACCCCCTCTTCCTTTAACACCACTCAAAGTCAATCATTGCCTAAATTTTTCCAAAGAATCTTTCCAAACCCTCCCCCCACGTACAAGACATGATGGTATCACCAAAAGAACCAAAGTAAAGGCCTTAAGTAGATTTTCAACAAGGAGTACTCAAGAGGTGAACCACTCTTCCTCTTTCTTTCAATTTATTTTACAAGTTCCATTATTTTGTTCTCTCTTCTCACCCCACCAAATCCAAATGCCATGATAATTCCAGTACCATAAATTTACTATATTTTCATTGTTATAATGTAATATTTAATTATAATATCTCTTTCCCCCTCATTTTATACTATAAATGAAAATACCGTCTGAGATGTGTTAATTTATCACATTCAAGGAAGATGAGTTTTCAATTTTCATTAATATCTTCAAGAATGATCATGAAACCTTTTTAATGGTTGAGCCAGATCATAATTTATTTATTTTGTCTTATTTAATGTTCTAGAATATTTAAACACTCATAAAATGGAATAATAATACAAAACAAGTTCATTGTGTAGAAAACCGCCAAGCTAAATCCAAGAATTTATTATTAACGTATCGGACGAGTCGTCCTCATGGTATATAACAAAATCATTATAAGATCATTTATATCTCTTTAATTTAACTAATAATATATATTAAAACTTCTGGATGTTTAACCACATTTCAAACGAACTTCCATTCATGAATACAAGTAAACAGATCATGAAACCCAAGGAAGAAAATGCTTCCAAAACAATAAAATCAAACATCTTAAACCCATCAAAAGGCCATTAATGAACCAAATAAAGTTATACAATATAAATTAAAATTTGATGATGTTATGGAATTATTAAATAATGAAGCTAAATTTTATTATTCAGGTCATTAAGAACAATCAAGAACACCATCAAGAATAAGGTAAGGGATATCTTAACTCAATTTCCATTCACTGAGTTAAACATCAATGTCATTTGTTTAATCTTTCCCAGAATATGTGTGAATGTCCTATGATTTTTTTCTTCTATATATCCAATTTTATCGTATAGTTTTATGTTTGTCACACATAATTATTTCATTGATCTTTCCTCAATCTAATGATACATTCTTCGTAAGGGATCCTATCTATCACTATTGTTCAAGAATTCCCCCTATATTGTGTCATTTTATTTTTAATTCATAATAATGAGGAATGTTTTCAAACCTTCCCCATACTTCCCTTATTGTATATAAATGATTATATTCCCATTTACCTCTCATTAATCTTTCCCAATAACACCAGTTACCTTTTCGAAATGTTTCTAAGGGGTTTCTCATCTCACTTTCAATTCTGTGATATTTCCATCGTTCACCACTAATTTCTTATATGTGGTTTATGTATACTTCCTATTGATGTATAATATCATGATTCTATTTATATTCAGGGAATCTAATGATTCTAATGATGGTTATTAACTTTTGGCCATACGATTTGATTGACTACAATGTTGTAAAGAACATTGTGCCATTTTCTATTTCGTTGTGACTTACTTTTTATCATGCACATAATAATTCTTATGTTTTGTACCTACTGAACATTTGAAATCACTTTTCTGTTGAAATTTAATTTCTATTAGATATACATATTTCGGTTTCATGGATATGATTATTGTGTTATGTCATATACCCTTTCACATAGGATGTTTATTTGGAATGTAGTTTTAACTATTAAAAAATTGATGAATCCGTATCCTCTACTCTATACAGATATTGAAAAGGAATATTGAGCTTGTATTAAATAATTTTATAAATAATTATTTGGACATGAAGTGACTATAAGGGCCCGCTATATCCTCTTTATGCATCATCAGGTCTCATGGGACCATCAGTTGGAGACAAACCCTTCGACTTTGTTTCCAAAAATCAAATGGGTTTCTACCCACAAAACTAATATATTTTAATATTGGTTTATGATTATTCTACTTTTATCCCTTAATAAGAATTTGATATCACCCCTTTAACTTTTTTACCTTCATCAAGTTATGAAAAGGATATCACTTATTGAGTTTCTGTGGATACAATTTTTAGTTTTTTTATGTATTGTATTTTGTTACCTTTTTAAATGTAATTTATGTTACATATATGTGTCTAGTTTCTTCAGAACTACTAAACTGATCATTAGTTTGGGCTTTCATTACTTCTAACCATGCCAATTTATTTAGTAATGCACTGGATCCATCTTAGAGGGGTCGTGGTGTTATAGCTGGTATCAGAGGATGTTTAATACGAACCTTGGAAACTATATTAGAAAATATAGATTAGGGAAAAAATACCTAAGGTAGTATTTGATGAAAAACATACAATGACATCGTGGTATTTTGGTAAGTAATAAATTACGTGGATCTTTATAGCAAATACATCCTTTTATGGATACAAGAAGGTAGAGGTGGCTCTAGAACAGATGTACCTAAGAGTGAAAACTACGACAAGGAGTTTCGGGCTTGACTCGAAGTATCTGGGTACAAAACAATGGGCCTTGATGCACTCTCCGTATTGACACTCCTAGGGTATATGATTAAGATAATTCAAATTTTATTTACAAGACATTATAAAAGATTTTAAGGTAATTTTTTTCTCAGAGAAACCATGTTTATGAGATTAGCTATGCATAGGACTTCAATTTATGATAAGTACTTTGCTAGTAAAGATTATAAATTATGATTCATAACCTAATCTAGTGTATGCCATTATTTAGAAATGTCTCCTAATAGAAGAAGGGTAATCAATACTCATGGAAAATGTAGGGATTTTCCCACTGATAAAGTTAACACAGTCAATGTTAGAGAAGATCAGATCATGAAATTATTGAGACAACTTACTCAGGTTATGACAAATAACCACAATACACCTGTGTTGGATCATTCCATGTGGCAGAATCCCCATATTTTGGTCGGACTACTAATCCAGTGGAAGATTATCAGTGGATCAAGTCCCTTGAAAATATTTTCATGGAACTAAGATGCAATGAAAATGAAAAGGTAGTGTTGGTAGTATATTGTCTCAAGGGAGATGTTTATCAGTGGTGGTCCTTGATCTAGAGTACCACAGAGGAAGAAGAAATAGATGATATAGAATGGAGGAAATTTAAGGGAATATTCTTGACAAATATTTACCTCTTGATCAACAAACTGAAATTAAGAGGAAATTCATTGGCTTAAAGCAAAGGGAAGAAGGAAATGTTCCAGAGTATGAGGCTACCTTCACAAGACTAGCCAGGTATACCATGGATTATGTACATGAGTCAGAAGACAATATTGATCATTTCTTTGAAGGTATTAAGACAATTCTTCTAAGAACACTTGCTTCTAAAACATTTTATTCATACGATGATACTTTATTAAGTTCCATAAAAACATAGAGGGGGTTTTCTAGATCAAAAATTTTCATGGGAAACCAATATATGAAGCGGTACTTTGATAACCATGAAAAATGTGAAGTTCCCAAGAAGAAAAGGGAATTAATAAATTCTGATTATGTGAGAACCGTGGAAAGAATCATATTGGGAAATTCTTGAAAGGCACAGGAGTATATTAAATGTTTGGAGAAAAAGGTCATCGATCTAATGAATGCAAGGGGAAGAAAAAATTCAATTCTGTTTAATTCTAAAATTATAAAGAGATGGGACACTATTCAAATGGGTGTTCTAATATCCAAGAAAACTAGTCTCAGAAAATTCCATGAGAGCAAGAGAAAGCTTATGTGATTACAACTACAAAGGATTAAGTTCTTAATGACATTGTGGAAGGTACTTTAGTTGTTTCCTCAAACATGGAAAATGCATTATTTGATTATGGATCATCACATTAATTTATATCTTCCCAGTTTTCTAAGAGAATTAGACATGTATAATTTGATTTAATAAAGGAGTTGTCATTCTAGACACATAGGGGGATGTATCATTGCAACAAAGGCGTGTCGATCATTCCCCCTCATGACAGATAAACATGCTTTAGTAGCTAACATTATCATCATACTAATGATTGAATTTGATATAATTCTCGGTATGAATTGGCTATCAAATTATGATGCGAAGATCTACTACAAGAAGAAGGAAGTTACAATTTTTGAAAATGGTGTAGAATCCCTTATCTTTAGAGTAGAAAACTTTCCATCTGATTCTTATCTTGATCCACCCCCAACAGATCTACTGAATGCAATACTTGGATAAGAAGATAAACCAATATCTATGGGCAAGGAAGAAACTCTTCAAATTGAATATGTGAATATAGTGAAATAATACATTGATGTATTTACCAAGGATTCACTAGGACATATTCCGGAGTGGGAAGTTGAGTTCTGTATTAATTTAATTCCTAGTAAAAGACCTATATCAAAGAATCCCTATAGAATGAATACAATGGAATTAGTGGAGCTGAAGAAAAAACTAGAGGAATTGAGTGAAAAAGGATTTATTTTACTTAGTGTTTATCCATGGGGAGCCCCTGTCCTCTTTGGAAAGAAGAAAGATGGAACTATGAGGCTATGCATTGATTACAGGGAAATAAATGCTATTACAATAAATAATATGTATCCTATGCTAAGAATTTATGATTTATTTGATTAAATTAAGGGAGCACTATAATTTTCGAAGATTGACATTCGATCTGGATATCATCAGAAGTGTGTGAGGAAGGAAGAAATTCCAAAGAATGCGTTTCGAACCAGGTATGGGCATTACAAATTTTCAGTGATGCCTTTTGGAATGACTAATGAACCCTCTATTTTCATGTATTTAATGAATAGAGTTTTCAAGAAATATCTTGATATATTTGTGTGGTATTTATCAATGATATCATGGTATAATTCAAAATATATTAAGACCATGAGAATAACTTGAGAATTATTATAAAAAATCTTAGGAGAAATAAATTATATGAAAATTTTAGCAAGTTTTAATTATGGATTCAATCAGCTTCTTTTTAGGGCCATATTGTCTCTTAGGATGGAACATTATTTGATCCTGCAAAGATAAAGACAATCCAAGAATGGCCCACACAAAAAAACATAAATGAGGTATGTAGTTTTTTTAGCTTAGTAGGTTACTATCAGCATTTTGTTTAGAATTTTGTCTGAATGGATAACCTGCTAACCAAGCTCAGATGTTAAGGGAA
The DNA here is from genome assembly GCA_963277665.1 of Viscum album. Classification (NCBI taxonomy): domain Eukaryota; kingdom Viridiplantae; phylum Streptophyta; class Magnoliopsida; order Santalales; family Viscaceae; genus Viscum; species Viscum album. Next base: position 790,711,175 of record OY728138.1, on the reverse strand, counting down.
TAAGTTTGTATGGATAAAAGAATTTGCACAATGCTTTGAATAATTGAAGAGAGTATTGGTAAATTCTACAATTCTGACTCATCCATCTAGAAATAATGATTTTGTGATATACAGTGATGCATCAAAGAAGAGGCTGGGTTGAATCCTTATGAAAAATGATAAAGTTATTGCTTATGCATTAAGGCTGTTTAAGACCCATGAGAAAAATTATCCAACTCATGATCTTGAGTTAGAATCCATAATATTTTCTATGAAAATATGGATACATTATCTCTATAGTGAAAGATGTGAGATGTACATGGATTACAAGAGTTTGAAATACATTTTTACACAAAAAGAACTCAAAATGAGGAAAAATAGGTGGCTCGAGTTACTCAACGATTATTATTGTTCAATACACTACCACCCCAGAAAGGAAAATTAGGCGGACGATGAATTAAGAAGGAAAGATCATGGACTTATTACTCAATTGAGGATTGAGAGGGATCTTATATTTTTGGATCTACTAATGATGGAAATGGGAATTGTTAATGAAGGGGAAACATCTTTCCGTTTTCAAATGATTACTAACCCATCTTTACTAGAGAAGAAAAAAGGCTCTGAATCTGATGATGAGAATCTGTACAAGAAAATTAATGCTGTTAAGGATGGGAGATTGGTATACTTCGTGTATGAAGAAGGAGTTTTGAAATTTGGGTAGATGTTATGCGTTCCATGAGTAGATAAGCTAAAAAGGGTACTATTAGATAATGTTCATTGATCAAATTTCTATATACATCTGTGTAGAACAATGATATATAGAGATATGAAGTAATATTTTTGGTGGGATAATATGAAGAGAAAATTGCTGACTACGTGTCAAGGTGTCTAGTTTTTCTACAAGTGAAGGTAGAGAGACAATATCCAAGAGGGGTGATACAACCTCTACCTATTCCTATGTGGCAGTGGTATGACCTTATGATGGATTTTTTCACCGGACTACCAAGTACACCTAGAAGGAATGATTCAATATGGGTAATTATTGATCATATCAAAAAATTAGCATATTTTCTTACTATAAGAGAGGATTTTCTACTTGAACACTTGGAATGACTTTTTATTAATTATGTTTTAAGGCTTTATGGTGAACCACTATCGATTGTGTTCGATCGAGATCCCTGGTTTACATCAAAATTCTAGAAATGTCTCCAGAAGGATTTGGATACTGAGCTTCATATGAGTACTTCTTATCAACCGCAAACCAACAAAAAGTCTAGAATAGACTATTCAAACTCTAGAGGACTTGCTAAGATCATGATACATTGACTTTCAAGGTATATGGGATCAATAAATTATCTTGGTGGAATTTTACTAAAATAATAGTTTCCATTATAGTATTCAAATGGATCCATATGAAGCATTATATGGAAAGAGATGTCGAACTACAACTTGTTGGGACAAAGTTGGTGAGAGGAAACTTATAGGCATAAAACTTATTGAAGAGGCCATGATGAAGGTGAAGACAATCCAAGACCATATTAAATAATACCAAAGTAAGAAGAAGAGTTATGTTAACAACTAGAGAAAGGATTTGGAATTACATTTGGGAGATCATGTATTTCTAAAAGTATCCCCATGGAAGGGTGTTTTAAGGTTCAGTAAGAAATGGAAACTGGGCCCCAGGTACATTAGACCATTTGAAATTATGGAAAGAATTAGAGTAGTAGCTTACCATTTATAAATTATTTCAAGTCTCTCCAAAGTTAATGATGGGTTCCATGTGTCATTGTTGAAAAAATATATGCGAGACCCAATTCATGTACTAAACTATAAAGAAATAGAACTGGAACCTTATTTGTCATACTGTGAAAATCCTATTGTGATTCTTGACACAAGGAAGCTGGTATTGAGAAATCAGAAAATTCATCTAGTAAAGGTTCTTTGGAGATACAATAATATGGAGGAAGAGGCATGGGAACCTGAGGATGTTATGAAGAAGAACCACCCACATATTGTTTATGGGATTTATACATAAAATTTCAAGGACGAAATTTCTGAAGGAGGGAATAATGTAACACTCCGAAAATTTTATGGTACGCTTATCTTAAATATATTCTATTCATAGCCCATATTTCATAAAGCACTTTGTTTCTTTGAAACAACACTTGGTTATTTATGAGATAGTTATAACCTAGCCATTAAACTTAAATTTTCTACTTTTGTGTTTTGAATATTGAAAAATGGATATTCACAGTTGCGATCAGGATGATATTTACAGTCTAAAATAATTAACTTAATTATTGCTGAACTGTAACCTACCATTATGAATAATAACATACCCTTATGAATAGTAACTTAACCTTGTGAATTGTAATATGACTCTTATGAATGGTATCCATACCCATGAATGTATAAATAAATTTAGGCACCTTAAAAATGAAAATGAATATTTTAGGTGTTTGTATTTTTCGATTAAATAATGATTTAAATTAAAATTAAAATTTATCTTTTTTAGAAAATTATTTTGAAAAAATGGAGTTATTTTTTGGATTCTACATGTTGAAAAATGGTTATGGTGATTTTTTTGGTATTTTTCTGAAATACTTAAATTTTTGTTGAATAGAAAAATATATTAAATTACCGTATAAATACATTATATATTAAATTAACTATTACTAGAATCATGAGTGATTTAAGAACCCAAAAATAGAACTCACATGCTCTTATTATTGTTCTAGGTCATGGAATACTAAATATTTCTTGACTTGAGAAGAAATAGTAAATTAATGATTATAATATTAATAAAACTCTCCTCCCTCCACCTTATAAACCACCCCTCACCCCCTCTTCCTCCCACACCACTCAAGCTTTAAGCCTTGAAAAAATTCTATAAAAAAACTCCTCCCAAGCCCTCTCCCCACGTAAAAGGCCTTTTGGTCTCACCAAAAGTCCAAAAACAATTCCTTAAAGAGATTATCCAGGAGGATTACTTAAGAGGTGAACCCCTCTTCCTTTTCTTTCAATTACTTTTAGAAGTTCCATTATTTTGTTCTCTCTTATCACCTAACCTCATCCAAATACAATGATAATTACAATACCATAAATTTACTAGATTATCATTTTTCTAATGGAATATTTCATTATAATCTCTCTTTTACCCTCTTTTTATACTATAAATGCAAACACCATTCGAGATGTGTTAATTTATCACACTCATGGAAGACGAGTGTTCAATTTTCATTAATATCTTCAAGACTGGCCATGATACCTTTTTAATGGTTTAACCAAATCATAATATATTTATTTTATCTTATTTAATGTTCGGTAATCTTTATACACTCATAATATGGAATAATAAAACAAAATGAGTTCATTGTGCACAAAACTGCCAAGCTAAATCTAAGTGTTTATCATTAACTTATCGAATGAATCAACCTCAGGGAATATAAAAAAATAATTATAAGATCTTTATATCTATTTAATTTTACTATTAATATATATTAAAAATTTTGGATGTTTAACCACATTTCAAATGAACTTCCATTCATGAATACAATTAAACAGATCATGAAAACCAAGGAAGAAAATGCTTCCAAAACAATAAAATTGAACCTCTTAAACCCATCAAAAGGCCATTAATGAACCTATTGAGGTTATAACATATCAATTAATTGATGATGAGGTTCTGTAATTATTAATTAATGAACCTAAATTTTATTATTCAGGTCATTAAGAACAATCAATAACACCTTCAAGCATAAGGTTAGGGATATCTTAACTCAATTTCCATTCATTGAGTTAAACATCAATGTCATTTGTTTAATCTTTACCAGAATAAGTGTGAATGTCCTATGATTGTTTTATTATATATATACAATTTTATTGTATGGTTTTATGTCCGTTAAACAAAATTATTTCATTGATTTTTCTTCAATCTAAGGGTATGTTCTTTGTTTGGGATCCTCTCTCTCACTATTGTTCATGAATTTCCCCTATGTTGTGTCCTTTTATTTTTGATTCCTAATTATGGGTTATGTTTTCACACCTTACCCATTCTTCCCTTGTGATATAAAAATGATTTGATATCCCTTTACCTCCCATTAATCCCTATCAAGAACACCTGTTACCATGCCGAAATGTTTGTAAGGGGTTTCTCATCTCACATTCAATTCCGTGAGATTTCCATTATTCACCGCTTATATCATATATGTGGTGTATTTGTACTGTATATTGATGTATAATATCATGATTATATTTATATTAATGGTATCTAATTATTCAATTGATGGATATTAACTTTTGGTCATACGATTTGATTAACTATAATATGGTAAGGAACATTGTCCCATTTTCCATTTCATAACGACTTACTTTGTATTGTGAACCTAATAATTCTTATGTGGTGCACCTACTAACCATTTGAAATCAATTTTTTTGTGTTAAAATTAGATTTATATTAGATATCCATATTCTTTTTTCATGGATATGATTATTTTATTAAGCTGTATACCCTTCCACATATGGTGTTTATTTGGAATGTTGTTTTAACTATTGAAATATTGATGATTTCGTATCCTCTACTATATATAGATATTAAAAAGGAATATTACTCTTCTATTAAATCAATTTATAAATAATTATTTGTGCATGTAGTGATGGGAAAGTCCCCCTATATCCCCTAGATGCATCGACTGATCTCATGAGAAAATCAGTTGGTGACAAACCCTTCGAGTTTGTTTCCAAAAATCAGATGGATTTCTACCCACAGAACTAAATCGTTTTAATGGAATTATGGTATCTTGTGACAGATACATGAAATCCAGTAAATAATAATTATCTTTATTAATTATCAGTTATTACTATCCATGAGTTTTTTTATTATAACAAAACCTATGTTTGCAGGTTCATTATCAATTTATTAATGGCACATGTTTTTCATTTATTCACCATGCCATAATGACTGTGCCATGTTGTTTATGATTCAGTTAATATTGATTCATGATTCTTCTATTTAAAACCCTTACGGAGCATTCAAGATTACCCCTTTCATTTTTTTAACTTCAACAAGTTATGAACAGGATATAACATATTGAGATTCTATGGATGTAGTTTTTAGTTTTTGTTATGTATTGTATTTTGTTACCTTTACTAAGTTAATTTATGTTACATATATGTGTCTAGTGTCTACAAGAATACTTAAATGATTGTTAATTTGGGCTTTAATTCCTTATAACAGTGAAAATTTACTAAGTAATGCACTGACTCTGGTCTAAAGGTTTCAGGGTGTTACAATTTAGGAATTAAATCTATTATTTTATGTATTAAAAATGATTTGGAAAAGCATGACATGGTGTGAGGACCTGTTAAATAAATCCCCTCGATGAATCAGTTGTCTCATGAGATGAAATCAGTTAGCGAAAAATCTATGGAGTTTGTTTTCAAGAATAATCAGATGAGTTTCTAGTTATAGACTTAAAATGAATTGAGAATAGATCTTGATGGTATAGTATTTCATGCATCAGAAACATGATGTTCAATAATTAATCATTTCCCTAATTTAATTGTTATTATCCAAATTATTTTAACCATGAAAAAATATATGGATTAATTTAATTTATATATTTATTTATTAAATGGAATGTGTGTTCGGTTATTTATGTTACCATATTGATTATTTATTATTGATTCATTATTCCTTCCACTATACTTACCCCTTACTAAGAATTTGAGATCACCCTTATTTTGTTTCCTTTACCTGGATTATGAATAAGAGACTATTGAATGAGTTTTCAAGGATACAATTTGTTATCTTTTTCTATGTATTGTATTTCATTTTCCATACCAATGTATAATAAGTATCATTTATACAATATGGTTTTCCAAAACAACTAAACTGATAAGTCTTTTTGGATTTTTTTCCTTATAATCAAGCCAATGTAATAAAGTAAGGCACGAGCTCTAGGATCATGGGTTTGGGGAATTAAAAATGAGGATGTAGATGCTAAGGAAAATGAGGTTGAAATAGACCTTATAATTTATGAATCATCCCACTCAGGGATATAATTATAGTTAATAAAAAAATATTAGTTCTCCAATGCGCTCAATGAGAAGATCATAATGATACAAAAACCTATAAGGTTTTGTCTAATTTTATCATAGAAGTATATTGAATAATAGGAAAAATATCTATTAGTGAATTGTGAGACATTGGTAGCAATCCAAAGATACAAAAATCACTCCTCAAATTCTATCAGGGAAAGGAGTTTCTAACAATTTCAAGTCCAAATCCTAGGACTCAATGCGATGATTCAACAAATGGTAGAAATAATATCCCTTTGGTTCAGGGGGATTATATTATAAAGAACCTCTCTTATTTCCCTACTAATATTTGATTATGGATTTCATGTATATCTCCAATGAAATTAGGGAATATATCAATGTGTCCCTTTAATATCCCCAATTGTTTGAGAACAAAATTACTATGATAAAAAAATATTGAACACAAATGAGATCTATAAAATGTCATAAAATTATTTTTTACACAGAAAAATACTAAGAAAATTTTATATAGTGATACTTTAGAACCTTATTTTTATATATAAATCATGATGATAAAATTATTTACCAAGATATAATTAAATGTAATTCTGAAATCAATATAAAAAAAATTCAATCCCTCCACTGCTTTGGCTATAGTGAAACTTGTAACACCCCCAAGTTTTTAAAATAAATTGAAATGCATTAAACACTGAATCTCTACATAATGAAACGTTTTTACAAGGAGATAGTAATAAAATAGTCATTAAACATAAATTTGTCTCTTATATTATTTGAATTTTAAAAAACATGCATCTACGACTATAATCAGTAAGTTATTTGAAGTATGACAGAACTAACTAGTTTTTTGGGGGATAGTAACATACCCTTATGAATGTTAATATGAATATTAATACTACCCTTATGAATATTAAATTAAATTATTATTTTATTTTCTTAATGTTATAAGATAATGAGATCTTGATTAATTTTTCAAGGTGATATATAATGAATTATAGTTTTAAAATTGTTATTTTTGAATAAATTATGATTTTATTTAAAAATTAAATTAATCATATTTAGAAAATTATTTTCTAAAAATTGAGTTTATTTTTTAAATCTATATGTTGAAAAAATTTTACTATGAATTTTTTGGATTTTTCTGATATAGTTGAATTTTTGGTGAATTATAAAAACACAGTTTTAAGTTTTCAGTGTGTTTGATGACATCATAATGATGTAATAATGATTTAATAATTCTGGTAAAATATTGAGGATTAAAATATGATACGAGGTTTCCCAAGTGGATAATACCATAGGAAAATTATGGGAAATCCCATGGGTTTTCAAATACTACTAATGTGGTGTCCTTTGAAATTAATTAAAAACTCCCTCACTTTTACGATAAATACAACCCTCACCCCCCTCTTCCGCTCACACCTATCAAAATTTTTTAATTGTCTAAATTATACCAAATACCATTATGAATGATCTTACCAACATCTAAGACATTCTAGTCTCCCCAAAAGGCCAAAACCAAAGGCCTTAAGGAGGATCTGAAGGATAAGAGATCAAGAGGTAAAGATCCTATTTCATTTTGTTGTGGTTTATTTTCAATTCATTTCTTTTCTTATACTCTCTTATCCTGCCCTTATACAATAGTAATTAAAGATCTATTATTATATATATGATGTATTTTTATCACTTTTATGAAAAACTTCATCACCATTCTTCCTTTCCTCTTCCTTTGTTCTAAAAAATAAAAACACTATCCTTAATGTGTTGATTTACAGATATTGTGGATGATGTGTCTTTAATTTACTTTAATTACTTCAAACCTATTTTTAAAACCATTTTAATGGTTACAAAAGATTTTAAAGTGTGTTATTTTACCTTTATTATGTTTTGTAATTATATTATATGCAAAATATTAATGGTATATGATGAAACAAGTTTGTGATTATCAAAGAACGACCAAAATGATCTAAACAAATATCATTGATGATTTATCTAATGATTCATACTTATAATATATTAACAAGTTGATTTATGGAATCATTTAATATTATGGAAAAATTTTAAAACCATTTCATTCCTCTTATGTAGTTTTTATTCCATTTAATAAGAAAATCCTTTACGAATAGACCACAAAAATCATGTGAAGCACACACCTGAAACAATGGAAATAACAATATAATATTTATAAATGGGTCACATGGTGTTATAAATTGATTATATAAGGTGTTATAAACATTAATTTTTTTTATAAATTATTAATAACACTTTTTTTCCATTATACAGGAGGATTAAACATGTTTGATGTAAGATGAACCTGAGGTAAGGGAATTCTTAACCTAGTTTCCATTCTTTAGTTAACCTTCTATTTCAAATATTATATGGTAAAAATATGATTTGGGTAATTAATTTAAACAATATTATATTTTATTATGTGTATTTAAAGTGTATACACATATTTATTTCATTTTATCAATTCTCACGTCAATTATATGATATCCGTAAGGGTCTTTTCATTAAAAATCCTCTTTTAAAATTCTAATTTAATAAATTAAAAAGCAATATTTTTATGAAATTATTCAAATTTTATGATTATGTTATGGTTCTTGGTAATTTATTATGATTAATGGTGGGACTTATATCTCCCTCCAATGCATTAGGTATGTGTAAGTTAGTGGTCATCCATATGGTTACTCCAAGTGTAACTACGATGGTTAAACCATAAGGTAGCCATGAGGGTTACATTGTAAGGTAGCTGTGAGGGTTATAAATCATAAGGTAGTTTCAAGGGTTACTATATAAGTAAGTGATTCCCAAATATACATTTATGGTTTTATATATATTATCTAATGTTTTATGGAAATCTCGTGTTTCCCAAAGAATGTATATAAGGGTGAGAAGTATGTCTTTGTGAAAATGATTTCATTTGCTTATATGTTTTCATAGACTAATGGTTTATTTTTTTATATCGACTACTGGGATTTTTTTGATAATCTCGTGTTATTTAATGTTTTTCATAGGTTATAATAATGTTTAAGAGAAATAAGGAAGTCAAGTTAAATGTAATAAAGTTTTTTCAAAGAAATCATGTTGTTGTTTTATGTTAAAAATTTTATGTTTTGGAAGAGATAAATACTATTTTAATGGTACCCACTTTATATGATTGTGGGTTTATATTTATGATTTTTCCTAACTTTATAAAACTATAAAATGAAAGGATATTTGAGAATCTAATGATGTGAGTTCTTATTGAAATAGAAAGATTATGCAATTTTTATGTCAGAGTCCTTATAGTTGGTAATAGAGAACATTTTAGATAACTTTAAGGGTTATAAAGATGTTAATAGAGTAAAATAGATGACATTTCCTTATGTTTATGTTTTAGTGGTATATCATTTAAATATTTCAATGTTTCTTTATATAAGTTATGTCTATTTTGAATAGTTTTCTATAGAAGAAACTGGGAAGCATAAGTTGGAAGTTACTGAGAGGTTGATATCTTTCTAAATCCAGAACTAAGAATAGTGGGAATTGTAACCAATTAGTTTGTTACAATAATGGATCATCTTAAATAGTAAATAAATGGTGGTGACATCCATGAAGTGACCAAGTTGAGTTACCACAAAAAAAATATGATGATAGTGGAAAATTTTATGAGGCAACACCCTCTTGCTTTCAGTGGGTCTTTTCACCCTATATTTATTGAATGATGGATTAAATCCTTTGAAAAGATATTTGTGGTTATTGGATATTGAAATAATCAAAATTTTAGTCTTTCCATTTATTATTTTGAATTTGAAGTTGATCAGTAGTGGTCAATGGTAAAAAATATCAAAGATATATAGGACATAAAATCCCTAGAGTGTGATGAATTTAAAATTGTTTTCCTTGAAAGATATTTTCCTAAGGAGGTTCCACTTAGGATGGAGAATAAATTACTTGAATTAAGTAAAATGTAGGAATATTTAGTGGCTGTATATGAAGAAAAATTCACCCTACTAGAGAGGTATGCTCCAAATCTTATTTTGGATCCTGATAGAAAAATCTACCATTTTACCTAGGATTTAAGCCTAGATATTAAAGGGAATTGGTCCCCTAAAAATTAAATAGTAATGAGAAACTTGTATGATGTGATAAGAGGGTATAAGTGTAGTTTTATAATGATAACATGTTCTTTGATAACAAAGAGAAGAAGAGGTCCAGACGACAAGTGATGGGTAAGAATAAATCAAAAAAATCTTATGCTAGGAAAGCTCATTTTCCAATTTGTGAAAAGTGTGGTAAAAAGAACCTAAGGAAATTCCTTAGCAAAATTGGGAATTTTTTTATGTGGTAAGTTTTGACATGTTTTAACAACCAAAAATTTTATCAATGAAAATTAATTTTGATATAATTAAATGTCTTATTATGGGAAATTGTTATAAAACATATTCAATTCCTTGGTTTTATGTTTATGGATTTTAAAATACCATTAAGAATTGTGACTGTTTCTAATATAGCCGTTTAATAGTGATCACATGACTAATATAAATATAGGGCTTTAACAAATTCAATTTACCAAGACAAAGGAAGTGATTTCCTCATCCAGTAGAATTGCTCCATACTAAGCCCATTTGTCAGATCTCATAAAGGAGGTGGCGTCACCGGGCTTTTCTCATAACCAATCCCAAGATGAGATTCAACATGTTAAGCTCGAGCAGAACCGCCTATGAGTGAAGTGGATGTTAATAGAGATTACCATCCAAGCGATGTTATCTAAGCCACACTAAAATTTTATCACCATCACACACCTTGCCCTTATGTCTTATACAAGGTGTTATAAGGGTTTAGATAACAATACCATAACACTATGATTATATGCACTATTTTTTATAGAACAAAGAATATACATTCATTTTATTATTATTACTTTGTAAATAGTTTTTAAAACACAAATAGTATTTTTAGTCAATATTCAATTAAGAAATATATTTTGATGAATTAATGGATTTTTGAATTAAATAAAATTTTAATAAAATATTATTAGTAAATTAATTTTTATTAAATACAAATGATCATATGCTTTTTATGAATACAATTGTAACTTTTATTATGGTTTGAAAGCTGTTTTTCTCAAAACCCATGATTTTTTTTGACAAAAGTCAGTTTTCATTTTAAAATTAAAAATTCAATTATTTAGAGAAGTATTTATATAAAATGAATATTATATTTGGAATCAGGATGTTGAAATTATCCAATAGTGAATTTGTCATAATTTTCTAAGACAGTCGAATTTTTGGGAAAAAATTAATTACCCTTTAAATATATAATGTGTTTTATGACAACATAATGACCGAATAGTGATGTAATAAAATAATATAAAAATTATTTTCATCAAATATATGTTTTAGATTTAATATAATATGATTTTATATTTATTTTATTAATTTTATGGTGCCTCAGTGGACCCTCCAAGACTTATAAAACATCTTAACACTTAAAATGATTTCTTTGAGAGTGTGACTCGCCTCCACATAAGCAATCCTAATATTTTAAGAATTTAGGACATTGTACTTAAAAAATAATGTTTTCCAATCCACTTTGGAAAAAACCATGGGAAAAAACTGTGGTATGGTTTGTGGTTTTGATTAGTTTAATGTGTGGTGTGCAAAACCTAAATAATAAATAATTTCCTCTCTTTTCCGATATAAACTCACCCAAGATCCCAATTATATTCACTCAAAACCATTGGAGAATGTCCCTAATATTATGTACTCTATCTAGTATACTCCCAAGGCTCCCCAAGCTCCCACAAAGCCTCTCTCAAGCCTTTGTATCACACTTACATGTAATAGATTTCTTCCTTTCCCATTTTTTCCAAATTTCATTTTGTTGTCATACCATTTTGTTTTCAATTAAAAATGTTATGGTATGATTTAAAACCTAACCCATAATTCCATACTTATGTTTTAATTATGATAGAACTATTTCTCTCTCCTTAATTCTTCCAATGTACACCTGTTACTAGGCTGAAATTCCGTAAATAATTTCTCTCTTCCCATTTACATTCAAACAATTATTTTGTATTGTGAATCTAAATTCCATTACATATGTTGGGATATGTATCTATATGACCCCCTTAATTTCCATTTAATGTAATTATTATGAGACTCCACTTTCTCTCTCAACATCAATTTTTATGAATTCTTATGTCACACCATTATGCTGTTGTAATTGCACCGTGATTTTTTAAGCCAACCTCCTTATATAGTGAATTCCATGCCCATTTCCCTATCAAGGGTATTCAACTTTATGAACATTTATTTATTGATTATATAGTTTCATGTATGAATTAGGCGTTCTCTATCATGGAATAAATGATGATGTTTAATGAATCCATGTTATATGATCAATGTGGCACACTTATGTAGGAAATGAAATGTTTATAAAGGGTGCATCCTGATAGCGCTCTAATGCATTGGGTAAAGATTAGTATCATGATACATTAAGTGAAATGAGGATTTACTCATTATAATTGAAGGTCAATTAAGTTTTAATCATTCTAATTCAAGTAAAATGAGGGTTTACTCATGCTCTATGTGCAATGATCCTTGAATCATGCTAATATCAATATTAAATATTGTAGCCACATTTTCGTGTTATGATAATCATGCTATATCATGAATTTATGTTCATATTTCTATTATGATCCATTGATATGACTATTACCTAACATGCACTATATTCTTCATATTATGTCTTTTTTACTCCCTTACTGGGATTTATAGCTGACCCATTTCTTATGCAAGACCTTTGGTTATCCCATGCAATGCTAAGTACGAAAGAATGTTGTGGTTCTGTAAAATAAGTTTTTAATAAAGATGTTGTGATTTATGTTCTAAGTTGTTATGTAATGTTCTTAATTTACCAATAAAATATACCTCTATATCCTCATATCTTTCTTAAGGTAGAGTTTATGTAATAAATCATGTTTATATGTGTAATAAAGAGCATGGTTATTATAGTTGGTATCAAAGGATAAGTTTAGTTATTTTTGAGATTAGGATTGGAAAACCCTAATAAAATCCTGACGGATAATACTAATTATAATAAAAACATACCTATTTTTTTTGAGTAAATATTAAGTGGTTTATCATGAAAATACATCCTTGTCTGTATATGAGCTGGTAGAGTCGGCTCTGGCACAGATGTATATAAGGGTAAAACCAGAAAACACCGCTTGGAGCTAGACTCAAACGGGAAATGGTGCACAATAATGGAACTTACTGCACTCTTGGTTACGACACTCCTGGGGGATATAATTCGGTAAATTCATAATCTAAGTACAAATTATTATTAAGGGAATAAAAAAATTCCCCTAAGAATATATGTTGGGAAGAAGATCATGGATAAAATAGATTCAATCCTAAAAATTCATAAGTTAAAAAAATAAAAGTAATTTATAATTCCTCCTTTTTTCATATTTGGATTACCCTTTATGTGTTAACCCTAACTTTCCATGTATTCCAGCCAATGCCTGATAATAGGAGGACTCGAGCTAACAACCAATGCGAAGATCAATGTGACGACTGTTCTAATTAGATTCCCAATCTGATGGGGGTGGGAATCGAAAACGTTTTCACGATAATCTCTTTGTTAACTAATGTTATGAATAGAAACATAGATCAAGAGAATTATTCAACCCCCCTAAGAAAAAAATGTCTCAATTGAGAGCTTCATGAGACAAAGACCTCATACTTTTAATGGATCGTGTGATCCCTCAATTAGAAAACAATGGGTCAACAGAATTGAAAAGATCATATCCATCAATCAATGTTCCAAACAAGAGAAGGTTCTTATGTATTCTTATCGTATGGAGGGTGAATCTGATCATTGGTGGTCATTGATCCAAAATAAGAATCCTAAGGAAGATATCAAAGTGTGGGAATGGAAGGATTTCTGAAAAATGTTTTTTGATAAATATTTTCCACACACCCTTCGACTTAAGATGGAAAGGGACTTCCTTGACCTCAAGAAAAAAGATGAAGAATCCATTGTACCATACAATGAAAACATCACAAGGATTTAACGACATGACTCCGGCTTTGTTGTTACCCCCAAATTCAAGGTTGACCGCTTATTTGGGGGGATAAAACCTATCATACGAAAATCTATTGTCATCCATGACTTCGATAGCTATGAGGAAATTGTCCAATGTAACCTAAAAGTTGAAATAGAGATTGAAGAATATCAAGGGTATTGTGGGGATAGAAAGAATAAGGTGGAATCTAATTATAGTGGTTTGATGGATAAATCCAATGGTTCTAAGAAAATCTAACACCCAAAATGCCAAAGGTGTGGAAAGAAGCATCGTAAAAATTGCATGAAGGGGAAGAGGAAATTATTTAGGTTTAGAAGAGAAGGAAACCAGGTGATTAACTGCTGAAAATAAAAACCCACAGCTATGACATAGTACTTTTCAAACCAATTCCCTAAGCCAAGGCTTTTTGGAGGCAACCAACAACCTCCATAGAAGAAAGGGTGATTTTTTTTCCATCACAACCACCGAAGAGAACCCTAAAAACAATGTGGTGGAAGATACTTCATTAAATAATAGAGAAAATACTTTTTTATTTTGGTTCTATGTATTCTTTTATATCCTGAATGTTTTGTAGAACAATCCCAACACCACCAAAAATCATGGAAGTTATGATGTCAATGAGAACAGAAAATGGGGAAATCATTGCTTCCGAAGAATATAACTCCTCCCCTATCATAATTTTTGGAATGAACTTCACAACAATCCTCATCATACTTCCTTTTTTGGGATTTTTTTCAATTATTTTCGTGGATTTGATTTTCCTATATAGATCCAACATAAATTGTCATGGGAGGGAAATAACTCTCCATAAGGAAAATCAACCCCCGATTCTGTAAAAGTGAAAGGAGGAGGATGAATATTAATTAACACCATCATCTAAAGAGTGGATATTACTACCCTATGAGCATGAGTATCCTGCTTAGATAATTGAGTCTAAGGAAGCAATCATAAATGAAGACATGCCTATTATGATGGAATTCTTAGAAGTATTTCCCGAGGAATTTCTTGTTCTTCCTCCTAGATGAGATATCAATTTATAAATTGATCTTATACCTGGGGCATCACCAATATCCAAGAATCTATATAGAAATGATGTCATGGAGCTTGGGGAGATGAAGAAACAACTAATGGAGAATCTGGATAAAGGGTTTATTTGCACAAGTGCTTCACTATGGGGTCCACCAGTCCTCTTCGTCAAGAAGAAGGATGAGTCAATGCGCCTTTGTATTCATTATCGTGAGATAAACAAAATCATGATAAATAAAAAGTATCATCTTCCACGAATTAATTACTTGTTCGATTATCTACATAGATCACAATGCTTCTCCAGGGTGGATTTGAAGTTGGGATATTACCAAGTAAGGGTGATGAAAGAGGATATCCCCAAGACTGCTTTTCATACAAAGTACAAGCACTATGAATTCATAGTGATGCCTTTTAGACTTACTAATGCTCTATAAATCTTCATGGACATGATGAATAGATTATTTTGAGATTACCTTGAAAAATTTGTGGTAGTCTTTATAGAAGATATTCTAATATACTCCAAAACCAAGGAGGAGCATGGGGAGAATCTACGAACTGTACAAGAGACCCTATAAAAGTATAATCTCTATGGAAGGTATAAAAAGTGTGAGTTATGGTAGAAGGATTTCTCATTCTTGGTTTATATCATCACAAACTATGAGATATATGTGGATCCCTCTAAGACAACTACAATTGAGGGATGACCGAGACCAACATTGGTAAAGGATATCTGTAGATTCTTGGGGTTAGCTGGATATTATCTCTGATTTTTGAGAAATTTATCATGATTTTTCAACCATATTTCCATACAAACTTAGAAGGGAGTGAAGTTTTATTGGAGTAATTAATGTGAAGAGAGCATCAAGGAGTTGAAAAGGAAGCTTATCAGTACACTCGTGATCACATTACCCAAAAGTGGAGAACTTTTTATGGTATTTAGTGATGTTTCAGATAAGGACCTGAGATGTGTGTTTATGAGAAATGAAAAACTAATTACCTATTCTTAAAAGAAATTTATAATTCATGAGAAAAACTACATAAAAAATTATTAGTAGTTGGCTGCAGTAATCCTCTCTTTAAAAATTTGGTGACATTAACTCTTTGGGGACAAGGGTGAAATATACCCGGATCACAAAATCCTCAAGTATATATTCACACAGAAAGAGTTGAACATGTGCCAACAAAGATGGTTAGAGCTGATCACATACTAGGACTTCTCAGTTCATTACCACCCAAGGAAAGTGAACAAGGTGGTGGATGGTCTAATTAGAAAGGACTCGGAAATTATATATTGATGAGAATTGAAAATGATCCAATATTCTTATATTTAATGAAGATGGAAATGAGAATCATAAATAAGGGAACATCATCAACCCTTTAACAAATTATTGCTTAAACATCTCTTTTAGAATGGATAAAGTATTCTCAAAAGGACTATGTGGGAATTTAGAAGAAAGTGGAAACTATTAGAAATGGGAAATCCTTAGAGTTCGATGTTAATGAAGAAGGAATTGTGATATTTCAGTCAAGACTATGTGTTCTATCAAATTCATAGTTAAAGAAAGAACTTTTGGATGATGAACATAGTCCAAATATTTACATTCACCCAGTAATCAAAAAGATATATCGAGATCTCCGGGAGCTTTATTGGTGGGATAATGTGAAGAAGGATATTGTTGAGTATACATCAAATTTCCTGGTATGTCATTAAGTGAAGGATGAGAGGAAGATGTCTAAGGGGATGATTCTACCATTACCCATAATAGCATGGGAATGGGATAACATCACCATATAATTTTTCATCGGACTTTTGAATACATACAAAGGAAACAATGTCATCTGGGTTGTTGTGGATAATCTTACAAAGACAACACACTTCATTTCAATTTGAGAGGATTTATCATTGGATCAACTAGTAAAGATATATATTAGAGAAGTGGTAAGGCTTAATGGATTATAACTATCCATTTTATCCGATCAAGATCCAAGATTCACCTATATGTTATGAAAGAGTCTTCAACATGCTCTGAATACTGAGCTAAACTTTAGTATGGCTTATCATCTACAAAATGAAGGCCAATTTGAACAGACTATCCAATCACTCGAGGACATGTTGAGAGCATACTAAATGGGAATAGAAGGATGATGGGATCAATATATTCCTCCGGTTGAGTTCACATACAATAACAATTTCCACTCAAGCGTACAAATGGATCCTTAGGAAAGCCTTTATGGGAAGAGGTGCAGAACACTGACATGTTGGGATGAAGTTGGGGAGAGAAAACTCCTAGGTCCAGAAATTGTCAAGGAGATTGTGGATAAGGTTAAGACCATCTCACAGTACATCAAAGCTGCTCAAAGTCGAAAAAAGAGCTATGATGATAATCTTCAATGAGACCTAGAATTTGATTATGGAGACATGTATTTCCCCTATATATCACCATGGAATAGAGTTATGATATTTGGGAAGAAGGGAATGATTAATCCAAGGTACATAATCTCTTTTGAGGTCCTTGATCGCATTGGGGAAGTGAATTATTGACTGGAACTCCCACTGAACCTATCTCAATTAAACAATGTATTCCATGTATCATTCTTGAGGAATTACAAACCTGATCCATCGCATGTACTGAATCCAGAGGTGGTACCATTGGATAATGAACTCTCATATGAAGAGAAGGCCATGAATATCTTAGATTGTAGGGAAAAATTTCTACGAAATAAGACAATTCCCCTTGTCAATGTGTTGTCGTGAAAACCCATGTTTGAAGAAGAATCTTGGGAATCATAGGAAGTGACGAATCAGAGTTACCTGCATCTGTTTTAGTGTTGGAAAAGGAAATTGCGAGGGTAAAATTTCTTATGGGGGATGATTGTAATGACCCAAACTTTTATCAATTAAAATTATTCTTGATCTAATTAAATGTCTTATTATGTTAAATGGTTATAAAACATATTCACTTCCTTGGTTTTATGTTTTTGTATTTTAAAATACAATTAAGAATTATGACCATTTCTAATATATCCATTGAACAGTGATCACATGATTAGTATAAATATATGGATTTAACAAATATAATTTACTCAGATAGAGGAGGCGATGGCCTCATACAGTAGAATTTCCCTATATAAAGCCCATTTTTTGGGCTCAGAAAGGTGGTGGCATTACTGGGATTTTCTATTGACCAATCCCAAGCTAATATTCAACATGTTAAGCATGAGAGGAACCACTTACAAGATAAGTGGAAGTTAATAGAGATTACCACCCAAACGATGTTATCTGAGCCTCCCCAAGAGTCTTTCACCATCACACACCTTACCCTTTGGTCTTATACGGGTGTTAAAAAGGGTTACGTAACAAGACCATATCACTAGGATTATGTGCATTATTTTTGTATAGAATAAATAATATACATTCATTTTATTATTGTTACTTTGTTAATAGTCATTAAAACACATATATTATTTTTAATTAATATTCAGTTAAAAAATATATTTTTATTAATTAATGTATTTTTGAATTAAATAATATTTTAATAAAATATTATTACTAAATTACATTTCATTAAATATAAATGATCATATAATTTTAATTAATACAATTGTAATTTTTATTAAGGTTTGAAATCTATTTTTATCAAAACCAATGAATTTTCGATAAATATCAGTTATTATTTTAAAAGTATAAATTAAAATATTTAGAAAATTATTTAAATAAAATGAATATTATTTTTTTAATGATGAATTTGATATTATCCAATGGTGAATATTTCATAATTTTCTGAGACTGTCAATTTTTTGGGTAAAAATTAAATACTGTTTAAATATGTAATATGTTTTATTCATCCTAATGAACCAAAAATGATGTAATAAAATACAATAACAAGATGTTCTTCCAACTATATGTTTTACCTTTAAAATAATGTGATTTTATATTTGTTTGATCAATTTTATGGTGCCTTAGTGGACCCTCCAAGATTTGTAAAACATTTTAACTTTTAAAATTATTTCCATGGGAGTGTGACTCACCTCCACATAAACAAGCCTAATATTTTTAGAAGTTATACCATTTGCCTTATAAAAAATATTTTACACTCCCATTTGGAAGAAATCATTGGAAAAAACTGTGGTATGGTCTGTGGTTTTGATTATTTTAATGTGTTGTATGCAAAACCTAAATAATAAAGAATATCCTCTCTTTTCTATTCTAAACCCATCCAAGATCCCACTTATATTAACTCATAACCCTTGTATAACGTCCCCACTCTACCATCCTATCTCTATTTTCTTCCCAAGGCAACCCAATATCCCAAGAATCCTCTCTCAAACCTCTCCCAATCCTTTGGATCACATTTCCATGTAAGGGATTTTTCCTTGATCATTTTTGTCCAAATTTCATTATGTTGTTATACCATTTTATTTTAAATTACAAGTGTTGGGGTATTATTTCACACCTCCCACATACTTCCCTCCTTATTTTTGAATTATGAGATACCTCTTTCTCTCCCATTAATTCTTCCCATGTATACCTGTTACCATGCTGAAATTCGGTAAAGAATTTTTCTCTCCTCATTTACATTCAATAAATTATTTTGTATTATGAATCTAAATTCAATTAAATATGTTGGGATGTGTATCTATATGACCTTTTAATGTCAATTTCATGTTCATTTGATGATACACCCTTTCTCTCTCATCAACTATTTTTATGAATTCTTATCTCATGTCGTTATGCTGGCAAAATTGCACTGCAATTTTCCAACACAAACTCATTTTGTAGTGAATACCATGCCCATTTCTATATCAAAGGTATTCAACATTATACACATTACTTATTGATTATAGAGTTTCATTTATTAATTCCACATTCCTTTATCCTGGAATGAATGATTATGGTTAATGAATCCATGTTATATGATCCATGTGACACACCTATGCATGAAATGAAATGTTTATAAAGGGTGCGCCCTAATAGCACTCCAATGCATTGGTTAAAGATTAATATCATGATACGTGAAGTGAAATGAGTGTTTAATCATTATAATTAAAGTAAAATGAGGGTTTAATCATTATAATTCAATTGAAATGATGGTTTACTCATGCTCTATGTGAAATGAGTTTTTTCCCATGCTAATATCATGTTAAATGTTGTTTCCACATTTCCATGTTATGATAATCATGCAATATCATGAATTTATGTTCATGTTTCTCTTATGCTCCATTGATATGCCTATTTCCTAATATGTACTATATGCTTTATGTTATTCATTTTTTACTCCCTAACTTGGATTTATATCTCACCCTTTTCTTATGCATGTCCTTAGGTTCTCTAATGCAGTGTTAAGTATGATGGAACATTATAGTTATGTAAAAGAAGTTTTCTATACAGATGTTGTGTTTTTTGTTCTAATTTATTAATTAATTTTTCTAATTTCCCAATACACTAGATCTATCAATACTTAGAGTCTTCTTATGTGAAAGATTATATAATAAATCATGTTTATGTGTGTTATAAAGAGCAGTGTTGTTATACATGTGGCCCAAGATTTTGACTAAAACGATCTTAAGATTAATCCTAATAAGAAAAATATAAAGTGTTTTAAATGTGGTGAGATGGTTCATTATGAAAATGAACTCCCAAAGAAAGATCCAAGTGATGGAAAGCAACCAGACTATAAGAAGAAAGGGGTAGTGAGATCCTTTGTGGCTATGTCAGAAGATGTCAGACCATCTGATGAAGTGGTATCAGGTTCTTTGTTTATTTACTCATATTTTTATAAATTATTGTGGGATACATGGTCTACACATTCCTTTATTTATAATAAATTCACTGGTAAATTTGAAATATCACCTCATAAAATTAGATTAGAACTTATTGTTAAGACACCACGGGAAAATGTTATAGAAAAAGCCATTTTAAGGATCTTCCTATTATCATCTCTGGAAACACAACACTAGTAAACCTTGTTGTTTGTCCCTTAGTAGAGTTTTATGTCATTCTATTTATAGATTGGATTTCCGTTTATCATGCTAAGATTGACTGTAGATCAAAAGAATTTATTTTTCAAAAAAACAATCAGATTAAATACAAGAACGAACCCATACAATTGATAACATATCAAGAATATGAGAAACTGTTGATAGATAGAAATGAAATTAATCTTACTCATATTGTTGAAAAAAGGGAATTGTTCATATTAATGATGTTCTAGTGTTAAATGAATACAATGATTATTTTTTTGATGATTCACCAGATGTTATTCCTGATCAACAAATTGAATTCAAAATCGACTTTGTTCCTGATACTAAGACAATTTCAAATCCCCCTTATTGAATGGAACAAATTGAACTTCTGGGGTTTCTTGATAAAGTATTCATTCATCCTAGCACTTTACCATGGGGACCTTTTATTTTTTCTGCTAAAAATAATGATGGTTACATGATAATTTTCATTGATTATAGAGCTTTGAGTAACATTACTATCATGAATTAGCATCTTTTTCCTTACATCAATTTCCTGTTTGATCAGCTTCAGGGAGCTCATTATTTTTCCAAGATTCTTGAGATCCGAGTACCATCAGCTAAAACTAAAGGAGGATGAAATTCCAAAAATTGATTTTTGAACTAGATATGGTCATTATGAATTTTTATGCCCTTTGGATTAACTAATGAACCTACTATATTCATGGATATTGTGAATGGAATATTTAATTATTTTTTGGATAAGTTTGTGGCTATGTTTATTAATGAAATTCAGGTATATTCTAGAAGTAAAGAGGAACATTAAAATCATATAAGGGTTGTTTTGTAAACCTTAAAATAAAATAAACTGCATGGAAAATTCATAAAGTGTGAATTTTTATTGTAAAAAAATTCTTTCCTTGGTCACAATGTTTCTCGATATGGAATTACAATTTATCATACTAAAATAGAAATTTTTGAAGAATGTACAATACCCACAAATATAACCAAGATTTTTAGTATTATTAGATTGGAAGGCTATTACCAAAGGATTGATGAAAAAATTACATGTTTATCTTGTTTATAGACTAGGTTAACAAAAAAAGTTAAATTCATTTGGACAAAATAATGTGATGACTGTTTTCAGAAATTGAAAAAAAGATTGGAGAATGCTCTAGTTCTGATCCTAACTTCCAAAAATGGAAAGTTAGTCATCTATAGTGATGATTTTTAAAAGGGAATTGGATATGTTCTGATGCAGAATGATTCTGTAATTTCTTATGATTCAAGACAACTGAAACCTAATGAGTCAAATTATCCCACACCTGACTTGGAATTAGAAACTATGGTTTTTTTATTTGAAAATATGGAGGCATCATTTATACATGGCCAAATTTGAAATATCTACTAGCCATAAATTTCTAAAGTATATATTCAATAAAAAGGAATTAAACATGTGGTAGGGAAGATAGATTGAATTGATAAATGATTAATAATTCAGGACCAATTAAAATCCTAGAAAAGAAAACAAAGTGGTAGATTCTTGG
Organism: Viscum album; assembly: GCA_963277665.1. Lineage (NCBI taxonomy): Eukaryota > Viridiplantae > Streptophyta > Magnoliopsida > Santalales > Viscaceae > Viscum > Viscum album. The sequence continues at coordinate 790,688,531 of OY728138.1, read as the reverse complement.
AGTTGAAAACATCATGCATCATTAACTATGTTATAGCTGAAAAAAGACTATTTGATTAATGATTTGATTAATTTTTGATTTGATGTTTTTGGTGAATGAAATTCCTTTATTTTGTTTTATGTTTAAATGCAGTCATCTTAATCATACAAAATTGAGCAAGATTAAGAGGTAGACATGGAGTTACAAAAAAAGGTAGAATTGGTTAAAATGAGTATGTTTCCAGAATTTAACATTGATAGAGATTATGTCTAGGGATTTTCAAAAAGATTGTGTGTGACTTGTGATTATTAGCTAAGGAAATAGTTGTTTTGTGAAGCTCATAGTTCTCTATTTTTAGTTCATCCTTGCGGTACAAAGATATATAGAGACCTTTGAGAGTATTACTAGTGGGATAGAATGAAAAGAGATATTGTAGATTTTACCATGAAATGTTTGACATGTGAACGAGTTAAGACATAAAGGAAATTATCAAATGGAATGATTAAACATTTACTAGTACTGGACTGGAAATGAGAAAATATGTCCATGGACCACATTATGGGAATACCAAATAGTTCTCGAGGTAAAAATTAAATCTGGTTTATTTTTTATCGACAAATAAATATGCTCATTTCATTCCAATTCGAGATACATTGTATTTGGATCTACTTTCTTAACTATACCTAAAAGGGATTATCAGGTTACATGGAGTTCCTATTTCCATTATAATTGACTGTGATTCTAGGTTTACCTCAAACTTTTATAAAGTACATCAAAAGTTTTTGGGAACAAAATTAAATTTCAGCACAAATTTTCAACCTCAATCAGATGGGAAGATAGAAAAAAAATTTAGATTTTGGAGGATGTGCTTAAATATTTCTCAATGAACTACTAGGGAAGTTGAGATCAACATATTTAATTAGTTCAGTTTTCTTATAATAATAGTTTTCATTCAAGTATACAGATGACACCTTTTGAGGCATTATATGGGAAGCTGTGTCAAACTCAATCTTTTGGGGATGGAGTCTAGGAAAAGAAATTGACAGGACCTAAATTAGTGGATTAAGTGGCTGAGAAAGAGAAGTTGATCCATCAACCCATGAGGACAGATTAAATCCGACATAAATGTTATGAAGATAATAGGAGGAAATACTTTTCTTTCGAGGTAAGTGATCATGTTTTTCTTATAATCTCACCATGGGAAAGTGTTATGCATTTTAGTAAGAAAGGAAAACTTTATGAAATCTTGGGGAAATTTGGAACAATTTCTTACTGAGTAGATTTTCCCCTGAGTTTATCTAAGGTACAAATTGTTTTTCATGTTTCAATGTTGAGAAAGTTTGTGATAGTTTCATCTCATACTTTTATCCTTGAAGTAGTTCAGTGGTAAGAGGATATTTATTATGAAGAGAAACATGTTCATATTATTGATCGAAGAGAACACTTATTGTGGAATAAATAATAAAGCAAGTAAAGGTTTTGTGGAGAAACCACATGGTTGAAGAATCAACATGGGAATATTAAAATGATACGAGGGAAAGGTACACTCACTTGTTTAATATATAAAAAAATTGAAGGGATTCAATTTCTAGAAGGTGTGGAGAATGTAACACCCCAAGGTTTTAAAAATAAATTGAAATGAATGAAACATTGAATTTATACATAATGAAAAATTGATTTAAGGATATAGGTTTTAAATTTACATTAAACATAATTTTTCTCCTTCTATGATTTCAATTTCAAAAATGGATATCTACAGTTATGATCAATATGTTTTTTGGAGTATTATAGAACCAACTAGTTTTTTGGTGAATAATTACATACTATTATGAATAGTAATTTTAATTGTAATATGAAACTTACGAATAGTAAATCATATTATTATTTTATTTTCTTACGCTTAAAAGATAATGAGATCTTGATTAATTTTTCAGGGTGATATAAAATGGGTTATAGTTTTCAAATCATTAATTTTTGAATAAATTATGATTTTATTTAATAATTAAATTAATCATATTTATAAAGATATCATAAAAAAATGGATTTCATTTTTTAATTTTTCACGTTGAAAAATGTTAGGGTGATTTTTTTGGATTTTTTTGAAATAGTTGAATTTTCAATGAATAGTAAAAATACAGTTTTAGGTTTTCATTATGTTGGATGACATCATAATGTTATAATAATTATACTATCATTCTAGTGGAATATTTAAGATTACAATATTATATGAGGTGTCCCAGGTGTCCAATACCATGTTAAAGCCCATTGTTTTGAAAATACCACTAATGAGGTCCTTTGAAATTAATTAAAAACTCCATCACTTTCACTATAAATACCACCCTCACCCCCTCTTCCTCTCACACCTCTCAAGATTTGAAAATTGTCTAAATTTTTCTCAATACCCTCGACAAGTATCTTCCATAAATTTAAGGCCTTCTGGTCTCATCAAATGTCAAAAACCAAATGCCTCATGGAGGGTCTCAAGGAGAAGAGAATAAGAGGTAAATATCATCTTCTATTTTCTTTTGTTTTCCTTTCAATTTTTTCTTCTTATAGTCACTTATCCTACCCTTATCCAAGTGGAATTAGAGATCTAGTATTATATATATTATGGATTATTATCATGTTTTTGAAAAATTCATCACCATTCTTCTTATCCTATTTCTTTTATTCTAAAAATAAAATCACAGTTCATGATGTGTCGATTTACTGACATCGTGGATATTATGTCCTCAATTTCCTTTACATACATCAAAAATTTGTTGTAAAACAATTTTAATGGTTAATTTTTTTTAAATTGTATTATATGACCTATATTTTATTTTTTAATTAACTTATATGCATAATATAAAATTTATATGATGAAACAGGTTCATGATTATCAAAGAACCACCAAACATGATCTAAAAAAACATCACTAATGATTTATCTAATGATTCATCATCATACCATATAACCAAAATGATTTATGGAATCATTCAATATTCAGGAAATATATTAACAACATTTCATTCCATTTATGGATTTTCTCTTCCATTCAACAAGAAAATCCTGTACGAACTGACAATGGAAATCCTGTGAAGCACGCACCTCAAACAATAGAAATAACAAAATAATATTTATAAATGGATTTAATGACGTTATAAAATGATCATATAAGTTGTTATAAACATGAATATGTTTTTTTAAAATATTAATAACACCCTTTTACCCATTATATATGAGTTTTCAAAATGTTTGATGTAAGAAGAATCCAAGGTAAGGGAATTCTTAACCCAATTTCCATTCTTTCGGAAAACCTTCTATTTAAAAAATTATATGGTACTATGATTATTTAAGTAATGAATTTATTTAATATTATGTTTTGTTATGTGTATTTTTTGTTTATTCACATATTAATTTCATTGTATTAATTCTTAATTCAATTTTTTGATATTTTTAAGGGACTACTCTTTAAAAACCATCTTATAAAATTATATTTAAAAAAATTCAAAAGCAATGTTTTTATGAAATTATTTATGTTTTATGATTATGTTTTGGTTTTGGGGATTTTTTTATATTTAATGACGGGACTTATATCTCCCTCAAATGAATTGGTTATGTGTAATTTGGGGGTCATCTGTATGGTTACTCCAAGTGCAACGATGATGGTTACAACATGAGTTGTCGTGAGGGTTACATTGTAATGTATCCATGAGGGTTTCAAATAATAAGGTCTCTATGAGGGTTATAATTGATGTACATAATTTACAAAGATATATTTATGCTTTTATATATGTTCTCTAATGTTTTGTATACTTCTCATGTTTAACAAAGTAAGTATATATGGGTGAGAAGTATGTATTTGTGAAAATTATTTCATATACTTATATGTTTTCATGGAATAAGGGTTTATTTACTTCTTTTTATACCCCTTAATGAGATTTTTATGCTCATCCCATGTTTTTAAAATTTTTTCATAGGTTATAAGTATATGTAAAAAAATGAAGGAAGTTACGTTAAATGTTATGATGGTTTTTCAAATAAATCATTTTGTGGTTTTGTGTTATTTTTTTGTTTTAGAGGAAACAAATATATTTTTAATTGTAACCACTTCTAATGATTGTGGGTTGATATATATGTGTTTTTTCAAAAATTTCTATAAATATAAACTTAAAATATCTTTTTCAATTTAAAGAATTGAAATCTAGTTGAAATAGAAAGATTATGTAATGTTTAAGGTCTAGTCCTTATAAAACTAATATTTCTACCTCCATTATAACAATCCAACGATAGGAAAAGAGAGACCATAAAAAAATATTGAAAATTATGTTGAAGATCCATTTTGTGGACCTCATTTCTGACTCAAAATTCATGGTAGTATACTAGGTCATGATGTTAAACTCCATTTTGGAAAGGCGATAAATTCATACATATGTAGTAGTGTCCTTATCATAACACCATTGCATGTAGTAATATATTTATGGGATGAACATGTTATGGTATAGTCACATATACACCTTTTATTCCTGTTAATCTCAACATATTGGTCCAGGGTACTAAAAAAGGTAGGGTAAATAGATAAGGACAAACAAAACCATATAAATCACTACCCTTAATAGCTTAGAATTTGCTCCTGTTAACCATTGGGTTGGACACGATGATGATTTCGTGTTTTTCATATAGAAAATTGAGGCAATTTATCTATTTTTGGGGGACCATCAGGTTCTATTGGATTGTAATATAGTCCCAAAAATTACATTCTTCTTATATGAATTTCATGAGGCTATTTTTGTTGAGTATCCACAACAAATATATAAAGAATCCTCTATAGAATTTGTATATATAAATATTTATCTTCAGATATATTAATCTATTATAGGTTTAACTGATATTCAATCAATATAATTGATATTGTTTTATTGGTTTTTTATGAACCCTATATGAAAATAAAATAGATTAGGTTCCTTTTTTTACCACTGACAAGGTATCGATTTCACCAAAAAAATCTATAATTATTTATATGGATGGCAACCTAATGAGAGTAATAATTCCCACTATATCATATCCTAAAATCAATAGGAAATTAAGTCCTTCACTCATGACAATGAAAATAATGAAGAGTAAGATATCATGGATTTTCCATCAATATTTCGAAAAGGTGTCATAACCACGGTTCGTGAACATTGAAAAATGAATTTTGTCCTGGAAGAAGATCCACACCCTATATTAATCAGTGCATCTACGAAATCTTTGGAATGAGAGATATACATATAATTAATAAAATAGATGTATTTTTATGTAATTTTATGAAAATTCAAGGTATCATCCTCATATAAATACTCATAACTTTGTTATTCTAGGTAACCATTGTGGCTATAAACCAGAAGCAAGGATGATGCATATGACCATTTCTATTATGGGGGATTCTGAAGTTTATATGTTGATCAAATAAAATTTCATTTTATTTGTTTAATACTTGAGGTGGATTTAAAATATTTTCCTTAGGAATAATAAGGACAGAAAAATTAGAGTGTGTATTGAATTCAAGGATGTAAATTATCTTTTTCAGAATGATTATTTATGTTATAAATCATAAAACTTTTAATCGATTCCAAAAATTATATCCCTCTCATTCATGGATGAGTAGTCCATTTATAATTAGATATTAATGAATCCCAAATATTAAGATACCACAAAATTTATGGTAAATTAATGGGTATATTATCACCATTTAATTTCATTTGACATAAATAATTCTAGTACACCATACAAATGCTCCATACACCACATTTTTAGTTCCTTCATGGGGAATGTTATATAATTATATGTGGTTGATTGAGTGGTATAATTCATTTGATTCTATGATCACTAAAATAATGTTGAGGTATTCATCACCAAACTACGGAAACACATATTTAATTTTAAACTTTATAAATTTGTTTTTTGGTGATATCTGTTTTTTTGGGTTCGTATTATTCCATAATGGTATCATAGATGACCCCAAGAAGACTAAGGTGATAAATCTCATGAATATCCTTAAAAACAATAATGAATTAACAGTAATTAAAGGGAGAATCAATAAAATCAAGTGATTCGTATAAAATCTGTATATTTTGTGTTTTTCCTCTAAAAATATTATGATTAAATGTGTTAAAAACTATTGGGATGAAATTTTCCTGATGGCCTTTGAAAACCAAATTTAAAACCTAATTTCCCCTACAGTCATCATAGATAACAGTTAATGGAAACCAAATATAATCTATATACAAATACTAGATTGGTATCTTGGTACCCTGCTCACTCAAAAAGTGATATAGTAATAGATAATATCCTTTATTATCTCATTGAGACAATACTAGAACCTAGGACTCTATAGATTGATATCAAAAAGAATTTTCTTGAATTTTTCATCCTAGTAAATAATATTATACACTATCATAAAAATCCTAAGGCTTTCATGGTATCCCACATTTATCTTATCAAATATATCCTTAGATATATTATTTTATCTAATTACCTAAAAGAATGGACAATCTATGACACCCTATGATTTTAAAAGAATGTTATGTTTTATAGCCTATAAAACATGTAACATTGAGTCTAAACAAGATATTGAATTAGAGTGTATAAATTGTAATAACTAAATTATTAATTCTATATAAAAGAACATGTCAGTAATTTTTTTTATTAGTGTTTATGAAATGAGAAATATTTTTTAAAAAATTGATTTTATTCTCCAAAATATGTTTCCTTAAAAATGGGTTATATTGCTTCTTTTGAAAAAAATATATTATTATTATTTTTTGAAAAAATATATTATTATTATTTTTTGAAAAAATTTAAAAATTTTATTTGATAAAAAGGAAATCAATTTTGAAATCATAATTTAAAAATTAGCATAAAGTGAATTTTTGGATGTTTCTAAAAAGATTGATTTTCTAGTGAATAGTGGGAAATAATGATTTTATTTGAAAAATATATTTTTGTTTCAAGAATTTACAAAGTTATATTTTGTTTTAAAATTATTTCAATATAAAATAAGTTATATTATATTATAAATAATCTAATTATGTTTAATATAATTAATTTCTTTGTTTATTTTAGTATAAAATATTTTTACACTAAAATGAATTTTTTTTGAATTTTTTTTGTTTCATTTTTGGTTTAATATTAAATTAATTTTCTCCAAAAATATAAATTAAATATTAAAAAATGGATTCCATATTTAAAAAAAATAGACAATTTTTTAAATAGGTTTTTTATTTTTTTTCATTATGAATAGTAACTATAGTAAATAATTGTCACTATGATAATGTTAATTTGAGTAGGTGAGGTTAAAAATAATATGATATAGGATAAAAATGACCCTAAAAAATGAATTTATCCTATTTTAGGCGTGTTTTTTGGAAATTTACATCCAGTTTTTTGAAAATATGGAAAAAAAATTCCATATAAATTTTATTTTTACCTTTATTAAATATAAGAATAAGATAATGTCAAAAACTGAAACTTCAATTCTTTTAATAACTATAATATTTTTTGATCGGGATAAAAGCAACTTATTTTTTGTTATAAATTTTTAATTTAGGTATAAATAAATATCATATCATGGTAATATATTTCTATTTTTTAGTGATTAAATATTTACCTTAAATGTATATGAACACCACTATAACATTTATTCAATTAATAAATAAATAAAATAAATCATTTAAAAATTTATCTGTAATATCTTTCGAGTGACTTATAGTGACCCATGAATTTATTAAACATATATGACATATTACAGATGTTGTAAAAGTATATATTCGAATTACCTATGTTTCTTGATGTATTTAATGTAAAATTAAATGAATAGTGTCAAAAATTACACTAAATAATATAAAAAATAATATTTTATTAAAAGATCTAAAATTTATAAAAAAATCACTTTAAAAAAAATTAATGGGATATGGTTTAAAATATAAATACTGTTCTATATTTGAGTATTTTTTCATTTATGGTGAAAGTTTTGACCCTAAAATTGTAGTGAACTTTAATATTGTTGTAATTGTCAAAAGGGTTAACACATGGTTAATAATAAAAGATAATAGTGAATAAATACACCAAACATGTCCATATTTTATGGTATGAGATAATTTTTACTCATACTAATCCAATATAATAATTATATAATTTTATGTCATTTTTATATAAAAAATAATTTATATAACAATAATAATTTACGAATTTCCAAGAATGTCTATCCCCTCACTTATAAAAGGACAACCCTTCTCTCTTTTCATTAAAACATTTTTAGAATAAAATATGAACCATATAGAACCCAATAAAATTATAAAAATCCTTGACAAAGAATTATATGATCTTTCCCTTCCTAAAGACAACCCCCAGGTTCTATAATAGGAGATCTATTGGGTGTTTTCAGAAGAAGAGGTAATTTTCATTATCATTTATTTTAACTTTATTTCTTATTATACTTCTTCTTAATGTGTTTGGAACATCCAAAAACATTAACTAAAATATCATAAATAAACCTTGTTAATATTATTATAAGGGAAAAACCATTTTTTAATCTCTTCTCTATCCTATAAAAAGAAAACACATCACTCATGTGTACGTACAACTTACCATCGGTACATAGCTGTGAATTTTTTTTCATCACCTCTTTACTTGGATGGTAATGAAGATGTAACTATTGAATATATTTTATATTTATGAAATAACTATATTTATAAAATTATAATATCATATATATACATTCTTTACATCATATCTATTCAAAAATGATAACGTTTCTCGCATGTATAAGTGGACTTTCACCTCCATGAAGCAGTGCCATCTATATATTATTTACATATTAGATGAATTGAATAAGAATATATTTAAGGAATATATATTATATTTATATCATGATTCCAATTATGTATATTATGTAACCAAAATCAATATATGAGGTAAAAAACTAAAAACCCAAAACTTATATGGAAAATGAAGTAGTTATCACTGGGAACATTGATTTTGATAAATAATTGATAATAATTGTATATTATAAGGTTATAAGTAAATATTATATTTTATGATATATATTATTATGTTTTAGTAATTTATTATAATAAATCTATATTTATTATACCATTGTTTCGAATACATAAAAAGAATGTCAGACCCAAGGTAATGGATTTTCTCTTAATTTCCACTCCACTGAAACATATTTGGTATTATGAACCTATTTATTTTAATGCGGTGCATATAATAACCCTATGTTATGATATATCATGATTAACTTATGTTCATGGTATTTAATATTTAATTTTATGTTATTCACTTTATGGGGAATTGATTCAAAAATTACCAAAAATAAAAGGGTTTATTTCACACTCTCATGGTTATTCAAGAATGTTTTATGATTAAGTCTCCATCGGGGGAATTATTTTAAATTTATATCCCTAACCCAATTTTTTTATTATATAATATAAATTTCTTGAGATTAAAATACTTCCTTTTATTTTACTATTTTTTATGTACTCAAAATAATTAAATAATGTGTTTAAGTAAAACCAACATTTATTTCTATTCATCCATAAATATTTTACTTCCATTTCAATATTTACCTAAACATGTTTTCACGAAATGTTTTACTATTATAAAATTATTTATTATTCTCAATTTTACCCATTTTTGACTTTATATAAATTTTTATAAAAGTAATTTTCTTGTCTTTTTCCCAATGATTCACCTTTTTCCAAACGTGGGAATGCGATATCTATTTTAATATACTTGGCATGAATCCGTTATAACTGCTCCATGATTTGAATCATAATTTAAAATAATCTATGATTAATTTTTGAATTGAATGTTCTTCATAATATTATTAAAAATTTTAGTTATTAAAAATTATTTTCTAATGAAAACCGTTTTTTTCTTAAGAAATATTTCAGTGATATCTTTGTCAATACTCATTGGTGAATACTATTCCTTAATAGGGTTGTTATATTTTGATAAAATTATTAATATTAATTTGGATGAATTATGATTATGTTATTTTTATTTATTGGTGAAAGTATTTATATTTCATTTTTAGTTCTTTATTTTTAAGGTTTACATAAATTATATTTTCCCCTTTTTTATGATGTATACATTAGACTTAGTATATGATGGGAATGGCCTTCTATAGCCCCTCAATACATTGGTTGATCTTATGAGGAAAACTAGTTTGAGTTTTTGGATGATTCCTTTCCAATTTATTTAAGATGTCATAGACCAAGGCATTGAAAGCAATATTATGATGTCCAACATTATGCATTCAATCATTATGAAACTAGTTATTGATATCCATGTGATTATTTGACTAGTTAAAAAATACATGGATAAGTTTCAAGATCATTTGATTATTTATATAACATTATTTGACAATAATTTATTCATTACATATTATTATTGATGCTAAAGTTATTAATTAAATGTATTGTTTTATTCATTAAATTTTCTATATTGGTTATGAATTATTTACTCATGATAGATTATGTTGTAGAAAACCCTTACTAAGCATCTGGGAACAACATTATATTTCTCTTTTCCCGAGGATATGAAAAATATTATTTGAATTATTTTATATATGTAGAATATTTAATTCCATTGTGTTTTTTATTATTTTTAAATGTAATGTGAGATAGAAATATCTATCTAGTTTAAAAATGCAACTAAACTGTTTGAAACTTCAGGATATGATTCCTTGTATCTATTTATAATGTAATAAATAATACAATAGCTATTGGCTACTGGAGTTGGGGTATTTATAGTTATTATCATAGTATTTTTAGTATAAATCAAGAGAACCATATTTAGTGATATATAATTAATGATCATAACCCTATGATAGACTTTGAGGATAAGTCTCTATTTAGGATAACATCATAAAGCATTGGAAACTCAAGGATTATGTGATTCTTGTTAAAAAAACTTCCCTATTTGGATACTATAACTAGAAATGGTTTTAACATATATAAATTAAAGGGTAATCACCCTAAAAAATAATTGGTCGATTATATATCGACCACCATTATAGTACACAGTGAGTGTCCTATTACTGCGCGCATGGTTTGACACTCCTGAGGGATATGCTTGGGTCAATTAATATTTTATTTATGAGCCATTATGAATGATTTGAATAGATTATGAACTAGAATGACCTAAGAGAAACATAAGGTGTCTTATATTGAAAAATGTATCAATTATTTAGCAACCATAAAAATTATTTTCATGATTATTTGGTTTTACACAATGATTTTTGTTTATCATTCATTTATTTTTGGTTTTAGTCCATGTATGGAACCATAAGGAACCATTTTAACATTTAATGTCATGTAAAATGTAGACATTTGAGAAATAAAATGGGAAGATTATTGGGGTGAAAGTTGTTGTGATTATGCTTAATCAGTTACCATGATATAAGATTAATTACTTTAACTTTAACTAATTATCAGACTCACCAAATAAGATAAGGATAGATTTTGATAATTGTTTCAATAGTAGAGGCCATGTTGGAAATAAATATAAATTTATTTCATATCATAAATGTGAAATGATTCACCATAGAGAATGTCTTGAAGGTATGGTAAATTTTTATGTGTGTAAAAGAGGGGTACATATCAATAAAATTTCAAAAAAAATGGACAGTTATATAGAGGGATATGAATTTCAACCCAATGTATAATTTTTATATCTACATCTTATGTGTGGGGAATATGATCATTATCCAAGACAAAGCCCTAATACTAGGGTTAAATACTATACTAAGGAACAACATATGCAATTTTAATCCTTGAAGTGTAAGTATTGAAGTGTTTATGTATTGGTAATTAATAATTATATTGTAGAAGTATTATTTCAATGATATTATGGATATAAAAATCTTGAGAAATATATGTATTTTTCTATAGTATATTTTATTTTAGTATTTGACCACATATTTTGAAAGGTATAGAATACTAGGAAAATTGATTTAGGGGTAATGTGATTATATTTTGGTTGGATAAAGAGATGATTGAAATTGATTAAGTAAATATAATAATATTAGTAACCATAAAATTTTTGAGTGATATTATAACAAAGTGATTTATATTATCATTGATGAATTTTACTTACTTTTTCGATTTATCAAAATGTACTTTGATTTTATTTAATGAATAAGGGCTATTTTAGATTTTGGAAGAATATGTGTTTTCATATAAAGAAAAATGAAGAGTTATGGATACCAATAAGGTTTTATAAATTTAAGGATGATAATTTGTTAAAAAGTTTAGATAAAAAAATTTAAGTTTTAAGTGATTGTATTTTGAGGTGATTTGATACTTTTACTAGGTTTTGGGAAGAATAATATACTAATGTTTTAATAAAAATTTGGGATAATATATGATTTGATGTTAAGTTGATTACGGTCTATTGAATATTTATATGTAAATAATATTGATGGTTAAAAATATACCCATAAATAAAGAAATAAATTTAGAGATGTTTATAGTCTATCTAAGGATTACCTTTTAGTTTAATATCTAAATTTGATTCATAATGTTTTGGTGTGGAGTTCACTACATTATAAAATTATATCATGGTGACTAGGTATATTTTTAGGGATATAGGTTCAAAGAAATAAGTTCACATTTGAGGTTAAAATATTAATTAATGTTTAGGTTATTAAATTTAATTAGAATGTAGTGTTATTTATTTATGGAATAATCTAAGTTAAACAATATGTGTTATTATGGAAGTGTTGAAGTAAAATTTCATTATTTCTTTATACTATGGTTTATAGATTTTTATATTACCTTACCTTGTGGAAACTATTTTATTTTTTGTTAATATTTAATAATTGAAGGAATATTTTTTATTCTTTTTTGGATTATGTGGTTTATTATAAGATGTTTTTTATGATCCAGACCTGAAAACTTCATCTTTAATACTCATAATTTGGAGAAAAATAAGAAATTTTTTTGAATTTTTTTTTGAAGGATGAAATTATCATTGTTAAGTTTGTATATTTACATGTATTCATAGTTTATATTGTAAAGTAATTCTTTAACTCTAGGAAAAGAATTTTTAAATAAAAATGTTATCATATTATGATCATTTCCAATAATGTAAAGGTCTTTTCACCCATCAAAAATTTATTGTATTGTTTTCATTAAATTTCTCCTTATCATTTTTAATCAATCTCTATTAGTCCCATAGAGATATTTGTATCCTAAATTTCCATATTTTCACTTCACACTAATGTTCTACAATTTATAAATCTAATTTTTTTTTTATTCTAGATGACCTTCATATATCACTTTTTCTCTTTTTAATAGGTTGTTTTACTACTCTATTAATGATTTGGATTTTGATAAAAGGTTTTTGAAATGTAAAACCATTAATTATTAATCCCAAATTAAAATTGAGAGAGTTAAATTTATTAAAGGTGGACAATGTTACACCATGAGATTTTAAAATAAAGCTATGTTCGATAACATATATGACACATAACATCAGGCTTAATCAAACCACAAAAATGTTATTATTTAAATACAATGGTTATATCCTAACAATTGAATTAGTGGTTATGAATAGGTTTAAACAAATTATGAAATTTATATAAAGGACCTACTAAATACACTTTCATTGATTATTTTTCATAAAATAAGTCCTAAATTTTTAATAAGGAACTTTTAATCTTTAAAATATGTTTTCTTCAAAAATGATTTTTATTGCTTATTATGAGAAAATATTATAATTAATTTCTTGAATATTCTGAAATTTTATTTTATAAAAATGATATAAAATTATAAATCATCATGTAAAAATTATTTTATAGTGAATTTTTGGGTTTTTTTAAAAAAATATTGATTTTCAAGTGAATTGTGAAAAATACCGATTTTCATTGGAAAATGTATTTTTGGTTCAAGTATTTAAAAAGTTATATTTTCTAAGTAATTTTTAATTATATAATTAATTATTAAATAATTTTTATTGGAATAAATTTTATGATTTAATTTAGTATATGATCTTTTTTATAATTAAAAGGCATTTTTCAAAAAAAATATTTTTTGTTGTGTTTTAATCTTAAATTAATTTCATTAAATTAAATAAATTTAATATTAGTTAATTAATTTCTAATTTTGAATCAGTATTTCCAAATTTAGTAAATATGAATATTTTTTATCATCCTTAATATTAACCATAGTAAATAATCATCACCCCAATAATTGTAAATTGAGTAATAAGGTTTAATATAATATTACTAGGACACAAAATGAAACTAAAAAAATCCATTATTTTATCTCATGAGTGGAGTTAATCCATTTACATCCATGTTTAAAAAAATAGAAATTTTCTTCAATATTTATTTTATTTTGGTGTTTAATATATTTATATTAAAGATAAAGAAAAAATTTCACTTTCTTGCTTTTACTATCATTAATATTTTAAAATATAGATAGAAAACATATATTTTTTTTAAAAATAGTTAGTTACCAATGTATAATTTTTTTATCATTATAATTTATTTCTAATTTTCTGTGATAAAATAATTACCATAAATTCTTATGCAATAATGATATATTATTTAAAAAATTAATAGAAAATAAAAGAAATGATTTTGGAAACTCTAAATGTAGTATTTTTTGGGTGACTTATAGTTACCCACATATTTGATAGATTGATATATATATATATATGAAAAATTATGGAATTTTTTGAAATTATATATTTGAATTCCCTTTTTATGTTGATGTATTTAATGTAAAATTAAATGAATAGTATAAAAACAATATTAACAATATTTTTTAATAAATAATATTTTACTAAATGATTTAAAAATCATAAAAATACTATATTATGAAAAATGAATGATATATCATTGAAAATATCAACCATGGCCTTCTTATGTGTCATTTGACCTCGTATAACAATATTTGTAACCCTTAAAGGGTAGAGAACTTTAATATTTTAGTATTTTTCCAAAGGGTTAATGAGGGGGTTAAAACTATAACATAATGGTGGAAACATAAATTTTTTTTCTAAATTTTGTTTTCTTGAATATTTTATATCTTAAAAATATTTTCATCTAATTATATAAATTTTTTCCAATTTGGACATAAAAAATAATTTATATTTATCTGATACATTAAAAAATTTGAAGAGTTCCCCTCCCATCAATTATAAAGGGACACCCCTACTCTCTTTTAGATACACCAGTTTTAGCATCATATTTGGACAAAAAATTAAGAAAATTTCCTTTATAAACATTATTATCTATGTTATATATGTTCCTACACTTCCAAAATACCAATCCTTGGTCCCTTAAATGGATATCTAAAAAAATTCTACCAAAGAAGAGGTAATTGTATTTATTGAATCTTTCGAATTTATTTATTCTTATACTTTTTTTTACATTTTTGGTAACCATACTAAAATAATAATTCCTAATCCATTAATATAATTATATTTTATTATGAGTATCGTACAACCATTTTCCTTCTCTTTTTTATTCTATGAATAGTGAAAAAAATAACGGTGCATATGTATGGATTACTGTCTCCACGTAGTGATGTAATTCAATTTTCAAAATCGATTTATTTGGATGGCTATTAATATGGAAGTAATGAATATATTTTAAATTAATATTCTAATGGAATTATAATATAATATATACCTCTATAACTTACAATCCATTGAAAAACGATAATGTAGCTCATGCGTACTTGTGAACTATGACCTCCGTGATGTAATTTGGTTATTTTTTCATTTATTATTTTAATGGATAGAAATAATGATATATTTGATGAATATATTATATTAATACCTTGATTAAGACTCTTGATATTATGTGACCTTTATCAGTGTACAAGTACAAAACTATTGGACCAAATCATACATGAAAATGAAGGAGTTATCACCCATTATAATGACTATAAGAAATATTTTTTAAAAAAATGGGTGATAAAATTTTATAAGTGTATAATATGATTAATGATATATACTATTATGGTTTGATATTAAATTTATCAAAAACTATATTTATTATAAGTCCGGTTTGAACACATATAAAGGAAGTCAGACTAGAGGTAAGAGATTTAATCTCAATTTCCACTATATTGTGATATATTTTGTATTAATAACCTATTTAGTATCATGTGGAGTGTATACTACTGATTTTATATGATAAATAATGATTAAATTATATTCAGGGTATTTAAATTTTCTATTTTATTTAATTTCTTTTACAAGGTTAACCATTCAAAAGTTACAAAAGAGAAAATGGTTTATTACAAAACTTCGTCATTATTTGGGATTATTTATTGTTTATGTGTTATATAAGGGAATAATTTGATATTTTTCTATATTAAATCCCATATAATTTATTCTCCCAAATAAAAGTCTTTATATTACATGTTTCCCAGTCATTTTACTATTTTTTAAGCACTCAAATTTCTGAATTAATGTTTTTAAGGGAAACCGATTGTTTTTCTATTTGGCTAGAAATATTATATTCTATATCCATATTTTCCATAGAATTATTTAAAGAAAGTTTTTAATGTTATACACTGATTTATTAAATTCATTTTTATCCATTTTTTTACTTTTTATAATTTTTTTTCAAATAATCGTCATGTCTTTTTCCAAACAAGGCACCTTTTACCAAAGGTGTGAAAAGAATATTTGGTTAAATGTACTCTACATGAATGAAATTTTACAAAACCATGAACAACCAATTCCATGTATATTTCTTCAAAAGTTTCCATGAATATTTTAAAATAACATTTTTCTAATATCTTTGAAATTTAGTGTCTTTAAAAGTGCTTTTTAAAATAATAAGGGAATTTCTTCAAGAAATATTCAAGATATTTTTTTAAAGTATTTTCATCCATGTAAAAAATAATTTAGTGATTAATATACCTTATATAAGATGAATTATTTTTATTCCATTGAAAATATTAAAATATATTCCTTGTTATTATGTTATAGTTATTAACTGGGGGAAAATATTAACATTTCCAATGCTATATTTTCAATACAAATGTTTATGTTGATTATGTATCACCCCTTTAATATGATGAATTAATTAGTATAAGTTAAAGATGATAGGGGACCAATATATCCCCCTTATGCATTGTTATGTACCTTGAGAAAAACTATTTTGTGTTTTTCGATGAGGCTTTACCCATTTATGTAAGATGTAATGGAATGGGTCCATGATGGCATGTTTATAATAATTATGAAACTCGTTTTTTATGCCAAAATAATTATTTTAATAGTTATTATATCCATGAATATGTTTTGTCTCTTGTGATTATTTATATGGAATTATTTTTTCATTATTTATTCTTTCCATATAATTGTTTACGATCATGTTATTTATTAAATGACATGTGTATTCAATCATTCAGTTTTTCATATTGATTATTCCTTATTTAGTCATGGTAGATTATACTATACATGACCCTTACTGATAATCAGATCCCACCTTTAATTTTTTTCCTTTATCTAGGAAATGATAAAGCAATATTTTAATGAGTTAAAGGGTGAATAGTATTTACATTCACCTTGTTTTTTATTTTATGTTTTAAAATTTAATGTGAGATCCAAGTATATTCCCAGTTTACCAAGCCTAATAAAATATTCGGTTATTTAGGATATGAGTCTTTTTCTCTAGATCCAATGTAATTAATTAAACATCTACTCTGGGATACTAGATTTGGGGTCTTTACACAATCGTTATTTAGTAATTTGACATTTAATTTATATCTCAAAAATGTGATCAAATAAAAAGAACTAGAAAATTTTATTACTACACACCATACTCCAGAGGAGTACCTATGGGATATGAAGCTTACTAATATAGAATTATTATCCATACATGATACTTACTATGCATGGGGGATGTATACTGATTGTGATTATAGTAGTTTGAATGTAATAATTATTAAAATCTAGAATCTCACTAAGTTTGGTTTGGGGATCTCATTCATCTCTTACTTTTGAACTTCTTCCATATTATTTAATATTATTAAAAGGATTTACCAATTATGTGGTAGAATACTAGGCCCCCTTAGATCAAATATAATTTTCCTTTAAAACACAAATCACCTAATTAATCATTAAGTTTTATTTAAATCTAGTAATTATAAAACTCAATAGATTCTATGAAATTTAAAATAATTAATTGATATTATTGATTGATTATGTATTAGGTTTAATGGTTGAATTTCCATCACACATGACATTGTATCATATTTTTTATTGAATGTTCAATTTTATGCACTAGAAAATCTTTCTATAAAAATTTCTAAATTGGATAAATATGAAATAGTCATTCATATTGCATATCATATGGTGGTATCTCCACTAATAAGTAAATATATGGAATATATAAATGAAATAAATTCCACATCAAACTTATGAGGGTCTTTATCCTATTTTGTTATCACCAAATATGATATGATGCATCTCGTAGCATAGTACCTTAAAAAGGGACTCCAATAAGATTTATCCAACATTAAACAATTTCATCAATAGTTATAAAAAATATTTCTTATAAAAACATGAATTCATATAATTTTCAATAAAAATGTATCTTTGATGGGTTAATTTTCTAGTGAATTAAAGGAGTAGAGAATCTCACCATTATAAATGATTTCCATTCCTATTATTATCAATGTAGAACAAAATTTTTCCACAAAACTAGTATTACTGGGAACATATAGAAATTGATGATGTATAACTATATTGAATCAATAGTGAGTCTCTAAACATGTTAGAGTATATAAAATATCTTTCATCAATACATTAAGTTGTTAAATAATTGAAAATAATCATATCCATTCACTTCATTAGAAGTAGATGTCATGGGTCTATACCCTCTAACCATAGCGTGGCAGTTTATGATTTTTTTATTACTATAAATTTGTTCTTGAAGTGGGAAGAGGGGTTTTCAACCATAGAAATTGGTAAAAAGACTATCATTAACTTCATAAAGTCTAATATTATTACCATATTTAAAGTCCCTTATAAAATATAGATAAACAATAACAAAATATTTAATGAATATGAAGGAAATAGTTTATGTTAGGAACAAAATATTATATTCCACCACTTATTTCACTATTATAGCTCAAAAAAGACATATCTATGTATTCAATAAGACTATAATAAATATCGATGAAAAGATGGTGAAAAAGGTAAATAAAAATTATCCAAATAAAAAACCATATGCTCAATGGTGTTTTCACACCACAACTTGTACATCCTTAAATAAAACCTCATATGAACTAGTCTATGAGATAAAATACTTTATTAATATTTAATATTAGTTTATAAAAAATCAAAATTACATTTTTGATCAATTTTATGAAGATGAGAAGCCTCAAATTTGGATTGATGAGTTGAAATAAAAAAGGAGAATATTTTACACACACTACAAATCTATAATTTCTTTTAGAATTGGGTCACCTAAGCATTACAAATGAAGGTATACCTCCACTCTTCCATCCATGGAGAATTGGTGTTTGATTTAAGAATACAGATGATCCAAAAGAAGAAACCCCTTACACTTGAGTATAAATGGGTAAAATAGTATTTCATACACAAGTTTTACTCTAATGGATCATACCCCATGATTATAATTTATTGAGAGTGTATCATGCCTTCCAAAATTTAATTATTTATAAATAAATAAATTATATATTTCTATAAGAAATTAAACTTATCATGAATCAAAATTTTAAAGAACGTGTCATCATAATATGAACCAGAAATTTTATGGAACATATTTTTTGTCATTTGATGTTAATATAATGAAATATGATATACCCCAAAGAATAATAAACCACTTGTAGTAGTCCAAATATTTAACTGGATTCCTTGTATGAGAACCTCAATAAAGAACCAGTTTATAGTGTATAGTCTCCCCATTTATAGTCTTACTCCATGGATTAAATTTTTTCTCTAATACTGAGAACTATGTGTAGATAAATTTCTATTTTTTTGGGATATGTAATAACATCTAAATAACTTATCTTAGATATATAAAAAAAATTCATTTCCATCAAACCACCATGTTTTCCTCATGTCCAAAACTTCGTTAATTTATTTCAGGTTCTCCACTAATAAATTATCACTAGGATGAAACCAATCCATTTTATTTCATTTTCACTTATGGATGAAATATATATATTTATAGGTATTTTCTTTAACATTATGAAACAGTGAAGTTAAAAAACAAATTAGATGGTCATTGTATTTTTATATTATTTTAAAAAACATATAATCCACCCTATATTATTTTTAAACTACTTGGTGTGGTGTTTTTTATAACTCATACCCCTTGCATCAGATACTGACCCATTTAAGAGTATTAACATTCAATTTTACCTATCTATATGGTAATTATAGGTTAAAAATTCACACACCTTTTAGTAATTACATAAATTTTGATTCCCGTTATAAAATAAGATGTAGTGAAGCCCATTATTATTTTTCAAATTGAGCTATGAATACCATCAATTGTAACCCTTGTGTATAGATCCTAACACATTCACACTAGGTTTTCAAATTAACCTATATTAGGATGGAACATGTATAATTTATCATGGTGCTGTGATCTCATCCAATACAATATTCTTCCATCCTCTCACTAGAAAACCCATCCATTTCATAACTATCCCCTATACTTGATCCAATTCTAGGTGTAGGTTTTCTTGTAATTACATGATTCATGTTCATATAGTTTTTAGGTATATGTTGAAATCCATATCATTTATCTTAGATCTAGAAATGAATTCCAATTCTATAAAATTTTCACCCACTATAAAATTTCTTAGGCCTCATAACTCATATAATATTGTCTCTGTTAATCTTGTTCTAGGATAATAATTTTAGTATCATTAGTGAAGAATTTTTTTTGAGTTGATTTTTTTTATATCAAGATATATAGTGATGTACAGATCACATATGTTGGACTCCACTAAAAATTAAATTATAACTAAACCATATATCATAGTGCATGGTTCCCTTCATTCATATTAGATATGACTATATCGAACAAACTTCATTGATAAAATGTACTTTATTTTGTTAACTATATGGAGATTGATTCCTATTTCCATAGGATACATAGTGGTGATGGGACCACCTACCCTAGAACCAACCATAAATATTATTCAATTTATATTTCCATATAAAATTACATAAAAAACCTTGGTTTGTTAAAAAGTTGAGTCTTTTAATTACCTTTAGGATTTCCTCATCCCATACAGTCTAATTCATGGCATTGATATTTGATTCATTAGAAAATATTCATGAATATTCGAAAAAATTTAATTTTATTATAAAATATCGCATATTATAGGTAATTAAATTCATTTCATATATCAATCCTACCCTTAATCAATAAGATACATGTTATCATTCTGAAGAGAAGATCCCCAAAACCTATTTTCCTTAAAAAATATTCTATTGGAACATGTTAGTTGAATTTAGTCACTGGTTATCCATGAAATTATTGTTTTATTTCACTATTTCAAAATTTATATAATCCAAATTATGATTTATATCATTCCCATACATTGTTTACATATTTTTAAATGCTTTCAATTCAAGATCGATATATTGGGGAAGTTATCCTTCCAAACCATTTGAAGAAATGTGACCATTAATTGTATAAACCTATTCCCTTTTATTACGTATACAAATATGGTTCCTTAGTTATTAAAATTGGTTTTTTTCCTTACAATTATTTAAAAATAGATAACATCGTATTTTTTAGTCTGATAATTGATACCTAAAACAAGAATTTTACTGGTCACACAATTAAAACAATAAATTTAATGTATATTACCCTTTAAAAGGATTATTATACTATTATATGTCATAAGAATATATGTAGCATCTATTTTTCCTCAATAACAAAAAGTTACATCACCTTTCATTCAATCAGATATATATGAACATAAACGCCATTAACCATTAGAAAGATCCATTAAATATCAAAGATCACACCACATTGGTCTGAAATAAATAAAAATAATTTACTAAATAAACATGACAGGATACTCACTTGACTGAAAACATCCAAAGGGTGGATTGGGTAAAAATATAATTACTAATCCTTAAGGCTTTCATTTTCATATCATTGGAAAAAATATGCTCACTTTAATGTTAAAAAGTTATAAAGAGTCTTAGGATAAAAACACCACAAATAGTGACCTAATCAGAAGTCATATTCATTCTCACTGAAACATTCCATCTCATAGCTTAGACAATTTTTTTTGTTATAAGGAATATATATATAACTTATTGAAACTAATATTTGTCATTATTAATAGTCAAGTCATGTTGGATAGGTCATTGACTTAGGAATAATTTAAGAAAATATAATCTTTCTGACATACAATTTATTTCAAAAAATTTATTAAAAGAGAAAAAATATGTAATTTCATGGTATATGAAACCTATTAAGAATTTAATCATCCTTAGAAAACCCATTCATGAGTTTAATTTTCCCCAATTATGAACTTACTTATATATAAAGGGACTAAAATTAGATTATTGTTATGGTATGTTTTCCATTTATCTAGAATTAATATACCCCTATAAGAGTACAATTCCAAGGGGAAACCCAAAATTAAAATCATTTATCTAATGGGGGAACCTCATATTTTGGTGATAGTGTGCATATGATATGTGCAATTCTTACCTTATCTCATTTTTGAACATGTTACATATATATTATTGGTTGACTCCCTATCCATCATTTTAATTTTTATTTTTTGGTTTATTATTTTCCAAATCCTTGTTCATTTACAATTAAAAAAAATAAAAAATTTAGAGATATGATTTTCTATCATTTATTTTTTTGAAATTTAGTGGAACTTCCATAATTTAGTTCCCTTGTCTGATCATGTGTAAAGTGAGGTGTGAGTTATAATTTTTTAGAGGTTTATTAAATAGACTCCTAAAAGAGGATCATTAATTATGTAGAGTCATCAATAGTGTGATAAAATTCTTCCAAACCTATGAATTCTACATACTTTTATGTTTTTTAACCTCTAACCATGGAAAGATATAAACCCCCACATTCTTATCAATCTAGACAATATTTTATCGATCTAATACTACATTTTCAATAGTGGAAAACTATCAATGTAGTCATTCATCATGGTACCCACCTCTAAGAATTTTTTTTTGATGTTTAACTACCTCCAATACATTTTGAGATGCCTCCTAAAGAACTATAGTCATGATTTTTATGGAATAATATATATAATTTAACATCTAATTTCTTGTGTGAAGCATCTTGATTGTATCCTATGTGATAATAAGATCTTTGGCATCAATGTGGTGATATTGAAAGGTAAACCCATCATATCCTAGAAACATGGACATATAATAGAGCCATTGTAGTTTTCCAGGAAGATCCTTTATATTTTTTCTATTATGATTCCAAATGTCATTCCATAAGTGATATAATTAAGTATTCATAATGATTATGGGCTATGATTTTGAGTTTATGTAACTCCAAAATATTAAATTTTAATCTAGAACCAGCTCTCCCAAAGGAGTAACATGATAAAAACTCTTTGACAATTCTAGTATTGGAACAACTGAACCCATTATCATCAATTATTATTAAAATATGGCGTGATAAAATTTGTCAACATATTACAATAATATTTATGGTGAAATTAAAATAACAAAATTTTTAAATAAACAATAAAAAGAAAATTTTTAATGCACATATTCACCCATAAGTGTGCTATCAAATTTAGAAATTTTCATCGTGTAGTATATAAAAACACAATATTATTATATGAACAACACCTATCTATTTGTAATATATGGGGTATAGTTATCTAATAAAACCTATTTATATGTTTATTCCAATTTGGAGACCCCATTCAGAAGCCCCGATACTAGATTTTTAGTGGCCAAATCAATCCTTAGGGTACTATACCTTCTAATGGAGCTATATTCCTAAGGGAGTGTCTGGTGAAAAAATGCATTGAAAGGACCTATGAAATACTTCACACAATGATTGATGTTGATTATTATTTTTGATTTTTTTTAAAGATAATTCACCTTCCTGCAGATAGTACTAATTACAATGAATTTCAATTCATGGTGGTTGAACATTTTTTTTGATCAAAGTGAAATCATATACATATACAGATTAAGCCAAAACATTGTATTTCACATTCATGGAAACACATGATTCTAATATTTCATGGTCTTCACTCATTACCCATTTAGTTGGTGATTTCCTAGTGTTTCTAGACTATATGGTCTTGGGTAGTTGATATTCTAAAACCTATAAATCTTTTACTAGTCTATAAACAAGCTTGGGGACTAGTATAAAATTATAAAATGAACTATTAAAATGAATGCGTATACATTGAATTTACCATGAAACATTTGGTAGAGACAGAGCTCTAACAAAATTTCTTGATTTTAGTGGATATCCTCCGTTGGAGTCAAATCTATAGGGAAACCCACTGGTGACATTACTGAGAATTACCATAGAGGTTCACAGGTTTCAGACATCAGCTATTCCATATAAGTAAGAAAGTATCATCATAAAACATTATATTAGGCTAGCCTCTTTCCCAAGAAAGGTCTACCCTATACAATATTTAGTAAAATTTAAAGGTTAATATGACTCTATATATTCTAATAAAAAATGAAATACAAGATTAGTGATTATACCAATGAAGAAATTTATAATCAAATATTACAAAACTCTACCTTCTCTTGAGAGGATCAACAGTGTTCCTCCTCCACATATATCAAATATTTTTCCTCTATGGAACCACCTTCATGGTCATCATCATATCCATATTCCTATATATTATATCTATCATGATATTTTACATTACCCCAAAAATCCATCTCCCTGAATTTGAGAACCCTATGCAAATAAAATGCTCAAAAATGATTATGTGGAAAAAAACATCAAAATATAGATCATAATCATCTAAATTTTCTGGTTGATTGTCATTAGATTTTTTATATAGTGTAGTGGTCAATAAAATTTATATTATATAAATTTATTCTACATAGAGTGCATCCCAGATTTCCATGACGGCTTATGTTCATCTCTAGAAGTTCCACTCAGCCAATGCTTATGAAAATTGGGAATTTTTTGGAATGAGTGTTAAAGGACCCATATTTACTGTTAGATTATAAGGGGTTTTTTAATTTACTAAATATATTGAATTTTTTTAACCAATGTTATCTTTTGTTCTATATTTATATGTGGCCACACCACATCTACCATCTACGCTTTTTATTCTTCCCTTTATGTCAATGAAAGACCCTCAATCTAGGGCACTTAGTCTACCAGATGGCCTTGGGGATACAAACAAATAATTATGTTAATATACTCAAAAAATAATATAATTCAATGATATTTATTACATCATTTATTTTTATCAAATATTATGTCGAATAATATTTTCCACATGTAACATCAAAGTACAATGAAACCATGATGCATTTTAATAAGAGAAAATTAAAAGTATTAACATTTATAGATATAAATATCATTATTGAATTAGTGGTAATTAATCAAAGAAACCATATTATGAAATAAATGTTTATATTAACATAAAAGTCCTTTTTTTAAAGGTATTTAATTGATAAAATTCAA
The DNA here is from genome assembly GCA_963277665.1 of Viscum album. NCBI lineage: Eukaryota > Viridiplantae > Streptophyta > Magnoliopsida > Santalales > Viscaceae > Viscum > Viscum album. The sequence continues at coordinate 790,662,892 of OY728138.1, read as the reverse complement.
ATAGTGTAGCTAAATAATCAGTAATATTATTTTTTACTTAAAATTGTTTTTTTCGAAACATTACAATTTTAGGTTGTATGTTATTTTTTATTTTTAGAAAATAAATATATTATGGTTTAATGGTTATAAAATATGTTTTAATAACAATTATAGATAAAAACTTATTTAATTAGTGATTTATATTAAATAAGAATAAGAACAGTTAGTATTTAAAAATCAATTTTACATTAAAAATAGTTTTCCATTATGTTTTATATATCAATTAGAACTTATATTACCAATTTTTAGAACATATAATTTTCAAAATGATCTGAATTTATGGATACAACATTTCATTTTTATATTAAAAATAAATTTTTGTTTTTTCACACATTGTTTCTTTGATGAATAGTATAAAATTCCATTTTTAAAAATTCTATGATTTTATGACTTCATTAGTATATAAAAATAAAATTGAAATTTATAAAGTTTTTCTTCAAGTTAGAGTTGTATTTTACATGTAAAATAACACTTTTATAATATTACGGTTTATGTTTAATCTTATTTTTGACATTTTTGGAACCAATTTAATATTTTTTTTATAAAAACTGGTTTAATTTAATATAATCTTTTTATTTTGGAATGATTTTTTTACCACTTTTAGAAAATTAATATTGTTAAATGGTTTTGTTATTTTTAATCAGTATATAAAAACTATCTAATAAGGTCAATTTCATTTTTAATCCAAAAACCATGTTACCAAGGTAAAATTATATTTACTTGATAAAGTTAAGTTAGGGTAATAAATAAAATCAAGGTGAAAAGGCCTAAAATATCTCAAAATGTTTCCCTTATTTATGTGAAAAAGAGGTTTATTGAGAAATAATATTCATATAATAATTATCTTACACCTTTTGATCCCATTTTATGTGAAAGTGACATGACATTGATATATTGTTTTGGGTATTTAAAAAAATGCCACCCCTCTCACTTGTAAAGGGAGACCTTCAAGACCCCATTTATCCACCCCCAAAAGTCTTTGTACCTGAACCAAATTATTCCCACAAAACTTACCAACTCCTTATAATTTTTTATAAAGGTGATGGTATCACAAAAATTCTAAATTAATATGGTTTAAGGTGTAATTCAAAGGTGGATATTTAAGGAATAGGTAAAGGTATTAATCAATCCGTTGAAAAAGGAAAACATCCCCTTTGCATAAGTGCGGACTACCACCTCAATAGATTATATGTTTTGTTTATTATAACTTCTGTTCCTACATGGTTAAAAAAATTTATTTTTTGAATATATATTATATTATGGAGTAATATATTTAATGAATATCATTCATAAATTATGAATAAAAAATCAATAAGCATTATAATGTAATACATTGATATCAGTAAATTACCTAAAATAAGCTCATCATCAATTTCATGTTCATGAATGAAGGAAAAAAATGTCATGGAATTAAATTATAATTTTATAAATAATTAAGCATCATAAAAATTTGAACCTTAAAAAATATTTTAATTATGAAATTGGTTTAAATTTATGAGGATCAACGTCAGAATTAAAAATCACGTGAGAAGAAATCAAAATAATTAATGCTGGATAAAAAAAAATTAACAATAAGTAATTAATAAATGTATAATAAATTATTATAATTAAAATGTATAAAAAGTATTATATATCAAAATAGTTTATTATTATGTTTATATTTATTATATATGTGTTTTAAGAACTTCTATGGACTTTCAGAGTAAAGGTAAGGGTTTTCATATCGATTTATCTTTAGTGAGGCATGTTTTCATATTAAACACCTATTTTTATAAATGGTGTAATTAGAAACACATTTTTCCATTATAATTACTATTATTATTATAACCATTATTATTAATTTTTATATAATCGTATTTATATGTATTTTTAGGAATACATCCTTCTAAATCTTTTGATTTAATTACTATGAAATTTATTTGGGGTTTTCTCATCATGATTCTCTATCTTTGAGACACATTCCACATTACGTAGTTGTATTTTGGGTATTGTATATAATTACCTATAGATTATTTTTATCACACCATTAATGAATTTTAAAATATTTACAAATTTATCACAAATTATATTTCTATTTTTTTCAATGAAAGCATTACTAAATTTATAAGTGAATTTATTGTCTCAAATATTCTTTCTTTGAGTTATAATTTTTCTCAATAAAAATTTTAATTATATGAATGGTTTATTCAAATATAATATTTTATTATATGATACTTTATTTTCCCTTTATTTAAATTTACATTTTTAATCCAAATCATTGACATTTATGATTTTTTTCCTCACAAAAGTATAACATCGTTAAGAATAATTTATAAACTATTAAATTAAAATTAATACTCCATATCATAATTCATTATTCCAACCATTTTGTCTTATTTATTTTTGGTTTAAAATAAGTATTATTTCTTTTGGTTTTCATAATTATATTTAATATATTTTAAAATTATTTTTATCAAACTTTTTTATAATGGGTGATTACAAATTTGTATTTAAATAAATGTTAAAACTGGATTTTCTTTCCTGATAACACATTTTATCCTACACAACAAATTTACTTAATAATTACTATATATACTTTTCTAGGATCCATTATTTATATTAATTAATAAATTGTGTTTTGAAGTTTTATTTCATTTCAACCTGCTGAAAGTATCTTTTGGAAGTAACTATTAACTTCACCTTTTCATGGTAATTTGAAACATATTTTAAAAAAAACCCTTTGATGACATTGCATCCAATTTTATATTTATATTAATGATATTTATTTCTTTTGGTGAAATTATTTATGAATATCTCTCAAAATTATTTATATAATAAATTTTGTGTTATTGAATTTTTTGTATCAATCATTCTATTTTTGAAGTCATTTTAACTGATACCATTTAGGAACATTATAAGACCTTTTTAATTTCCATTGATTCATCAAGATAATCTATTCTAGGTATTTTTAGGTCACACAAGTGTTTAGATTATCAATATGAGAAAGATTTTTTCAGTTAAATCCCTAAAAGTGGATGGTTTTATTAAATTTGTTAGTTGTGTTTGGTCCATTAAATACCTCCAATACACTTGGTAAATGTTTATGTATCATGAGAAAATGATATGAGTTGTGGGAATTTTTATTTTTTGAAATCATGACCTAAAGAATTTTTTTTATTAAAAACATGGTATGTGGGAATATTTCATTATTCATAACCTGATACATTATAAATTTTTATATAGTATGAAGTGTGGACATTTATTTTCTAAACATAATTGATGGGAATCAATGTGTTTTCTAATAATTATATGATTTTCTATTCTTATTCACTTGGAACATTTCTATGTTATATAACTATGTTCTTCTCTATGGCTTGTGACTATTATCTCATGAATATAAAATCTAATATGATGGTATTTTTTTTAAAATTCATGACTATATTCCGCTCAATTACATTGAAAAATATTATTGGTTAGTGATATTGTAATTAGATATATTTCACCTGATCATATTTTCTCATTATTATGATATAACTCTTGATGACACATTGATCAGTTTTTCACTTACTGAACATTTTAACTCACCACTTTATTATGTTTTCCATTCCCCATGTTATGATGGTTATTATAACATTGGTGATATTTTTAAGGGGATATATTATAGTGTGATTATGGTGAAATGTTCAAAATATTGTTTTTATAAAGATTATCTCTAAGAAAACTAAACCATTGGGTCTGGGGATTGTAAAATAATATTTGATTTATAATGTTATATTCTAGAAATATATGAATATGATTCTAGAGTTTTATTAATTAGTATATAATATAGTTGTAAATAATATGTTTTGGGCATAAGATTCTAGAGCTCAGACTTGGGGCCTCTCGGTGAGTATTAACGAACAATTTAGTTATTTTAGGGACTATTTTAGTTGTTTCTGGTTATTAGGATAAGAGAAGGTGTAATCATAAATATTAAAATTATCATAAAAGTTTATTAAAATAGAGTTTGTGTTTTTTTATTTAAATAGAATAGTTTTTTTTTGAAAAAAACTTGTTGATATAGGATTTGATATCGAGAAACCTAGTGTTAATAACCCTAAAAAAGTTTTATTGGGTGTTAACGTGATTTTCAATTTGTTCATGACAAGGGAAAAACTTCACACTTGGTTTGACACTTACAGTGGATATTATTTTGGGATTCACATACACTTACACACTATTATGATGTTTTTGATCACATTTTTAGGGTTTATTTAGAAAACCTAATAAGAAAAAGATTATGAATAACCTAGATTAAATCTAAGGATTTATAATATGATCCAATTATTACATAGATGAACCAAATTTATCTTTTGTAAAAATGAAGATATTAGATAATACGTTATATTAATATTGGGTTTTCATATTCATATAATAAATAAATATAATTTTCTTAGATATTAAAATAACACTTAAGGTTATTATATTTGGGTGTAAATGAGATCTTGAAATTGAAGTTGAGAATGTTATGTTTCTAGAAACATGTAAAAATTTTAGATATCCCAGGAGGATTATTTTCAAAAATTAATTAATAATCTCAATATATTACAATTATAAAATAAATCATGAGTTTTATAGTATTAAATATTTTGTTGAGTTGGAAATTATATCCTAAGTCACACCCTTAACTCTTTGTCATTAGTGAGAGATAATTATTATAATGAGGACACAATTTACATAAAGAAAATGTAACATTATGATATGATATTATATATTTTAATTTTATTTAATACTATGTTTAATTTATTCCTCAACAAGTAACTTTGATGTAAAATGAAAATACTATACATTTTATTATGAAAAATCGACAACTATTAAAATGCGATTCTTATGAATGTAGCTACTAAATATGCATGTATAAAAAGATGCAAATAAATTAAAAATATATGTTTAATGGAAAAGGGTTATTTTTTTAATATCAGTTCACTGAAAAAATTATGTTAGTGTAGATAAATTATAAGTAATATCACATTATGCTTAATAATATATATTTTTTAAAAAAATGATTTTTTAGGCACTAATTTTTATTTATTTTATGAAACTCTTTTTTGTTAAATGGTGATAAAATATATTTTTATAAGAATAATATATTAATACTTATTTAAATATCAATTTAAATGAAATAATCATAATAATAGTTACTTTTTAAAAGTTAAATTTCCAAAAAAATATATTTAGATTATATTTTTGGTTTCCATTTTAATGAAAATTTTTTATTTTTGTTTTAATTTTAATTTTAAAAAAATGATAATTTTTTAATTCATCATATTAATATTAATTTAATATGTATGTTTTTATTTTTCTAAAATGTTTTATTTTTATTTGAATGGTACTAAATATGGTTTAAACAAATACCGTGACATTTTGGAATTATTAGGATATACAGATGAATTAAATATTCATGTAATATTTATAATAATGAGAAATATATTTAATAAGTAAAATTATAAATATAAAATTCTATGTTTAATTTAAAATCCTAAAATTTACATTTTGGAACCATAGTCATATTTTTCTTAAAAACTCGGTTTATTTATTATATATTTAATAATATAGAATTATTTCCTATAAATTATAGAAATTTAATATTATAAAATGTTTTTCATATTTTGAATAAGTATATTGAAATTAAATATGTATCTAAATTTTATTTTTAGGTATATGAATATGGTAACGAGGTAAAAAATAAGTTACCGATGTAAAAGTAAATTAGGGTAAATATTCGAATCAAGGGGAGAAGGCATAAAATATCTCAAACGTTATCCATTATTTCTTTGTATAATAGGTGGGTCACCCAAAAATCCCCTAATCTATTTTTTTCCACATTTTTATATAGTTTATTTTAATAGTGAAAAAATATTAATATATTGTTTTGGGTATTTTCAAAAGTGACACACCTCTCATATATAAAATGAACCCATCACAGCCCCAATTATCCTCACACCACAAGCCTATTTGATCAAGACAATTATACCAAACCTACTTCAAACACTGTATCCAATTTTATATTGGTTTTTGTTTTACCAAAAGTACAAACTATGAAAGATAATATTGTAAGCTAACTTAGTATATATATAGAATAGGTAAAGATCTTAACATATCTCTTTTAAGTTTCCTTCTTCTTCCATCTCCCCTAAATTTTCTATAAAAATATAAAAAATAATATAATCAGTGTCATTATAATATGAAAATATTTTTTATGTAATAATAATTATTTAAATTTATGACATCTAATAGAAAATTAAAAAACATCTCATGTATAAGTGCAGACTAACATCTTCAAGAAGTGATATATTTCATTATTCATCACCCCACCTTGCATAGTGGGTTATATATATGGATTTAATAAGTATATATAATATTATAAATAGAATTTTGATTATTTGAATGTTATTTAATAAATACCATATTTTCATTTTGACTCATGAATATGGAATACATAGCCTATGAGCACAAGCATACCACTAAGTCCAAGGAATATGTGTTTCATTTTTAATTATCACTTTTCCAAGATGGTTATAAAATTATATTTGATCAATATATATTATTTTAAAGTGTACTATATTTTATGAATATTATTAAAAAAAATATGGCACAAAAATAAACATTCAATATAAAGTAATCAGATGATATCGGTAAATTACACGAAAAAATCTCATCACTAATTTCATCATCACAATTCAGGAATAAAATTCTCATGGAAGGAAATTATAAGTTAATAAAAAAATTTATCCTTTATTATAGTATATTAAAAAATCTTGGAATGATGAAATTGGTATCTTTTATGGGGTTTTACATCTAGATTATAATCCACGTTCAAATAAATTCTAATCTTTAACACCCAATGATGAAAATAAACAATAAATAACAAATAAGTGTATAATAAATGATTTTAATTAAAGGGAGGAAATTTTAGAATATAAGAATAAGTTTATGAAATATTTTTTTAATATGATTAGGTTTATTATATAGGAGGTTAATTTTTTTCATGGATGTTGAGAGTAATATTAAGGGTTTTCATTATAATTTCTATAGATTGAGACAAATTTTAATATTATGAAACTATCTACTACAAGATATATATAGTACCAAAATGGTTTCTATTCATATTATAAAATATTATATCTTGTTATTTACAAGTATTTTCCTAAAAACCTCCTTCTTTTTCATTCTATTTAATTTTTATCTTATTCATAAAGAGTTTTCACTAAATTTTATTTCTGTGAGATATATTCTAGATTCACTACTTGTTTTGTTTTATGTGGTGTACAAATATCCAGATTTATGATTTTAATCATACCACTCTTGAACTTTTGGATATTTACCAACACATTAAAAGTTAACTTCTTCAACAGTTTCGCTATTGAATTATTTGAAAATCTGCAATGAAATTTGTTAACGCAAGTCACATTTCATTGAGCATTAATGTTTATTATTTAAATCAATTTTTGAGTTTTTACATCGTAAGGTTTTATTATATTATACTATTCCTTTACCTAGGGTAAATTTTTAATTTTAATCAAAATCATTTTACTTGATTTTTTGGAATGAGGCCCCTCGGCCTGAGTGGACAATCCTTTAAATATAAAAAGAAATAACTATAGAAGTATGAAGATTAGAGGATTAATACAATCCATTTCTTAAAATAAAACTAAGAATTAAAGGAGATCATCCAGCCATGTGTGTGCCTTACCAATTCCTTTGTTGGAAAGACCATCTGCTACAAGATTTTCCTCCCAATAGTTATGTGTGATAATGAAGCAAAGGCTCATAAGAGGCTCGATTCATTCCATCCATATAGTAATGATTCTGCATGATGGATGCATTATACCATTTATTATGGATTGGATGATTGAATTTGAATCACTTTACAACAAAAAATTCTTCCAACCATTAGAATGCGCAAAAGAGATGACCACTAGTGCCAAAATGATTTTTCATGTTGGTTTGTTTCTTTTTTATATCATTATATAGCCCCATTATTGAAGGAGAAGCTGTAAATATATATTTAACATCACTTAAAAAATTGGATACTATAAATGAATCAATGATTTTTTATGTTGATTATTTTAAAACCATTTTGGAAAACCATCTAGAAGGAAGTTTCAAAATGGTTATTAAATAACCTACATGTAAAATGGGTTTTCACATTAGTTATAAGATAACTGATATAAAAAATATATGTGATAAAGTATTTTTCATGATGATTATTAAATAAGTGATGTAAAATATAGGTTTTGACTGTAGTTATTTTGTAACTGATGTGAAAAAATATACATATATGGTTTTTGACTTCTGTTGTAAAATAAAAGATTTGATTTTTTTTAAAATATTTCTTTTCATCATTACTCTTTACAGCTAGCTAAAAAAACAATCTAGAAAAACCCTCATCATAACTAATAGAAATACATTGACTATTAAAAAAATTCAAAATTACTATATTAAAAAAAACTAAAATACATCAAAACCTGTAAAATGAATTACCTATTATACTTTTAAGTTTGTAAACTATTTTTTACTATAAGGTTGAGAGTCATAAAAAAGATAAAAATTAAAAGAAAATAAATTAACATGTTTTATGAATAAAAAAAGAAATATTAAAGAATAGTTTATAGAGAAATGTAACCTAATTAAACTTTGGTAATGTCCCAATTGAAATTATTTCATATATAAATTACAACATATAATATCTTAATTATTTAATAGCTAATTATTTATGAAATTATATTTAAATGAGTTTGTCAATTCAAAATAAAATTTTTATGTAATATATCCAAAATGAACTAATTATAAATTTAAATTCACAGTTAATATTACATGTTTGATCTTGATATTATTTTTATTTATGGTATCTTGAAATAAATTCCATCCCATGTTTGAAAATATTAACAATTAAATAAATTTAAAATTCATAATAATATAAACAAGTAATAGGAAATTCAAACATACATTTGTAATACATCTTTAATATTTTATCTCACTTTGCTGTGGATAGAGCATAACCATTAAGGTTTCTTCACCCTTAGACATAAAACACCTGACATCAAATGAACACTGATATAAAATAAAATTTAATATTATTGTTTATCATGTTAAAAAATATATAACACTTTGTGAGATAAATGTTTCATACTTTTAAAGATATGGAAATATCCAGCACTGAATACTTATATAATTTTTAAATCTTTCGGCAATATAAACTAGTCTTTTATCTTTAGTTATTTTCCTCCCTATAGGTGAAATGAAATATGAGTCCATAAATCCAAAAACAACTATTTTATCATTCCAATTACAAATTGTATAAAGATTCCTAATACAAAACAAGCATAAGTACAAATTTTCAATAAATAAAATATGGGGAAAGATTTATATTAATACGTATATGGAAAATATTTATATCATGTTGATTCCTGACATATCTATAGTTACAAGTTCCATGATATCATTTATCAAAAGCGCCACTGTCATTATATGACCAAAAAAATTAGCTTCCATTATAATCTCATGAACACAAAACAAAAAATTTATATATGTTGACAATGTATCAAGACAAATAGAATCTATATCCTAATTCACAACACTTTGTATTTTTTTAATAATATAATATTTTTTTTTCCTTTGATATTATCATGTAAAAAAATAAATAAACATATAAACTTTAAAAGGATATAAAAAATTTAATAAAAAATGTAATAAAAGACAAAAAACTTAAACCTACCTCAATAGTAATATAGAAAAAAATAATAGATCATTAAACTAAAATGTGGACAAAACTTTGTCCAACTATAATCACCTCATCTCTAGGTTTTGATACTCTAATTGATCTGTATATAATATCTTGCATAGTAAAACTATGATTCTTTATCTCTATTTTCTGATTATTAACAACATCTCCAATATAGAATATAATCCCATATAACATAACATGATACTGAAGATTATAAAAATATAACTCATAGTAATTATGAAGCTATGGAGGAGGGTGTTTAATAGTACGAAAAAAGTAGGGTCTTCAAGTGGAGGTGGAGGAGTGGGAGCTTCTGTCGGAGGTTGAGGAGTAAGAGTCATTGTATAGAGCTATTGTTTCATGTCTCTAAAAATGGAAAACACCAATGCTATGATTTTATCATCCATCATCACATTAATATTATGAACTTGTGCTGCAAAAGATTATATTTTTTAATAAAAACCCTCCATTGTATAAGTTGAAGAATATGGAAAAACATTTCTCAATGATACAAAAACTAGGTATACACATACATGACTTGGGTGTTCGGGATTTCCCAATGCTGTAGATAAAATATCTTTCCTACCCTAAGCTATAAATACCCCATGTGTTCCCTTCTCCTCAAGAGAATCCTGTATAAATTATTTGAGAAATTCTATAATGATCCAAAATATATAAATAAGTGAATTAACTTTAATAAATAAATAAAGTTAACATATTAAAATCCTCTCATATACTACCCTTAAATATTTTATAAGATATTATCCTTTTCTCTCATCTAATCCTTCATCCATTTTTCATGTCTAGCTGGGTGAGGGGATACAGGGGAAACCTCTCCAGAGCTTGAAGACACAACTATCAGTTTTTAAAAAATTTCATCCACCATTTTTTATTCTAATAATGTATACCCTCCCAAAGATATTATACAGGGGTATACGTTTCTATATTGAGTATTCAGATGAGATCTACACAATTACTATAAATTAAGAATAATAAATAATTTATAAGATTACTAATATAATCTTTTTAAAATTATACATTACACTTACAAAAAATGATTCTTGTCCTCTACTTTCCTAAACTTTCTTCCATGTATCTTCATCTATAATATATATATATATATATATATATATTACATGGATTATGATGTAAGATTCAAGGGTTGATTTGAAATTCCTCAGTCTCCTAGAAGCCAATGATAAACATTTCTTCCTGACTCCTCAAGTTCTAGGTGTATGATATGTCATCTGATAAGAAGAGGAAAAACATATATTACTACATACATTTCATGATCAGTAAAACAATAACAAAATATCTTACCAAAATAGTATCCCACAAAAAATATAGTGCCAAATTTTCAACACCTCTCTAATCATCAATAAAAATACAATCATTACTCTTAGCCTTGAATGAAATAGAACTCTTGAATTTTTTTTGAATTAGGCCGTCTTTGAATATCGTTATCATAAAAATCTACAAGCATCCTTTGGTCCTATATACAAACAATTTATAATTTTGGTAAATGTGTCCTACCACATTTTCCAAACCTCTAAATCTTCTTCGACTCTATGGGAGTATATTACGCTGGTAAAGAAGGATGGGGATCATCAAGAGAAGAATGTTCATGTTCCTACCTAGAGGTATGAGTACGCTCATCTTCAAAAGTATATGGTTGATCAGTTGATTAATTTTTCAATATCTTAAAAATCAAAGAAACATAAATTAGTTCACATATAAAAAAATTCAACTATTACAATATTAATGAAAATAAAAAATGAAAAAAATATAAAACATAAAAGTAAACTAAATTAAACTAAAAAATTATTATTCATATTTTTTATAGTTGAATAAAATTATAACAATAATAATTATATATGAAATGGTATGTAGATTAATGATAAGAAATCAAAAAAAGGTGTAGGAATATTAAAAATGGTCCAACCTAATAAATCATTTTTCACACAAAAAGAATATTTTTCAATATACTCTTAATTTTTTTTTGTTTTTATTTAACATATTAGATTGAAAATAATTTTATTTTGAAATAATTAATAAATAGATAAGTTACATATGGGTAAAAATTGTAAACTAAACAACTATATACTAATATAAACAAAAAATACAACATATTAGTTTTAATATGAGTTTTAGTAAAGGAAATAAAAATAAATTATCTAACATTTTATAAAATTTATTAATGTAAATGATAAATAATCACTTGTTACCTGTAATATTAGGAATTTAATAAATTATTATTTTCCCAAACTCCTTAGTTATTATCGTTCATTATATAAAAAACCAAGTCTATGATGTGCTCATCATTATTTTCTATTAAAATTTCCATGGATGTAGAGAAATCACATAAATCTATACATTCTTCATGTTTACCATGAACAACATATTGTTTTTTCCTTGTAAAATAATATACTACTACACATTGGATTGATCAAGAACATAGAAATAATTTTACTTCATGTGTGTCTATTAGAAAAGGACCAGTTGTGTATTCCAATATATTCATATTAGCAAGTGTCATTCCAAATTCATTGTGTCTGACACTGTTGTTACTGGTAAACTGCTTGCAGTTAGACACTAGAACTTTAAACTTTATTTAATCAACCTCTCATATTTCTTTAATGCCTCTATAATATGAACTTGATGAGTAAATTGGGTGTTTTTATTTAAAATTCAAAAAATTCAATAATTCTACAAACACCAATACACTACTATTTGGAACTACACATCTGTTGTCATGATATTTTGTATTAAATGTATAGCCATTAGGGTCATAATTGGACCATGTTATCAAATTTAAACTAGGGCCACCTAAAAACATTTTTAATGTTTCTGATGTATCTGATTTACCAAGTATGTCCTCTTTAATCAGTATTTTGTTTGTTATGTTCATTCAAAATCCACATATTTTTATTCTTTGGATAACATTGTTTCAACATATTAATATGCAATGTTATATATGGTTGAGAATCATCTATGTTATTCAAGATGTATAAAGGAACATTTTTTATCTGTTCTCCTGAAAACAAATTTACTTTCAATCCATGGAACCCCTTTACCCCGTAATTAACTCAATCATAGGAAGATAAAGGCAAAACAGTGTGCTCCACCATAGACAATTATCTTGTAAAACACTCTAAAATATCCTAAAAAATATAATTTTCAACAATGGAGGCTTCAGTTCAATATGGATTCTTTATATACCCATACAATATCTTCATATACGTTTCAAAAGGATACATCCTACATAGATATACATGATATCAAAAAACTATTTCTTAAACCAAATGAACCTTTAAATGAACCATTATATCAAAAAATGATAGAGTGAAATACATTTCCAATTGAAAAGTATACTAATTTCTTTGTTTTCCAAAATTTTAAAAGAATTTAAATCAATCACCTTATTACAAATTGAATTTAAAAAATAACACACCTAAATTATAGTCTTTCTTATATGGATTTGAAATATTCCACACAATGAAACTGGTAGACGTTGTTTCATCCTAATGTGATAATCATGGGATTTCACACATGTCAACATCTAATAATTTAAAGACAAATTTCTTATGTGTGAAGAATAACCCTATGACACTTTGATACCATGAAAAAAATTAAAAAATGCTATGTTTATATCTCTTGGATAATTTATGATAAGACGGGGGAAGAAATGTTCTCCTTCCATCAAGTGTTGGAGCTAACTCCAAATTTCTTCCAATTGACACTAAGTCCAATCTTGCATTCAACCCATCTTTAGTATTTTCTTTTAATATCTCACAATGTTCCAATAAATATGTCATAGATATTGTTCTCCACATGCATGATATCAATGTTATGTTTCACTTCCTTATATATCTAATATGGTAGCTCAAAAAACATTGACCTTTTATTCAAAATATTTGCATCATTACAAGATTTATGCATCTTAAGAAAAGTCACATCAAGGTTTTTTACCCTCTAAAAATACTAATTAGTGGATAATGTTTTTGGAGTAATGTAAAATTTTTGTGATATATTGAATTCATTTTTAAATATTTTGTAAGAGTTATCCATAGGCAAAAAAAATTCTATGAACCATGTATAATATTTTTCAACCATGATGCAGTTGATAACGTGAATTCTATTATTTTCAAATTGGACATTCTTTATTCCCCTGAAAACTATATCATGTAAAATTTACAAACACTAGGAATACATTTATAGTGAACATAATCATTGAACTCAGTTGAAAATATTCTATTTCATTATAATCCGAGACCCCAATTCCACCCACTTAGAAAAGTTTCAAATAATCAATTAATGGTGATAAGGAAACATCAATATCATTTTGGTGTTTTTTTGGTCCAGAGATCATTAAAATCAACTTGAAATATTTGTGCTTCATACAAAATTTAGGAGAAATTTTGTAAATTAAAAATTAAATAGTCCATAAACTATGTGTGATACTCAAGATTTGATATGGATTCATTCTATCCAATCATAGTCCATGTTTGATATTTCTAACTTCTTTTTTGAATATAGGAAATTTATGATCAATTTTATTCCACTATGCATTATTAGATTGATGCGATAATTTTCCATAACATATACATTCCACCTTAACTTTTTTAATCATGTGAATTTGAAAATTAACATTTCAAATGAGGAATTATATAAAGATACCAAAATTCTTGTTTGGGGTCTTTATAACTGCTAAATCAGTATGCATTTTTTCTTTCAACTTATATCGTGATGTCCCTCATTTAAAAAACTTTGATAGAAATTTATATTGTTTCCTATATAGCACACAATTATTTAGGGAGACATATATTTTTATATACCCTAATACCATCAGGAATTGTATTTTTATCACATTATAATGTGAATCAAGAAGATCATTATCTATAGTAACAATATATTTCAAAAATTGAAGAAAATCTGTAAAACTTTTATCATTCTAACCATGTTTCTCTTTCATGCTAATCAATATTAACAATTATGATAAAACTATGAATTTAATACATATAAGATAATTTTTTTCAGCATCACCATATTGATTCTAAATTGTCAGTTCTTTTTCAGGTTCCACTACTTTAATATTACAAATCATTTATTCAATTTCACTAGAGTTATCTTCTTGAAAAGCATCTTCATTAATAGATCTGAAATCCAACCTAGTTGCACCATGAAAATTCCAAGGGCTGTAACTCATATTAAAACCATGAAAAATTAAATGATAATTGATCTCTCTACTTTTCAACTTCTTTATATCAAAATATTTTAGTCACGGACCAAAAAACTTGTCGCTTTTTAGAAAATTTCGTTTAGAAAATTCCAAAAATGCATCAAAACCTTCCTCATATTTTTCACTTATTTGAAGTGCTGTAATAAAAATTCAAATAATAATTATATATAAAAAATAATAAAATATTTGTTAAAAGAATATAGTGGTGATAAAAGTGTGATTAAATTAATCAATTCAAACCAGGTTTAAATTTATACCAAAGATGCCATGATTTGAAATTAACAAAATTTTGAAATTTAAAAATATACAACTTTATTTGAAAATTACAGTTATAAATTATAGACATTAATCAAATATAAATTTAAATTTATGTGGTAAATTAAATTTTAGCACCCTTTAAATTTATAATCCCAAATACCACTACATAATAATTATATTTAAAAAAATTCATTATCATCAAGTCACATTTAAAAATATATGTGACAACATTTTTTTAAAAATTATTTATTTTACAAAATCAAATGATTTCATATTTTAATTTAGTTAAAAACATCCTCAATGTTTTAATTTAGAAAAAGGAAACTATTTAAAAATATCCATCGCATTTAAAATAAAAAACACATATTTAATTCATTGGTTTAATAAATTATTTATTTAAATTGAATAAAAAATGTTTCCCTTACTAGAACATTTTCAACAATAAAAACTCCATATCATCATGGATAGAAAAAAAATTATTACCCATTATTGTGAATAATTTTCAAAATCCAAATACAAATTTATCAACATAACAAACCATAATATTATATATTATTCAATTCTGAACAGAAAAAATGGAGAATACTATATAATAAGAAACTGAATATATGGAGGGTAAAATTATCAAGAATTCACACAATATAAATATTATATAATAAATTACTATATAGTATGTAAAAAACTAATCCTAACAAAGGTAAATATCATAGTGAATATAATTAATTATTTAAATTATGATAAGGTTTTTAGGATATTTATGATTAATTAATGATTTTTTATTTAATAAATCGTGGACTTTCAACTATAATAGTAATTACACAAAATGAATGTAGATAAAATAATATTACACTAAATATATGATGTATGTGAAATCACCTTCAAGATCAAAGGAATGTGAAGTGATCAGAGGTATATAACACAATACAATCAATTAGCCATTCTAGAACCCAGTGAATCATCAACATTGTTCAGAGATTGAAGAAACATGTGTGGATCATCACTAGAGTGGATATACTTGGGGTCCTCATGTAATTAAACTACACCAATCGAGTTAAAATTATCAACATCCTAAATGAAGAAATATCTAAATATTGAAGAAATATTTCTTCTTGTGTATAAATTAATTATAAAATTGATATGAAAATACAGAGTATATAATACTAATCAGAAAAAGACATGATAATACTTATTTATAGGAAAAAAACATAGCCTTGTTTTTTCACTGAAACTACAATAAAGGTAAGATAGTTATTAGTTTTAATAAACGAGATATTTTCATCAAAGAACCAACTATAGGTCTACATTGAACTAGTTTTCGTCTTCCGGCTTGAATAACCCTGAAATGATTCAAAATGAGATCCATAAAATAATTTGATCATACAATTTCTCTATAAATCAATTTACCCTAATAAAATTACCATGATCATGCTGAAATATAAACAAATCCTAATAGATATTGTGACTACATACCTTCAAGAGAGCTTGTTAGAGATGAAGATATATCTATTCTAATGAATAATGATGCCGCTAATGAAACCCAAGGGTGTATGAAGATGGTAATGTGATAATGGAATCCAAAGAATAAAAAAACAAGGGTTTTGGATTCATCACCAAGTAATGAATGGTAAGAGAGAAATGATAATGTGTGGGGATTACTAGATAAACGAGTTGATCTATCTTCGATGCGCAGGGATGAGGCTGATGAAACCAAAAGTTATATAAAGATCACAATGATAGATTGAAGTTCTCTAGATCGAATAAATGACTATGTTAGGGATTCCACTTGAGAGAAATGATGGTTTCTATTATGAGAATGAAATATTGTGAAATGATTCCATCATTAATTCAAAAAATTCTAAAAGGTTTAAAATTTCGGTGATTTCATAACCGATTTTATAAAGAAAAAAATAAAATCTTTATAACATTGGTTTTTAAATAACCAACATTATAATATATTTTTAATGTTAGTTATTTAATAACATATATTATAAATAAAAAAATAAAATTTTTATAAGTTTAGTTATTGAATGACTTATATTATAAAGATGTATACATTTTTTTTCATGTAAGTGAATAAATAAACGACATGAAAAATCAGTTTGAAATGTTAGTTCTATGAAAATAGATGTTAAAAACCAAGAAAATGGGTTTTAACGTTAGTTATATTAGAACCGAAGAAAAAAACCTGTGATTTTTTTCTATGTCATTTCTTATATAACCTTCATGAAAATCAAATTTTAAATATTTTCTTGTTTGTTATAAAGAACCGACATCAAAAGGGAGACATTTTAAAATGTTTTTATACTTGTAGACATTAATGATACATTTCATTTTATCTTTAAGAGAATATTTCAATCCACATGATCCATAGATACATCCAAGAATCCTTCCACCATGATCATGAAAGATAGTACTACATCCCCAAGGACCCGGGGTCCCTTTTGGTGCCCCACCCAAATTCATTTTTTTCTTGTTTAATTTTTTTTCATATAATTACAACATTGTTAAGAATGATTCCCATTTTATTTAAATAATATTTTTACTCTATATAAATATTTATTCTTCTAGTAAACGGTCACCATTATTATTTTTAAATAAATATTTTTATTATTACTTGTGATAATCATACTTTTATTTAACACCTTTTGAGATGATTCTTTATTAAAACTTTTTATGATTCAAGGTTCAATAATGGTATTTTAAAAAATATTAAAATGTTTTTTCCTTTTACAAATGTCTATTTTATCTTCGACTCCACATTTTATATTAAAAAAAATTCTATGTTTTTCATGGATCCATTATTGAGGTTTATTACAAATAATTTATTTAGAAAAATCATTCCAACTTCCCAAAATTAACTTTTGGATGAAACAAGTATCTTTATCTTTTAAAAATAATAGAAAAAATATTTCCTAAAATTCCTTTTCATGATTTTTTCTCCATTATTATATTTGTATCCAGTATATGCATCTAATTTATAGTAACATTTCATGAGGCACCCACTAAATGGATTTATAAAAGGATTTTTTTGGTGGTTAAGCTTTTGTTATAAAAAGATAAAACTGTTGAATCCATTTTATGTAATAAAGTTCATAATCATTATAATATCAATTTTTTACCATGAATAATTTTTTAAATTTTGTTAGAATCATTTTTTATGACACACATGCATATGGATTATCTATATAAGATGGATTGTGTTCATTGAAGAACTTAGATTAGCTGGGTTTATTATTTATTAGAGATAGTTTGGGTCTATTAATTCCTTCTAATGAATTAGATAATGTTTTATGTGTCTTGATATAGTGATGCGAGTCATGTGAATTATTCATTGTTCATAACATGAGTTGTGGGGATTTTTCATCATTAAAAAAATGAGGCTAGTGTATTTTTATTTTTTTAGAACCTGATTAATATGAATTTTACTTTTTTCAAAACATGTCTCTTGAATTTTTTTTCATAGCACAATTGATGCCCCTCATTGAGTTTTCTCACAATGTTATGATTTACTAATCCAATGCTTATGAAACATTTCTCTGTTATGTTCATCTGTTATGCCCCATAGAACATGATTATTGTCTTATTATTCTCCTCTCTTATATAGTTCTATATATTTTATAATTTTAGATTACATGTCTTTATACTACATGAAAAACTCTTATTAGTTCATGTTTTTGTAATTAAATTTTTCTCTTTCAATTTTTTACCGTGTTTATAATTTAACCATTGATTAAATTATGATAAGTTTTCCCTTATTGTGGATTTATGATCACTAGTTTCTTAATTATTTCAAATCCCTAGATTATAATGATGAGTATAACCTCATATATGTTTATAATGGGATATAATAGTGTGCGATTTTGGAGAAATATTCATAAAAAATATTTTTATGTAGTTAATATCGAAAGACACAACAAATTTGTGTTTTTGGATTGTGTGATCATTTGAGAGATGTAATTTTTATATTCTAAGAATATATGTATCTTTTTCTTTAGTTGTCTCACATTTTATCAATGTTAGTTATAAAGAATATTTTTTTTTCACAACTACAAGGAGAATTGGTTGGTGGCATCTCCGATAGCCGAATGATGGATTTTTTTTGTGGTAAACTTGTCACTATGCATATTTCATCCCATGTGAGATTTATTTAAAATTGGCATGTGACCATAATGTGTTACTTGGACAGAACACCAAGAGGTGGGGAAAGACACTTTATATGCATACTATGGAACTGGCGACTGAACCAACCTTGGGAATATGAATGAAATTTTGTTACACTATCAATATTTTCCACTCCACTCTATATGTATGTGAATTCATGAAGGAAAGATGTTTCGATGATATAAACACAATATCCGCAATTCTTCCTACCAAGCTTTAATAACATTTGACGATAAATCAGTAATGTAAATTTAACATATTCCCATGTCTCGATTATTGAGTGGGAATGACTTAAAAACGTTAATGCATAGATATTATGGATTAACGAGTATGTCAGAAATTTATTAGTTCTTAATAAATTCATAATATTCCATGAGAGTGTTGATCCATCCCCAGAGCACATATAATGTTCTAACTAATATGAATTGGGATTTTCCCTATATAATTTCCGAAAATGAAGACATAATATTTCCATAATCAATAACACCATGTTGATTCACCTGTCACTCACCATATAAGACCTTATTTTATAAGTTCCAGTACTTACTGCACTTTGTGACTCATTCAATGGGATGATATATCTATTGATGAATATATAAAGGAAGGCTACCAGGAATGTCATGAATGAAGGAAAAAAATGTCATGGAATTAAATTATAATTTTATAAATAATTAATCATCATTAAAATTTGTACCTTAAAAAATATTTTAATTATGAAATTGGTTTAAATTTATGAGGATCAACGTCAGAATTAAAAATCACGTGAGAAGAAATCAAAATAATTAATGCTGGATAAAAAAAATTAACAATAAGTAATTAATAAATGTATAATAAATTATTATAATTAAAATGTATAAAAAGTATTATATATCAAAATAGTTTATTATTATGTTTATATTTATTATATATGTGTTTTAAGAACTTCTATGGACTTTCAGAGTAAAGGTAAGGGTTTTCATATCAATTTATCTTTAGTGAGGCATGTTTTCATATTAAACACCTATTTTTATAAATGGTGTAATTATAAACACATTTTTCCATTATAATTACTATTATTATAATTTTTATATAATCGTATTTATATGTATTTTTAGGAATACATCCTTCTAAATCTTTTGATTTAATTACTATGAAATTTATTTGGGGTTTTCTCATCATGATTCTCTATCTTTGAGACACATTCCACATTACATAGTTGTATTTTGGGTATTGTATATAATTACCTATAGATTATTTTTATCACACCATTAATGAATTTTAAAATATTTACAAATTTATCACAAATTATATTTCTATTTTTTTCAATGAAAGCATTACTAAATTTATAAGTGAATTTATTGTCTCAAATATTCTTTCTTTGAGTTATAATTTTTCTCAATAAAAATTTTAATTATATGAATGGTTTATTCAAATATAATATTTTATTATATGATACTTTATTTTCCCTTTATTTAAATTGACATTTTTAATCCAAATCATTGACATTTATGATTTTTTTCCTCATAAAAGTATAACATCGTTAAGAATAATTTATAAACTATTAAATTAAAATTAATACTCCATATCATAATTCATTATTCCAACCATTTTGTCTTATTTATTTTTGGTTTAAAATAAGTATTATTTCTTTTGGTTTTCATAATTATATTTAATATATTTTAAAATTATTTTTATCAAACTTTTTGATAATGGGTGATTACAAATTTGTATTTAAATAAATTTTAAAACTGGATTTTCTTTCCTGATAACACATTTTATCCTACACACCAAATTTACTTAATAATTACTATATATACTTTTCTAGGATCCATTATTTATATTAATTAATAAATTGTGTTTTGAAGTTTTATTTCATTTCAACCTGCTGAAAGTATCTTTTGGAAGTAACTATTAACTTCACCTTTTCATGGTAATTTGAAACATATATTAAAAAAAACCCTTTGATGACATTGCATCCAATTTTATATTTATATTAATGATATTTATTTATTTTGGTGAAATTATTTATGAATATCTCTCAAAATTATTTATATAATAAATTTTGTGTTATTGAATTTTTTGTATCAATCATTCTATTTTTGAAGTCATTTTAACTGATACCATTTAGGAACATTATAAGACCTATTTAATTTCCATTGATTCCTCAAGATAATCTATTCTAGGTATTTTTAGGTCACACAAGTGTTTAGATTATCAATATGAGAAATATTTTTTCAGTTGAATCCCTAAAAGTGGATGGTTTTATTAAATTTGTTAGTTGTGTTTGGTCCATTAAATACCTCCAATACACTTGGTAAATGTTTATGTATCATGAGAAAATGATATGAGTTGTGGGAATTTTTATTTTTTGAAAGCATGACCTAAAGATTTTTTTTATTATTAAAAACATGGTATGTGGGAATATTTCATTATTCATAACCTGATACATTATAAATTTTTATATAGTATGAAGTGTGGACATTTATTTTCTAAACATAATTGATGGGAATCAATGTGTTTTATAATAATTATATGATTTTCTATTCTTATTCACTTGGAACATTTCTATGTTATATAACTATGTTCTTCTCTATGGCTTGTGACTATTATCTCATGAATATAAAATCTAATATGATGGTATATTTTTTAAAATTCATGACTATATTTCGCTCAATTACGTTGAAAAATATTATTGGTTAGTGATATTTTAATTAGATATATTTCACCTGATCATATTTTCTCATTATTATGATATAACTCTTGATGACACATTGATCAGTTTTTCACTTACTGAACATTTTAACTCACCACTTTATTATGTTTTCCATTCCCCATGTTATGATGGTTATTATAACATTGGTGATATTTTGAAGGGGATATATTATAGTGTGATTATGGTGAAATGTTCAAAATATTGTTTTTATAAAGATTATCTCTAAGAAAACTAAACCATTGGGTCTGGGGATTGTAAAATAATATGTGATTTATAATGTTATATTCTAGAAATATATGAATATGATTATAGAGTTTTATTAATTAGTATATAATATAGTTCTAGATAATATGTTTTGGGCATAAGATTCTAGAGCTCAGACTTGGGGCCTCTCGGTGAGTATTAACGAACAATTTAGTTATTTTAGGGACTATTTTAGTTGTTTCTGGTTATTAGGATAAGAGAAGGTGTAATCATAAATATTAAAATTATCATAAAAGTTTATTAAAATAGAGTTTGTGTTTTTTTATTTAAATAGAATAGTTTTTTTTGAAAAAAACTTGTTGATATAGGATTTGATATCGAGAAACCTAGTGTTAATAACCCTAAAAAAGTTTTATTGGGTGTTAACGTGATTTTCAATTTGTTCATGACAAGGGAAAAACTTCACACTTGGTTTGACACTTACAGTGGATATTATTTTGGGATTCACATACACTTACACACTATTATGATGTTTTTGATCACATTTTTAGGGTTTATTTAGAAAACCTAATAAGAAAAAGATTATGAATAACCTAGATTAAATCTAAGGATTTATAATATGATCCAATTATTACATAGATGAACCAAATGTATCTTTTGTAAAAATGAAGATATTAGATAATACATTATATTAATATTGGGTTTTCATATTCATATAATAAATAAATATAATTTTCTTAGATATTAAAATAACACTTAAGGTTATTATATTTGGGTGTAAATGAGATATTGAAATTGAAGTTGAGAATGTTATGTTTCTAGAAACATGTAAAAATTTTAGATATCCCAGGAGGATTATTTTCAAAAATTAATTAATAATCTCAATATATTACAATTATAAAATAAATCATGAGTTTTATAGTATTAAATATTTTGTTGAGTTGGAAATTATATCCTACGTCACACCCTTAACTCTTTGTCATTAGTGAGAGATAATTATTATAATGAGGACACAATTTACATAAAGAAAATGTAACATTATGATATGATATTATATATTTTAATTTTATTTAATACTATGTTTAATTTATTCCTCAACAAGTAACTTTGATGTAAAATGAAAATACTATACATTTTTTATGAAAAATCGACAACTATTAAAATGCGATTCTTATGAATGTAGCTACTAAATATGCATGTATAAAAAGATGTAAATAAATTAAAAATATATGTTTAATGGAAAAGGGTTATTTTTTTAATATCAGTTCACTGAAAAAATTATGTTAGTATAGATAAATTATAAGTAATATCACATTATGCTTAATAATATATATTTTTTTAAAAAATGATTTTTAGGCACTAATTTTTATTTATCTTATGAAACTCTTTTTTGTTAAATGGTGATAAAATATATTTTTATAAGAATAATATATTAATACTTATTTAAATATCAATTTAAATGAAATAATCATAATAATAGTTACTTTTAAAAAGTTAAATTTCCAAAAAAAATATATTTTCATTATATTTTTGGTTTCCATTTTAATGAAAAATTTTTATTTTTGTTTTAATTTTAATTTAAAAAAAATGATAATTTTTTAATTCATCATATTAATATTAATTTAATATGTATGTTTTTATTTTTCTAAAATGTTTTATTTTTATTTGAATGATACTAAATATGGTTTAAACAAATACCGTGACATTTTGGCATTATTAGGATATACAGATGAATTAAATATTCATGTAATATTTATAATAATGAGAAATATATTTAATAAGTAAAATTATAAATATAAAATTCTATGTTTAATTTAAAATCCTAAAATTTACATTTTGGAACCATAGTCATATTTTTCTTAAAAACTCGGTTTATGTATTATATATTTAATAATATAGAATTATTTCCTATAAATTATAGAAATTTAATATTATAAAATGTTTTTCATATTTTGAATAAGTATATTGAAATTAAATATGTATCTAAATTTTATTTTTAGGTATATGAATATGGTAACGAGTTAAAAAATAAGTTACCGATGTAAAAGTAAATTAGGGTAAATATTCAAATCAAGGGGAGAAGGCATAAAATATCTCAAACGTTATCCATTATTTCTTTGTATAATAGGTGGGTCACCCAAAAATCCTCTAATCTATTTTTTTCCACATTTTTATATAGTTTATTTTAATAGTTAAAAAATATTAATATATTGTTTTGGGTATTTTCAAAAGTGACACTCCTCTTATATATAAAATGAACCCATCACCGCCCCAATTATCCTCACACCACAAGCCTATTTGATCAAGACAATTATACTAAACCTCCTTCAAACACTGTATCCAATTTTATATTGGTTTTTGTTTTACAAAAAGTACAAACTATGAAAGATAATATTGTAAGCTAACTGAGTATATATATAGAATAGGTAAAGATCTTAACATATCTCTTTTAAGTTTCCTTCATCTTCCATCTCCCCTAAATTTTCTATAAAAATATAAAAAATAATATAATCAGTGTCATTATAATATGAAAATATTTTTTATGTAATAATAATTATTTAAATTTATGACATCTAATAGAAAATTAAAAAACATCTCATGTATAAGTGCGGACTAACATCTTCAAGAAGTGATATATTTCATTATTCATCACCCCACCTTGCATAGTGGGTTATATATATGGATTTAATAAGTATATATAATATTATAAATAGAATTATGATTATTTGAATGTTATTTAATAAATACCATATTTTCATTTTGACTCATGAATATGGAATACATAGCCTATGAGCACAAGCATACCACTAAGTCCAAGGAATATGTGTTTCATTTTTAATTATCACTTTTCCAAGATGGTTATAAAATTATATTTGATCAATATATATTATTTTAAAGTGTACTATATTTTATGAATATTATTAAAAAAAATATGGCACAAAAATAAACATTCAATATAAAGTAATCAGATGATATCGGTAAATTACACGAAAAAAGCTCATCACTAATTTCATCATCACAATTCAGGAATAAAATTCTCATGGAAGGAAATTATAATTTAATAAAAAAATTTATCCTTTATTATAGTATATTAAAAAATCTTGGAATGATGAAATTGGTATCTTTTATGGGGTTTTACATCTAGATTATAATCCACGTTCAAATAAATTCTAATCTTTAACACCCAATGATGAAAATAAACAATAAATAACAAATAAGTGTATAATAAATGATTTTAATTAAAGGGAGGAAATTTTAGAATATAAGAATAAGTTTATGAAATATTTTTTTAATATGATTAGTTTTATTATATAGGAGGTTAATTTTTTTCATGGATGTTGAGAGTAATATTAAGGGTTTTCATTATAATTTCTATAGATTGAGACAAATTTTAATATTATGAAACTATCTACTACAAGATATATATAGTACCAAAATGGTTTCTATTCATATTATAAAATATTATATCTTGTTATTTATATGTATTTTCCTAAAAACCTCCTTCTTTTTCATTCTATTTAATTTTTATCTTATTCATACAGAGTTTTCACTCGATTTTATTTCTGTGAGATATATTCTAGATTCACTACTTGTTTTGTTTTATGTGGTGTACAAATCTCCAGATTTATGATTTTAATCATACCACTCTTGAGCTTTTGGATATTTACCAACACATTAAAAGTTAACTTCTTTAACAGTTTCGCTATTGAATTATTTGAAAATCCGCAATGAAATTTGTTAACGCAAGTCACATTTCATTGTGCATTAATGTTTATTATTTAAATCCATTTTTTTAGTTTTTACATCGTAAGGTTTTATTATATTATACTATTCCTTTACCTAGGGTAAATTTTTAATTTTAATCAAAATCATTTTACTTGATTTTTTGGAATGAGGCCCCTTGGCCTGAGTGGACAATCCTTTAAATATAAAAAGAAATAACTATATAAGTATGAAGATTAGAGGATTAATACAATCCATTTCTTAAAATAAAACTAAGAATTAAAGGAGATCATCCAGCCATGTGTGTGACTTACCAATTCCTTTGTTGGAAAGACCATCTGCTACAAGATTTTCCTCCCAATAGTTATGTGTGATAATGAAGTAAAGGATCATAAGAGGCTCGATTCATTCCATCCATAGAGTAATGATTCTGCATGATGGATGCATTATACCATTTATTATGGATTGGATGATTGAATTTGAATCACTTTACAACAAAAAATTCTTCCAACCATTAGAATGCGCAAAAGAGATGACCACTAGTGCCAAAATGATTTTTCATGTTGCTTTGTTTCTTTTTTATATCATTATATAGCCCCATTATTGAAGGAGAAGCTATAAATATATATTTAACATCACTTACAAAATTTGATACTACAAATGAATCAATGATTTTTTATGTTGGTTATTTTAAAACCATTTTGGAAAACCATCTAGAAGGAAGTTTCAAAATGGTTATTAAATAACCTACATGTAAAATGGGTTTTCACATTAGTTATAAGATAACTGATATAAAAAATATATGTGATAAAGTATTTTTCATGATGATTATTAAATAAGTGATGTAAAATATAGGTTTTGACTGTGGTTATTTTGTAACTGATGTGAAAAAATATACATATATGGTTTTTGACTTCCGTTGTAAAATAAAAGATTTTATTTTTTTTAAAATATTTCTTTTCATCATTACTCTTTACAGCTAGCTAAAAAAACAATCAAGAAAAACCCTCATCATAACTAATAGAAATACATTGACTATTAAAAAATTCAAAATTACTATATTAAAAAAAAAAAATACATCAAAACCTGTAAAATGAATTACCTATTATACTTTTAAGTTTGTAAACTATTTTTTACTATAAGGTTGAGAGTCATAAAAAAGATAAAAATTAAAATAAAATAAATTAACATGTTTTATGAATAAAAAAAGAAATATTAAAGAATAGTTTATAGAGAAATGTAACCTAATTAAACTTTGGTAATGTCCCAGTTGAAATTATTTCATATATAAATTACAACATATAATATCTTAATTATTTAATAGCTAATTATTTATGAAATTATATTTAAATGAGTTTGTAAATTCAAAATAAAATTTTTATGTAATATATCCAAAATGAACTAATTATAAATTTAAATTCACAGTTAATATTACATGTTTGATCTTGATATTATTTTTATTTATGGTATCTTGAAATAAATTCCATCCCCTGTTTGAAAATATTAACAATTAAATAAATTTAAAATTCATAATAATATAAACAAGTAATAGGAAATTCAAACATACATTTGTAATACATCTTTAATATTTTATCTCACTTTGCTGTGGATAGAGCATAACCATTAAGGTTTCTTCACCCTTAGACATAAAACACCTGACATCAAATGAACACTGATATAAAAGAAAATTTAATATTATTGTTTATCATGTTAAAAAATATATAACACTTTGTGAGATAAATGTTTCATACTTTTAAAGATATGGAAATATACAGCACTGAATACTTATATAATTTTTAAATCTTTCGGCAATATAAACTAGTCTTTTATCTTTAGTTATTTTCCTCCCTATAGGTGAAATGAAATATGAGTCCATAAATCCAAAAACAACTATTTTATCATTCCAATTACAAATTGTATAAAGATTCCTAATACAAAACAAGCATAAGTACAAATTTTCAATAAATAATATATGGGGAAAGATTTATATTAATACGTATATGGAAAATATTTATATCATGTTGATTCCTGACATATCTATAGTTACAAGTTCCATGATATCATTTATCAAAAGCGCCACTGTCATTATATGACCAAAAACATTAGCTTCCATTATAATCTCATGAACACAAAACAAAAAATTTATATATGTTGACAATGTATCAAGACAAATAGAATCTATATCTTAATTCACAACACTTTGTATTTTTTTAATAATATAATATTATTTTTTCCTTTGATATTATCATGTAAAAAAATAAATAAACATATAAACTTTAAAAGGATATAAAAAATTTAATAAAAAATGTAATAAAAGACAAAAAACTTAAACCTAACTCAATAGTAATATAGAAAAAAATAATAGATCATTAAACTAAAATGTGGACAAAACATTGTCCAACTATAATCACCTCATCTCTAGGTTTTGATACTCTAATTGATCTGTATATAATATCTTGCATAGTAAAACTATGATTCTTTATCTCTATTTGCTGATTATTAACAACATCTCCAATATAGAATATCATCCCATATAACATAATATGATACTGAAGATTATAAAAATATAACTCATAGTAATTATGAAGCTATGGAGGAGGGTGTTTAAGAGTACGAAAAAAGTAGGGTCTTCAAGTGGAGGTGGAGGAGTGGGAGCTTCTGTCGGAGGTTGAGGAGCAAGAGTCATTGTATAGAGCTATTATTTCATGTCTCTAAAAATGGACAACACCAATGCTATGATTTTATCATCCATCATCACATTAATATTAGGAACTTGTGCTGAAAAAGATTATATTTTTTAATAAAAACCCTCCATTGTATAAGTTGAAGAATATGGAAAAACATTTCTCAATGATACAAAAACTAGGTATACACATACATGACTTGGGTGTTCGGGATTTTCCAATGCTGTAGATAAAATATCTTTCCTACCCTAAGCTATAAATACCCCATGTGTTCTCTTCTCCTCAAGAGAATCCTGTATAAATTATTTGAGAAATTCTATAATGATCCAAAATATATAAATAAGTGAATTAACTTTAATAAATAAATAAAGTTAACATATTAAAATCCTCTCATATACTACCCTTAAATATTTTATAAGATATTATCCTTTTCTCTCATCTGATCCTTCATCCATTTTTCATGTCTAGCTGGGTGAGGGGATACAGGGGAAACCTCTCCAGAGCTTGAAGACACAACTATCAGTTTTTAAAAAATTTCATCCACCATTTTTTATTCTAATAATGTATACCCTCCCAAAGATATTATACAAGGGTATACGTTTCTATATTGAGTATTCGGATGAGATCTACTCAATTACTATAAATTAAGAATAATAAATAATTTATAAGATTACTAATATAATCTTTTTAAAATTGTACATTACACTTACAAAAAATGATTCTTGTCCTCTACTTTCCTAAACTTTCTTCCATGTATCTTCATCTATAATATATATATATATATATTACATGGATTATGATGTAAGATTCAAGGGTTGATTTGAAATTCCTCAGTCTCCTAGAAGCCAAAGATAAACATTTCTTCCGGACTCCTCAAGTTCTAGGTGTATGATATGTCATCTGATAAGAAGAGGAAAAACATATATTACTATATACATTTCATGATCAGTAAAACAATAACAAAATATCTTACCAAAATAGTATCCCACAAAAAATATAGTGCCAAATTTTCAACACCTCTCTAATCATCAATAAAAATACAATCTTTACTCTTAGCCTTGAATGAAATACAACTCTTGAATTTTTTTGAATTAGGCCGTCTTTTAATATCGTTATCATAAAAATCTACAAGCATCCTTTGGTCCTATATACAAACGATTTATAATTTTGGTAAATGTGTCCTACCACATTTTCCAACCCTCTAAATCTTCTTCGACTCTATGGGAGTATATTACTCTGGTAAAGAAGGATGGGGATCATCAAGAGAAGAATGTTCATGTTCCTACCTAGAGGTATGAGTACGCTCATCTTCAAAAGTATATGGTTGATCAGTTGATTAATTTTTCAATATCTTAAAAATCAAAGAAACATAAATTAGTTCACATATAAAAAAATTCAACTATTACAATATTAATGAAAATAAAAAATGAAAAAAATATAAAACATAAAAGTAAACTAAATTAAACTAAAAAATTATTATTCATATTTTTTATAGTTGAATAAAATTATAACAATAATAATTATATATGAAATGGTATGTAGATTAATGATAAGAAATCAAAAAATTGTGTAGGAATATTAAAAATGGTCCAACCTAATAAATCATTTTTCACACAAAAAGAATATTTTTCAATATACTCTTAATTTTTTTTTGTTTTTATTTAACATATTAGATTGAAAATAATTTTATTTTGAAATAATTAATAAATAGATAAGTTATATATGGGTAAACATTGTAAACTAAACACCTATATACTAATATAAACAAAAAATACAACATATTAGTTTTAATATGAGTTTTAGTGAAGGAAATAAAAATAAATTATCTAACATTTTATAAAATTTATTAATGTAAATGATAAATAATCACGTGTTACCTGTAATATTAGGAATTTAATAAATTATTATTTTCCCAAACTCCTTAGTTATTATCGTTCATTATATAAAAAACCAAGTCTATGACGTGCTCATCATTATTTTCTATTAAAATTTCCATGGATGTAGAGAAATCACATAAATCTCTACATTCTTCAAGTTTACCATGAACAACATATTGTTTTTTCCTTGTAAAATAATATACTACTACACATTGGATTGATCAAGAACATAGAAATAATTTTACTTCATGTGTTTCTATTAGAAAAGGACCAGTTGTGTATTCCAATATATTCATATTAGCAAGTGTCATTCCAAATTCATTGTGTCTGACACTGTTGTTACTGGTAAACTGCTTGCAGTTAGACACTAGAACTTTAAACTTTATTTAATCAACCTCTCATATTTCTTTAATGCCTCTATAATATGAACTTGATGAGTAAATTGGGTGTTTTTATTTAAAATTCAAAAAATTCAATAATTCTACAAACACCAATACACTACTATTTGGAACTACACATCTGTTGTCATGATATTTTGTATGAAATGTATAGCAATTAGGGTCATAATTGGACCATGTTATCAAATTTAAACTAGGGCCACCTAAAAACATTTTTAATGTTTATGATGTATCTGATTTACCAAGTATGTCCTCTTTAATCGGTATTTTTTTTTGTTATGTTCATTCAAAATCCACATATTTTTCTTCTTTGGATAACATTGTTTCAACATATTAATATGCAATGTTATATATGGTTGAGCATCATCTATGTTATTCAAGATGTATAAAGGAACATTTTTTATCTGTTCTCCTGAAAACAAATTTACTTTCAATCCATGGAACCCCTTTACCCCATAATTAACTCAATCATGGGAAGATAAAAGCAAAACAGTGTGCTCCACCATAGATAATTATCTTGTAAAACACTCTAAAATATCCTAAAAAATATAATTTTCAACAATGGAGGCTTCAGTTCAATATGGATTCTTTATATACCCATACAATATCTTCATATACGTTTCAAAAGGATACATCCTACATAGATATACATGATATCAAAAAACTATTTCTTAAACCAAATGAACCTTTAAATGAACCATTATATCAAAAAATGATAGAGTAAAATACATTTCCAATTGAAAAGTATACTAATTTCTTTGTTTTCCAAAATTTTAAAAGCATTTAAGTCAATCACCTTATTACAAATTTAATTTAAAAAATAACACACCTAAATTATAGTCTTTCTTATATGGATTTGAAATATTCCACACAATGAAACTGGTAGACGTTGTTTCATCCTAATGTGATAATCATGAGATTTCACACATGTCAACATCTAATAATTTAAAGACAAATTTCTTACGTGTGAAGAATAACCCTATGACACTTTGATACCATGAAAAAAATTAAAAAATGCTATGTTTATATCTCTTGGATAATTTATGATAAGTCGGGGGAAGAAATGTTCTCCTTCCATCAAGTGTTGGAGCTAACTCCAAATTTCTTCCAATTGACACTAAGTCCAATCTTGCATTCAACCCATCTTTAGTACTTCCTTTAATATCTCACAATGTTCCAATAAATATGTCATAGATATTGTTCTCCACATGCATGATATCAATGTTATGTTTCACTTCTTTATATATCTAATATGGTAGCTCAAAAAACATTGACCTTTTATTCAAAATATTTGCATCATTACAAGATTTATGCATCTTAAGAAATGTCACATCAAGGTTTTTTACCCTCTAAAAATACTAATTAGTGGATAATGTTTTTGGAGTAATGTAAAATTTTTGTGATATATTGAATTCATTTTTAAATATTTTGTAAGAGTTATCCATAGGCAAAAAAAATTCTATGAACCATGTAAACTATTTTTCTACCATGATGCAGTTGATAACGTGAAGTCTATTATTTGCAAATTGGACATTCTTTATTCCCCAGAAAACTATATCATGTAAAATTTACAAACACTAGGAAGACATTTATAGTGAACATAATCATTGAACTCAGTTGAAAATATTCTATTTCATTATAATCAGAGACCCTAATTCCACCCACTTAGAAAAGTTTCAAATAATCAATTAATGGTGATAAGGAAACATCAATATCATTTTGGTGTTTTTTTGGTCCAGAGATCATTAAAATCAACTTGAAATATTTGTGCTTCATACAAAATCTAGGAGAAATTTTGTAAATTAAAAATTAAATAGTCCAGAAACTATGTGTGATACTCAAGATTTGATATGGATTCATTCTATCCAATCATAGTCCATGTTTGATATTTCTAACTTCTTTTTTGAATATAGGAAATTGATGATCAATTTTATTCCACTATGCATTATTAGATTGATGCGATAATTTTCCATAACATATACACTCCACCTTAACTTTTTTAATCATGTGAATTTGAAAATTAACATTTCAAATGAGGAATTATATAAAGATACCAAAATTCTTGTTTGGGGTCTTTATAACTGCTAAATCAGTATGCATTTTTTCTTTCAACTTATATCGTGATGTACCTCATTTAAAAAACTTTGATAGAAATTTATATTGTTTCTTATATAGCACACAATTATTTAGGGAGACATATATTTTTATATACCCTAATACCATCAGGCATTGTATTTTCATCACATTATAATTTGAATCAAGAAGATCATTATCTATAGTAACAATATATTTCAAAAATTGAAGAAAATCTGTAAAACTTTTATCATTCTAACCATGTTTCTCTTTCATGCTAATCAATATTAACAATTATGATAAAACTATGAATTTAATACATATAAGATAATTTTTTTCAGCATCACCATATTGATTCTAAATTGTCAGTTCTTTTTCAGGTTCCACTACTTTAATATTACAAATCATTTATTCAATTTCACTAGAGTTATCTTCTTGAAAAGCATCTTCATTAATAGATCTGAAATCCAACCTAGTTGCACCATGAAAATTCCAAGGGCTGTAACTCATATTAAAACCATGAAAAATTAAATGATAATTGATCTCTCTACTTTTCAACTTCTTTATATCAAAATATTTTAGTCACGGACCAAAAAACTTGTCGCTTTTTAGAAAATTTCGTTTAGAAAATTCCAAAAATGCATCAAAACCTTCCTCATATTTTTCACTTATTTGAAGTGCTGTAATAAACTTTAAAATAATAATTATATATAAAAAATAATAAAATATTTGTTAAAAGAATATAGTGGTGATAAAAGTGGGATTAAATTAATCAATTCAAACCAGGTTTAAATTTATACCAAAGATGCCATGATTTGAAATTAACAAAATTTCGAAATTTAAAAATATACAACTTTATTTGAAAATTACAGTTATAAATTATAGAAATTAATCAAATATAAATTTAAATTTATGTGGTAAATTAAATTTTAGCACCCTTTAAATTTATAATCCCAAATACCACTACATAATAATTATATTTAAAAAAATTCATTATCATCAAGTCACATTTAAAAAAATATGTGACAACATTTTTTTAAAAATTATTTATTTTACAAAATCAAATGATTTCATATTTTAATTTAGTTAAAAACATCCTCAATGTTTTAATTTAGAAAAAGGAAACTATTTAAAAATATCCATCGCATTTAAAATAAAAAAACACATATTTAATTCATTGGTTTAATAAATTATTTATTTAAATTGAATAAAAAATGTTTCCCTTACTAGAACATTTTCAACAATAAAAACTCCATATCATCATGGATAGAAAAAAAATTATTACCCATTATTGTGAATAATTTTCAAAATCCAAATACAAATTTATCAACATAACAAACCATAATATTATATATTATTCAATTCTGAACAGAAAAAATGGAGAATACTATATAATAAGAAACTGAATATATGGAGGGTAAAATTATCAAGAATTCACACAATATAAATATTATATAATAAATTACTATATAGTATGTAAAAAACTAATCCTAACAAAGGTAAATATCATAGTGAATATAATTAATTATTTAAATTATGATAAGGTTTTTAGGATATTTATGATTAATTAATGATTTTTTATTTAATAAATCGTGGACTTTCAACTATAATAGTAATTACACAAAATGAATGTAGATAAAATAATATTACACTAAATATATGATTTATGTGCAATCACCTTCAAGATCAAAGGAATGTGAAGTGATCAGAGGTATATAACATAATACAATCAATTAGCCATTCTAAAACCCAGTGAATCATCAACATTGTTCAGAGATTGAAGAAACATGTGCGGATCATCACTAGAGTGGATATACTTGGGGTCCTCATGTAATTAAAATACACCAATCGAGTTAAAATTATCAATATCCTAAATGAAGAAATATCTAAATATTGAAGAAATCTTTCTTCTTGTGTATAAATTAATTATAAAATTGATATGAAAATACATAGTATATAATACTAATGAGAAAAAGACATGATAATACTTATTTATAGGAAAAAAACATAGCCATGTTTTTTCACTGAAACTATAATAAAGGTAAGATAGTTATTAGTTTTAATAAACGAGATATTTTCATCAAAGAACCAAATATAGGTCTACATTAAACTAGTTTTCGTCTTCCGGCTTGAATAACCCTGAAATGATTCAAAATGAGATCCATAAAATAATTTGATCATAGAATTTCTCTATAAATCAATTTACCCTAATAAAATTACCATGATCATGCTGAAATATAAACAAATCCTAATAGATATTGTGACTACATACCTTCATGAGAGCTTGTTAGAGATGAAGATATATCTATTCTAATGAATAATGATGCCGCTAATGAAACCCAAGGGTGTATGACGATGGTAATGTGATAATGGAATCCAACGAATAATAAAACAAGGGTTTTGGATTCATCACCAAGGAATGAATGGTAAGAGAGAAATGATAATGTGTAGGGATTACTAGATAAACGAGTTGATCTATCTTCGATGCGCAGGGATGAGGCTGATGAAACCTAAAGTTATATAAAGATCACAATGATAGATTGAAGTTCTCTAGATCGAATAAATGACTATGTTAGGGATTCCACTTGAGAGAAATGATGGTTTCTATTATGAGAATGAAATATCGTGAAATGATTCCATCATTAATTCAAAAAATTCTAAAAGGTTTAAAATTTCGGTGATTTCATAACCGATTTTATAAAGATAAACATAAAATCTTTATAACATTAGTTTTTAAATAACCAACATTATAATATATTTTTAATGTTAGTTATTTAATAACATATATTATAAATAAAAAAATAAAATTTTTATAAGTTTAGTTATTGAATGACTTATATTATAAAGATGTATACATTTTTTTCAGGTAAGTGAATAAATAAACGACATGAAAAATCAGTTTGAAATGTTAGTTCTATGAAAATAGATGTTAAAAACCAAGAAAATGGGTTTTAACGTTAGTTATATTAGAACCGAAGAAAAAAACCTGTGATTTTTTTCTATGTCATTTCTTATATAACCATCATGAAAATCAAATTTTAAATATTTTCCTGTTTGTTATAAAGAACCGACATCAAAAGGGAGACATTTTAAATTGTTTTTATACTTGTATACATTAATGATACATTTCATTTTATCTTTAAGAGGATATTTCAATCCACTTGATCCATAGATACATCCAAGAATCCTTCCACCATGATCATGAAAGATAGTACTACATCCCCAAGGACCCGGGGTCCCTTTTGGTGCCCCACCCAAATTCATTTTTTTCTTGTTTATTTTTTTTTCATATAATTACAACATTGTTAAGAATGATTCCCATTTTATTTAAATAATATTTTTACTCTATATAAATATTTATTCTTCTAGTAAACGGTCACCATTATTATTTTGAAATAAATATTTTTATTATTACTTGTGATAATCATACTTTTATTTAACACCTTTTGAGATGATTCTTTATTAAAACTTTTTATGATTCAAGGTTCAATAATGGTATTTTAAAAAATATTAAAATGTTTTTTCCTTTTACAAATGTCTATTTTATCTTCGAATCCACATTTTATCTTAAAAAAAATTCTATGTTTTTCATGGATCCATTATTGAGGTTTATTACAAATAATTTATTTAGAAAAATCATTCCAACTTCCCAAAATTAACTTTTGGATGAAACAAGTATCTTTATCTTTTAAAAATAATAGAAAAAATATTTCCTAAAATTCCTTTTCATGATTTTGGCTCCATTATTATATTTGTATCCAGTATATGCATCTAATTTATATTAACATTTCATGAGGCACCCACTAAATGGATTTATAAAAGGATTTTTTTGGTGGTTAAACTTTTGTTATAAAAAGATAAAACTGTTGAATCCATTTTATGTAATAAAGTTCATAATCATTATAATATCAATTTTTTACCATGAATAATTTTTTAAATTTTGTTAGAATCATTTTTTATGACACACATGCATATGGATTATCTATATAAGATGGATTGTGTTCATTGAAGCACTTAGATTAGCTGGGTTCATTATTTATTAGAGATAGTTTGGGTCTATTAATTCCTTCCAATGAATTAGATAATGTTTTATGTGTCTTGATATAGTGATGCGAGTCATGTGAATTATTCATTGTTCATAACATGAGTTGTGGGGATTTTTCATTATTAAAAAAATGAGGCTAGTGTATTTTTCTTTTTTTTAGAACCTGATTAATATGAATTTTACTTTTTTCAAAACATGTCTCTTGAATTTTTTTTCATAGCACAATTGATGCCCCTCATTGAGTTTTCTCACAATGTTATGATTTACTAAGCCAATGCTTATGAAACATTTCTCTGTTATGTTCATCTGTTATGCCCCATAGAACATGATTATTGTCTCATTATTCTCCTCTCTTATATAGTTCTATATATTTTATAATTTTAGATTACATGTCTTTATACTACATGAAAAAATCTTATTGGTTCATGTTTTTGTAATTAAATTTTTCTCTTTCAATTTTTTACCGTGTTTATAATTTAACCATTGATTAAATTATGATAAGTTTTCCCTTATTGTGGATTTATGATCACCAGTTTCTTAATTATTTCAAATCCCTAGATTATAATGATGAGTATAACCTCATATATGTTTATAATGGGATATAATAGTGTGCGATTTTGGAGAAATATTCATAAAAATTATTTTTATGTAGTTAATATCGAAAGACACAACAAATTTGTGTTTTTGGATTGTGTGATCATTTGAGAGATGTAATTTTTATATTCTAAGAATATATGTATCTTTTTCTTTAGTTGTCTCACATTTTATCAATGTTAGTTATAAAGAATATTTTTTTTTCACAACTACAAGGAGAATTGGTTGGTGGCATCTCCGATAGCCGAATGATGGATTTTTTTTGTGGTAAACTTGTCACTATGCATATTTCATCCCATGTGAGATTTATTTAAAATTGGCATGTGACCATAATGTGTTACTTGGACAGAACACCAAGAGGTGGGGAAAGACACTTTATATGCATACTATGGAACTGGCGATTGAACCAACCTTGGGAATTTGAATGAAATTTTGTTACACTATCAAAATTTTCCACTCAACTCTATATGTATGTGAATTCATGAAGGCAAGATGTTTCGATGATATAAACACAATATCGGAAATTCTTCCTACCAAGATTTAATAACATTTGACGATAAATCAGTAATGTAAATTTAACATATTCCCATGTCTCGATTATTGAGTGGGAATGACTTAAAAACGTTAATGCATAGATATTATGGATTAATGAGTATGTCAGAAATTTATTAGTTCTTAATAAATTCATAATATGCCATGAGAGTGTTGATCCATCCCCAGAGCACATATAATGTTCTAACTAATAAGAATTGGGATTTTCCCTATATAATTTCCGAAAATGAAGACATAATATTTCCATAATCAATAACACCATGTTGATTCACCTGTCACTCACCATATAAGACCTTATTTTATAAGTTCCAATACTTACTGCACTTTGTGACTCATTCAATGGGATGATATATCTATTGATGAATATAGAAAGGAAGGCTACCAGGAATGTCATGACCCCACCCAAAAAAGTGAAACCCTATTGGTCTTGTAATGAAAGAAGAGAGATAGTGACCCCTTGATTCCTGCCACTAGTAGGCCCTGGGTTAGTGAAAACCACTGAGGGTATAATAAACATTCATATAAGAGGCATTTACCTCTAATAGAAACACATGAATAAGATAGAGATAATACAAAAACCAAACAAATCATACCTAGAATACAATATAAATGAAAACCCATGTACACAAATGTAATTTCATGGAAAAAATACTAAAACTAAAAGGTAAACTAAAAGTACCAAAAGAAAGTAATGATGATAGTGGACATGAATCCCAAAAAGCTCCTACAAACAACTAGATAGTAGTAACTAGCCAGATCTTCAACTTTCCTTAACTAAAATAAAAAAACAGTTTACATATACGTAGGGTGAGAATAACAATATACTTAGTTGGATTCTCTCAGGAGACTCTGGTGTAAAAGGTATAAAAAGCACGCTAAACCACAAAAAACAACAAATGAAACTAACTCATCACCAAAATTGGTATACTATGTTTCCAATATCACCATGTAAAATATCACTAAGTATTTTATAAAAGATCAAATAATATAAAAAATAATTATAAGGGTACGCCCCTACCACTTCCCTACTAGTTTTACACTTTCCCCAATGTCCCACGTCGTGAGCATCTATCTCAGAAAAGGCCATCCAGTAGAAACCTAGGCGAAGCATTAGACCTTGAACCTTATCCGACACACCACCATTTAAACATAACCAACAGTAACAAATATGTTTTAGAGAGTCACAACATCTCACATAATGTGTATCTTACATTATGTATTATACCTCAATTCATCACAACCTATACACTGAGTAAGGATCCACAAGCCCTCACAACCTGTACACGTTATACCTATAGTCCTACATAGGAAACTATATCCACAAAACATTTTTGTGAAATAACCACAAGACATTACAACCCTCTACACACATATATAGGGAAAACTAACCACTGTTCATACCATCATAAGTTACTATCAAGAGAAGAGATACGGGCTAAAGGGGGTAGTCAGCCATCCATCCTCCTATCGGGATGTTAGAGAAAACACCCCTAGGGATCATAATCCCCAGGGTGTTAGTTTTTGTAACCGATTGGGTCGAGTATTTTATAAAAAAACAAAAAAATAGCATGATACTCTATAGATCACAAACACACTATAGGAAAATCATAGTCTCTGACACAACTGCTAATAATGTCTCTTGGATCCCAACTAGAACTGATAAGACCAGATATCCTATAAGAACAAAATTATTTCAAGAGATATATTAAGTTATCTCATTTATTTTCACCTGTTTCATTTTATGTTAATTAATTATTAACTATTAATTAACCATTATCATTTCCACATTACGTTACATTAGCATTACAAAAAATATCCATGACCCACATATATAAGAATCCAAAGTACACAACTTCTCATAATTTTAACCTCAGCATTTCATCCGAACAATCTCCCACCGTATGGGTTAAAATTTTATTCATTTATTAAAATTTTTAATTTCTATATCACCAGGTATTATAGGAAAACATTTTAAGATCCCCCAACCCAAGGGGATTAACATGGTGAGTAAATGAACTGACCACCGAGTGTTTTCCTCCTGTATTAGGAGATTAAACTCATCCATCCATGGGGATATAAAAAAATAAATTATGTTGCATACCCCCAACATTTTTCATCTCCCATGGAAAGAGAGGAACCAGACACATCTATCTTCCACAATCAAAGGTGAAAGGAAATAAGGTAAAAAAACATGACCTCCCGCCAAACAATAGATTCAAACAAGCATCCAGCTATCATAAAAAATGGATAAGCCAAAAATTCATCCAATTCTGTCATCTTCGGTGCGCTCCCCAACATCCATAAGAATATATTGATGCATCTCGCCACTCTAGGTGTGAACTAACGGGTCATCTAGACCTACCTACCCTATATACCACAACAGTTATCCAGGCTCAACCGTCCTAGGATCACAATACATCCAGGCCTCCCTCCTCACACACCACAAAAACCCTATTGGATTAACTATCCCAAGATCACAATAGATCACAAGAAGCAGGAAAAAATATAGAAACAAAGATATCAACCCTAAATCAAAGAATCCAACCATTACTCGAAACGATCTCTCACAGCTCCAAATAAAAATGCACTCAACCTTTACATGCAAGAGGGAAACTCAAGTCTTAAAATGTCATTTTCTTTTATCACACAACTAGGTCTGTTCCATCTTAAATTAACCAATTCGTTATCACAGGTTCAACTATAGGTAACCTAAGAAAAAATATGTTTGAATCTATCAACAATTAAGAAAATAATCAATTTAACAATCCATTATTTATTTTATAAAAAATCATTATGTGGATTCATTTTTATTAACCAATTTAATTAATCAAACATACTTGATTCAGTTTGATTATAATAAAATTACAAAAACAAATGAATTCACAAAACATTCATCTTTAATTACTTTGACCTATTAATTATGAATTAATTATATATTTATATTATCTACCAATTTCTATTAGAAACATAATGCTAAACCAAGAAAGGCATATATATAACATTATCTATAAATTTGAGAGGCAAACCATTATCACTATACAAAGAAAAAACATCACTATGTCATTGATAAGATTTTGTTAATATGGTTAAAATATTTTTTACGGACAGTTTCATTATGACCCAAGGGGATAAATCATGGTAACTACTATTTCACATAAATAAGTTAAGAAGAAATAAATACCCTACCTTAGAAGTTCGTCGATGTTCTTCGCATGATAACAGACCATATAACAGATCATCAATCACCCCTCCTATAAGAACTACATCCATTCGAGGATTCCACAAAACCACCACATCAACAATAACTGAGAAAAAAACCATTAGAAATTTGGGTAAGAAAAAACTATAGATCAATGAGGATAATGAGAGGACAACAATAACAAATCGGAAGAAACCTCAAGAAAACAACGAAAAAACAGGCCTTTTATCAAGCCGATTTACCACAGATCAAAGATGGAAGCTTGGGATTGATCCCTGTCGAAGGGATATACAAAATATTGAGGATTTCACTTTTGGGTTGCCTTGTATGAGAGATAGGGAAGCTGAAGTTGTTGGGTTTGAAAACCCGAACAGCTAGAAAACACTTAAAACATTACATTAGCAGGGTATTACTTGATGTGTAATCCCATTTCATTTCATGTAATGCCTAAAGGTCATTTTCCACCCAAAAAAACCATTACTTTTTGATATTATTTTATTTTTTAAACCTCAATATATTACATGGCGTGAAACCCTCTTTCACATCCTATAATAGTTTTACACGACATGAAAACCACTTCTAACTCGTGAAAGTTTTTTACTCCTAAATATCACCACTCAATTTCCTCTAGACTTCCTTCTACCCTCCTTTGTGTACCAAATGACTTTGGAACACACAAAGGGTTGATCTATAGGGATCCATGCCCTTACAATTAATATAAACTAATCGAGCCAAGGGTGTTCTTACTATCCCTTTTTATATTTCATTCATATGATAGAATTAATTAAGAAGAACTTATAATACCACATGATTTTGTTGTTGGAGAAATTTGGGGATTTATTTTCCTGGCCTTAATAATAACATCCTGAAATATTATAAGAATACTATGTTTGATATCATATTCAACACACAACACATAGTTTAAATGAACCATGACATATTATTAAAATATTAGTATTAAATTATGATCATTTTAAATTAGCCTTTAAATTTTTGTGTATGAATAGGATTAACTACTTTCTTAAATTTATTTAAAATTTTAAATAAATATTAATATATTTATATATTCTTATAAAAAAGAACATAATTTTTTAATAAAAGTATTTATTTCAAGATGATTTTTTTTTTTTAGGAGAAAATATTATTATTAATTTTTAGAAATTTAGAAATTTAATTTTATAAAATAAAAAAATTTATTATATCATCACATAAAAATTGAATAAGGGTGAAAATTTTGAATTATTTTTAATATATTTATTTTTCAATGAACAGAGAAAAATATTGATATTTGTAAAACTCTATTTTCTTCTATTAAATTATCTAATATAAAAGTTCAACTATTAATTTAATTGGGTTTAAAAGTAACATTGTTTTTATTTATTAAAATTTAATCTTATTTGAAACATATTTATACAAAATTTTAGTATAAGTATATTCTTTTTCTTAAAAACATATTTTTTGAAAAACTATTTTAATGTGCATACTGTTTCTCCATTTTAACTACATAAAATAACCAATAATGAGGAATGATTTAAGTTAAATGTATTTGTTATATATACATATAACTATATTATTTTAACTAATTAAAATATTATTAATTTTAATATATTTATTATAATAACTTCTTATACTTGAAAAATTCATATCTTGAAAAACTATTTTTTCGACATGTCTCCTGGTTTAGTATCAAAATAAATTATAACAATTTT
This sequence comes from Viscum album, assembly GCA_963277665.1. NCBI lineage: Eukaryota > Viridiplantae > Streptophyta > Magnoliopsida > Santalales > Viscaceae > Viscum > Viscum album. The sequence goes on along the minus strand of OY728138.1, from coordinate 790,619,700 downwards.
GTGAATTAATTTTTGAAAAAAAGTATTCAATATTTAGAATCAGATTAATTAATATTATATTATAATTTTAAATTTATTTTTAATAACATTGAATAGTAAAAACCATAAAAATATGTTACCACAGTTAATGTTAAGGCATGTTTATAGGGGGTTTAACCAAAGAGGTAAATAAAATAAAATGTTCAAAAAATGTATATTTTTAATGTTAGGGGTGTGGGTAGAAATTTTATCTCATCCAATACATTATTTTTAAATCATTAGGAACTTATATTGATAGAGTCTTTCCTTTTTTAAATAGATTTAGGTATTTACAAGAAATACTCTTCTCCACTCACGAGCCTTACCATGGTTGGTGAGGACTCTTAAGTGCATCGAGGCAACCCAAGATCAATTCTCGGAAAAGACACAATTTCTGGGTACTATAGCAGTTCTGTAGTAGGTACTGTAGCGGGAACTGTAGTAAGTACTGTTTGGCACTATAGCATCTAAACATTTTCCCCCATTTGGGCCTTTGGGTCACCGATTTGGTCCTCGAGTCCGGTAAGGCCTTCGATCCACCCAAGCCTTCGGGCCAGTAAGGCCTTCAGTCCACCTCAAGGCCTTTGGTCCACCTTTAAAGTAAAAAAGGAAAACTAGACAACAATTGTGAAACAAACTCCATAAGGAGGATGAGCAAGGAGGTTTCACCACATTATAAGCTACACAGATTACAGGAATGAGAGGGTATGGCGCCTGCTATCCGGACAAGCCTGTGCATGCACGAGATAGCCTCGTCGAACAACCATGAAAAGGTGGAGAGCTGATTTCATGATGAAGATGTTGGGGAGGATAAGTTCCAAGTAGTTAGTTTGGGTTGTATGTAATGTTTGAAGACTACGGACAATGAATTCCTCTAAGGATAGTGGTCCATGTAATACTTACAACTAATGGCCTTGTAAGGGTTCCACCTCACCCCTTGAAAGGTGTATTATCAAAAATCAATAAAAAATTAAGGCCTTCTGGCCATTATATGGAAAGCCTTTTCTCCTCCCTTAAAAAGGAAAACCCCACTCTACTCTCTTTTTCACACTTCCAAAACCAATTGTATCATAAAATATCTACCAAAATCACTTTTTTTTACTTTCCTTCCCATGCACTATATGATTTTTTTATTTGAAATATAATATAGGGAGGCTTTAGTATTTAATTTAAATAGGTGGCCCAATGATGATACATCATTCTTAACTAATAATCATTTTATTTCTGATTATAAATAATTAAAATATTTTTTAATCATGATGATATAATAAAATAAATAAATAACATATACTAATATGTTATTTTGATAATGGGATAACCTAAATCAATCTATACTTTTATCAAATGGTAAATGAAACTATTGTTTGTGTGTACAGTAAACTATCTCCCCACAAATCAATGTAATTAATTTTCCATTAGTTCCTTACACAGATATTTATGATGATGAATTTAATGTTTTTATATTATGATAATAAAATATTAAAAGTTTTTGGAAATTAATATATCATATGCCTTCTCACCTTACCATCTATTTAACTAATGGTAATATCATTCATTTTTACTTTAGAATACCACACTGTGTAGCGATGTGTTTAATTTTTTATTACTACATCACATAGATGGTATATTTAAGTGTATTTAAATAATTAATATTATATTTATAATTTAATAATCACTCTATGAATGTAAAATAAAAACTTTCCTTCATTCCATTACGATCATTGAAAAATAGAAACATTACTAATGAAACTACTTGGATTCGAGGTTTCAACATTGCTATTAAATGGTTTCAACGGTGCTTAAAAAGTGATGATATTGAAAAAGATGTTTAGGGGGTGGGATCTTTAATAGTTCTATTAAAATCACGCTCCAACGTTACTAAAAAAACCACAGTTAAAGGCACCTTTTTAGTGCTTTTATAGTGATATTAAAGAGTGCATTTGACAACATGTTTTAGCACTATTAATGGGTTACTTTAACATCACATTCTTAGAACCTTTAAAGGCTGTGTTCTATCAATGCTATAAAATAATTGTTAAAAAAATGGAAAAAATTAATTTTTCATAAACCACCTGACCCCCCATTTCATAGTGCTTATAGCCCCCTTTCATAGCGCTCTCCATTACCCATCTGATATCATGATCCTTTCCTCATTTCTCAATGCTATAAGGCTAAAATGAATAATTGCGAGTTCCTAGATTCAATCTTAGGACCTCCCTTCTGTGAATGAATTCTCTTTACCATAATTATATAATTGTTTTTTGTATATTTAATGAATTTTAAATTTATTTGTATATATTTTGAATTGTGTGATGTATGTTTGCTAACAATTGTGTTTATTTTTATATATTATAAACAAACATTCACTTATATGTTAGAATTTCAATAAATATATATAATTTTTTGTGTTTAATAATACAAACAAATATGTATATATAAAATCTATATGTTTATATGAATTCATTTTAATAAGGTAAGTAAAATGAATAATATTTTAATTTAAAAAAATAATTTTTTTTATTTATTTGAAAATTCACTTGTAAGTAAATATTTAGATATATGAATGTGTGTAGGTGATTTATTATAAGTAAATATAAGAAAATATGAATATATTTAATTATAAATAAAACTAAATTATAAAAAAAATAAAATTTCAGAACAATAATATCAATTTTAATGTAAACATTTGAAATAAATTAATTCCCCGCACAAAACGGGGAAACCCCCCCTTAAACAAGGTTGAAATTCCATAAAATGTTATACAATTGGAGTACCCCAACTTAAAAATAAGTTTTAGAGGTTTTATAGACATTTTTTGGCCTAGAAAACTATGATAGAGGGGTTCAACTATCTGCTTAGGGAGTAGATATCATAACATTTTTTGATTTGATATATTGTAGATCCCTAATGGACACCCAAATCAAAAGTTATGGTCGTTTAAAGTTTGACTTATGTTTCCATATTTTTTCAGTTATTTCAGTTATTTTTTGATTTGTTTATCTTCTAATTGTTAGCAAATGAATATTAATCTTTAATAATTTTCAACTTATAAATTAAAAATATATTTTTTTATTATTTTATAATTTATTTTCACTAAATATCTTTTATATTAAGTGTAAATTCCTATTTACCTTATCTAAAACATTATTAAAAAAATATATATTGTATTCATATCAATATAAATATATTATTTGTAAAGATTTATTTGAAATATAACTTAATCAGTGCTTTTTCGCAAGCGTTTATAGGGGCATTTATCACCACTTGTAAAAAACATTGATAAAGGGACCTCTTTAACAATTATTTTTCTAACACTGGTAAATATTCCTTGTAACAACAGATTTTTAGAACGTTTAGAGACCCCCTTTAACAATTATTTTTCTAGAACTAACAAAGGGATTCTTTAACAGTGATTTTAGGTAGCTCTATTAATACCATAGCGCCGGATAAACCCAGTTTTGTAGTAGTGTGAGTATGTACAACTTACCATCTCCAAGTTTTTAACATTGTTCATTTTTTATAACCAAATTCTTTTATTGGTTCTAAATGTATAATTTATAGATAAAAAAGATAATAATTTCATCATTATTATTCTTTATATGATGAACTACTAATCTATTTGACCTGATCCAACATTCAAAGGTGATTTTGTACATATTATCCAAACATCATCATAACATCTTTCTTTAACATTAATGATTAATTAGTTGAATATATGTTGATAATGAATAAAAAATAATTAATTAATTTTAAAAAGGTTCTTAATAAGGCAAATTATTAATATAATTTTATTATTATGTATGAAAAATAACATAGATTACTAACCTTGCTCGAGGTAAGGGAAATCTTTAATCAACTTTTTTCTTTAGGATATATCCATTGTATATGTCACCCACTTCCCCCTCTATTTAATGTTATAGAATAATTATAAATTCTATATATGTATCTCACATTTATACCTATATTATTATACATTTTTTTGATGTGTTAATACATTCATTATGTTTATTTCACAAATTCCCTTATTATGAAATTTTTTATTGATTGTGATATCTAGAAAGACTATACAAACTATTCTCTTTCCATGCGTAACCCTTATGTTATATGTTTGTAGGGTCCTGAAAAATCCAAAAAGTAAAATAAGAATCCCCTTTAATCCATGGGAGATTCTACCCAATTTTCCCCCAAAGAATTGGGGAAAAGTGTGGAGAATACTTAAAGGTTGACATAAGATGACCCGGTCTACAGACTGGTCCAATGATAATGGTACGGGGCTGGTTCCGCGAAGCGCCTCCTCCTTGGACCGTTGTCATTCACGGAACAGAGGCGTGGATCCTCCACGGGTGAGAAGCAGGACGTGCGCCAACCCGGTCCACCATCATGAACCTCCCCAGCGGCGAACCGCATCAACCGGCCCGGACCGCATCCATTGTCATTCGTAGAATGGAGGCGGAACCCTGCGCGGCCGCGAAGCACTCCCCGAGCTAGTTCGGTTCGCGGGGGAGGTGCATTCAACGCCCCCCATGAGTTATGAATTGACCAAGTCATCCTTAAACCGGGTTTCCATTCATGGGCCTCCACAAAAGGTGCCACATGACCACATATGCATCTCTTTCCCCACTCTATAAAAGGAGATGGAGGGGGAAGAGGAAGAGAGATCAATCAGATTCGGGTGGATGGATTTCGAAGGAATGAGCTTAGGATTTCGCAAAAAGTGATGTTCCGGTTCACAAACCAAAATAGATGTGAAGTTGGAAACAAATTAATAAGGAACCGAAAACACATAATAAATTGGTGAACCGCAAACATAAAATAACAAAGAATAGAAGACCGCAAACCATGCCCCCTCTACAGATGCACTCCCCTAGTACCAGGGAGTTTATGCCCCTTTTCTAATCCATTGCACCACATAACACCCTCCTACATGGGAGAAGCCACGAATGATGATCCTCTAACCGATGTCGCCCTTGGTCGCTGCTCCTCGCATGAATCCCTATGCGTACCAACCTGGTACGTGGGCCGAACCCGAACCCACGGACCACCCTGGTTCATGGGATGCCCATCAGTCCGCAGACCACCCTAATTCATGGATGACCACTCCAACTGCGTAGAACCTCCCTACGCAAAGGGCACCACACCTCTTACACCTGTGTGGCCCACCCGATCCTTCAGAGTTCCCATTCCCTGATCCAGATAAAATCCTTGCAATCCGGCCTGATCCTTCGCAACCCCCCCATTGGCCCATGCATAGACCCTGAGCTGAGGCCTCCACTAGAGCCACCAGACCCGTGTGATGTAACCTTCAGGTGCATCAGCATGCCATTTTGAGTTCACATACCCACGATAAGTGAGGACGAAGGGGTTGCTCTGGCCCTTGAACGGATTCCAAAGCATTCCTGAGTTCACATTCCCACGATAATAACGAGTCTGATCCTGGGAGCCCCCTTTGTAACATAAATGACTTATTTTAAAGTTAAATTTAATTTAATTTCCATTTATCCTTTGTTTTTTGGGTTTCTCAAGCTTTTATGGTGGAATGGGTGAGTTTTCGTGAATTGGGCCAAACAGTGTGCCCAATTCCAGATTTAAAAATAAATTTTGTTTCTTTTATAACTTTTTCATTTTTTAATATTTTTCACCCATTCCAATTCCTAAATGTTCTATCCTGACATATTGACACCACCATTGTAGTTTGGAGCCTTTATAAATCCATAACCAAGGTGTATATGGGTTTTTATTTAAGCGATTGAGCCTGCCCGAAAGCCCAGTTCCAGTTTTAAAAATAAAAGTTGGTTATTTAATAACTTATTCATTTTCAAGGATTTTTTGGTGATTCACCGAAGCTCACTATCCCATATTTAGAGCTCTTCTTCATTGCGATTAAGTGCTGAATGTATTAGGGTTTCTAAAATCGGCCAGATTTGAAGAGGTAAATTTATTCCTTCATATCTCCTTCAATATTTACTCTTTTTCCCCAATTTCAGTACCCACATGACCTCCTCCTCATCATTCGAGCCTAAATATCATGTTTTGTTGCTTTGAGATTCACAATTTGGTTAATTCAGGTTAATTACTTCAATATTTTTCAAGGTAAGTGTTCCTCACTTCCACTTCTTCCATTTCCTTAGGGTTTCATCCCTCTTTATTGATGTCCAAAAGTTTCCAGAACCTAGGGTTCGTACCTAGGGTTTAACCATGAGTCTTTTTGATGAAAATTTGTGGTCTAGGGCTGGATTTATCATCCTTGTGGTGCCGGGGTGGTTCAGTTTATGTTTTGCAACATGTTTTGAGGGATTCGATAATTTCGGTAGGTGATTTCGTGGGTAACGATTTAATGATGAGTTAGTTTGCCTGATTAAATAATTTTTCATGTTCCTTATATGATGTGTATTATGTGAAAAACATTTTTGGTAGCAATAGTAAATCATTTGGTATTAAAGTTACATATTTGTTTGAAGTGTGTATTTTTCAAATGTATTTCATGTGTTATTTCTTGTGGTAGTTTTGTAAAATGTGGAAGTGATTTATTAGTTGTTTAAAGGGGCTGAAAATTTTGGTTGGGTAATGATATAGTTCCATGTGGGCCTAAAGGGGGGGGGGGGGTCTTTGAATGGTTTTATGTGTATAACCTTGTTATACTCCTTGAAAGTGTTTTATGGATTTGTGTGTTCTCATGTGTATCTTTTGTGATATTGTTCAAGGTGATTATATAACATTTGAAAGTGGATTATTACATGTTTATTGGGCTGACAATTATGCTTTGGTAGGGTCTTGGTGTTCTTCTGGATTAAAGAGAGGTTTTTGAAATGGGTTTTATGTGCAAAGTTTGGGTATACTCCTTATAATTGTTTTATGAATGTTTTGAATTTTTTATTGAGTTGTGTAATAGGTGAAACTATATCAGCAAAATCTTTTGGTAGGAGTATATTTTTAAAAGGTCCTTTTGATTTTTGAAAAGGCTGTTATGTGATAAGTATCATATTGGAAATATTTTATTAAATTGTTTGAAGGAGATATTGAGGTGTGAAAGTGATGTGAAAGTGACATGAAGTGTTTTGTGTGAGTGTGATGTGAAAAAATTGAATTTTTGATTATGAAAGGAGTGTTATTTTCCATGTGTGTTGGATTTATATGAGTTGAAATATATTATAATTGTTTTATAAAATTGTTTAATGGTTTTGTGGAATTTTTGAAGAAATGGGAAATGTGTTGTGGGCTATTTTGGTGTGAGTCAGATTTCAAAATCATTTTGAGTGAAAATTTGATTTTTGTGACTTGTGTGGTATACATATGGTCTGTTTGGTAAATTTGTGATATGGAAATGATATTTTCATGTTCAAACTATATTTCCTGACTTGTTGAACTTATTTGAGCACAAGGGGAAAACCTGGGTATCTAGGTGGGTGGATGTGTAATAGTATGCTAGTGAATCCGTGGGGTTTGGCCCCAGTTTCACTTAGCAAGATTGACACTTACAACTCTAAATAAACTATGATGATGAAGATTGGGGACCAATAGGTTATGGGTATGTTCCCTACTAGTGGATCATGCACGAGAACGGATATTTGTGATGGTTACTCTCACCGAGATATGAGGTACCTCGGACCCACAGGTAGCTAGCGCCTAGGGGTTATTTCATATTGCTTGTGCTCATTAGTTACTTTATACTTACCATAGGCATACGGTATATTTGGATGGAAAATTCAGTAGCTTTGGTGTTTATTTTAAAAGTGTTAACCCGCTAAAATATCCCATTTGAAAACTGTTTTTATTCAAAGTTCCATCTTTTGGAAATTGTAACTAGCTTTTCATGTTTTTGAAAACTTGCATGCTTTTAGTCTTTAAATGCTTATCACATGGAATATCTTAGTGGTGGTGTCCTTCTGGGATTTGTCTCACACCCTACTTACAACTTTAGGTGTAAGTAGACTTTCTTATTTAGTGTCACAGGTTTGGGTACAGGTTTAATGTTATTGGTTCGGGTTTTTAGCGGTCCATCATGATGCAGTGTTGTGGAGATGGCTTGAGGGAGGTGCCACTTTCCATATGGATGTTCTTGGGATGACGTTTCTTGGTTTTTTACCTTGGTTAAGTTCTTCATACATTGTTTAAATTTGTGTAATTCAGTTCTGAATTTTAGTAAAATATGTTTTTGTTTGAAAAATCCGGTTTTGGTTTCTTTGTTTCGTTTGTTGTTTTATGTTTACAAATTCACGTAAATCATTCCCAAACTTTATTTTATGATACATGGGCACTTGTTCCTGCCTGTGGGGATCAGGAATTCCCTTCGGGTCTTGCCATGTACTGGGTCGGGTGCCAATTTTGAAGGTGACCAGATTCGGTTCGTGACAAAATGGTATCAAAGGAGGTTCAGGTTAACTCTTTGGGTCATGTTATTTGGGGAATGGTCAGAATAGTATAGAGTTAGGATATTTGGGACATGTAATTTCAGTTATGGGTAGTGTTCCTGATCACCACACCTCATGATGGGATTCATGTTTCCAGGAGAATTCAGGATTTATCTAAGTTCTTTTGTTTTCATGGTTCGATGATGATTAGGGGAAATGAAAAGAGAGTTGGGTTAATAGTCTTAGTGAGCTATTAGGGCCTGGAAAGCTATGTGGAGCCAAGGATATTCCCTAGAACACTCTCTATGATAGTGAAGTGATAGGAATATGGCCGCCGACCATATGTCCAAGTCACCCACTGAAACTAGTTTCCTTTCGCATTGTTTTGTGCTTAGTTTTGAAATCTTGGCACTTTGGTTTTAAGAAGCATAAAGTTTTTTTGAAATGATTTTCAAATAACGAGTGAATGGTTTGATTTATCAAATGATGAAAAGGAATTTTCAGAATTGTTTTGAAATAGAAAATGGTGTTCTTACACCTCTTTTTAAAGAAGGAACTATATTGAAGTTGGTTTTGAAAAGTGTTTCAAACAGAGTTTTCTAAACAATCAAAGGGTGTTTTAATGGGATGAGATGTTTTGAAATTGATGAGAATATATTGAAAGTGAGTTATTTTCTAAATGGTTGTGTCTTTATTAAATGTTTTTTAATATGTGAATTGGGATTTTGATCTTGGGGTTAGCAGTTTTGAGAAAAAGGATGTGTTGGTTGACTATTTTTGTTTTTAAAAGTCGAAATAATTTTTTTGTTTTAACCTTTGGTATTTCCGTGAGCAACCACATGCATGGAGTTATATGGGATGATGGATGGTTGATGGAATGAATGGATGAGTGTCGGTAGGGATATGATGAGGGAGCCTGGTGTGGCACAGAAACATGCATGTGTAAGGCCCATGGGGTACCATTGGTGGATACGCTAACCGCTGAACCGTTTGTTTTCCAAAAATGTTTTTAAAGAAAAACATGATGTCTTGATGAATTGTTTGGGATGGATTATATTATGTGTTTTTGTAAAATGTTGATGTTGTGGGATGTTTTGAGTCCAAGAACACCTCTTGTTCGAACTGTGTTTTGGGTTTATGTTTGGTCGGTAAGCTAGGTAGAAGGACCGGTTAGTAGTCTCCTCTAAGATTTGTTTCGGGACACCTTTATGGTGGTTCCCATCATGTGTTTGGATCTGGTTTATGGATTTTTTTGACCAATGGACCATCTTGGTTTGGTCCTTGGGTTCTATCATTGGATAAGGTACGCCCCCATTAAGGGTTAATGCATAACTGAAGTGAAACCCTGATTGTTTCTCCATTGGAAAATCCTCCAGTTGATCAATATAAGGAATCTTTTATCGATCTTTTTTGATTGAGTCTCCACCCATTTCTGTATTTGATTTTTAGATCCTCTTGTAGCGGGAGAGTGCTCGTGGAAGGTTGAAAGAGACGTTAGTTTCTTAAGTTTCCTAATTCGTCGAAGATGGAAGTGGTCTAGGGTTGTTAGTGGGGATGAGTGTCTCGATGGTGTCTAAGAGGGCCTCTGGGGTTCTTCACAGTGTTTTTGAAGCATGAGTTCATGTTAAACCACCAGTGTGGGAAATATGGTCATGATAGGATGTTGTGGCCACTTTCTATAATTTTGTGTTGTTTGGGGATGTTGTATAATGTCCCTCTCCATGCATTGTTTATATCAGTTGCAATGGTCATGTTCGGTGATGCCTTATGATGTCATGTACTCGATTGACTGTAAATGTGAAATTTGGGAAATCATCTAAGAGTCTCTATTATGTTGGGAGAATGTATCCCTTGGAAAAACATAAAAATATTCCATTTTAAAGAAAGTTGAGTATAGGTGTTCTTTACTTCTATTGTTTCTCACCCGAACAAACAAGGTGTGATGTGTGGGCATCTTATAAGCCCTTATTTCAGTGAAATATCTGGTTAGGGTAAAGTGAGTTTGGAATGTGTTATGTCTTGGAAAACTTATCGGGGATTGTGGTGTAGTTTTTGGTTTCACAAAAAGAAGAATTATCATTCAGGGGGTTTCTAAAGCTTAACTGTGAGGCCGAAGATGCTTCAATCATTTGAGCTCCAGCCATAGGTCTCGGAGAGAAGCTGGCTCGTAGTCAGGGGAAATCATAGGGTCGTTTATTCCCTTGTACAAATTCCTATCCTCAATATGAAATATAGGAGAATTTTAAACCTATTTTGTAATCATATTTCTTATATTGTTCATGTTTAGTGGAAATTGGTGGAGGGACTTGTACCCATGTCATCGCCCAATGTTATTTCCTCCCCCTTTGGTTTCCATTGAGTCTTTGGAGAAAGGTTTGAAGTGTGGAAAGATAGGTTGATCACAGGATTTTCACTTGGTTAGTAGTGACCATTCCCTAGAAAACCATGTAGATAGAAGGATCCCCACTGTTAGTGCTTGGTTTCCCAAACTGTGCAGACTAACCATGTGGTCGTCCCATCTATTTAAATTCTGGGGTCTTTCTGTACCGACCCATACTGGTCGGTTAAGATGGTTGGTTCTTACGGTGGGGAGACACACTATGAGTATTATACAAGTTATTTTGTAAATTTCTTATGGAAGCATACCCTTTGTACTGGGGAGTCTCTTTAGGCCTCCCCCTGTTAGTGTCCAGATTCTTTCTCGTGAAAAAAATATATAGGTTGTATCTTATGGTGGGGAGCCTGTTTTTATTCCCCCGTACCAGTAAATCAGACTTATCAATGGTCTTTTCTTGGCAGTAGGTAGTCTCGTTCGAAGATATCAAGGTACCTAAATCTTCCTTGGGTAAACATTTATATTGGATAGTTCCCAATGGCTTAGTTATATCAATGTAAGTGTAACCTTTTTCGATGTTGTTGTTCGTTTGTGTGAATTGTTTGAGTCTTGTTCAGATAGTGTTTAAGGAGTTTTATTTTGGGATAAAGTATGAATATGATTGAAAATTTCAAGAACCTGGTGTAAGTTTTGGTTGTGAGAGTAATCCTTTATTAATTGATCACTGGGGGTGTTTTGGCCTTTGGGGGTGAAACTTGACAAGGGTGTACCTCTTGATTTCTCAGTTGGGTTTGGTTGTTGCTTTGACCTTGATGTGACTTTCTGAGGCAGAAAGTTTTTATGGTGGGAATAATTGTAACATAAATGACTTATTTTAAAGTTAAATTTAATTTAATTTCCATTTATTCTTTGTTTTTTGGGGTTTCTCAAGTTTTTATGGTGGAATGGGTGAGTTTTCGTCAATTGGGCCAAACCATGAGCCCAATTCCAGATTTAAAAATAAATTTTGTTTCCTTTATAACATTTTAATTTTTTTAATATTTTTCACCCATTCCAATTCCTAAATGGTCTACCCTGACATATTAACACCACCATTGTACTTTGGAGACTTTATAAATCCATAAACAAGGTGTATATGGGTTTTTATTTAAGGGATTGGGCCCGCCTGAAATCCCAATTCCAGTTTTAAAAATAAAATTTGATTAATTAATAACTTATAAATTTTTAAGTATTTTTAGGTGATTACAAGACTAAAAATAGCCCCTTGATGTCAGCTACGCGCCCAAGCTCTCTCTCCACTCTTTGGAGCTCTTCGTCATCACGATTGAGTGCTGAACTTATTAGGGTTTCTAAAATCGGTCATATTTGAAGAGGTAAATTCATTCCTTCATATCTCCTTCAATATTTACTCTTTCCCCCCATTTCAGTCCCCAACTGACCTCATCCTCGTCAGTAGAGCCTAAATATCATGTTTTGTTGCTTTGAGATTCAAAATTTGGTTAATTAGGGGTAATTGCTGCAAGATTTTTCAAGGTAAGTGTTCGTCCCTTCCACTTCTTCCATTTCCTTAGGGTTTCATCCCTCTTTCTTGATGTTCAAAAGTGTCTAGAACCTAGGGTTCGTACCAAGGGTTTAAACATGAGTCTGTTTGATGATATTTGTGGTCTAGGGATGGATTTATCATCCTTGTGGTGCTGGGGTGGTGCGGTTGATGTTTCGCACCATGTTTTGAGGGATTCGACAATTTCGGTAGGTGATTCCGTGGGTAACCATTTAATGATGAGTTAGTTTGCTTGATTAAATAATTTTTCATGTTTCTTATATGTTGTGCATTATGAGAAAACCATTTTTGGTAGCAATAGTAAAGCATTTGGTATTAAATTTACATTTTTGTTTGAAGTGTGTATTTTTCAAATGTATTTCATGTGTTATCTCTTGTCGTAGTTTTGTAAAATGTGGAAGTGATTTATTAGTTGTTGAAAGGGGATGCCAATTTTGGTTGGGTAATGATATAGTTCCATGTGGGCCTAAAAAGGGGGGGGGGGTATTTGAATGGTTTTATGTGTATAACCTTGTTATACTCCTTGAATGTGTTTTATGGATTTGTGTGTTCTCAAGGGTATCTTCTGTGATATTGTTCAAGGTGATTATATAACATTTGAAAGTGGATTATTACATGTTTATTGGGCTTCCAATTCTATTTTGGTAGGGTCTTGGTGTGCTTTTGGATTAAAAAGAGGTTTTTGAAATGGGTTTATGTGAAAAGTTTGGGTATACTCCTTATAATTGTTTTATGAATGTTTTGAATGGTTTATTGAGTTGTGTAATAGGTGAAACTATATCAGCAAACTGTTTTAGTAGGAGTATATTTTTAAAAGGTCCATTTCATTTGTGAAATGGCTGTTATGTGATATGTATCATCTTGGAAATATTTTATTAAATTTTTTGAAGGAGATATTGAGGTGTGAAAGTGATGTGAAAGTGATGTGGAGTGTTTTGTGTGGGTGTGATGTGAAAAACTGAATTTTTGATTATGAAAGGAGTGTTATTTTCCATGTGTGTGGGAAGTTATATGTGTTGAAATATATTATAATTGTTTTATAAAATTATTTAATGGTTTTGTGGAATTTTTGAAGAAATGTGAAATGTGTTGTGGGCTATTTTGGTGTGAGTAGGATTTCAAAATCATTTTGAGTGAAAATTGGATTTTTGTGACTTGTGTGGTATAAATATGGGATGTATGGTGAATTTGTGATGTGGAAATGATATTTTCCTGTTCAAACTATATTTCTTGACTTGTTTAACTTGTTTGAGCACAAGGGGAAAACCTGGGTATCTAGGTGGGTGGACGTGTACTACTGTGCTAGTGAATCTGTGGGGTTTGGCCTCAGTTTCACTTAGCAAGATTGAAACATACAACTATAAATAAAATATGATGATGATGATGGGGGACCAATAGGTTATGGGTATTTTACCTACTAGTGGATCATGCATGAGAATGGTTATTTGTGATGGTTACTCTCACCGAGATATGAGGTACCTGAGACCCACAACTAGCTAGTGCCTAGGGGTTATTTCCTATTGCTTGTGATCATTAGTTAATTTATACTTACCATCGAAATATGGTACATTTGGATGGAAAATTCAGCATCTTTGGTTTTTATTTTATAAGATCTAACCTGTTAAAATACCCCATTTGAAAACTGTTTTTATTCAAAGTTGCATCTTTTAGAAATTGTAACTTGCTTTTCATGTTTTTGAAAACTTTCAAGCTTTTCATCTTTAAATGTTTATAACATGGAATATCTTAGTGGTGGTATCCTACTAGGCTTTGTCTCACACCATAATTACAACTTTGGGTGTAAGTAGACTTTCTTATTTCGTGTCACAGGTTTGGGTACAGGTTTAATGTCATTGGTTCGGGTTTTTAGCGGTCCATCGTGATGCAGTGTTATGGAGATGGATTGAGGGAGGTGCCACTTTCCATATGGATGTTCTTGGGCTGAATTTTCTCGGTTTTTTACCTTGGTAATGGTCTTCATATATTGCTTAAATTTGTGTAATTCAGTTCTGAATTTTAGTAAAATATGTTTTTTTTTGAAAAATCCAGTTTTGGTTTCTTGGTTTCGTTTGTTGTTTTATGTTTACAAATTCAGGTAAATTTTTCCCAAACTTCATTTTATGATACTTGGTAACTTGTGGATGCCCGTGGGGATCGGGAATGCCCTTCGGGTCTTGCCATGGACCAGGTCGGGTGCCAATTTTGAAGGCGAACAGATTCGGTTTGTGACACCCTTTCTGCCTCTCTACTTGCCGGGATGGGGGACCACACGTCCATTTCCATTCATCTCCGGCGGTGAGAACTTCCCCCCCCTTCTGGGAGTTAACGGGAAACTATCCTGGTGTAAGACCCTAGATTTTCTTGCTAGAGGTAGCACCAATGCACCTCCATACATCCTTAGGGCTAAACGCCAATGAATGAAATGACGGGCATTGGTGCCCCTCCTTTCTTCGGTCTCAAATCCCTCTCCCATTGGGGTTTGTCACCACTGGGCATACCTTATAGAGTAAGCCCCACACCATCCTTTCCAGAATCCAATGAACCTGCTCCTTTCAACACGGAGGATTCATTGCTCCGCTGTGCGACTTCTACCTTCCTCAAACACTGGGAAGAAGGAGAGTCCATCGGTATCGGCCTTCTTCTCCACTCGTCGTCTGTCTCCCCTTCCCTTGGCAGGGAGAAAGTGCGAGGTTAGCCAAGTCTGTTGCATTCTCTTGTTTCTCACACCGAGCATGACTCATGTGGGATTAGAGATTTGTGATGGTCATTCCACCCACACAATGAGGGTGGACATCCTAACTACATGGACTTTGATCATTGTCTACTAGGTAGGGTATGTAGGAAGCCTCCCTGAGGTTCAAGCCCAACAATCGGTCGTTCCGACCATCTTGCTGTCGGTTCACTGCACCAACACTGGGAATCCTAGAGTTTAATCCCATACTAATCCGAACTACATGGACTTTGATCCCGGTCTCCTAGGCAGGGTACGTAGGACGCCTCCCCGAGGTTCAAGCACAACACCCGACCGTTCTGACTTCCTTCACGATAGTTCATCCTTTGTCCCGCATGACGTTAAATTGTACTACCGAACTGCGTGGATTCTGATTCCTCTCACGGGGATACGTAAAAGGCCTGTACCACGAGTTCGATCCAAGTGCTCAAGTTGTTATCTGTCCCCCCCGGGATGACAATAAACTCCATAGTGGTTGGTTACGAGGCTTTAAACCAGTGCCATCTCAATGAGTCCAGACTCCATGGGGTCATATATCCAACGAGGGATGGTAAACCTCGGGCATAAATGATTCCGAATCGCTGCGTCCAGATGACCATTTCCAACAAGAAGTAATCCGTGGATACTATGCTTGGGTATAAACCAAAGATCTGGGAACATATGAATACATCATAAATCTATAAGAGAGTCCCGGAATAGGAAATAATTCCCCCCAAAAGGGTGAGATGATCCCGACTTCCCATCCTCTCGACCAATGTGAGTTCTTATGCATCGCTGGCCAAATCACCCAGCGAACGCCTGCCTTTGGAAACAAGGTCCGTCTGTTGCTGGATGTGGAACCGTTAGGAGTTTCGAGGTGAAAAAGGTGCACCTAATATGGATGATTAAGAATAATTCAATCTTCTCTAATCAACAGTCGGGTAGCGCACGTTTCTCCCCCACGATCCCATCGTGCGCCGCGTGACAAAAAATGGTGAACCCGATGTGAATCTTTAACCAAGCATGAAATATTTAACCTATCCCCACTATATGCCCACATATACTCACAAGAGGTCTAAGAAAATTCATTAATTATGCATGGGGTCATGAGATGCTGCTTTGACGGGTTTTCTGTTTATATTTGTTAAAATATTTTACAGGTACCACTCAGAACTCCGTTCGATCCAATGGAGTCATGAAGGAACTCACAGGCGTGCACTTCAAACAACGTAATGACCGGACATCCTCACCAATGGAGGACCCCATCACCTACCCAGCATGTTCAACACTGGGTCTTAGACGCGTTGATCCGAGAGTACCACTTGAACGTTACTCTCCCGACGGTGGAGGCGACCATGCATGCCCTCCAAACTGCCAGGACATGCCGGTGGCCTGCCCAACAGGGGCCATAAAAGAAGATGCAGACAGCCCCTATTTCCATTTCAAACCATTTTGGTAGTTTATCCCTGGAACGAGACAACCCATACCACCCTTATCTTAGGGAGGCGGATGAGGTCGACGCTGAGGACTTCATCCCTGTTGAATGGGGGTTCCGCTCCAAGGCCCCGGCCGAAAGGCGTCATCGTGGTCACGCCATGACTCAACATCCTCACGTTAAAGAGGATGTCTCCCCGAGGATCCAGGCCCACGCTCCCCGAACTCTGACCCCTCGGACCGCCCGACGAGGGTTGCAAGCGTACAACCAGGGACCGGTCATCACCCTTGTCCCTGAAGAGGAGCTCCACTTCCTAGCCACAGAGAAGTATCATGAACATGCACATACACCTATTCCCCCCTCAAAAGCCCACCATCCAGACATGGCGGCATCATACGAGCAGGCACACATCCCCACCGGGCTCCATCAAGCCCGTCGCTCACATAGGACGAAACCAACCCGGTAGGAACCTCTCCCTACCCAGGGTCGTGAATCCCACCAACTTGACGTGGTGGCGACCCAGCGCCTGCAGGACCAGCTCCTAGAAGATTCTCCTAATGCCTACGACCCCAATGTAGTGGCGATCAAAAAATCCCGCCATCTAGATGTGGTGGAAATTAATAGGCGGGCACGTCTCCCTACCAACAAAGGCCACCGACTCGATACAGTGGGAAACCAACATATGCAGGGCTAGCTCCCTGCGGATGCAAGTAAAGTCCGCCGTCCTGATGTGGAGGCAAACAAAGAGATAAACCCGCATAACCCAGCCCAGGGGCAGATTCGTTCACCTGCCCCGACATAGGATAATTGTCATTACCCACTGACCACCGAAGGACTAGAGCAGGATATTCCTACTCTAATACCGGAATGGGCCTTCATACCCATTCCAGCCAAATATGTATCTCTGCATATCTTGGAAATGATGGAGGAGAAGGTATCGATCACAGATCATATCTTGTAGACTTTCCAGAATGTGATTGCATCAGCGGCAACAACAAGGACTCGGGCCTGTGAGCCCATCTCCCTAATTGAGGCGAATCGTCTAAGAGACAGGATAGCCACCTCGGAGCAGATCTGAATCCCTTTTTCTACCTAGGAAGGTCGTCAGCTATATTCCGCGATACAAGGGAAACCAGATCGAGTAAATTCACTCGTTCCAACTGGGGGACACCCGCCCGTCATGGTGGATGCTCTAGAGCAGGCATATATTCTTGCTAAAAGTCATGATTTTCTTTAGTGTATCCCGACAACATCACAGAACCCAATTAGACATGGACCCAAAGGTGAAAGCCGTTTTCAATAGAAGACGGTCCCCACTGTCCACAAGAAAGAACCCCGAACATGCCGAAGGCAGCCGGAAAATAAAGAACGGGTTCATGACTCCACTCTACTGGAATATGTAGTTCCCAATGCCGCTAAGAACATATCAAAGGTTCAGAACCCTGCCCACCCATTACCATATTATGGGAGTGGCAGTAGCAGTTGCAAAGGTCCTCCCCACAATTTCACTACCAGCAGCTCTGAAGGTCCTCCCCCGAGAACCTACAGAGGCCTCCCCCACATGAATATAATGATCAATCACAAGAGATTCTCTTTTGATGCGAGTCACAGCAACCCTCTACGTGATCAGAAGATCGAGCAGCAAGAAGCCCCCCCCCCCTTGCTGTTGTCCACCCTGAAGGTCCTCCCCCGGGTATACACTGCAAGCACTCTCCATGCAGTGGGACCATAGATTAGGATAGTAGTCCTCGCTATCATAGTCGCAACTATAGAGGCCCTCCCCGCAGTGACGTCTCATCACGACAAGAAGGCCCTCCCCTTATCATGGCCTTCCATGAAGGTCCTCCCCAGGGGTTATGTTGCAACGATACTCTGCGCGGCCGGGAATTCGATCCTGGTGGTAGTCCTCTATTTCCTCTAAAATTTGGAATGACTTCATTGATTTAAGGTTATAACATTCCAAGAGATTTCTAACGGGTTTTTTCGTAGAACTGGAAACATCCAATGATTCCATATCCATTTGGACATACTTTCCAAAGGTAGGATCTCATTAGTTATGGACTGATGATGCTTAAGAATTTGCATTGGTCGAGAGGATGGGAGGTCAGACTCATCACACCTTTTTGAGGGGAATTATTGTCTAATCTAGGATGCTCTTTATAGATTTAAGTTATGTTTGTGAATCCTTATTAAATTACCAAGTATAAAATGAGCTTTCCTTTAGATATGACAATCAATGATTGATATGTAGGAAATTTAGAGAATCTTTTATATGTATTCGAGGTTTTTCATCGATAGAGAGTCATCTGTATTTGTTAGAGATTCTTATTCAATGGTATCCTTTAATACATTATATAAAAGTCTCTTGGTCATTATGATGACTATACTGGTTTTAAATCCACTCAGTGCGGCACTTGAAGTTTCTTGTGATTCAGAAGGACATAGATTATTTTAGAGTTGGGATCGTACCCACAGATGGGCTACCTATATATCCTTTATTTAGAAAAGGAATATGAACCCACGTAGTTCGAGTAAGTGAGTATGATGATTATATATGATTGATGGCTCAAATAAAGATGTCATAATTACTTTTACACTCTAAGCTCACGTGAGTCATGCTTGGTGTGAGAAACAAGAGGTATTGGTGAAACCAGAAAATTGTGCCATGAAAGATGCAGTCATATAATATGATGTGGGGATTATGTATGTATGACATCCCAAATAGATAGATAATGGGAATTATTTCAAAGAAGAAGTCCGGGAACAGGGTCCATAACGGTATATGTAATTTATGGAGATTTAGATACTCTAACTTGGTGCTTATTCCTAAAGAAGATTCCCAAATTAGGAGGGGACTTATGATTGGGTTTTACTCCTGAGAAGGAAGCCCAGATCAAAAAGTTGATTAAGACTGGTTAAGAGAAATTAAGACTGGGGCTTACTCCTAAGGAGAAGGCCCAGGTTAAAGGGATTTGAAGACTGAGACTTACTCCTGAAGAGGAGACCCAGGTTAAGGCAATTTTAGAATTAAGGGACTTGGTGATTACTTTTAAGGAGGATTCCCACATTTTTAGATTTGAGGCTGGGGCTTATTCCTAAAAAGGAAGCCCAGGTTAAAGGAATTATGGTTGGGGCTTACTCCTGAGGAGGATTCCTAGATTTTGGGAACATTGAGACTGGGGATTACACCTGAGGAGGATGCCCAGATTAGGGGACATGGGGCTTACTCCTAAGAAGGATGCCCAAATTAATGAGAATTTGGACTGGGGATTACTCCTGAAAAGGAAGCCCAGATTAATGATAACTTGGGGCTTATTCTTAAGGAGGATTCCTAGATTAATGAGAACTTGGGGCTTATTCCTAAGGAGGATGCCCAAATTAATGAGAACTTGGACAGGGGATTACTCCTGAAAAGGAGGCCTAGGTTAAGGATTCTCTCATTTTAAAGGATGTGGTTGAATGAATGAAATCTCTAACCTTAGTGACATAAAGATCTGTAAATCAATAGGTTTTGAGAAATGTTCCACAAAATTCCTTTCAGATAAGGTATCCAACAAAGGAAACATGCCATAAATGTCTTTGAAGAGGGATTTGAAGGCTGAATCTTGAATAGGAGAGGTGGATAGGAATAGAAGAGGTGAAATGGGCAGGAAGGGTGCCCAAAAAGAGAGGGGCGTGCAGGTCCTGCATGGGCGCGCAAGTCTTGGCCACGTAGGTGTACCTGCGTGACACATGGATACATGCGTGCCGGTCAATCCTTAGGGTAGAACTTGGGAAAATCTTGGATCAAGCCTTTATTCCTATCCCTAGAGGCTTCCAGAAGAGAGGTTCGCATGTTCTGTTGAAGGGATAAGGTGGCATGAAAGTGTGGCCATTTCCCTTAAGGGCTAGCCACTCAGGCGCACAATTTTTATGAGTTTCTACACTTAGGTCTTACTCCCTCTCTTTAGATATTCGGTTCTAGGTAAGAAATTACCTTAGAAGTGTTTGGAAGCTTCGAGAAGGGACTAGGGCACCAGGAGCTCAAATATGAATTTCTGGAAAATTCTCCTCCTCAAATGGGGGGCCCATAGGGGTATTTATAGGCTGGAAAAGACCCTTGGATAATTTCAAAGAGGGGCGCGCATGTCACTTGCACGACCAATTGGCGGCGCGCAAGTATACTTGCGCGACCTTGGTGAAACTTGTGTGACCCAAGTTCCTTTGAATCATGGTTCATGCCTCTGTCAATTTTTGATGTTTTTTCAAAGGATGAATCACTTTGGGTTCAAGGTATTTTCCTTTTCATTCCTTTAGACTCTGTGTCAAAAATGAGTGTCAAAAAAATCACCCCCTCAGAGTTGGATCCGAAATAAATGAGGATGTGACTCTGAGGAAAAAAATAAAACCAAGGAACATGTGGCACACAATTGTTGAGCACGCAGAGGGTGGCACACAAGTATTGAGCCGCGCAGGCGTCGACGCGCAAGGGTGAGGCCTGGCCTATATATACGCGATCATTTCTCGCACGAAGCACCAAATTTCAAACTTTCAAGCTCTCGCCGCGCAAGTTTCTTCTTTCACGTAAGTGCTCTGTTTTCCACTGTTTCTTTACTGTCGTGCTGCTGTAGAGGTATTTGGACTTTCACAGTTATACTTGCACACAAAAAACTTGCGCGACACATCTATAATTGCATGACACATCCATACTTGTGCACAAAAATAAGACTTGCGTGCCTTAATGACTTAGCCATTTTTTCGAATTTCTTCAAAAATTTTATAAAAAAACAATCCATTTAAGATTTAATTTATTTAACTCTTGTGCAGATTCAATGGATACCAAGAGAATCAGAATGGATGATGAACTGGCTAGCAAGAAAATTGATGATATGATAAGAATCATTGGCCATGATTATTATACTGTCTGCGACAATACTCTCCCGGATTTGGCTAAGTATTTGAAGAAGTATCATCGTGACTTCCCCCCAGAGCATTTATCTGCCTTTATATGGCTATGTTCATCTATGAGAAGTTACCATTGCAGAGGCCAAGAACTATCTCCCACTTTCTTGGTTTCATAATTACACCAACTTTGATTTAGCAAATATCTCATGTGGAGGAGTATTTATAAATGCTGGAACAGTGGAAAAGGCCCATATGATGCATCATAGCCCTTGTACGCCAGATCTGAAACCTCAAAAGCCCAAGCTACAACCCAATTATTATCCATCAATTTTCCGAAACTCTTAGATGGATCAATCCAAAGGATGGAAGATAAGTTGGGAATTTCATCCTGGAGGAGGTTTGAAGACAACTTAGATGTCGGCATACTAGGTGCGACAAACCTATGCAGAGTTTGTCGAGGATTTTAAAGGAGTTGCGATATATGAAGCCATCTGGGCTGAGCAAACATTTTTTTACAGGCATGATAAATACATGCCAGAGATACTCATCCATTGGAGCCCAGAAACCAATTCATTCCATCTTACACATGGAGAAGTAGGCATCAATCTATGGGATGTCCACAAGATCTCAGGGGATCCAATTTTGGGTGATATGTATGATGAATTCATCCATCCTAAGGCTACTTGGAAGGATTTAGAGAAGACTCCAGCTTTAGCTCATAAATTATTTAAAATCTTCTATAAGATCAAGAGTTCAGAGACAAAATTAACTCATTATAAAAAGGATATTCATCCAGAGGAGTGGATGAATATGTTTCTTATCGAGAAGTAGGAGAAGGATTCGAAGGATAAGGGATCGAAGGAGAAGGGATCCAAGAAGAAGAGGCCCAATCGTCCTACTACCTGCCCTAAAACAGAGAAGAGGGTTTCTCCTGGCACATTCTGGCCGACTCTAGAATCATGAGAATTTGAGAAGTGGGGATATGAGGTGAATCAGAGAATCCCAAAGAAGACTCATCTGGCAGGAGTTTTGGCCTTGTGGATTAGTGTTTATCTTCTGCCAGTCAGGGATTCCAAGGGAGGCGTTAGGACATGGACCTTCGTTATCGCAGCTAAGTTGGCTGAGGGGAAAATGGTTGGGTTGGCTACCCCCATTTCATCAAAGATTCACAGGATCTTACTCCATGTCTTCATGGGTAAGTCTCCTTTGAGAATAGTGGGACCATTCCAAGTTTTGTGGGGATGGATCACCACTCACTTCAGGACGTATAATGTATAAAATGGAGTATAGATTGCTGAAAGTTCTTTCAGGCCATCTGTGCATTAATTCATCGGAATTTCTCCACTAGATCTCAACTCTTATGAAATGAAGGTGAGGATAAGCATGTATAAGGAATTTAATTTCTTTCCTTATGGAATTATGCCAATCGGGCGGTTTGTTGATGATGGAACAACCAGTATGGAATTAAGGGCATACATGTTGGCCTGTAGAGATGGTGTGCTGGTCTCCAGGATTGATGGAGAGATTATATGCGAGGCCTATGCTCCATATAGATTTTCACATCATTTCATGTGTTTTACGTAGAATGTTGTATCTCCCCTCGTGCATGTCAGGTCATATAAACATCTGATGGTTTCCTAGAAACTATGGTTGCGGACATCTAGGGAGAAGACTGGGGCAGTGTTTGAGCTACCAGTTGATAAAGAGGCAAATAACTTGACTACATGGTATGCCGAGCACTAGATAGCATCATACCCTAGAGGGGTGCTGAATCACCCGGTTTATCAGGTGGGGAAAAGGAAGAGAACTTTAGAGAATGAAACCCTTCCTCAGGAAGGTGATTATTCCCCACATGAAGCTAATTCACTGGATTCCTCATCTAGGACTGACTCATTGGATTCCCAAGATGGGGATGATGAGGCACAACAAACGGCAAAGCGGCCTAGTGCCTGATATAATCCTCCAGTCAGAATTAAAAGACCCAATCCATCAACTCTTGGTAAGTTACTTCATTGTGTCAATTTAATCACCATTACTTTAAAGAGAAACAAGTCTTATTTTCTTATTCTCTATCGGTAGTTGCAGGAGCTGTGGAGAAACTGAAGTCCAAGATTGTAGGACCTTCCTCGCAACCTTCTGGTACACATACTGAATATCTACGACCAGAGGCTATCCCAACATGGTAGAGTTTATACTGTGGTGCTGAAATTGTCTGGCTGGATTTGTGCGATGGGATACACCTCCCTGGAATAGGGAATCTTCTGGCTTCTATAGATATCCATTTCGAGAATAACCCCAATGAAGTGCAGGCTTACATCATAGAGATAGAAGTGATCATATATGCCACTGACAATTCCATTCATGTCACCAAGTAGGTGAACGAAATGATAGATTATGGCACCGCTAAGGGGACTGGTGCTTCTGGTGATAAGGAGTGGCATGATTACGTGGCTCCTGAAGATGTAAGTTTTCATTACTTATTTTCTTTGCAACTTGATTTCAGTCAAAGATTTGTTACTCAAGAAAATTATTTTCATTATCCCGCAGCTTTCAAAGAAAGGAACTAATGAGGTTCCTTCGCTGCAATATAGCCCCAGTAGTACTGCCATCAGGGCTGCTGCTGAATCTCCTCACAAATCGGGTGAGATATCTCTAGGCCAGCATGCCATGGATGAGGAGTTGGACATGGCTTTCCATTATCCAATTCAGGTACCTGTAAGGGAGACTGCCGACACTCCCAAAAAAACCAAGGAAGCAAAAGCAACGAAGGAGGAAGTCCACAGCTAAATGTTTCATTAGTAGTATAAAGTCCTTTGAGTAATCATGAGTCTTAAACCATGAAAAGATTGCTCATTTTCCTTGGGATTGCAGAGGCTTATTCAATTTCTCATATGAGGGAGAGTACTGACCCTCCTTTGAGGACCATATAAGGTATTGGTGAACAATCACAAGTTCAGGATGGCTTGTATGCTCTTGGAGAAGAGCCAGCGTTTGTTCCTAGTATCCCTCCTACTGTTGTTGCAAGAAGAGAAGAACTTGCTTCTGGTAAGTTAACAATGCTTCATAAAATGTTGAATGAAACATTTACTAACTTCAATTCTGTAAGACTTTAGCTTCAAACCCTGCATTAGAACTTCTGGCGGCTATTTCAACTGACGCTTCCACTTTATCTAAAGATGTTGTCTAGGGTCAGAGACCGTAGGATGAAGGTGTCCAAGAAGATATATCGAATGCTCCCACTGGTGAGATTAACTAGGATTCTGAGATTATATTGGATGCAATTATGGGACTTGGCATATCTTTTGAAGATTTTTTAGATCATGTTAACTTACCATGTAATTTAGAAGATTACGGACATGAGTGTTATCCTTCATCTTGTTAAAAATAACTTCTGATTATATGTCTAATCATGATCGGTTCAAATATGAAGTTCTATCTGAGCATGATTCTTAACTACCAATGCCTGAAGGGGGTACAGAAAACCATACTATTTCAGATACATTAGCCCAGGTGGAGCTGAACCCCGCAGAGCTTCCTCAAACTCACCCTAAAAATCCTGTTGAAGCTAGGAAAGATGGAGAAGAGCCTTCTCAAGTTACTGATATACCATTGAGTAAGGGATAACAATATCTGCGACTGTACTTAATTTGCAAGACATACGATTAAATTTTATTATCCTTTGTAACTAACCAAAACTTTTAATTGATTATACAGGGCCATCAATTTCCGTGGCTAGATCTGGAGGTGAAGCCTCAGCCTCCGCCCCAA
The DNA here is from genome assembly GCA_963277665.1 of Viscum album. Taxonomy (NCBI): domain Eukaryota; kingdom Viridiplantae; phylum Streptophyta; class Magnoliopsida; order Santalales; family Viscaceae; genus Viscum; species Viscum album. The sequence goes on along the minus strand of OY728138.1, from coordinate 790,594,641 downwards.
CGAGAATTGAATGTGAAGAAGCACAGGTCACGGGGGAAGGAGTAGAACAGGGCACTTCCCTAAGTGCGTTAATCCCAGATTATATTCCCCTCTGTGATAGTGATGCTGAGTCGGATCTAGAAGTACAAAAGGCGCTCCAATTTGCACGATGCAAGGCATGGAAAAATATATGGAAGATCATATCTGAAGTGCCTCTTGAAGAGCTGTCATCGATGATCCTGTGACTGTTTTCCCTGTTTTTCATTTTAGGCTTTAGTGGTTTTAGATATCAAAAGATCCATGCCACAGTGAAGCAAGTCATCTTAAGAAGGGAGCATGAGAAAAAGTTCCATCAAGATTTCACCATGGTGAATCTGTCAGCTGATATCAGCGAATTTGAGGCTGCAGTATCCCGAGCTGAGGCTGATTATGCTACCAAGATGAAGGATCTGAAGCATAAGATCAAAGATAAAGTCATCTAGCAGATGCACCTTCAGCAACAGTTAGATGCTGTTTGTCACGACCCGTCCTCAGGGCCTGTGCCGTGACTACCCCAAGCCCGCCTTCCATAGGCCAGGGGCTGGCGACTAGCACCAAGGCATAAATCCCGGTAAAAAGGGAAGGCATAACCTTTATAAAGTAAAAAAAGCACCACAGAGTAAGAAAGAGGAAGAAGTAAACACTATGTAAAAGCTGGTACAACAGTAAGTGCGGAAAAGTAAAGGGGGGCCGGAAATACAAGCCCAACTGTAAAGTACAACTGAAAGGGGAAAAACAACAGCTGAAAAGTAAAGCTGCGACATCAAGCTATCCGCTGGAAGTCCCACCTGAAGGGTGGGTACAGAAAGCCTCCACTGCTCCTCGGGTCCAGCCGACCGCTCCGAGTACGTCCCGCCCAGTGGTCCACCTCCAGGTACCGTCCTGCTCCGCAAGCCTCCACCACAATCAGCGATGTCCGTCGTCTGCAACCAACACAACGTAGTGCGGGCATAGCCCATGCAGGGGTGAGTATAAGATACTCAGTAAGGACCCTGAGACCCCCGAAGGTCTCCCAGAATCCACAAAGGATAATCCACAAAGGAAATATACAATCACGAAGTAACATCCGACACGGCTTAGGTATATGCCCATACATATACCTAAGTCATCAATTCTCGCTCGGCTCCAACATCCGAGCTCAAGTACAACCCAGTCCACACAGGAAAGCAAAACATGAAATCCACACAGGATAGATCAACACAATGTACAACGAAAGTAAAACGTAAATCCACATAGGATAGCACAACACAATCCACAAAGGAAAGTAGAACAGAGTTTCAGCTCACACGGGATATACTTCTTTGTAAGACGATAGAGATGATCAGATGTAGCCACTGATTCATCTAATCCATCAGACCCACAAAGGATCAGTATGTACTAACCCCCGTAATGACCCACATAGGATCGATCATGAAGTTGAAACCATAGCTATTGGAAACTCCTTCTTCATCAAGTACAGTGGTTATGCCCCTACAACCAAGCGCTTCCCTCTCACCTTGGACTACTGTAGTACTCCACCTATTGAGTACTGTGGGACTTCTGCTACAACCAAACGCTTACCATCGTTGGTTTGCCGCTATAACCAAGTGCTCCCCCTCTTAGCCTCTAGAGGCACTCCTTCTGTTGAGTACCACGGGTCAGCCGCTACCACCAAGCGCTCCTCCGTCGTGGGTCTGCCGCTACAACCAAGCGCTCCCCGGTGCTGCTACAACCAAGTGCTCCTCCGTTGTGGGTCTGCCGCTACAACCAAGGGCTTCCCCTCATAGCCTCCATAGGTACTCCTTCTGTTGAGCACCACGGGTCTGCCGCTACAACCAAGCGCTCCTCCGCCGTGGGTCTGCCGCTACAACCAAGCGGCAGACCCGTGGTGCTCAACAGGAACTCAACGTCGCAGAAGGCACGTCAAAAGGACGCCCGGTCTGAGAGATATTGGATTTTTCGTCCCAGGGCCCCAGTTGGTTTTTAAGGAAAAACCAACCCGGTCTGAGAGATATTGGCTTTTTCGTCCGGACGTCCGAAGCTCAAGATATGAGCGTTTCCACTCCGAGGGCCCGGTTGGTTTCGTGTACGAACCAACCCGGCCGAACCCAAAGTATTCCGAAACCTTGAGTGCGATATACCGAAACGACCGTCTCGATCCAAGGATCGCATCGACGCTGATGGCGCGTCGTTTGGAGGCCCATAGATCAAGTTATGGGTAAAAGACCAAAACGGTCCGAAGACGGGGGGTCCGGGCCCAGGCCGACCCGACCCAACCCCCCTGGGTCGGCCCGAACCGGGTCGACCCGACCCAGGTCCGGGTCGAACCCGGTTCGGCGCGGCCCAGTCCGGCCAGGGCGCGACCCGGCCGGTTGGACCGGCCCGACTCGGCTCGGCCGAGCGGTCGACCGAGGGAGCCGCGGGGCACTGCCCCCGCGGGATGAAGATGCCGCGGCCCCCGTGGGGCCGCGCTGGAATTCAGCGGACGCGGCTTTGCCGCGTCCCGTGTGTGCAAAACCCATGCGGCCGCGGGTCCGCTGGCCGCCACCTCCGCGGATTCAGACGCGGTGGCCCTGTCCGGCGGCGCGCCGGGGCGCCACCGCCTCCGGCCGCCGGTGCCGCCGCGCCGGCGACCCGCGCCGCCGGTGGCTTCCGCGGGCCACCGGAGTTGCTCCAGTGGTCCGATTTCCTTCTCGTCTGCGCCGAAGCTCCTCCAGGGTCCCGTTCTTCATTACAGAAACAACGGATCATCCCTGCCCCATGTTTTGTCGTCGCCCGCCAATCCGCGCATCAATGAAGAACTTCGGAGGGTTGTCGGGCCGTGTTTGTTTGGCCGCACCCTCCGTGTTAGATGATAACAGTTGGGAGAAAAAATAATCAAACATAGAAAACATAACAAAAAAACAATTTTAATAAATTAAAATTGTTCTAATGAAATCGGGTTCTTTGTTTTGAACGGAAACATCCACGGAGCAAAACCATTCCCAATAAAACCCCTACCTCGTCAAGTCGTCGCACACGCGCTCTTGGTGGAGTTAATCATCGCAGAAGGAGGGGATCTTCGCGTCGTCGCGGTATCAGGCAATGTGTCGAAGAACTCCAAGGACCAAGAAACAACAAATTTAATTATATTAATTAAATCTATGATGTTGTTATAACTCACAAAGAGATTTAAAAGAAGCGCAACCCCCTACCTTGTCGTTATCGATCGAAGGTTGTCGCGGGGTTGGATTGTCGCGGAAGAACATCGCGGAAGAAGAATCGTCGGCGTCACGGTACTTGGTGTCGCGTCATCGATCTCCGAGGGCTCAGCGTTCTTCGTCGCCCTTCATCGATGGCCGGCGTTCATCACGTTCTTCGCGTTCTTCGCGTTCTTCACGAAGGACGATGAAGAACTTGAGGTTTCTGTCAATTCCTCTCAATGAAAAACACTTAAGGAGAAAAAGCGTTGGTCTTATTTTATTAACATGCCAACAAATGAAAAAGAGATAAGTAACGACCCATTAATTCATAGAATTAATTCATCGAATAAAACCGCCCAATTAATTCAACGAATAAGACCGCCCAATTAATTGGTGCGTTAAGATATTAATAAAACACGTCAGTTGACTTTCATAATGACTGGTTTTCGCGGGTGCGTTACTTAGCGGAAAAGAAACGGTGGGGCTCGTGCGGGCCCCACCTCACAAATATCATACTAAGAGGGTAGGATATTTTTGGATAGCACCCTATCCGCATCAACTGAGCTTAAGTAGCTTTAAGTGGATTTCAAGTGGCTTTAAGTGAAATAAAATAAAGTTTGTCGTACCAATTATTTTATTTCTTAACTTTAAGCCCAAAAATTAAAAATCACACCCGAGCAAACGCAACTCCAGAAGAGGAATTTCTAAGCAATTACCGGCGCTGCGATTCCATCGGCACCCTCAGAATTCGATTCCAAGCACCGGTTCAAAAGTTAGAAAAACCCGCTCGTCCGTTCACTGAACATACCCGAGCCAAACTTTGGAAAATGATTCCCGGCACACCGGGCCTCGGAATCAGTTGCCGTCAGAAACTGTGTTCTTGTAAAATTCCAAAGAAAATTAAAAAAAAAATTTACTTGAAATTTACGGGTCTTTACACTGTTACTGGGGAACTTGACTAACTCAATAATTCACTATAGGGGCTCAAACAAATGGTATTAAAGCCATCACGGATGCCAAGAAAGCACTCCATCAGGCTTAAAAGAGTGAAGTTGGTCGAGTGCATGAGCTTCAAGTGGCTGCTGATGAAGCTCGGTATGTTGTACATCAAGTGAAGACTTATGTTGACAACCTCTTGTAATTTATTAGAAAAGAGAACAGACTCCATTCTGTGGATGTCCTTCTAATCTCCTGTGCATCAATGAAGAATACTTTCATCTTCAATCATTTGTGTCTGCATTCTTTCCTTTACTACCTACTTTAGATTTTTCCTAATCCAATGATCCTAGTAAGCATAGTATGATTTTTTCTAGGATTTATTATAAATAACCCTACAAACTTTTGAAACTTTTTATTGCTCAATATTACCTAAAATCATACAAAATGTATGTTTAGTGAGCTGGAACTTGACTTTTATTCAGAGTTCCCTTGTCTTTTGTGGGTATTTTAAATTCATGCACGTCGGACATAAAAAGTCAAATGTTTAAGGTCAAAATAGCTTTGACCGAATGGATTAAAATGGACTCAATTCCTTGACAATTTTTCTGAAAACATATTACCACACTCAATTATGAGGGAAAATATGTAAACTATGACTTAAGAAATTTTGAATATGAGGAATGATATGAAAAATGGCTAATAAACAATAGATGGAGTAGTTCCCAAGAATGAAGTTACCATTAATTAACAAACCCATTAGGGGGTTGAATTATACAGGGCCACCTAAGGGAATTGGTTGTAGAGTCAAATAATAGCATCTTTTGGCTGATAGGTCTATTATGTAGACTACTTATGCAAAGCCGCCTAAGGGCACGTGCTGCATAGTCAGGCAAAAGAACTCTCAGAAATTTACTTTTCTACTACTAAAAAGTCAGTGAATGTTTATGGGGATTTAAATTTTACAAAGCATAAAGTTTGTTGTATGGAGAGAGGTACTTGAATATGGAGAAGATATTTCCGAACAAGATTGTCTAGGAACTGGATGAATGTTACTCCTATGAAGGTTTGACCCAAGATTAGGGAAAAAAATTATAAACCATAGACTTGAATACTTTCAGATCATGAAAAAGAACATGGGACACATATTTTAAGGATGACTATTTTTGCGGATCCCTACATATTGTCATTAAGACCAATAATTAAAAAAGAGTTTTTCTTTCCAAGAATGAAGTTACCAATATTTAACAAACCCGTTAGGGGGTTGAATTATGTAGGGCCACCTAATGGAATTGTCTACATAGTCAAATAATAGCATATTTTGGCTGACAGGTCTGTTATGTAGACTACTTATGCAAGGCCGCCTAAGGGTACATGATGCATAGTCAATAAAAAGAACTCTAAAAAATTGGACATTTTGTGACCAGAAGTCGAGAAAAAGGGTATGAAGATTTGAAAATATTTAAGGCTAGGATTATGACACATAAATATGGGTATTGTTCAATGTATGTAGAGATACACAGATCAATGCTAACCATAATCATGTTGTGGCTGGGTCCTAAATTGAAATGTCGGACTTCACTAGATATCCCATATGAATGGGAATCAAGACATAAGTAGTTCTTGAAATACAGTTTAACATCGTGTGGGACAAAAGTGCAAGAGATCTTAGTTTAGGGTCATAGAACTCGGAACATTATAAGAAATACATAGTCTGTGTTTTCACAGGGACTTTTCAGCCAGGGGACTGAAAGTGGAATTTGGGGTTAGGCCCAAAAGACTTGGGGGCTGGATTTGAGGGACACTCGAATGTTACTATGTATCCCATAAGGATGGGAATCAAGTCCACGTATTTCTAGAAATACCCTATGTACAGATTTAGTTCACACATGTGAAGGGTGAAAGGGGACTTTAGTGCAATGATGGTTTAACCCAAGATAAAAGGTTCGGGCATTACCGTGTATGCACGTAGTCTTTGGAATGTAACATGATTGAAAATAAATGTAAATAATGATTCCCTCTCAGGTGAGGGTATCAAAGAAAGTTGTAGTTTATTGTTGTACAAGACAAAAGTGTTGTACAGTTTAACGTTGTATAGCAATGACGAAGGTGAACCAATGTGAAGAGATTGATTCTGGGGGCGGTTTCACGAATCAACATCGTATGAGATGGAGGTGAACCAATGTGAAGAGGTTGGTTTTGGGCTTGAACCTTGGGATGTTGCTTACGTACCCAGCCTAGAAGGCAAGGATCAAATTCCGCGTAGTTCAATTAAAAAAATAAATTAGTGATCAAGTTGTTCTTGGGGACAATGACCTAAAAAATGGTGTTGGGACTTACGCATGGTTAGCGGCCCATAGAGGGTATTATGGTTGAAGTTTTCTCTAAGATCACGTGAGTCATACTTGGTGTGAGAAACAAGAGATAGCAACAACCCTAATAAGGCATAGTTTAATGTCATGTAGGACATTTGAAGGGACTATGCAATTTAAAGTCTTGCAGTGAGGACTATTGGTGCTGCATAGTTTAGTGTCATGTAACAGGGAAAAAATACAGTTTAACGTCATGTAGTACATATTAAGGGATTTATTTATAGTTTAGTGTCATGTAGTTAGGACGATGGGGACAATACAGTTTAATGTCATGTTGGAAAAAATGGGGGATTGTGCAGTTTAATGTCATGCAGTAAGGACAAAATAGGACACAATTTAATGTCATGTTGGACGTATTAAGGACTTTTTCAGAGTTTAACATCATGTCGGATGAAAAGGGATGATACAGTTTAGCGTCATGTTGGACGATGGTGAAAATAGTTTAAGGTCATATGCATGGACCATTGCTGTACAGTTTAACATCACATAGAAAGGACGATGAAGGGGACACAGTTTAACGTCATGTTGGATGAAAGTGTGAATAGTTTAAGGTCATATGCATGGACCATAGATGGTGCAGTTTAATGTCTTGTTGGACATGAGAGAAATGAAAATAGTTTATGGTTTTATGCATGGACCATTGATTATGTATTTTGTGTTTATACAAAATACTTCTTCAGAAATCTGGCATTGGTTGGAGTAGTGATTAGTTCTCCATCCATTGAGATTAATGAATATGCTCTATTGGAATAGACCTTATGTATTGAGTATGGTCCTTCCCATTTGGTTAAATCATGGGAGGTTTCTTTCCTGGTATCATTGGGGTTCTGAGAACCAATACCAATTATCCCTGAATGAATGAACGAAGATGAACTTTTTTGTTGAAAGCTCATGCTATTCGATTCTGGTAGACTTCCAAGTGGTGTAGGGCGCACAATCTTTTCTCATCTAACCATTCCAATTCATTCAATTGCTTTTTAGATTGTTCATCTGTAGATGACTGATCACAAATGGATACTCTGAGAGAAGGTAATTGAAATTCAATGGGCAATACTACTTCCATTCCATATACCAGTGAATATGGATTTGACCACTTTACAGTGCGGGTGGTGGTCCGATTAGCCCATAAAGCATGAATGATTTTATCAGGCCATGACCTATTATCTTTATCCCCCATCTTTTGCAGTATGTTTGAAAGAGTCTTGTTGAAGGCTTCTATCTGGACATTGGCCGCTGCATGATACCGAGATGAATGGTTGGATTTGATGTTGTATTCTTGATACAACTTCCTCACCTTGGATGAACAGAAGTTGGGGCCATTGTCCATCAATATGGTATGAGGGACCCCAAATCTAGTAATGATGTTAGACTCGATGAAGCTAACAATTCTTTTAGAATTTTTTTGAGAGGTATTGACTCTTCCCATTTGGAAAAGAAGTCAGTAGCAGTAAGAATATAATTAAACTGCTTGGCTGTAGCTGAAGGGTAAGGTCCCACCACATCCATTCCCCATGTGGAAAATGGCCACGAGTATTTAGCTGTATGAAGAAACTCTGGGGGCTGATGAATGAAGTTGGAATGTACTTGGCATGAATGACACTTCATTGTGAAATCAACACAATCTTGTATCATTGAAGGCCAAAAGTATAGAAGCCTTCAAATTTGATCAGACAGTCTATGTATAGAATGGTGGGCACCATAGACTTTTGCATGCACTTCTTTCATGAAAGCCATTGTCTCATCACCATCAATGCATATGAAGAGAACTCCATCAAAACCATTCTTTTAGATCACTTTTTCTAGGTGATCTGGGCTATCATAAAGAGTAAAATCGACCACACGTTGCTGGATTTGTTCTTTCCCGGCTCCATCAGGTGGAAGTGTTCTATTGTGAAGGTATTCCCTGATAGGTGTCATCCATCCTGTAGTATGACCATATGGTTCAGGAATGGGACTAATCTCATTTATTTCCTCTTTTCTTATTTGAACATAAGGTGAAATTGTATGACAGTGGGCAATACTGATGGTTGTCTTACCCCGATTTGGATCTGCCAGAGTTGTGGCTATATTAGCCAGTGCATTAGCTTGGGCATTTTGTGACTACGGGACATAAGAAAATGTCAGTTCCGAAGGGAATTCCACCATTAATTCTCTAATGTAATCATAAAAAGGTATTAGTTCTTATTTTATGATGGCATAATCCCCATTGACTTTTTTGATTACCAGGTCTGAATCAGCTTTCACCTTTAAGTGATTCACTTGTTCTTGAAGCGCAATTCCAAGCCTGCGATGAGAGATTGGTATTCCGCTTCATTATTTGTACCGCCTCCCAACAATGAGAAGGAATAGGGAAACACTGCCCTTTCTGGAGAAATGAGCACAACTCCTAACCCAACTTTGTTGAATTTAGGATTTTTCATTTTCCTCCGTGTTGGACTTCTGGAAGCACCATCAAAGTACATTTCCCATGTTTCAAGACTATCTTGAATAAAGAAGACTTCTTCATCAGGAAGTTCATTATCTTAATATGTATCTTCTACTGAAGGGTGTTCAACAAGGAAATCATCTAGATCTTGGTCCTTTATTTCCTTTTGAGACACATACTAAATGTCGAATTACTGCAAAATAACTGCCCACCTTGACAGAAGTCCTGTAAGCATTGGACGAATAAGGATGAATTTGAGCAGATTATTACGAGATACCAATTGGAACTCTTGATTTTGCAGGTAGTGTATCAAATTCTGAACTGCGAGGATTAATTCTAGGAAGCATTTCTCAATACTTGAGTATTAGGTTTCTGCTTCAAGCATAGTCCGACTGAGATAGTAGAGGCTGTTTTCATTCCCAGTATCATTCTTTTGAGCAAGAAAGGAACCCAATGATTTCTCTAAAGCTGTCACCTAGAGGATAAGTCATCTTACATAAACATGTGTAATTAATACTGGTGGACTCAAGAGATACTTCTTGAGAATATCAAATGCTTCTTGGCATTCTTCAGTCCACTGGTAAGTGTCTCCCTTCTTCATCAATTTAGTGAAGGGTAAACTTTTTCCTGGAAAATTGGCAATGAAATGCCGAATATAGGTTAAGTGTCCTTGAATTCCTCTCAATTATTTCAAATTTTGAGGAGGTGACATACCATGGATTGACTTTGTCTTCTCAAGATCGACTTCAATACCACGATGGCGTACAACAAAGCCGAGAAATTTTCCTAAGGTTACCCCAAAATCACATTTTAGGGGGTTCATCTTCAAATTATGTTGTCGATGTTTGTGGAATATGATTTCCAAATCATCCAAGGTATTAGAACATTGTTTGGATTTAACCACCAAATCGTCCATGTAACATTCAATGAACTTCCCAAAAAATGGTTTGAAGATTCGATGCGTGGCACGCTGATATGTTGCGCCTGCATTATTTAGGCCAAAGGGTAATACCTGATAGAAAAACATACCCTGAGGGGCTCTGAAGGCTGTAGATTCTTCATCTTCTGGAGACATTTGGATTTGATTATACCCAGAATATTTATCCATGAAGGAAAGTGCTTCATAGCCAGCTGTTGCATCAATTAAGAGTTCTGTGATCGGAACTGGAAAATCATCCTAAGGGCAATGCCGATTAAGATCTATGAAATCAATGAAAAATCTAATTTTTCCATTCTTATTCTTCATAGGGACAATATTAGCCAACCATTTGAGATATTGAACTTCTCTAATGAAGTTATCTTTGATAAGATTATCCACTTCAGCTTCAATTTTGGAAGCATAAGTTGGGTGTGTTCTTCTGGCAGCTTGCTTGAATCCTCGATGTTCTTCTGGTAAACCCAAATGATGAGTAGCGACATCAGTATCAAGGCATGGAATCTCTGTATAGTTCCAATAAAATATATCTCAATTTTTCTTCAATAATGAAATATACATTTCTTGTTCTTCAAGAGTCATGGCCGCACTAATTAAATTGGGCGTGGATCTTCTTTTGTTCCCATATTTATTTCTCTACGTTCATCCATGGTAGTAGAGATAACCTCTTCAAATACTAGAGGAGCATCCCTGAGATCTTCCTTTTCTTCTTTAACAAGTTTTATTTCTTCTATTTCTACTTGCATAGTAGATGATGCAGTAGAATTTTCATAATCAAAAGAGATGTTAAAATTTGAACATCTTGAAGAAGAAGCTTCCATTTACGACCCTATTGATGATGAAGGGTGTTTCTTGGGTATTAAGGAGGAGATGATGGATTGAGAATCGACATCATCGTTCACCTCTGACATTGCTATAACTTCTTATTTCCTGGCTGGCGAAGTATAGACTTGCTGGATTTCAGTAGATGAAATGAAGACATCACCATTTGAGATTTCATCATTGCTTGGTGAATCACCAATTTCTCCCATGCTGTCTGGCTTGATTGCCGTAATTGAAATTATAGAAGATTCCATAAGATTATTTGCATTTGAGTCTATCCTGTCAATTTGACTGATAGGCAACACATAATCTATACTCACATGTATAAATGGATTTACTGGAATCTTTTCCAAACCATATGAAGCATTAACTTTGGTAATCTCCCTTGTTGTTGATTTATCCTTTCCCTTCATTTGATTGAATTCCGCCTCAATGTATTGATATTAACATATCTTGAACGGGGCCTTATCTCCATACAATGTCCCAACTTGACCATCGAAACAATACTTGAGACATTGATGGTATGATGAAGGGATAACTGCATGTTGATGTAGCCAGGGTCATCCAAGAAAGATGTTGAAGGCTGAGTTTTGATCAACAACCATGAAATCCGAATTGGATACAAGATCTCCAAACTGAGTTCTGAGTGTAATCTCACCCAATGGTTATTGTTCATTTTTATCATATCCTTGTAACATCATAGTAGAAGGAGACAGATCAGATTCTGTGAGGCCCAATCGACGAAGTGTATGAATGGCCATGAGGTTGACTCCTGAACCATTATCAATGAAATCTCTTCGGATGTCTACACCATTTACCTAGCCAGATAAATAAAAAGGTCTAATATGTCCATGCACGACATCATCTTCATCTTCATCCGTGAAAGATATCACTGCATAGCATTCTGCAAGATTATTCTCTACATGGTAGGCTTCAGCTGCAGCAATTTCAGTTTCAAAAACTGAGGACTTGACAAAGCCTCAATGAGTGCCACCCAAAGATCCTTTGATAAATTCAAGGCATCTAGAATTGATAACTTGGTCAGTACTTGGGCCAAGTGTTTCAATGCATCATACTTTTGATCCAAAGGTCTACGTTTCCCAATAGAAACATGTGGTTTAGTAGATGCTTTGGAAGTTGATGCATCTTGTATCGTGGTAGGAGTTGGTAATACTCTTGGCATTGGAAGATTTGACCGAATAGGTCTGTTTACTTGCTGAGAGAAAGAAGGTGTAACTTCCAACCGATCTTTCAGAATAACTGTGTCAGGACTGAATCTGTATTGTGAAGAAGAACATGCTTGTTCTTGTTGAGCTCGTTGAAGGGATCTGCCATGAGTTTCTTCCATATACATAGTTCTAGTAGGGGTAGAATTGGAATAGTGTCCTCTGAAAGATCCACGTCTTCCCCTATAACCTGAGTCCTTGAAACTTCCTTTGATTCTTCTGCTTTATACTGGGAACCCATGTTCACCGAGATCGAAACCGTGACTGGCATAAGGATATGTTAAATGAATCATATTAATAGAACCAAAGATTAACTCTTCATCCGATGAATACTCTGCCTGACTAGACAATTTAGGCTGTGCCGTTTGGTGGGATGGTGCCCGTGGCTTCACAGTAGATGGTATAAAATTTCCAAGAGTCAAAGAAAACTTTGTCTTTAACACATACTCATATTCTTCTGATTCTTCTTCTTTCGTTGAATCATGCCGTTTCTTTGAGGATTTTTCCTCTGATGAAGAGGGTTTTTCTACGACATTCATGGCAGAAGACACAATTGGTTTATTCAATTGTGTTCGCAAAATAGCATGAGTTTGGTTGACCATTTTTCTAACCATACCATGATCATATTTTTGTGCATTTTATTCTTGACTTCTTGCCACTCACCTTCCTCCTCTAGAACTGTAGTAGAAACACATTCTACCTGAGCTAAATAACCCTTCAGTTTGATTTGTCCCGAGTCGACCATTTTTTGTAGGAGGTCCTTGAAGACAAAACACTCCTAAATGGGATGCCCCAATATCTGATGAAAGGGGAAATAGTTGGAATGGGATTCATATCCTTCTTTTTTCGGCCTTTTGGGCCTTGGTAATTGAACCAAATTATTTTCCAGAGCCGAAATAAAGTATCCAGGAACTTGTTTATTTCAGAAAGAGTAAACATTGCTTTTCAAATCCTCAAATTGTTTACTTCATTGATCTCTTTGATCGTCTTGACGAAATGGCCTCTGTTTCTGATGCTCATGAGGTGGATCCCTTCAAGAAGATGAAGGTTTTTAAGTAGAAGTAGGTACAGGTGCTTGTTTAAGAAAAACTGTAGCAGTCTCTGCTCTACCCATTCTTCTTCCTGGAGCTAGTGGAATTACACAAGTTTTGTCCTTAGTATTTATAAGAGAATCTTCAATATGTTGAGCGATTTAAGGTCTTGAAACCCTCCTGTGTATTTCACATGGATCAACGACATGCGTAACTTATCACAGAGATTGGAAACAATTCTTCTTAAGGTAGTGCTAAGCTCAGGGAATATGTTAATCTCTTCCAGCGAGCAATGAAATCTGAAACCCTTTAATTCTCCCTTTTCTTATAGTTTGTAAGATCAAAAAATGTTGTCTTTGGAAATGTTTATCTAAACTGAAGAAGGAATTTTTGGCGAAGATCCTCCCATCCGGTGATTAACCGGGATTGCAAGCTTGTGTACCAAACAAAAGCAGGTCCTTGTAATGACTGTACAAAACACCTGAGCTTAACTTCTTCTTATTGATGAAGGGTTCCCATAATAGGATCACAACGAGAAACAAAATGTGTTAAGTGTTGATCTGGTTCTCCTAAACCATTAAAGATTGGGAATGTGGTACTTTCAAAATTTGATGGGGGAGGAATTTCATCAACCCATTCAGGGTAAGCTTTATTTTCTGGTTGAATTTGACCTCGTTTTCCCTCCATAGCCTCCAAACGAGCTGTTAATGACTCAATAGTAGTTATTAAATTTTTAGAAACATCCGGTTGAGATTGGACCTGAACAAGTGTAATGACGGGAGCTTGGACAGATGTGGTAGCTGGTACTGCAATCGATGGCAGCACTATCGATTGTTGTTGAACTTGACCCATAGTATTAGACCTATGAGGATGTACTGATAAAGAAGGATATTATTGATCCATCTCAGTAGCCACAACAAATGCATTTGGATGACTAACTTCAGCACAATTAGGAGGAATACTACCCTAATGTAGTTCTGCATTCATCCTCCTCAATTCCTTCATTTCTTCCTCTTGTTGTGAAAATCTTTACTCTAGTGAGAGTGATTGGACTTCTCTAGAGGAAGGGTATATAACATGATTCTTTCCTTTCCCCTTGTTGGATCCCTTTCGGAGAGGGGGAAGTGGGTTACTTGAAGGAACACCCAGATTTTGGGTAAGCCTTTGATATCGTGTACGCACACCTTCTTTATTTGTGTCTATGGATACAACTTCGTGAGCAGGAACCTCTTCATATGATCCATTTGAGTGAACCTCATCTAGTGGATCAGAAACAACGACATTGATGACATTAATTGATGCATAATTCATTGTATCCATTCTATTGGAATTTCTGTGATATTTCCTTTTTCTATGTCTCTAATGATACATTTCGTTTTGTCAATTTGATAACTCAGAAACTTCTTGATGAACCGTACCTTGGAGGGAATCTCCTGATAATTTGGATCTTCTTTCCACTTGGGGCTTCTTCCCTAATCGAGAGAAGACTGACTTTCTCTGAGGAAGAGATTGAGGATTTTAAAAAGTCCCCAGTTCGGTGGACTAGGGCTGTTCTTGCTCAACTCCTCGAATCCTATTTGTTGATTCTGAGGGTTGGGTTAAAAGATTCCCCTGTCTGGAAATATGGGGTGGTTCTTGACATGCTATATCTGAGACCTTCTTGTAAGCTCTCCTGAACTTGCAGACTTTAGTCTGGAAATTGGCTGTATGCATCAACCTGCATCCAATTTTATCACCCGGCTCAAAAGACTGTTGGATGATTTATGAAACTTCTCTCACTTGATGATGTGCTTGCTCCAAACGAGAGGACTGCTCAATATTCTCGTTCTCTTGATGCAGGAGTAATTCAACAACTTGTTCTCTGTATTCTTGATTTTTGAGAATAATTAGTTGAAGCCTGTTCTTGAGCAAGCCTTTGATTACAAACAAATCCAATTGACTGTGGCTGACCATGGGCAATAACATTGCATGAGACCATTTTCGGCGAGCTTTGATGACTGGAGAGTAAAGTGAAATGTAGTGCTCCATGAACACCCAATCCCCTGATATAAATACCAGATGAGGCATTGAAAATTAACTGGCACAATCTTCTTAGTGCGCCAAGGCATGAACACTGAAAGGCTCTCTGCTGCTTTTCATCTCTCAGATATCAAGAAATTGAGAGAAAAGCCAAGCCAATTTGGTGTTGTAGCCCTTCTATTATCTTGATATGATTTTAATATTCATCATAAGATAATATTTTCTTTTTCAACTAACAAAGAGTTTTCCTTATGTTGAGATGAATGTCATGAATTCCATCTTCCGTCAACATCTCTGGAATGTCATACTGAGATTCAGCCAAAGGCCAAAACATGACTAGCACTTCAACTTGCACCAATTGTTTTATCATATTCAGTACATACTCTTTTTCATTCAATGGAGATTCTTCTACCTGATTGGACCAGAGTTGGTGCTTCTTTGTTGCTTCATCTGAGTCAAAAATATCGGTAGATAATTCGCCGATCAAACTAGAAGATGAATGACCCATGGGAGGTTCTAAGAATGACCTACACCCCACGCTATCTTCTGATTGAGAAAGTATTTCACCTGCTAGTGGTGAAGCATTCGACATGACTGGATTCGCATTTGCAAGTGCCTCTTGATAAGAGGGATTTCTCATCACTACATTGTCCATTGGATCATTTTACAGGCAATGTGCATTATAACTGCGGAGAGGACTTTCGCAGTTAAATTCATCATCATGGGGAGGAATACCATGGTGGGTTATAGAAAAAGATGAAACATTTTACTCCATGGTCTTCTGGACACACAGAGGGTTCCTGTAGCTCTCATCTAAAGATGAAACTTTGAGATCGACCGAACTGTCATGAAGAAAGCCTTCATGAGGAAGTGTCCGATGAAGACCTTCAGAATTAATGTTCCCCCTATTGGGAAATGAGGGAGTAGAATCTTTAATTCCAACAGATAATTCTCTGAGGGCTTCAAGAACTCTAGCATCGAGCAAGACCTTATTACAAATTGGCCCTTGATTTCTTGACTGTGTTGGGTGAGACTTCTTCTTAGACGCCTTCTTACTCAATTTAGGAACCACTTGTTGATGAAATTGGTCATTATGGGAAGGTTTATGTGCCTGCTCAGGAGAAATTATTAGGTTTGGCTTATTATCTCCGCTCAAATCAAGTGTATGTGCCAGACTTGGTTGTCCGTATTATATGGGGGAGTATGCCCCACAACCCTCTTGGACTGGAACATATGTGTGTGTATGTTCCATAGTGAACTGTTGATGTATCACTCCACTGGTAGGGATAGATTTATGTGTCTTTCCCTGATATGCTGCTGAAGCTGTTATAATATCCTGGCAGGAATCTAGAATATGAGCAGGGATTTTCTTCTACTCTTTCACCATTGGTAGAATATTCTTGGTGACTCCAGCTGCCGGAATAGGGATATACGTCCATTATGTGCTTGGAGTAGTTGCGTGTTCCTTCTCCTGTCCTCCTTTACCTGTCAGTGAATCCTGATAGTACTTAAGTGTGGGGGCGAGAATTGAGCCTGCCTCCTGTTTGTCACCGGAGCTTTCTGACTAACTTCTGCAAATGATACCAAAAAAGACTATTGGTAGGCTTGATCAATACTAGCAGGTGTATGTGCCTGCTAATTTCACTCTGCTGAACATGGTTGATGAGCTTCCTTCAATACTGAAAGACGAGGCTGTTGACATGATTGATGAGTGTAAGCAGGTGTATGTGCCTATTTACCAGTTGTCAACACATTGGGTTGGTAGGATCCATCGTATGTAGTCAGATGATCCAGATGAATAGCTGATGTTTTATAAGCAGGTGTATGCTCCTATCTATAGTACTCCGCTGAAATTTCCTGGCGGGATTGGCGTGCTGCTGCCAGACGAGTCTGCTGGATAGTGGAATTAAAACGGACAGGTTTCTGTGCCCTCTCATTTCTTGCCAACAAGTTAGGTTGGTGGACTTCTCTAGAGATGGCAGAGATGAGAACTTGCTCACTGTTGACTGGATTTCATCTATGGTGGTTTGCCTTTCCTTCTCGGGTTTGAGGATCCTGAGATGAATGCCTGGAGATGATACCCTCGTCATGTTGAGGGCGCACTTCCGCACGAGTCTGGCATCAATTATTGATGGAAGCCCTTGGGAAGGACTCCTGTCTCCTTGAATTAATGCCCCGAGGGACCTGCCCATTCACCTCCCCAGAATATGAGAGTGAATGGTGATTGCCTTCCAGGGATAACAACCTGAAATGGTTACAGACGGTGGTTGGCACCACCTGCTACTTGATCGCTGGTCGTCGCTGTTCGGACGACCATGGTGAATTATTGACATGGAAGTCTTGTCAAGCAGCTTCCGAAGTCAGAATTGTACCGTTTTAATGGTACTCCTTAACCAGCGCATTTGATACCCAGCGTTGAATACACTGAGTAAGTGATGTCATCTTCAGAGTGAATGATGATCCAGAAAGAGTAGCAGAAGAGGCCTTCCCAGTAGAAGTATTCACAGTAGAAGTATTCATGGGTGTGAACATAAGAGAATCCATTTTTGTAATGCAGAAGATCTTGGAAAAGAGTGCATGTTTGATATAATACACGTAATCAAGATAAGTCTTTCCACTACATCTTTTGGATAAGAACATATGTTATTGATTGTCTTGTTGGCCCTCTCATTGAGTTTAAATAGGGGCCTAACAAATAGTTAAAACATCACTTTAACTTGGTTAAGGATTCACGTCGGGTTCACCATATTTTGTTTCCTATGGAATTGTGAATGACCTCGTTGATTTAAGTTTCAAACATTCCAAGTGGTTTCTAATGGGTTTGTTCATAGAACCGGAAACATCCAATGATTCCATATCCATTTGGACCTACTTTCCAAAGGTAGGCGCTCATTAGTTATGGACTAATGATGCTTAGGAATTTTCCTTGGTCGAGAGGATTGGAGGTCAGACTCATCACACCTTTTTGAGGGAAAGTATTGTCTACTCTAGGACTCTCTTTATAGATTTAAGTTATGTTCGTGAATCCTTATTAAATTACCAAGTATAAAATGAGATTTCCTTTAGATCTGTCAATCAATGATTGATATGTAGGAAATTTAGAGAATATTTTATATGTATTCGAGTTTCTTCATCGATAGAGAATCATCTGTATTTGTTAGAGATTATTAGTCAATGGTATCCTTTAATATATTATATAAAAGTCTGTTGGTCATTATGATGACCATACTAGTCTTAAAGCCACTAAGTGGGGGCACTTGAAGTTTGTTGTCATTCAGAGGGGCATAGATTATTTTAGAGTTGGTATCGTACCCGCAGATGGGCTACCTACGTATCCTTTATTTAGAAAAGGAATCAGAACCCATGTAGTTCGAGTGAGGGATTATGATGTTTATGTATGATTGATGGCTCAAAGAAAGATGCCATAATTACTTCTACACTCTAAGCTCACGTGAGTCATGCTTGGGGTGAGAAACAAGAGGTATTGGTGAAACCAGACAATTGTTCCATGAATGATGCAATCATAGAATATGATGTGGGGCTTATGTATGTATGAATACCCAAATAGAAAGATAATGGGACTTATTTCAAAGAAGAAGTTCGGGAACAAGGTCCATAAAGGTATATGTACTTTGTGGAGATTTTGATACTCTAAATTGGGTCTTATTCCTGAAGAAGATGCCCAAATTAGGAGGGGACTTATGATTGGGTTTTACTCCTGAGAAGGAAGCCCAGATCAAAAAGTAGATTAAGACTAGTTAAGATAAATTAAGACTGGGGATTACTCCTAAGGAGGAGGCCCATGTTAAAGGGATTTGAAGACTGGGGATTACTCATGAAGAGGATTCCCAGGTTAAGGGAATTTTAGAATTAAGGGAGTTGGGGCTTACCCCTAATGAGGATGCCCACATTTGTAGATTTGAGGTTGGGGCTTATTCCTGAAAAGGAATCCCAGGTTAAGGGAATTATGGTTGGGGCTTACTCCTGAGGAGGATGCCCAGATTTTGGGAACTTTGAGACTTGGGCTTACTCCTAAGGAGGATGCCCAGATTAGGGGACTTGGGGTTTACTCTTACGGAGGATGCCCAAATTAATGAGAATTTGGACTGAGGCATACTCCTGAAAAGGAGGCCCAGATTAGTGAGAACTTGGGGATTATTCTTAAGGAGGATGCCCAGATTAATGAGAACTTGGGGATTATTCCTAAGGAGGATGCCCAAATTAATGAGAACTTGGAATGGGGATTACTACTGAAAAGGATTACCAGGTTAAGGATTCTCTCATCTTAAAGGATGAGGTTGAATGAATGAAATCTCTAACCTTAGTGACATAAAGATCTGTATATCACTAGGTTTTGAGAAAGTTTCCACATAATTCCTTTCAGATAAGGAATCCAAAAAAGGAAACATTCCATAAATGGCTTTGAAGAGGGATTTGAAGGCTGAATCTTGAATAGGAGAGGTGGATAGGCATAGGAGAGGTGAAATGGGCAGGAAGGGCACCCAAAAAGAGAGGGGCGCGCAAGTCCTGTGTGGGTGCGCAAGTCTTGGTTGCACAGGTGTACCTACGCGACACATGGATTCTTGCGCGTCAGTCAACCCTTAGGGTATAACTTGGGTGAAGTTTGGCTCAAGCCTTTAGTCCTGTCCCTAGAGGCTTCCAGAAGAGTGGTGCACAAGTTCTGTTTAAGGGGTAAGACGGCGCACAAGTGTGGCCATTTCCCTTAAGGTCTATCCACTCAGGCGCACAAGTGTTGATGAGTTTCAACACTTTTTCCTTACTCCCTCCTTTTATATCTTCTGTTCTAGGAATGAAATTACCTTATAAGTGTTCGGAAGCTTCGAGAAGAGACTAGGGCGCTGGGAGCTCAAATCTGAATATTTGGAAAATTCTCCTTTTCAAATGGGGGGCCCATATGGGTATTTATAGGTGTAACTTGCGCGACTCAAGTGACTTTGAATATTGGTTCATGCCTTTGTCAATTTTTGATGTTTCTTCAAAGGATGAATCACTTTGGGTTAAAGGTATTTCCCTTTTCATTTCTTTAGACTCTGTTACGGAAAGGAGCATCAACATCCTCGCCAACCTGATAACGAAGGTACTCCCCATAGAGACATCAAGCAACAAGAAGGACCTCCCCTCGTTGAGGTACATTCTTAAGGCCCTCCCCACAGTGTACCCTACAGATATTCTCCCTACGGTAGGTGTAGTGTTAGTCCTCTCCATTGCAGTAGCTGTGATGGTAGTCCTAACCACCATGACCGCTATTGCGAAGTTCCTCCCCGTAGTGGCCCAAAAAACAAGAAGGTCCTCCCCTTGTCGCAGTGTGTCTTGAAGGTCCTCTCCAGGATGCAAATCGAACGTCAAACCATGATGGTCATCCTCATCATGATGGCAGTTGTTGCAAGTCCCTCCCCGTAACAACACTACATAACTAGAAGGTCCTCTCCTTGACGCGACACGCCTTGGAGGTTCTCCCCGGGGTATGCACTGAAAAAGTTCTCTATGCAGTGAGGAATCAAGCAGTAATGGTATTCCTCTCCATTTTAGTCTCCATTGTGAAGGTCCTCCCCGCAATGACATATCATATCGACAGGAAGGTCCTCCACCTGTAGAATCATGCACAGAAAATCCCTCGTATGCCGAGGCACTCAGAAGGATGGGATCAAGCATGTTAGATTCCCAG
Source organism: Viscum album (assembly GCA_963277665.1). Taxonomy (NCBI): domain Eukaryota; kingdom Viridiplantae; phylum Streptophyta; class Magnoliopsida; order Santalales; family Viscaceae; genus Viscum; species Viscum album. The sequence goes on along the minus strand of OY728138.1, from coordinate 790,574,011 downwards.
ATAGCCGCCAATGACACCCTTCTTCAATTGGGAGACATTCTGGGGCCACATTCATCTTCTGAACCACCTCGGAATCACCCACACGATAATATGATACATATCGGTCCCACTTCCTCTGACCAAACTATCAGTGAGAATCTCAGTTGGGCTGACTAGGTATAGGAATCACTAGCGGAGGAGTATGCCAACATGTTTCACCTGAGGGAACGACTGGTCAGGGATGATATACCAGTTATCTTTTGTCCCACTGCCACCTCTCAATTCGACATACCCAGAAAGTTGTTGGAAGAATGCATGCACGACATCCGCTCCAATATATGGACAACCATCCACTGGCTGAAATCAGGATTTCTGCCCTACGAAGGGTATGTAGACCATGTCAAGAAAACAGGAGGCCTCTTGCGTCACATCGACCTAGAAGCTCTTCCTTCGGCACGACAACAGTGACCCGAGAGGTTTAAAGGAAACATTGAGATAACCTGCCTCCGTGCGCTACACCAGCTGTGCCGCCTCATCAGTGAGGATCCGACTGGAGTCCATATCAGGGGATGTGGGCAACATGGAGCTTTGTATTTCACTCTGCTCCCCGCCCATAAGAACCTCTTTGGCATAATGTCTTGCAATGTCATCACGCCAAGAAAACAATCAAGTGGGGTCCATGTTTAAGAAAGGAAACACACCCAATAGAGACAAGCCTTGATTAAGTCCCAGAATCTTCAGGCCCAATAGGAAAAAGACATTCAAGAACTCCTGAATCAGGACACCAAGAGAATACAATAGGCCTCTCACCTAAGAGAGGCCAATCATCGGCCATTTCCTGCCTCCCCAGAAGGGATTTATTCACAGAAGAACTCGACATCAAACCTAGTCCACCCCGAATGGGGGCACGCAAGATCAGGCGGGTAGCGATAGCAGCAGCCACTTCCACAATCTAGGGTCAACCCCAGCCTGCAGGGCTAGGGGATTTGTTAACAAAAAATTCACCTTTAAGACTGATAAAAATGGGAAGAGACTCAACGTCCAAGGAACAGAGCCAACCCCAGCCCTCAGGATTGGGGGCATTATTACCACCTCAAAAAAAACCTCCCCCATGAGAATCAATATTCTCTCATCTGGGGAGGATAGTCAGAAGAGGAGGTTCCTACCCTGTCCCATCCTTTGAATCATCATCCCCTCAAAGAGGGAGGCATACCGTAAGTTCGCATAAAAAAACTCCCCGCATCACCCTTCGTCAAGGAGTCCAAAAGCGATCCTGGGACTTGAAAGGGAAGACCAGTAAAAGACGTAAGAGATCCTATTCCTATTTGGAAGATGACATCTTCTACGCCCCGCGATATGCATTCATCAACACCATAGAGGTTAACCCCATGGGTAACACCGAGGATGCTTCAAATCCGGATGGATCGGGAGATGATAGTTCCGGTCAGGTCATGACTCACAACGAACCACCAGGTGTGCACACTCGGAACCAGAGGGATGCCCTAAATATGGCCTCCCCTTCATCTAACCTTCCTTTGATTACCCTATGAACTTCCAATAAGGACAATAACAAAGGACCAGTTACCCTTAACATGCCTCCTTCTCTCGATAAAAACGATCCACTTATGCTCGAAGAGAGGTTTGATCGACAGGAAGAGGAAATGAAGGAATTGAGGCAGCTCAACGACGAGCAACTCTAGAGGATCCGTCTTATTGAAAGCGCATCCCAAAAGGAGCCACATCATGCACTCGTAGTAAGTGCACCTAAAAGAAGAAGGTTTTCCCTGACAAATGAAGCATGGTCAGGCCTCCCATCCAATGAGGCACTCGGCCCGTCCAACTACTTAAATGTTGATCCATATGAATAACAAGACTTCCCTCCACTCGGTAAGCAACCAGAGCGAGTACGTCTGAATCCTCCGAAAGTGTCACAAACGGCACATGCAACCCTTGTGCCAACCGAGTTTGATCCTTAGGAAATGCCTCGGGCTACACCTTTCCAATACTAGGCCCAATAGGATGTAATCCAGGGTCTAACCAACATCATTGAGGCACTAACATCTCGATGCGCTCCGATACAACCAGAGCAGAAGCCCTTCCCAGATTGGGTGAGCAACACACCAGATCCACCCAATTTTGGGTGCCCTGTATTCCCTATGTTCAATGGATCAGGAGATCCGGAACAACATTTGATGCAATACGCGTCTTATTGGGACCCTATGATGGGAACTCTGGAACAACAAGAAGCAGTGAAACTCAGATGCTTCTTACGGACCATGCAAGGATCTGCCTTCGTCCGGTATATGAGTCTTCCAGCCCAGTCAATTAAAAGTTTGGAAGACATTCAGAAGCAATTCATGTTCTACTTCAGCTCAACGTTGCCTAAAACAATGATCAACGACCTCATGAACTGCAATTAGAGGGAGAACGAGAGGGTCTCAGATTTTATCATTAGATGGATAGGTCTGTCCTACTCTCTGAACTTTCCAATGCCTTAAGATGAGATGCTTGCCATATGCATCGATAATCTTCAAGATGATCTATGAACGCCTCTAATACTAGTGGAGTTAACCACTGGCCTCCGACATCTCTTGGAAATTACCAAATAATTGAGTACTCCCTACAGCGGACTAATCTGAAGCTCTGAATAGCCTCACAGGCTCCTGAAAAAAGGGAAGGTAGAGCTGAAGCATCCACTATCATGCTCAAGCCAGCCCCTATGCCTGCTCCACCGCTCAGGCCTCCACCAAATCGTCAAGGGACCCCTTTATATCTACGACCACCTCCGCCTAAGCGGGATGATCAGAGAGGATCGAAGTGGAACCAGTTTGAGGAACAAAGACACAAAGAATACTCGTTCTGAGAGGACCAAGTCAGTGGCTACTTCATCGCCGCCATGAATTGCAACTTTATCCACCTCCGAGAGCCAAGGAAACATGAAGAAGTTGGCCGCGATGACAGTTTATATTATGATCCCTACCATCGAATGTTGGGGCACAATATTTGGGAATGATTTGTCTTCAAAGACCTCCTATAAAGGATGGTAGACTCTAGGCAAGTCGAGCTGGGACCACCCCCAGCACATGTGACATATATTTCTATGACCGACTCCAAAAATGTGGAGGGGTGGCAGGAAGTCACCAGAAATAAGGGGAAGAAGTTTGATAACTGGATGAGTCAGAAGACTATCAATCGAACACAGTGAATACTCTGAGCTCAACTACAATAGCCAGTGTTTCTGCCAACAGCCCCTGATGCTGCATAACCGACAATATTGGCCTCACAACCATCCACGAGCCGGTCATCCAGGCATAATAAAAAAGGGATGAAACAATCTCAAGAAGATCTGTCCACAACGAGGTCGAAGTTATCCCTGACACTGGTGCATTTTATGCCCTCAAACATAGCTCCACGGGCACCGACCAACCAAACGACACCATCAAGGGAAACCGACCGGGTTGACTTTTCAGAGGATGAAGAGCCAATCTTTGGTTCCATAAATTTCATCCATCTTATGTAATCATTCCCTGATGAAGGGTATGGTTATGAACCCGAGTTCCTGACACAAGGAGCTAAGATGAAGAATCACAGAGGCATGGGATACCAGGGGAGGCACGGTCACGGCCTAAACCAACCCTACGGTTGGACCTCGGCCCAAACTGTCAATATAGAGGGAACCCATGGGAGAGACCTTCAACAGACTCAGAAGGAGAAATACTATCCCTCTACCCCTACAAGAAGCCACTCTGGCCCTGTTATTCTGCGATACCCATCAGAGGAGGAACAAGCGTCTAGCCGCCTAGTGCGCACAAACAGACCGGCCGAGCTGAGTCCCCAAAATGTGGGAACACCGTCGACATCCGACCCCGCGGCCGGTCCCTTCCTATTACATACTCCAACTCCCAAAGTGCCTGCATAGACTCCCCAACCAATGGAGAAGTTTCTAACGCTGGAGCTGAAATACGATATCCTTAAGCAGCTGGCGTCGATACCAACCAAAATATCAATCTTGGATGCGCTGAGTTTGTCAGCCGACCTCAAGGAGGTGCTTATAGAAGCCTTACTCAGCCCCCAAGAGTTTCAAGGTGAGGTAGCTACCACCGAGATTTACCGGACGGAGACTGGCTCGACTAAATACAATGTAGTGATTTCTTCACCGATATGGATGAATATTCCGTCATGTAAGGACACATCAAACCACTATATGTGTCCGACACACTAGATGATGTTGAGATCCACAAAGTCTTTATTGACAACAGCTCTGGAGTTAACCTCCTTCCCCTACAGATGCTCTGTAAGTTGGGATACAGTTAGGGTGATTTAATAACCTCGGCCACAACTCTTATAGGTTACGACAAGATTGAACAGAAGCCAATGGGACAAATTAATATAAAGGCCCATTTTGGCGACCTTATGGCCTACTCGGAATTCACAGTGGTCCGGCAGAACACAACATTCAATGCCCTGCTGGGAAGGTCATGGCTCTATAACCATATGGTTGTTCCTTCATCCTACCACCACTGTATTAAGTACAGCGTCAATGGGAAAAGTGGGACATTGCACACCGACAAGGCCCCTTTTGAGCTCTCCGAGTCACATTATATTGACATCGGGTTCTATGAGAAAAAGGAGAATAAGCCTTTGGTCGATGGTGTCGACTGGATCCCCACTCCAAATGGTCTAGAAATGGTTCCCGACAACCCCCTCAGACAACTTGGCAGAGACTATGTATTTCCCATCAACCATGTTGATAGTAGGGGTTCTAGTTCGGACACACACTCAGTTGTCCTCATGACTTCATCCATAATGGCCAAGAATGACAATGCGGGAACGTCCGCCAACCCTCAATTTGGGGGCAAATACTTGAGTGAGTACGCCCACAATGCCTCGCCTCCGGACTCACAAGAGCCCAAGTCAAGAGCTATCCCCTTTCCGGATCAAGAAAATGAGGATTTGGGAGAAGAAGTGGAGGAAGATCTCAGGGATGAACCTCCCGCATTTGAGGAAGGTATCTCCACCACGGTGGACGAGCTCAAGGAAATAAACCTGGGTACCGAAGAAGACCTGAGACCCACTCTTCTTAGTGCGGCCATGTCCCCTGAGAGCACAATGTATATACTACTTTCATAAGGTAACATCGAGATATTTTGGCTTAGAATTACACAGAAATTCTGGGACTCAATCCCAAAGTGGCGACACATCACCTAGGTCCGATAGAAGACAACTGGGGCTATAAACAGGCCGCCAGAAGGACACACCCCTCACATGATTCCAAAATAGAGGCTGAAGCTGATAAACTCATTAAATCAGGCTTCATTCGGGAAGTCCAGTACCCCATAAGGTTGGCCAACATCGTCCTTGTCAAAAAAAAGAATGGACAAATCCTTGTTTGCATTGATTTCAGAGATCTAAATTGGAATTTTCCGAAAGATGATTTCCTGGTCCCGATCACTGAGTTATTAATCGATGCAATGGCCAGGTGTGAGGCTCTATCCTTCATGGACAACTATTCTGGGAATAATCAAATTAGGATGGCCCGAGAAGACGAAGAATCCACTGCCTTGAGGGCCTTTCAAGTAATATTTTGTTACAGGGTTATGCGCTTTGGTCTCAATAATGATGGCGCCACATATCAGCGTGCGATGAATCGTATCCTTAAACCATTCCTAGGGAGATTTGTTGAATGCTACATGGATGACTTGGTGGTTAAGTCCAAACAATGCTCAGATCACCTGTCAGAACTTGATATCGTCTTTAACAAACTTCGAAAGCATAACCTGAAGATACACCCATTGAAATGAGCCTTCGAGATTACCTTAGGGAAATTCCTTGGCTTCATCGTACGCCATCGTGGCATCAAAGTTGACCCTGAAAAGACAAAGGCTATCCTTGGTTTACCACCTCCCCGAAATCTCACCAAGTTGAGGGTATTACAAGGACACTTGGCCTATATTAGGTGGTTCATAGCCAACGTGGAAAGAAAATGCTTTCCATTTACCAGGTTAATGAAGAAGGGAGTCATGTACCAATGGACAGATGACTGCCAAGAGGCGTTCGACAGCCTAAATAAGTACCTCTTAATCCCACCGGTGCTCATGCCCCCGGTTTAAGGAAGACCTCTCATCCTATACGTGACAACCCTAGAGTGGTCGCTGAGATCCTTCCTTGCACAAAATAATGACACCAGTAGTGAAAAAAGACTCTATTACCTCAGCTGAACCATGATTGATGCTGAGAATCGATACTCAAACATCGAGAAGAGTTGTTTGGACTTGGACTTTGCAGTTCAAAAGTTGTGACATTATCTGTAGCATCATGAAGTCCATTTGGTCTCATGTAGTAACCTGCTCAAGTACATCCTAAGCCGCCCAATGCTGACTGGGCACCTGTCCCGATGGGTAGTCATCCTGCAACAGTTCGACATCCGGTTTGTGCCTTAAAAAACCGTCAAGGGCAAGGTATTAGTAGATTTTCTGGCAGAGCAACCTTTAACGGGGACCACCGCACTAGACGCCGGGCTACCTGATGAAGACATCTTCTCGGTTGAAGAAGAGTTCCCATAATGGGAAATGTACTTTGATGGCGCATCCCGAAGACCGACCGGGAAGAGGATGGAAGATCCCAAATTTAACAAGGTGAGTTTGGGGATAATACTCATGTCCCCAGAAAAGGCAGTCTTTCCATATTCCTTCCTCCTATCAGAATGATGTAAGAACAATGAAGCAGAGTATCAATCCCTCATTGTAGGCATGGAGCTCGCACTCTAGGCACAAGTATAGCACCTTAAGGTAAAATGCGACTCGGAACTGGTCATCAAGAAAGTCAATGGTGACAATGCTATTAAAAAGGAGAAGCTGATTCCCCTGTTTGACCATGTCTGAGGGTTAATGGCAGAATTCTCCATAGAACCAACATTGACCTATATTCCCTGGTCTCAGAATGCCCAGGCCGACGCATTAGCTAATGCGACCATATCCCTAGATGACCCAGACCGAGATGAAATAATTATATATATTTCTCACGGTCTAATGGTCTTCCCGTTTTCTCAAACTAAGACGGAAGAAATCCACGAAGTCAGTCCTGTCCTTGAACCATATGCTCCTACCACCGGCTAGATGACCCCCATTTCAAACTACCTTCAATGGGGAGAACTTCCATCAGGAAGGGTTGGACGAGAGCAAATACGGAGAAGGGAAATCAACATTGTCCTATATGGCAGTGCGGGTCAGCAAGAGGTCCTCTACAAATGAGGCCTCAACAAAATTCTCCTCAGATGCATTGATGGAGAAGAAACAACTACCGTCATGACTGAAGTACATGCCGATGTATATAGGGCAAAACATTCAAGGTCCAAGCTTTCCCATCAGGTTTGAAGACTTGGGTATTATTGGCCCATAGTGGCACGAGATTGCGAGCGCTTTACTAAAAAATGCCACTCATTCCAAATTCATGCCAACTTCATACACCATCCCCCAGAGTTACTTCATCAGGCCCAGTACTCCTCGCCATTTTCCATCTGGGGAATGTACGTCGTGGGACTATATCCTCTCACCACAGCCAAACAACTGGAGTATATCCTCACGACAACCAACTTCTTTTCCAAATGGGCAGAATCTGTACTTCTTAAGGAATTTGGGGTAAGAAACATTGTCATCTTTGTGAAAAACAATATCATCACCTGATTTGGTTACTCTCATACCATACTGATGGATAACGGAACCAAATTCTGCTCTTCTGAATTGGAGATACTATACCAAGAATATGGTATCGAGGATAACCAATCATCCCGCTACCACACAGTGGCCAACAGATAGATAGAGGATTTCAACAAGACCCTGTCCAACATTGTCCGGAAAATGGTGGACAAATACAAGAAATTTTAGCTGGATAAACTCTTTCATGCATTGTGGGATTATCGAACCACGATCTGCACCGCTACTCAGGCTACTCCGTACTCATTAGTATACAGAAAAAAAGTGGTCCTGCCCATTGATCTCCAATTACCCTTGATCCACGTTTCCATTTGTGATCAATTATCCAATGATGAGCAATCAGAAAAGCGGCTAGATGAATTGGAATAGCTAGACGAGAAGTGGTTGCAAGCTTTCCACCATCTGGAAGTATATCAGAACTAGATTGCACGAGCCTTCAATAAAAAGGTTAGTCTTTGGTCTTTCTTGGAAGGAGAATTGGTATTGGTACTCTGGAACCCAATGATACCTATAAAGAAACTACCAAAGCTGCTACCCAAGTGGGAGGGACCATATGTTATACACAAGGTCTACTCCAATGGAGTATATTCTTTGATCTCGATGGATGGGCAGTTCACTACCGCTCCTACAAATGTGATATTCCTAAAGAATTATTTCTCATAGAAATCAAAAGCGCCTTTTGTCCGAGCTTCATGATGTTAAACTGCCAATCCCCCAATGGTCCAACCTCTTTGACCCTAAAATAAGAGTATTTCGTCCTCACCAACATAACTAAAAGCACCTTTTGTCTGAGCTGCAGGACGTTAAACTGCCAAGTACCCAATGGTCCAAAATCTATACCCCTAAACTAAGAGTATTTCGTCCTCCCCGCACGATATTAAACTGTATGGATTTCAGAGAACTGCGTATGACCTGATTCCTGCCCTCCTAGGATACGTAGCGACGCTGGGATCCCCTCTCTTGGCCCAACCACTCCTAAATGGAATAAAATTAAAAAAATGTCCCCTTCCCCCGTGTACGGACCAGCCCTGCATGGGGGGTACTTCTTTTAGAGAACTACATATGGCTTGATTCCTACCTTCACAGGATACGTAGCGATGCCAGGGTCCCCCCTCTTGGCCCATCCACCCCCGAAAAAAAGAGTTAAAATTTCCCTCTCCCCCCCGTGTATGGACCAGCCCTGCACGTGGTGTATTCCTCGTCCTTACCGCACGATGTTAAACTGCACGGATAAGGATGAAGGAAAAAAATTCCCCTTCTCTCTTGTGTACAGACTAAACCTGCATGGAGTGTATTGTCTTTTAGAGAGCTACACGTGGCTTGATTCCTGCCCTCACAGGATACGTAGTGACACCAGGATTCTGTATCCTGGCCCAGCCACATCCAAATGAGGTTTAAAAGAAAAAAAAATTTCCCTTTTCCCCGCTTGTATGAACCAGACCTGCACGGGGTGTATTTTCTTTCATAGAAACTACAGGAGGCTTGATTCCTTCCCTCATAGGATACGTAGTGATGCCAAAATTCCACACGCTGGTCTAGCCACCTAAAATGAAGCCAAAAATACCCCTTCCCCCGTATGGACCAGACCCGCACGGGGTGTATTACCCAAAAAAACTATGTGAGGATTGATTACTACCCTCGTGGGATACATAGTGATGCTAGGGTTCCCCATCCTGGCCCATCCATTCCAAAAAAATGATCTCTCCCATCGTGTACGGACCAGACCTGCACGAGGTGTATTCTTCGTCCTCACCACACGATGTTAAACTGTACGGATTTCAAAGAACTACGTGAGGCTTGATGCCTGCCCTCGTGGGATACATAGTGACGCCGGGGTCCCCCACCCTGGCCCATTCGTCCCAAAATGAAAGTAAGAAATTCCCTTTTTCCTCCGTGTATGGACTAACTCTGCGCGGGATATACCTCCTTCAGGGAACTACACATGGCTTGATTCCTACCCTCGCAGGATGCGTAGTGACGTCGGGGTTTCCCATCCTGGCCTAGCCATTCCCGAGTGAAGATTATAAAAAAAATTCCCTCTTCCCCCGTGTACGAAATAGATATGCACGAGGTGTATTACTCATCCTCACCGCATGACGTTAAAACTGCACGGACTTCATGCTCACCACACGACATTAAAACTGCACGGACTTCGTCCTCACTGCACGATGTTAAAACTGCACGGACTTCATCCTCATCGCACGAAGTTAAAACTGCACGAACTTCATCACGACCCACCCAAGATATATGGGGAAACAAGATGGAAATACTCCTTGTTCATTTGGATGCATCCTCTCCATACATCAGACTCCACGACCCAGATAATTTTTCATCTTCATAACCATTCACAGCCATCGGAAGTGGAAAGTCATCAACCCGAGGACACCTTTGCATGACATTACATACCATTCCCTCAACAGCTCTGTATATTGATAGCCCCTGGCCCGTCTACCAAAGGAAATATTTCCTCAGGCGATACTCTTCCTAGCACTGTATGCTTACCGTCCTCATAGCCCCATATCATATCTCCTGGTCCAGAAGTTTATGGAGCAGTGGTTTACAAGTTCATCCCCCTTTTTTTCATTCACATTAAAACATTGCCAGGGTATCCCTACCCGGTTAGCCTATGAATCCCCTCGTGGTTCACATGACGACCTGCATCTATGAACATCAAGCCAGAGCTAGGATACTTTGACTCAATGGACAATTGAAGTGAAGATGTTTCTTGCATGCTCGGACACCATTATCCCCGCATACTGAACTCTGTACTGTGAGCATTCTCGGATTTTCATAATCATTCATGACCATCAGAAGTGGAAAGTCATCGACCCGAGGACACCTTTACATGACTATGAATACCATGCCCTCAGCGGCTTGGCATATTGATAGCCCCTGTCCCATCTACCAAAGGCAAGATTTATTTGGGCGATACTCTTCCTTGCTCCGTACACTTACCGACCTCATATCCCCCACACCACATCTCATGATCTTGGAAACCTCAAAGTTACAGTTTACAACCTCCATCCCCCGCCCTATTTAGAGTATATTAGAGCATGGTAACTCCGTTATCCTTCAAGTGACTACAGCAATAGTCACCCAATGGTCCGATCTCTATGACCGCTAAACTAGGAGTACTTCGTCCTTACCGCACGATGTTAAACTGCATGGAGTGAAGGTACACCCCCGCGCGCAAGATAAATCAACACTGAGAGCTCTCTAAGATTTAATAGAAACCAGGGCCGAATATTCCCGACATTTCTAGATATTTTCATACCAAATGACAGACTTTGTGGCCCAGAAAATCGTGGATCCTCATAACCATTCACAGCCATCGGAAGTGGAAATTTATCGACACATGGACACCTTTGCATGACTATGCATACCATGCCCTCAGTGGCTCTAAATATTGATAGCCCCCGGCCTGTCTACCAAATTCATGATTTCCTCAAGTGATACTCCTCCTAGATCTGTACGCTTACCGGCCTCAGAGCCCCTATATCATTTCTTCTAATCCAAGAAGCCCCATGACCACAAATTACACCAATCAACCCCTCTCCACATTCTGGGAATGCCGAGATGTTCAGGCCCAGTTACATTATGATCAAGAGATGCCTTTGCCACTACGTCCTTACCGCATGATGTTAAACTGCATAGAACATCTTGGTCGCTTGGCATAAATATACAATGACCAAGCATTAAACATCCAGGGAAATGCCTCCAACCACAAGCATTTTTGCTGATTTTGACAAAAAATGCCCCCTTCCTCGCTGCATGACGTTAAAACTGCACAACATCGGCAAAAACACCCCCCATCCTCACTAGTTGACGTTAAACTGCACATCATCCTTTAATAATTCTCCTTGTCTTTACCGCATGATGTTAAACTTCATGGAAGCTGTCCTTACTGCATTACGTTAAAATGCATGGTCAAACCTGTCATGGGTTCAGTAAGGAACTAAGGCTTTTCTCTGTCCCTCAGTGCACGAGTTAGACCTGCACAAACCACTGTCTCACACTAGTGTGAGAAGGAATCACATCACCCATTCTCGTAAAATTTAGCCTAGATGTTTCTCCCGTATCCAGGAACCCTCTCCTCATAAACCATACTCTGTACTCAGAAAAATCCAAACTCTCCTTAGCCACCCCTGGTGGTCCCGAATCTCAACTTCCTGGAAGTTGCTCGCCTATTGGGAAGCTTCAATCATTGAACTAGGGAACCTTTTCATGACTATGCATACCATTCCCTCAACAGGTTTGCATATTGATCGCCCCTGGCCCATCTACCAAATAAAATATTTCTTTAGGCTATGCTTCTCTCTATATGCCTCTTGGCCCCTGAGCCCCGATGTCCATCCCGGGATTTAGAAACCCTATGAGCTATAGTTTACCAGCCTCTTTCACTACCCTACCTGAATATGGCGGAACATCTCTGACGAGATTACCGAGAACCAGGAGAATCCGTTCCATTTTAAATGATGTCCCAGCTGCATGACTTTAAACTGTGCCAAGCTCTAACCATCCTTTATGCTAGATAAATGCATAGGAAAGGGACCCTGAGTCCACACTCCTGATTAATATAGATGTTCTCAAACCCTTTCATATGTCACACACCCTTTCTGAGCCACCCCTGGTGGATTTCATAATTCTCTAATCCACCCATGTTGGTGTCCATAAGACGATCTTTCATGAAGTCCTCAGGCCATCAGAAATGGAGTGTCATTGACTTAAGGACACATTTTCACGACTATGCATACCACACCCTCAGTGGCTCTGCATATTGATCGTCCTTGGCCTATCTACCGAAGGCAAGATTTCCTTAGGCGATTCTCTTCCTACCTCTTCACGTCGATATGACTCCCATTCCTTGAGACATGCCCTGCATATTGTTCGAATCTAAACATATTCCCCCCACATGCGTCTGAAGAATATCGAGACATCTTTTAATCAACCAAACATCATTGGGGCCCTCACCCCACCATATCTGGTCAAACCTGTTCAACCTAAAACATCAGTAATGATAGTCTTGTCGGCGGGAATTTAAACCGCTCACAAAAAGAGGCACAAAGCCTGTTAGGCCGAAAAACTGAAAAGGGAGACCAAATAAAATGTCGGTCCCTAACCGCTGGGTCCACACCAAATGGGCCCAGGAAAAATTAGGGTATTAACAGAAAAGACAAAAAAAGTTTGTGGGGGGTTTTCTACAAAACCCTAGCAATAGTCAAACTATGCTCACTAGATCCCATGATCTTGGAAAAAGTTAGAGCTCGTTTTTATTTTCATCAATTGTCTTGAACTATGATTATTCTAAGTTAGTTTAATTAACATATAAAACAATCACACCAAATAATTTCCGTCATAGGAGAAGACAACAAGAGCGCTAAGGAAAAACATTTCTTTGTTCCATAACAAAGTTAGTGAGAAGTGCATCCACAATCCAGAGCCTCCTCTGGCCTGAAAGGTTATTACAAAAGGTTTTCAGTGGATTCAAAAAGTTGTATCAGGCGCTGATGAGAATCCTCGATTGCTTGATAGAGATTCTGCAGTAAGGCTGTCTCAGATTCTGCACCAGCCTGTAACGCTTCCGCCTCCGGGGCCGCCTTTGAGCTCGCCCACATCACCTCCTCCATCTGCCGCTCCCATTCTTCAATTATGGTAGTTACATTAGTATCTTTATTTCTTCAGCCACTATATGTCATTATTTAGAACCTCCAGTCGATAACTCTGCTTAATGATTTCTCCCTGGAGTCTCGCAACTACCCCAACATGATCATGAGCCTCGGTTAGGCAAAGTTGTCAGGTCGCAGAAAGGTAAGAATCAGATTGAGCAGCAGAAAGGTGAGATTCGAAACCACCCAGTCTATCCCAGTTAGCGACCACATTCTTGACTATATCATAAATACCATGGTAGTCAAAGTCATCAAATCCCAGTAGCATAAACAAATTGTACAACTTTGGTAATTTAGTTGGCATCTCGGCCAAGGGCGTCTGAAAAATCATCTTCCAAATTTTCTTCCAAGCCCTTTGGCGAGCAGGTCGAAGACTGTAAAGGAATTGTTGATCAGGCTTAGAGTCACTCCCGAATGAATATATGTACTTAGGGATGAAAGTCACCAAAGAGGGACCCGATGCGTGTTCACCCGCAATGTCTGGCACCGTGGAAACTTCACCCCCGGTGGTTGTGGTCACAGGTAGGATCAGATCCAACGATAAAATTGTCAATGAAAAAGGTCGTGATCATAAAGCTCGAAAGTCGATAAGATAGATAAGTATACCTAATAAAAAAAGGGAAGAGAAAGGAGTCATTGGCAAGAGATTGAGGAACTTACCCCTGGTCATCAAGGCGTCGGTATCCTCAATCTCTGCGCTGCCACGACCACTCGAGGAAGATGCTACATCTTTGAGAGGAAAGGGACTCTTGAGAAACCCCAGGGGTGTCCAAGACCTAAGGCCATACCCAAGGCCAACAACTCCCAAAGTGGTCCCCAAGTGGTCAGCTAAGAAGATCAAGCACGGGGAAATGACTCCCCCCGTAAACAAAATAATGGCCCTCTCTGGGTTTCCGACAACTGGCCTGATGGCAGGCTCTTCCTCCATCGCCACAGGATCCATTGGGTCTGAGGTAGCTGGCCCCGTCAGATCTAGGGCCTCTTCGGTAATCACAGGTGCCCCATCCTCCCCCGTAATTATAAAGGCCATATAATCAGCAGGAGTCTCGACTTCCAGATGTTCCTGCTCTAACATATCTCTGATTGATGAAGGCAGAAGTAAAGAGTCCATATCACTAGCCCCTTCAGTAGGGCCCACCATCTTGTCATGCTTAGGTGTGGCTGCAGGTGATCCCTCAGATGATAAGGGGGAACAAGGTACGACTGCTTGTGTAGCCAAGACCAAGTCTCTGAGTGGCCCTACACCATGCACAAAAATAGTTAATAACTGGAAAAATCAGAATATATGAGTTGGAAAACAAGGAAACAAGAAGTCATGATTACCCAACGTCCCCTGTCTGAGCCATTCCGATAAACAGGATGCCTGTGGACGTCTCTGAATCTGCCCGGGGGACAGTTCTTTGCTCAAAACGCTGAGAGGAGTTAGAGGAGGAAAGAACCTAGCAGGGTCTGCAATGGTCGCTTCCATGAGATCAGCTGCACCAGGAGACCCCTCCTCAATGATCCCCGTAGTCGAAAGCGCGTGTTCGCGTACTGCGGTACCACAGGGAGTATACTCCGGGGAAGGAATTTCCCCTGGTATTCCTCAGCACCATGTATAAAAAAAAGCTGTAGGGCCTTTATAGAAAAGGAGGAGGAAATCAGGAATGGATGAACATAGCAACCTATTCTTCGGGATCAGACGATTCAGGATGTCTTATCATCAAGGACACCCAATTGGACCCATAAATCCAGTTTCAGAGTGAATGCATGTATGCTTACATCTCCTTCAATGAGGTGACTATTTCATCTAGATCCTCTTCCAAGTGAAGGTGAGGCAATGAAATGATAGTCCAAATACACAGAAGCTCGAGAGAGGTTGTTTGGAGAAACACCCAAACCTCTTCATCTGAGCCACTAGCCCTCAGGTCATCCAAAATCCTCCATGCGTCCGGAAATGTGGCCGTAATAGGAACAACTAGCCGGGGGGATCAACATAAGAGGGTCAGGCCGTGACAAGGGCTGGTGGGGGCACCATTGGTCGTGTTTGTTTTCCAGATCTCACCTTCGCCCCAGAACTCTCTGGAGCTACCTGTGGGTGGGACCTCATGAGAAAGGGGGGGAATTCCCTTTCTTTAGCTGCGGCAGGGGGACAATTGAAATCATCACCCACTGAAGAGTGATCACTCTCTTCCCCCTCCCCATCAGTCACCAATCGCAACATGGCTTGGACTCAGTGGGTTAATACCGCGTATCCGTAGTGTGCATAAATGTAGGCCTCGAGGTCCTGGAGATACTAACCGTCCCTCTCTGGGTCCACATCATAAATAATGTCAACATGGGTAGATATGTAGCATAGCCCGTCATATGCCACTTCTGATTCCTCGAGATACTTCCATAGAGAATGAGGGTACTTTCTACGAATGGATGACCAACCTTTGAATTCATCCCATTGACCCCATGCCGTTGGGAAGGCATCATCTGCGGGAATAACTAACTCTCTCCAGACAGTTTCGTGGGTATGAGAGGATACACCTCTGTCTATTCAAATCATCTTCGGAAGCACGAGACCAGTAGGGTTGCAAAGAACCTTGCACGACCTGGTTGAAGCACTATCCCCCTTTCGCTTCCTCTTGCCCTTCGATGGATTAGGACTTGAGATAATGGGCACCCACAGCCCTAGCTGGCCATTCGGGTATGATTGCACCCAGGAGTCGGTATAGCTCTTGGACAAGAAAGGCATGGAGTCCGCAAGCGGGAGAGTCATAACCTCATAGCCAGTGTCTTCCTAGGTAAACATTAACCATAGTTGCTTAGCCACCATTAAATGGTAGTTCCCGTGTGTTCTATTGAGGGAGGTAGGACACAGTGCCTAGATGCAGCCAAATTGATGTCTGAATCGGCAAGGCGCGTACCCATCATAGATCGGTTCCCCACCGATATGAGCCACCAGAATTCTCTCTCAAAGGGAAAAGAGGTAACCCTACCTGATAAACTCCTCTGATATGGTATTTTTAATTTCACCAGTCAGGGAGGGATTTGGTCGGAAATTGAAATGATCATAATTCGAGATCCGACTCGACAGCAGGCGCATATTCTGAAATGTCTGTTGTCCATCCTTCTCTTGGGTCACCCACTCTTCAGGCATAACCCCACTGGTCATTTGCAAGTACGGCTAGAATGCAGTGCCCGGAATTTGAAGAGGGTTGATGAAAGTGTAGCAGTTCTTGATATGCACTCCCAACCATCCCCAGAGAATTTGAAAAGGTTCGGCTACCCGGTTTGGCCAACTCCCATCGGTAATATCGCTAAGTAACCGATAAATCCTGGCCAATATTGGGACGACCAAGTTGATGATGTTTCTGGTAGCCAGCTGTTCTGCCATGACAAAAGTAGAGACCCATACATCACCAGTCTTGTGTATGGGAAATAGCCATCCACTCAAGAACATGGACAGAAATGCCGCCAGACGAAGCAACTAATCAACGTCCGAAACAAGTTCCCAGCCCTAGTCGTTGAACTTGCCTTCTTCCTGGGTCAGCTAGTAGCTGCCCCTCTGCCTTCAGAACTCCATCGTAGGGCCGGTCATGGGCATATGAAGAAGATCCATGGACCTTCTCTCTCAAGAAAAATCCTTAATCCAGACACGATATGGGACAAGCTGTTTTGAAGATGTATCCTTCGAATGCTCCCGGGCCAGATCAATAATCCGCTTCGCTAGGGGGGGGGTCATCTCTTCATTGTCCCACACAGAAGTGGGAGGCTAGAATTCGTCATACATACCCCCAATGATGGGGACCCCTAAAATCTAGAAGACATCCCAAAGACTAATACCCACCTCCCCATGGTCCAGATGGAATGTGTTGGTGTCTGGACTCCAACGGCTTATAAGTTTCCTGGCGAGGGCTTGAGGCCGATGGGTATAGGATTAGGACACCCAGGTAGCTTCATATAGGCCTACGGCTTGCAATTCTGCATCAAACTATGCATAGCTCTGGCGAACCCAGAAGGGACACCCCCAATCCAATGACTTAAATGCCCCTCTGGGCCGAAGGTCCCGGTCCGCTGGCCAAACATGTTGGTCATTTACCATAGCATTGCTGGAAATGCTCCTGTAACAATGAATTGCCATGTCCCGATGATGTTGTTCTCCTATCGGGGACATAGGAAGGTGATTCAACACAGATCCAGCAAATGTATCCCTTAGGACATGTCACCCTCTAGCAGATATCATAGATCGAGGGATAATGCTAGTAAGTATCCATGCTATAGGATTGTTGTCACGAGATGGTACCAGAATCAGCGTATCGGACAGTAAACCGAACCCATAGGCAGGAAGGCTCTTGGAAAAGGTGTACTCTTGCTGTGACTCGGAGAGTAGAACGACAAAGAAGGGGTACAATGGGGAGTGGAAGATTCCATCCTAAACAGGGCTGACCAAATACTTTAGGAATTGATCGCCAATTACGAGAGGATCTGCAGCATGGCTAGTTGCAGGGTGAGGGGGAACCATGTTTTCTCCCTGCATTATAAAAACCAAAAAAATGGTTAGTCCGGAATAATAAAACCTGGATAAAAATACCAAGCATATGGAAAAAGAGTCAAGAAGCCTACATGACGAGGTTCGCGAGTAGGCCTCAAAATGTGGTTTGCGATGATGGCATCCTGCGAACGAACCCTACGCGGAAGAGGTTTGTGGTACTCTGGCCCGCGGAGCGTTGGCCAGAAAACCGCGAACCAAGTTGCTCCGTGGAATCGTAATCCTAGGTTTAAATAGTTAGGTTTGAAAAACTTAATAAATTTTCAAAGTCCGGAATATTTCAGTCCGCGGACCATCAAAACCGCGGAGCGAGTTCCTACGTGGCCCGTCGTAACTTACATTTTAGTTAATTACAATTGTTAGTTCGCAGCTAGGATATTGGTCTGTGGGTGAAGTACGGTGCGAACCAGGAATGGCTCGCAGAAGTAGAAACTAGTTCACGGACGAGGCGTTTTGTGAAGGAACGAGCACGTAGAGACAAAAATAAAGAGAGCTATGGTTTCCCAAATAATCTAGTAAAATAAAAAAAATGGCCCGTGTATTTATATGCATGGTCCACTACCGGGTCCACTCCCCTACCACAAACCATCAAAGTTTCAGGACCACTCTACATCGGAATGGAATCCTCTTCATTCCGATCGGACCCCATTCTGATGGGTTGCATTTGTAGGGTCCTAAAAAATCCGCAAAGGAGAATGAGAATCCCCTTTCATCCAAGGGAAATTCTACCCAATTTCACCCCAAAGAATTGGGGAAAACTGTAGAGAAAACTCAAAGGATGGAACAAGACGAACCGGTCTGCAGACTGGTCCAATTATAACGGTACACAGATGGTTTCGCGAAGTGCCCTCTCCGCGGACTGCTGTTGCTCGTGGAACAGAGGAGGGGATACTCTGTTGGTGCGAAGCAGGATGGGAGCCAACCCGGTCTACCATTTCAAACCGCCCCATCTGCGAACCACGTCAACCGGCCTAGACCGCATCCGCTGTCATTCACAGAATGGAGGCGGAACCCTGTGCGGCCGGGTTTGCAGTCATGGGCCTCCACAAAAGGTGATGCATGAAAACATATGCATCTCTTTCCACACTCTATAAAAGGATATGGAGGGGGAAGAGTAAGAGAGATCGATTAGATTTGGGTGGAAGGATTTTGATTGAAGGAGCTTAGGATTTTTCAAATAGAGAAGTTCCGGTTTGCGAACCAGAACATGTATGAAGCTGGAAACGAATTAATAAGGAATCGAAAATGAAAAACAACTTGGTGAACCTTGAACTTAAAAAAACAAAGAAAATAAGACCGTGAAACATGGCCCCTCCGTGGATGCACTCTCTACGGACCATGGAGTTTATGCCCCTTTTCCAATCCATCGCACCGCGTAGCACCCTGCTATGTGGGTGAAGCCCCGATCGACAAACCTCGGACCGACGTCACCCTTGGCTGCCGCTACTCGCATGAACCACTCCGCATACCAACCTGGTACATGGGCCGAACATGAAGCCACATGCCACTCTGGTTCTCGGAAAGCCTCTCTAGCTATGTAGCACCTCCATACGCAAAGGGCGCCACTCCTCTTACACCAGTGTGGCCCTCCAGATCCTTCAGAGTTCCCATTCCTAGAGCCAGATAAAATATTTCCAATCCGTCCTGATCCTCACAACCCCCTAATTGGACCATTCATCGGCTCTGAGTTTAGGCCTCCACTAGAGCAAACAGACCTATGTGATGTAACCTTCAGGCGCATCAACGCACCATTTTGAGTTCACATATCCACGGTAAGCAATGATGAAGGGGTTTCTCCGGCCCTTGAGTGGATTCCTGAAGCATTCCTAGGTTCACATTCCCACGGTAATGCAGAGTCCGAGCCTGGGAGCTCCCTTTCTGCCTCTCTACTCACCGGAATGGGGGACCACACGTCCATTTCCCTTCAGCTCCGGCGGTGAGCACTCCCCCCCCTTCTGGGAGTTAACGGGAAACCATCCTGGTGTAATCCCCTAGATTTTCTTTCCAGAGGTAGCGCCCATGCACCTCCGTACTTCCTTAGGGATAAATGCCAGGGAAAGGCAGGAAGGGCATCAGCGCCCCTCCTTTCTTCGGTCTCAAATCCCTCTCTCATTGGGGTTTGTCACTACCGGGCATCCCTTATGGAGTAATCCCCACACCATCTTTGCCAAGATCCAATGAACCTACCCCTTTCAATACGGAGGGTTCATTGCTCCGCTGCGCGACTTCTACCTTCCTTGAAAATCGAGAAGAAGGCGAGTCTTGCAGTACCAGCCTTCTTCTCTGCTCGTCATCTATCTCCCCTACCCTTGGCAGGGAGAAAGTGCGAGGTTAGACAAATCTGTTGCATTCTCTTGTTTCTCAAACCGAGCCTGTCTCACGTGGGGTTAGAGATTTGTGATGTTTGTGGCCCCTGCACAACGACGGTGGACATCCGAACTATGTGGACTTTGATCCTTGTCACCTAGGGAGGGTACATAGGAAGCCTCCCCGAGATTCAAGCCCAACAACTAGTCATTTCGACCATATTCATGTGGGTTCACCGCACAAACCCTGGGAAGCCTAGCGTGTAAGCGCATACCAATCCGAACTACGTGGACATTGATCCCTATCTCCTAGGCAGCGTACGTATGAAACCTCCCATAGGTTCAATCCCAACACCCAGCCGTTCCGACTTCCTTCACGATGATTCATCCTTTTTCCCGCATGACGTTAATCTATACTACCTAACTGTATAGATTATAATTCCTCTCGCGGGGATATGTAGGAGGCCCATACCACGGGTTCGATCCAGGAACTCAAGTCATTATCTCTCCCCCTCGATGACAATAAACTCTAGAGTTCTTGGTTACGAGGCTTTAAACCGGTGTCATATCAATGAGTCCAGACTCCGAGGGGTCATTAATCCAACGAGGGATGGTAAACCTCGGGCATAAATGATTCTGAACCCCTGCGTCTAGCTGACCATTGCCAACCATGAGTAATCCATGGATACTATGCTTGGGTATAAACCAAAGATTTGCGAACATATGAATACATATTAAATCTATAAGAGAGTCCCAGAATAGGCAATAATTCCCCCCAAAAGGGTGCGATGAGCCCGACTTTCTATCCTCTAAACCAATGTGAGTTCTTAAGCATCATTGGCCAAATTGACCAGTGAACGCCTATATTTGGAAATAAGGTCCATGTATTGCTGGATATGGAACCGTTGGGCGTTTCGAGGCAAAAACGGTTCACCTGATATGGGTGATTACACAGAATTCAATCTTCTCTAATCAACCGTCAGGTAGCACACGTTTCTCCCCCACGATCCCGTCGTGCGCCGCGAGACAACGTTACAATTGAATTCATTTATTTAGAATACATATATCATGGAATTATTATTATTGATGCATACATATATATTTCTCATTCATTGGTTAAAGTTTTAGTCACACAAAAGGGTATTTATGGGACCAAGGAGTAAACCTAATACATTATGGGACTATATTAGCCATGTTATATTTTATAGGAAGTTATTGTTGAGTCATCTCTAATTCATGTTTGGTGTTTATAACACATTTCTTATGTTACCATGATATTATTATACCATTTTATTGATGTTATCCTATTTATTTATTACTCATGATCCATCTATTTTATGATATCATTCTATATATTTGGCTCACATGTTATGTTTCGATATCTGGTTTATTCCATAACTTTGAATTTTAAATCACCCCTTTATGTATGTATTTATATAGGCTATATAATGATGTTTTAAGAAATGGAATGGATTTAGGAGCTCATTATGAGGAATAAAATATTGATTTGATGTTCAGTTCACTTTTTTTGTAATGTCAAACTAGACATCCAAAGGCACTAAGCCTCATGATACATGTTTTGTATTAATGGATTTTTTATTAATAATAAAATAAAATGTGTTAAAGGATTGTTCCACTATAGTTGGTATTATATAAAGGTCTAGTAAATACAAGGAATTAATACTAAAATACTTTAGTGAGAACCCTTCAAAAAAGTCTAAGGATAATTCACTGTATATAAATATACTCTTGAATTATGGATAAGTTTAGAGAAAGTGGTTTCCAAGAAATTACATCCCTATCTAGACACTATAGATGAATGTGGCTCTGGAATAGTATTACAAATGGGTAATAACTCAGAAAAGGGAACATCGAGATTTGACTTGATTGTCACTTGGTGCATGACAACAAGACTTTCTACACACATGGATTGACACTGATATGTTTTGGAAATTAAAAGGCTATTTATGAACCATTGTGAAGGAATTTAATAGATTATAATCATTGATGGATGAGGTTAAACATAATGTGTCTTCAATTAATATGTTTATGTTTGATCATAAATTTAATGGCATGAATACCAACTTTGAGTTTTTATGTTATAGATGTCTAATATGAGTATGAGTATATCATAAGATATTTATGGTTATATAGCCTTAGGATTTAGTATGGATTCTTTTAAAAAAAAAATTACCTGAGAAAAAAATCATTTCTATTTTGTGGAAATAATATTAAGGTTATTGGAAAACATTTGGGTTTATCTAAAATTGGATGTTAGTGTAGTAATATTCAGTATATATTATTTGATTTTATGAGAAAATAAGCTGTATAGAATACTCTACTGGTCAAAAATAGATTTGATGTTTAATGAAATTTTATGGGTGTTCACCATAATTTTTTTGTGACATTTTAGGAATTATAAACATATAAAAATATCAACCTTTATGCTGAGATACAACTCATCACATCCGGAAAGGTTTTAGGGCTTGGACACACAACTAAAGGGATATAAGGGTAATCAAATACCACAAGTCTTTATAATTTTAAAGTTAGTATGAAGTTGTTTTTACTTAAATTTTTTTGTGGATAAATACTAAATTTATTTTGGTAAACATGTTAAATGCTCATTTCATTTCTATTTTTAGTATATCTAGGTGTTTATTTATATTTTGGGAAACATTTTATTGGGTAGATATATATATAACCTTTAAGTTTAAAACATTATTATTTAAATATTACATTTTTAAAATATCCATTAAATTAGTGGGTATTAATCAAATTAAATACTTTATGAAATGTATATAACGTTTCTAATCACTATAAATGTATTTATAAACTCATAGGAAATATAGACTTATTTATTATTAAAAACATTTATTTCAAAAATGATTTTATGCAAGTGAATATTGAAACTAATTTTTTATCCTTATAGAAATTTTATTTTATAAAATGGAAATAATTTTTAAATAATAGTATATAAATTTACCTAGGGTGAAACTTTTGGATTTTCTGGAAAATATTGATTTTTTAGTGAATATTTTAAAATACAGATTTTTGTAAAACTGTCTTTTATTTTAATAAGTTATGTCATTTAATGGTTATATCATTATTTTAATTTTACTTCAAGGTAAAATAAGTATTATATATTTATATTTAATCTAATTTGAAGCATATTTATACCAAATTTTTGAATAAGTTTATTCCTAGTCTGAAAACCACATTTTTTATATAAATTATTTTAATGGTCATAATATTTCTCTTATTTAACAAATTAAGATAACCCATAATGGGGAGTTATTTAAATGAAATTTATAAATTATATATATATATATATAAATGTGAATTTTTATTCATTTACTTATCATTACTTGTCATATATTTATTATAACATCATATTATGTTTGAAAAATGCATTTCTTGAAAGGCCATTTTTTCGACACGTCTGTGGGTTCAATATTAAATTATATTATTCCAGTTTTATGAGTCAAAATTGATAAAATGGATTCCATATTATGAATTATTAAAATTAATATTTTATAAAAAGTTCAACTTAATATTTATTCATAATGAATACAAAAAACGGTAAAAAAACCATACCATGGTTAATGTTAAAATTAGTTTTCCTGGGGGTTAAACTAAATAGGAAATTTTATTAACATTTTTAAAAAATGTTTCTATTAAATTTTCTAGTTTTTTATCAGTCATAGATATACTTTAATCCTTTATTTTTTTTATTTTGGAGGAATTTGTGTGGAGAGTGACTTCCCATTATCGAATAGTTTTGAGTATTTACAGGAACACAACTCCTCCTCTATTATAAAAGGGGACAAAATATACTATTCTTTACACACTTACAAAATACATTAGGTAAAAAATTACATAAAAAATATATTCTTTATTTATACTATTTCATATAGGACTTGGTTTGATCAGAAATACAATCTATGGAGGCTTTAGTTATAATTATAATTATTTAAATATA
The DNA here is from genome assembly GCA_963277665.1 of Viscum album. Taxonomy (NCBI): domain Eukaryota; kingdom Viridiplantae; phylum Streptophyta; class Magnoliopsida; order Santalales; family Viscaceae; genus Viscum; species Viscum album. The sequence continues at coordinate 790,549,847 of OY728138.1, read as the reverse complement.
GAATAATACATAAATTCATTAAATTATGATTATTGAAAATTGAAACGTTACTCATATGTATATATGACTTACCATCTCCATGATTGTAATGTTGTTCATTTCTGATAACCATCCTTCGTCATAGGTTTTATAAGTATAATTGATGTATAAAATTATTATTAAGTCATTAATATTATTCATTTAGTGATTAATTAATTTTCCCTCGGACCTTAGACAAATTTTCAAGGTTATTTTGGATATATGAGCCGAACATTTTCAAAACACCCGACATGAACCTTAATGATTATGTAATTGAATATAACATGTTAAAGAATAATATAAAAGTAATAATTAAAAATAAATGGTTTTAATGAAATGAATTAATTAATATTTTTTTCAATCAAGAATATAAAGATTGTACGTGAAAAATCATGCTCGAGGAAAGGGATCCCTCTAGACCACCCCTTTCATCACGTTATGACCAATCTCTCTCTAACTCAATTTATATATCTCTTTAATGTTATGAAATGATTATAAATTATATATATATAAATATTTATCTTACCTATATATCTATCTTATTACCAATTTTTCTAATGGGAATGACTTATTCATTATATTTGTTTCTCAGATGCCTTAATCATGAAATCTCCATTGATTATGATATATGGAAAGATTATGAAAACCATGCTATAAACATGGGTAAATATTTGTTATGTATTATGATTTTTTTCTTTATATGAACACTTAGATAATTAACATGTTATGATGGGTTCACCTAAATAGTTTTCTATGGAATTTGATAAAATTCATGTCTCATGAGATGTCAGACATAAAATTAGGGAGTAAACATAATGCATTATGGGACTTTGTGAACCATTTGATTTTGTCTAGGTAGTTCACATTGAATCATATTTATGATTTTTTTTTTTGTGTTTTGAAAATTTACTATGTTACCATGATCTTATGATACCATTTTCCTTATTTTATGATTACATGTGATTACTCATAATCCTTTCCTTTTATGATATCATGTTATACATTTTACTCGCATTTTATGTATCCTTATCATTTTTTACCTTAATAGTATTTTAAAATAACATGTTTCTTTATATATTTTCAAAGGTTGTCCAATGCAGTTTTATGAGCTAAAATGTATTCAGCCATTATTTTTTGTGAATAAAATATAGATGTGATTTTTAGTTCACTTTTTATGCAATATGAACCTAGAATTACAAAATACACAAGGCATAAAGATCTTAGTTTTTATTAATGGATACTTATATTTTAAATATTTTATAATAAATATGTAAAGGGATTGGGTCTCTATATAAATAGTTTTTAATTTTAACAAGTTAATTACATTTTCTAAGGGAACATTGTCTCAGGGATATGTATCAACTACCACAAAATTCTACTTGAACATAAAAAATATATTTTGAGTGGATAAGTCCTTTCCATATTTTATTAGATATAAAATTGAGGGTAAAATCATCAAAATTTTATTCTAGTATCAGAGCACTTATAATAATGTTATTTCCCCATAGGCTAATCTTGACCTTTCTATGGATTGTGTAAAACAATATTTTATATGGACCCCATCTAAAAATTATTTTAATTTTGATTTATTGTGGTGAAAAAATGATTGATAAAACCTATACAATTAATATATTAATACTACCCTAAGTTCTATTTCATAATCCACACATTTTTTAACTCATAGAAAGGCCACCCCCAATCCATATCAAAGAATCCTCTAAGAAAAAGGTTCTGACTTGAATCCCAATGTAGTATTTGGATTTCTATTGTTTTTTAATGGATGAATGCATAGTTTTTGGAACATTGAATCTAGAATAAAAGCCCCTCATACTGAAGTTAGTGAAGTTTACGTGTGTAAGGGACCCTCTTAATGACCAACCTATTTTATTATGTGTCCACCTATAGAGACATTGTATTGGGTGACCTCTTGATGGTGTTAGATCCTATATGGGTTTTGGTTAATTCTGAGCTGGGGTCTATCGATGGGAATGCCACTCATTAGGTAAAACACATAAAGTGGAAGTATCTTATAGTATGTGTAATTTCATAAACTTTCTGTCATCATTTCTGAGTGAAGTGGGTTCCTTAGGAGGTTACAATAACATTGATAGTCCTCAAAGTTAATGATCATCTTTTTCTACATCATGTTATTATCCCATTTTATTTTCTATGAGGTAATTTATATGAAGGAATAAAATATAAGGAATGTTGATCTAGTAAAAAAAATAAGAAGAAAATTTTGATAAAAGTGGATAAAATTTCATAATGTCTAAAAATTCACACATAAAGTATATGGTAGGTGTGACACATAAAAATTATGTTGTTAGATTTATTATCTGTAAATGGATTGTGAAGGAAAAAAAGTCGATATAATTTATACAATTACCAAAATAGTTGATGTCTGAGGAAATTTATTATTAGAGAGTTTCATATATGGAGCGAAAAAAATTCTTGTGTGGGAGATAAACTTTTAGGAAATTCAATGTGACCTCAAATAAATGATTATGGCATCCTAATCATATTTATAAGGGATATAGAGACCTTTTATATTCAAATCATATAAATAACTACATAAGTCATATGTGATGCGTCCTATTTTAAAAAAAAAATTATATAATTTTCATTATGATCTTATTTAATTATGATATATGGAGTATTTTTATGTTATCTAGAAGATCCCATCAACACTATATAGAAAATTAGTGGAAGAAATATGGAAGGGAATTATCCACCACAAAAAATATCCTTCCCACATCAAAAGAATACATTGAATGTGACGACCCAAACCCACACGTTTGGATTTAGTATATAAAAATATACTGTATTTTTTATAAATGAAAAATCAAAAAAGTAAATAGGAAATTTTAAATTACAGGATCATTTATAGTCTAGGTTCTGGAAAATCAAACAACACCTTGCAATATTATCATAGTTGAATAAAAATAAAATAAAATAAATATATCACATTTCATGTGCTAACACTATGAAAGATGATGCCCATATTTGATCTTTTATACTTCCTATGAAAATATTTTTAAAATAAAAAGATGATAATTAAATTTCATAGTATGATCTTTTAAAATTAGTGAAATACCTTTCATGAACTCTCCTTTTGAAAATAAATTTTGAGTATTACATTTGAAAATTATTTTGACAATACCTTCAATAATACTTTTAGAAATAAATTTTGAATATATAATTCAAATTATTAATGATTTGAAAATACTATAATACATTGAGATTACTTAGGGTCAAAAATCTCTTTAAAAATAATATAACGATTTTTCAGAATATATTATGAAATATTTTGAAAAAAACACGGGGGACACTTGAAATATTGAGGAATGTATCTACCTACCTTCTTTTATGAGGGATGGGTTCACTCCCCGATTCCCTACCATGTTTAAAATGGTTAAGTTCTTAATTTTACAAAAGAATTTTATATTTTCATTACATATATGTACATTTTCACTAGAGTTTATACTTAATAATTAGGGAAACATATTTATTATATATATATATATATATATGTATATATATATGAATATATATATGTATATATAATATTTTATGAGAATACATCTACTAAATTTTGAACAACCAAATCTCATGAAACTAAGATTTTCATTTAATGGAAGAACTAATAGCATTCATGTTATCCTTTCATAAAAATCATAAAAAAAATTATCAAAAGAAATTCATATAAAAATATTATTCAAATGATGAACATAAATATATATACAAAAATAATAAAAATAGAATTTATATTATAAATTCTTGATACCTTATGGGTTATAAATGATGTTCATATCTTATAATATGAATGAAATTAATGATTCCACTTGTATTTTTCACACATAAAATGATAGTTTTTTATTATCTAATACTTACCAAAAAATAAAAACATAAAATAATATCATAAAATAATAACTGTTATTACCTAAAAATATAAAGACATAGATTTTAGTAAAAACCAAACACCCCTTGTAATTAAAAGTGAAACAATAAGAAGAAAAGAAAATTTACAATTTTTTAAAATAAATATTAGAAATATAGTTACTTACTTAGAAGTCATAGAAACATTATTTTACTTTAACAATTATAAAAAAAATTTAAAAACTTTTCTCCTTAAATTAATTATTAATTGAATTATAGAAAATATAATATCTTTGATTTAAATCATAATTTGAAAATAATGAAATTCCATCACATTTTTAGATATACATGATCATAAAATTAAAAAATGAACAAAAATTGTTTCTACTTGAATTTATGCATATATAAATAAGTGTAAATTTTATTTATTAATATAGAAAATAAAGACCTTAAAAATGTAATATTAAAAATTCCCTTATAATAAAACAATAAAAATCATAATAAGGGTTTTATTAAATAAGTAAATCCTTTATAATAAAGAAACATTTATGAAAATAAATATTTAAAAGAAATAATCATTCATATTAGAGATTTTATTTGTAAAGATTTTATTCTTATTCTTGTTGGAATAAAGAACAATCATAGTCTCTCATACTCTAATAATGGGAAAAAATAGTATTGTCTTCGACATGTAGCAAGCCTTTCTTATAAAAACATATTCCTCAAAATACTCATATGCAGTGTTCTGCAATTGGTTTAATCCAATGATGATTTATATAGAAGTTATGTGCCTTTCAAGATAAGATTAAAGATAAATGAATTCATTTATGAATTCATTAAATATATATCAAATAATTTCTTAACTTTAGGTGATCCACACCAGCATAAATGAAGAAGAATAAATCTTCTGGAAAATGACACCAAACCAAATTCAATGAATGAAGAGAAGATTGATAAATCAACATATTCATTTTATTTGTTTGTTTAACCATAAAAAACTTTTCTTTCAATGAATTAATCATAGAAAAAATATGATTGATATTGAAAAGGGTATTATTAATTATAAAATAATAATAAAAATCTATAGTTTGGATAAAGATTCATCATAAAGCATAGTCGAAACATGGAAAAACTAACTAGAAACATTGAAAAAATAGATTCTAAATTAATATCAACATTGAATCTAGAAAAATTTAGGTGAAAATATATTTGACAAGATGATCTGGAAGAAAACGAATAACTAAAAATGATAGAAAGAAAAAATAAAAAATGATGAAGAAGAATCGATTCCTGCTACACATCATATAATTATTAATTTAATGCTAACATTAAAATTAAGATGAAAATGAAAGGGAAATTGATAAACAGAAAGTGATTTTATTTTTAGAGACTTAAAAATTACAAATACACCAACCTAGAATTGATCTGTAAACTACATTGAAAATGGAAAGACGAAGGCAATTATTATAAGGCGCCAGCCTTAAACCTTACTTAATCTTGAGTTATTACAAGATTACACCTTGAGGATCTTTTCGGGTTTAGAGTTTTAGAGAATTAGATCATAAAACTTGCATTACATTCCACATATAAACAAAGTGGTTACATAAAGATAGTATTCTTCATTCCCATCAATGGAAACACATTTAAAATAAAACATGGATTATTTCTTGACACATCCTTGACTCTATCATCTTATCATGTACCTTTCCCTTGACCTGTGAAAAACATTTCAAAAACTTGGGATGAGCATAAAAACTCAGTATGGGTTATAAAAAAAACATGGAAAGGAAACATGAGTTCATATATACATAAGAATGAAATCATACTTTACCCATAAAACATAGGCACTTTAACATACCTCATAAAATCATGAATAAATCATAGAAATCATAAGACATAAAGGTAACTTGAGGAATTCATAACATTCTTACGTAGGGAGTAACCCTCTTGGTTACGTTTGGAATACCCATCACAGTATATTACCTAAAATCTATTCGGAGAAACCTTAACGTTTCACTCCTTCACGTTACCCAATGCATTGGAGAGCTATAACGGGATCACCCGCCCTTAGTTTATCACGGAACCACCCGTCTTCATAATAATGCCCAAGAACCATAACATAATCATATCACATAAAACATGCATAAAGGAAACATAAAATTTCCACATTTCAATCACAAGATATCAATACAACACATTTATATAAAAACATTATGAAAACCATTTTCAATACTAAAATAAAAGAAAAGTAAAACATGGTATTTATTTTTCTTTTAAAAAGAAGGTATGACTTGTAGAGGAAGCCGAAACTCAAATAACGGTCACGACGGCGGAGAAGTCGTTGTCGCCGCATACGTACGACAAAAACATTCCCTTTTTTCGTTTAGTAAACGCTTCGTATAAAAAAATATTCCTTTTGAATAAATGCAAAAGTCAAAGTGGTTTATACACCGTATAAAAGAAAGTTGTGTATAAAATAAAATATGCCTCAACGAAAGGAGATTGAGACGAAGTCCCATACCTCGTATCCGACTTGACCCGACCGTTCTTTAATCTCCTGAATAATAAACTTGAGTTAATCTCTACTTTCTTATGAATCTTTTTCAAGTTCATTATTCCTTTTATACCATGTTATGAACATCATGTAATCAGTTAAGTTAATAATGTTCATTTTGTCGGTATTTGGTTCTTAAGTAAAAAATAGACTTCTTACACTTACATGTTGTTATTTTGGTCAAAGGTTCATTATATCCAGAATGGTATTCATGATATAGATATCATATATGTCATATATATCCAGTACATACTTGCATTTATAATATTACATAATCATTTAGAGGTAAGAAATGAAATGCACCGTTCATGGAGACGGTAAGCCGTACGTACGCATGAACGCTACTTTCATTTCTATTTCGTATTTTATAGAATGGAATCATAATGATATAAAGGTATATTATAATTCCAGTATAATATCATATATAATATCATAGTTACATCCTTTATATGTCCCACATATGGTATTTAATGAATCAAATCACTTTGAGGGGGCGGTAGTCCGCACTTCCTAGAATGAAGATATCGTGTTTACCCATAATGGAAACAATAAAGGTATGCCCAAAATGAAAAAAAAGAAGCTTAAGGAAAACATAAACATATTATATATCATATATATAAAAATAGTGACATCATAATGGCCACCTTTGAAGGTGTTAAATGAGTGTTGAACAATCATCGTTTCGGGAGGCAAAATTTCGCCATCCACGGAAACCGTATGTTCTTTAACCATTTGATGTAGTTGTGTGAGAGTTTAGCTCAAATAAATATTATAACAACATCCTTGTATATTTAAGATACTGGTGTTGTTACATAATAAGTAAATAAAAAGAGTTTAGGGGGTTGGAGAAGCAAAATAAAACAAATGAACATGAGAGAATGAATTACCTTTAAAAGTGTATCTCCTTTTGATTTGAGTCTAAAGGCTTCCTTTGAAAGGATTATGCCCAAAGTGAATACTCTAGGATGAGGAGAGGGATGTGGATAGAGTAAATGGTCAGGGGTTGGCCGAGCCAAAGGCTTGAGTAGTGTGTGAAATGAGGTAGAGGTGGGGGCCTTTTATAAGAGGAGAGGAGGGGCACTTTTGGAAAGTAAAGAAATATTACTTTATTTGAAAATGTTTTTCGGTTTTAAAAGGTACCACATTGATATAATTCGTGGATAAGGTTATAAGGGTTCGAAATCCACTCATACAATTGGTTTTGGCCATGTTTAGTTCATAGATTTTACACTGTCTTTCCATTTTATTTAAATCGTCAAATAATGATGTCATCGATGAATCATTATTATGTCATAAATAATTTAATTTATTTAATGTCTACAAATTATAAAAAAAATACTATGATGTAGGAAATCTTTTTAGCTTTCCAATGACTATTTATAATCAAATATCTGATCTTTATAACCCCATGTAAAAATTGTTTTCTTAAAACATATTATGTTTGTGTCATTTTTACTTTAACATTTAATAAAAAGTTATTTATGTCATTTCCCAACCAAAATGTCTCCATGGGGTCCCCAAGTTGACCTATGTCTTGTCTTGGTCGGCCATGACACAACCAATAAGATTGGGACATGTGTCTAGGTCATTTCATATTATTAAAGCATTATTTATACCTTAAACTACACTAATTACCACTAATCGCGATTAAAAACTTAATAAGTTACTATTCACCAAAAAATTATTTTAATCTCATTGAACCACATTTTACTTCTTAATGACAACTGTGTATGTCGGATTTTCAAAATTCAATACACATTAGTGGTAAACTTTCATTTAACTGAAAAATCAGTTTGCTTGATTACCACTTAGTGGTTTCACTATTCATCAAAAATTGAAGTTTTTCAGAAAATTACCAAAAATTCACCCTAAGCTATATTTGATATTCCGAATTAAAAAATGAAGTATATTTTACAAAATTGAAATCATATAAGTCACATTAATTAATTTAATAATTAATTCCCGCTGCCAGAGCAAATAGCGTGTTTTTACAAAACAATAAGTATCAAAAGATTGACACCAGTTTAAGTCTAATTTCAAAGTGAAATTGATTCCAATGACCACCATTGGATAAAATGGTAAAAATATATTCTAATTTCACTTCAAAACCAATTCAAAACATAATCTAATCATATAAATAAATTAGATTAAAAAGAAGTTTTGATGTAAAATGCAGTATTTTTCACTATTCATTAAAAAATGAACATTGTCAGAAAAATACCAAAAATTCACACAAGGTAAATTTTGATGTCCCAATCATAAAGGATAAGTTTATTTTGACAAACATAATTTATAAAATTGTCAAAATATAGATTCAAAAATGGTTTGCTATCAAAAGGCAGTAAAACAATCTTTTAAGAATATTAGTGTATTCCATGCATACAAATGTATTTATTTTCATTTTAAGCCTCTATAACACTATCTTAATCATTAATAGACATGGATAAAAATATCTATTATTCATTACTTACTTGGGATATTACATCCTTCCCCCCTTTAGAAAATTGCGTCCCCGCAATTTATTTACTTATCGAATAAATGGGGGTACTTATCCCTCATTGCATTTTCAGATTCCCATGTTGCCTCTTCAATCATGTGGTTTTTCCACAAAACCTTTACCTGATGAATCACCTTATTCCGTAACACTTGCTCCCTGTGGTCAAGAATCTGGACCGGTTGTTCCTCATAAGATAGGTTCTCTTCCAGCTGAACTACCTCTGGACTCAAAACATGAGATGGATCTGGCATATACTTTCTCAACATCGAAACGTGAAAAACATTGTGTACCTGAGATAAACTCGGAGGTAAAGCCACTCGGTTTGAAACTGATCCAACTCTCTCCAGATATGGTCCAATGAACCTTGGACTCAACTTTCCTTTCTTACCAAATCTCATCACACTTTTCCAAGGAGAAACCTTGAGAAAAACATGATCACCTACCTCGAAAGATAGATCCTTCCTCAGGTTATCCGCATAACTCTTCTGCCTGCTCTGAGCTGTTCTCATGTGTTTCTGAATCAGCTGAACTTTTTCTACCATCTCTTCTACCAATTCTAGTCCCATCAACTTCCTTTCACCCACTTCATCCCAGAAAGCTGGAGTTCGACACCGCTTCCCATATAATGCCTGAAATGGCGCCATCTGTATACTGGAATGAAAACTGTTATTATATGAAAACTCAACCAAAGAAAGATGTTGGTCCCAACTTCCCTGATAATCCATAGAACAAGCTCGTATCATATCCTCCAATGTCTGAATTGTTCGTTCTGGCTGCCCATCTGATTGAGGATGAAAAGCTGTACTAAGATTTAATTCAGTACCCAACGACTTCTGAAGGCCTTTCCAAAAGTTAGAAGTAAACCTGGGATCACGATCCGATACAATGGAGAGAGGAACTCCATGTAACCTGATTATCTCTTTAAGATACAAACGGGAAAGTTGATCAAGAGAGAAAGTATCTCGTATAGCAAGGAAATGAGCAGATTTGGTCAAGCGATCAACAATAACCCAGATTTCATTATTACCTCGAGATGTCCTCGGTAATCCCACAACAAAGTCCATGGATATGTTTTCCCATTTCCACTCTGGCACTGGTAAAGGCTGAAGCATCCCTTTAGGTAACTGCAGCTCTGCTTTAACCTGTTGACATGTCAAACACTTCACAGTAAAATCAGCAATATATCTTTTCATTCCATCCCACCAGTAATACTCCCGCAGATCTCTATACATCTTAGTACTACCCGGATGAACTGAAAACGGAGAACTATGAGCATCACATAACAACTCTCTCTTCAAATGTGAATCACAAGGCACACACAATCTCTTCCCAAATCTCAAAACACAATCATTATCAATGTTGAATTCAGGCAACTTACCTTTCTGAACCAGCTCTACCTTTTTCTACAACTCACTATCTTGCTTCTGTGCTTGCTTGATTCTATCTGATAGAGATGATCTCACTGATACCTGAAACAAAACAGAAGGACTTCCTGCACCAACAAATTTTATGCCAAAGTTCATCAAATCCTTAACCAAAGGATCACGTTCCAAATGCAACATTGTTAATGAAGCATTACTTTTTCGACTCAAAGCATCAGCCACTTTATTTGCTTTTCCCAGATGGTAATGAATTGTACAATCATAATCCTTGATTAATTCCAGCCATCTCCATTGTCTCATGTTTAACTCTTTCTGAGTGAATATATACTTTAAACTTTTTTGATCGGTATATATTTCACACTTTACTCTATATAAATGATGCCTCCAAATTTTTAAAGCAAAAACAACAACATCTAGTTCCAAATCATGTGTAGGGTAATTTACCTCATGAGTTTTCAACTGTCATGAAGCATAAGAAATTACCTGATCATTCTGCATTAGGACGCAACCAAGTCCTTTCAATGAAGCATCACTGTATATAACAAACTCACCATTCCTGGAAGGTAGTGCCAAAACTGGAGCATTCACCAATCTTCTTTTCAATTCCTGAAAACAATCATCACATTCTTTTGTCCAGATAAACTTAACAACCTTCCGAGTTAGCTTAGTCATTGGACTAGATAACCGTGAAAAATTTCTAACAAACCTTCGGTAATAGCCTGCCAAACCAAGGAATCTACGAATCTCAGTTACATTTGTGGGTCTTGGCCATTCTTCCAAAACTTTTGTTTTTGCAGGATCAACAGTTATTCCATCTTTAGAAACAATGTGACCAAGGAAAGAAATTTGTTGCAACCAAAACTCACACTTGCTGAATTTCCCATACAGTTTATTTTCTTTTAAGGTTTGCAAGATAACCCTTAAATGTTTTTCATGCTCCTCTTTACTTTTAGAAAACACCAAAATATCATCAATGAAAACCACCACAAACTTATACAAGAACTCATGGAAAATTCTATTCATTAAGTCCATGAATACAGCAGGTGAATTGGTTAGCCCAAAAGGCATTACTACAAATTCATAATGGCCATATCTCGTACAGAACGCGGTCTTCGGAATATCTTCCTCCTTTACCTTCAGTTGATGGTACCCCGATCTCAAGTCAATCTTTGAAAAAAACTGAGCTCCCTGAAGCTGATCAAACAAATCATCGATATGAGGAAAAGGATATTTGTTCTTAATAGTGATATTATTCAAGGCTCTATAATCAATGCAAAGTCTCATAGAACCATCTTTCTTTTTAACAAATAAAACAGGAGCACCCCATGGTGATGTGCTAGGTCTAATGAAACCTTTCTCTAATAAATCTTGAAATTTCTCCTTCAACTCTAAAAGTTCAATTTGTTCCATTCGATAAGGGGGTTTTGAAATTGGATTAGCATCAGGAACTAAGTCAACAGTAAACTCAACTTCCCGATCTAGTATTATTCCAGGCAACTCATCAGGAAAAACATCAGGATAATCATTTACCACCGGCAGATCATTAATCTGAACAGTTCCTTTATTTTCAACGACGTGTGCAAGGTAACATTCATTTCCATCTTTCACAAGTTTCTCGGCCTCTTGATATGTTATCAAAAGTAAGGGTTCATTCCTGTAAACAAACTGAAAGTATTTCTGAAAAGAAACTTCTTTAGCTCTACAGTCAATCTTAGCATGGTAAATAGAGAGCCAATCCATACCCAGGATAACATCAAACTCTACTAGAGGTAGAACAATAAGGTTTGCAAGTAGGTTCTTTCCACATATAAGGACAGGAATATTCTTATAAATTATTTTTGCCTCGACACTTCCCCCATGTGTTTTTACCAAAAGTTCAGGAGTCATTTCTTGAGATGGTATTCCCATTTTACTAGAAAATGTTTCAGAGATGAAAGAATGTGTAGACCCCGAATCAAACAACACACTGGCATAATCTGAAAAAACAAACAAAGTACCTGATACAACTTCATTTGATGGCCCGACATCTGCTGAAGTAGTTGCAAAGGATTTCACCACCCCTTTCTGCTTGTAGTCTAACTGCTTCCCATCACTCAAGCTCCTTGTCGGACACTCGTTTGCATAGTGACCCATCTCATTTCACTTATAACATTTCACTAACTGTAAATCAAATTTGTTCTTACCTTCACCTTGATCCTTTTCAGTGCATTCACGAGCCTTATGTCCCATCTTACCACATCGGTAGCACTTCCCAGAATTCAGAAGACATTCCCCAGCATGCCTTTTGCCACATTTATCACAAACTGGAAACTTAGTTCTCTTACCATCAGACTTTTTTGAAAAAATTCTTACCTTTCTCCTGCTACCTCGGTCTCTTCTTCTGCTGGTTGTTATTGAAAACTTGGTCATCAGCAAACTCCATTTCCACCTTCTCAGCACATCGAACAAGCTTTTCATAACTTTTAAACTCACGAGAAGCTAATTCCCTTCGATACTTGGGCTTTAATCCTGAGTAAAAATGATTGATTTTACTATCAAGGTCCCGGATAAAATTTGGAGCATACCTTGCCAATTGAGTGAACCTTTCTTCACAGGCAGCCACTGAGTCTGCCTCTTGCCTCAATTCCAAGAATTTCTTTTCCATCCTAAGTCGAACAACCTTAGGAAAATACTTCTCAAGAAACATACCTTTGAATGCATCCCAGTCAAGAGCATCAATCTCATCGGCGTCCCTAATATTTTTAACCATAGACCACCACTGATCTGCTTCACCCTCCAAACGGTAAATAGCAAGACTAACCTTTTGATTGTCTGAACACCCCATGACATCAAAAATCTTCTCCAGTGCTTTAATCCACCCTTCAGCTAGCACATGGTCAGATGATCCTCTGAATGATGGTGTATGTTGCCTCATGAAATGTTCCACCACTAACATGTTCCTCTGCGGTTGTTCTGGCTGATCTCGGGCATGTATACCACCGCCATTTATCGCTTGAGTCAACTGCGCCATTACTGCAACAAACTGTTCAGTTCCAATTCCGACCATTTCTGGATGCTGATTCGGATGGTTATTTCCTTCTGTATGCCTTCCTAGCACTGCTTCCCTGTTTCCTCTGCGGAAAACCATTCTGAACAATCATTTCTTAGATGAAGCAACATGGTAATCTTTAAATGCTATATCATTTCGAAAAAAATATTTTTGGATAATCATTTAATAGAATTCTAACTCCTAAAGTTATCTAAACCGACCTTTGATACCAACTATAAGGCCCCAGCCTTAAACCTTACTTAATCTTGAGTTATTACAAGATTACACATTGAGGATCTTTTCAGGTTTAGAGTTTTGGAGAATTAGATCATAAAACCTGCATTACATTCCACATATAAACAAAGTGGTTAAATAAAGATAGTATTCTTCATTCCCATCAATGGAAACACATTTAAAATAAAACATGGATTATTTCTTTACACATCCTTGACTCTATCATCTTATCATATACCTTTCCCTTGACCTGTGAAAAACATTTCAAAAACTTGGGATGAGCATAAAAACTCAGTATGGGTTATAAAAAAAACATGGAAAGGAAACATGAGTTCATATATACATAAGAATGAAATCATACTTTACCCATAAAACATAGGAACTTTAACATACCTCATAAAATCATGAATAAATCATTGAAATCATAAGACATAAAGGTAACTTGAGGCATTCATAACATTCTTACGTAGGGAGTAACCCTCTTGGTTATGTTTGGAATACCCATCACAGTATATTCCCTAAAATCTCTTCGGAGAAACCTTAGTGTTTCACTCCTTCGCGTTACCCAATGCATGGGAGAGCTATAACGGGCTCACCCGCCCTTAGTTTATCACGGAACCACCTGTCTTCATAATAATGCCCAAGAACCATAACATAATCATATCACATAAAACATGCATAAAGGAAACATAAAATTTCCACATTTCAATCACGAGATATCAATACAACACATTGATATAAAAACATTATGAAAACCATTTTCAATACTAAAATAAAAGAAAAGTAAAACATGGTATTTATTTTTCTTTTAAAAAGAAGGTATGGCTTGTAGAGGAAGCCGAAACTCAAATAACGGTCACGACGGCGGAGAAGTCGTTGTCGCCGCATACGTATGACAAAAACATTCCCTTTTGTCGTTTAGTAAACGATTCGTATAAAAAAAGATTCCTTTTGAATAAACGCAAAAGTCAAAGTGGTTTATACATCGTATAAAAGAAAGTTGTGTATAAAATAAAATATGCCTCAACAAAAGGAGATTGAGACGAAGTCCCATACCTCGTATCCGACTTGACCCGAACGTTCTTTAATCTCCTGAATAATAAACTTGAGTTAATATCTACTTTCTTATGAATCTTTTTCAAGTTCATTATTCCTTTTATACCATGTTATTAACATCATGTAATCAGGTAAGTTAATAATGTTCATTTTGTCGGTATTTGGTTCTTAAGTCAAAAATAGACTTCTTACACTTACATGTTGTTATTTTGGTCAAAGGTTCATTATATACAGAATGGTATTCATGATGTAGATATCATATATGTCATATATATTCAGTAAATACTTGCATTTATAATATTACATAATCATTTAGAGGTAAGAAATGAAATGCACCGTTCATGGAGACGGTAAGCCGTATGTACGCATGAACGCTACTTTCATTTCTATTTCGTATTTTATAGAATGGAATCATAATGATATAAAGGTATATTATAATTCCAGTATAATATCATATATAATATCATAGTTCCATCCTTTATATGTCCCACATATGGTATTTAACGAATCAAATCACTTTGAGGGGGCGGTAGTCCGCACTTCCTAAAATGAAGATATCGTGTTTACCCATAATGGAATCCATAAAGGTATGACCAAAATGAAAAAAAAGAAGCTTAAGGAAAAAATAAACATATTATATATCATATATATAAAAATAGTGACATCATAATGGCCACCTTTGAAGGTGTTAAATGAGTGTTGAACAATCATCGTTTCGGGAGGCAAAATTTCGCCATCCACGGAAACCGTATGTTCTTTAACCATTTGATGTAGTTGTGTGAGAGTGTAGCTCAAATAAATATTATAACAACATCCTTGTATATTTAAGATACTGGTTTTGTTACAAAATAAGTAAATAAAAAGAGTTTAGGGGGTTGGAGAAGCAAAATAAAACAAATGAACATGAGAGAATGAATTACCTTTAAAAGTGTATCTCCTTTTGATTTGAGTCTAAAGGCTTCCTTTGAAAGGATTATGCCCAAAGGGAATCCTCTAGGATGAGGAGAGGGATGTGGAGAGAGTAAATGGGCAGGGGTTGGCCGAGCCAAAGGCTTGAGTAGTGTGTGAAATGAGGTAGAGGTGGGGGCCTTTTATAAGAGGAGAGGAGGGGCAGTTTTGGAAAGTAAAGAAATATTACTTTATTTGAAAATGTTTTTCGGTTTTAAAAGGTCACACATTGATATAATTCGTGGATAAGGTTATAAGGGTTAGAAATCCACTCATCCAATTGGTTTTTTCCATGTGTAGTTTATAGATTTTACATTGTCTTTCCATTTTATTTAAATCGTCAAATAATGATGTCATCGCTGCATCATTATTATGTCATAAATAATTTAATTTATTTAATTTCAAAAAATTATAAAAAAATTAATATGATGTAGGAAATCATTTTATCTTTCCAATGACAATTTATAATCAAATATCTGATCTTTATAACCCCATGTAAAAATTGTTTCTGTAAAACATATTATGTTTGTGTCATTTTTACTTTAACATTTAATAAAAAGTTATTTATGTAATTTCCCAACCAAAATGTCTCCATGGGGTCCCCAAGTTGACCCATGGCTTGTCTTGGTCTTCCATGACACAACCAATAAGGTTGGGACATGTTTCTAGGTAATTTTATATTATTAAAGCATTATTTATACCTTAAACTACACTAATTACCACTAATCGTGATTAAAAACTTAATAAGTTACTATTCACCAAAAAATTATTTTAATCTCATTGAACCACATTTTACTTCTTAATGACAACTATGTATGTATGATTTTCAAAATTCAATACACATTAGTGGTAAACTTTCATTTAACTGAAAAATCAGTTTGCTTGATTACCACTTAGTGGTTTCACTATTCATCAAAAATTGAAGTTTTTCAGAAAATTACCAAAAATTCACCCTAAGCTATATTTGATATTCCGAATTAAAAAATGAAGTCTATTTTACAAAATTCAAATCATATAAGTCACATTAATTAATTTAATAATTAATTCCCGCTGCCAGAGCAAATAGCGTGTTTTTACAAAACAATAAGTATCAAAAGATTAACACCAGTTTAAGTCTAATTTCAAAGTGAAATTGATTCCAATGACCACCATTGGATAAAATGGTAAAAATATATTCTAATTTCACTTAAAAAACAATTCAAAACATAATCTAATCATATAAATAAATTGGATTAAAAAGCAGTTTTGATGTAAAATGCAGTATTTTTCACTATTCATTAAAAAATGAACATTGTTAGAAAAATACCAAAAATTCACACAAGGTAAATTTTGATGTCCCAATCATAAAGGATAAGTTTATTTTGACAAACATAGTTTATAAAATTGTCAAAATATAGATTCAAAAATGGTTTTCCATCAAAAGGCAGTAAAACAATCTTTTAAGAATATTAGTGTATTCCATGCATACAAATGTATTTATTTTCATTTTAAGCCTCTATAACACTATCTTAATCATTAATAGACATAGATAAAAATATCTATTATTCATTAATTACTTGGGATGTTACAATTATCATTCAGAACCCTAATCAGCCTTCAAATATTCTTCCGATTAAAACATGATCAGAACTCTGAAGATAAAACACATCTCCCTCAACTCTATTAGAATCCTTCTGAAATCAATCCTTACTGATGGTCAATCCCTTAACTGAGAAAGACCCCATAGTAGATATTATTTGAAGCTTACAATTGGGGTTGAATCCCTTGCGCTTGGTTCCTCACGATCTGTCAGACTCAAGGTCTCTCCTCCACGCTCAGTTCTTCATGTAGCCGAACCCTCGAATCATTCGACTCGATAAATATTATTGGGCCTCATCGATTTTTTTCTTTTATTTTTTTATTTAGTAATTTTCCTTTTAAAAATTTATTATTATTATTTTTACTAATATCATTAATTTAGTTTAATTTCATTAGTAAAATTGTATTAATATATAAATTAACATAATTTGAATATATTTATAATTTCATAATTGTCATAATTTCATTAATATTTTCAAAATTATAAGTTTTTTTCACAAATTTATATTATTAACATTTTATTAAACAAAATCATAATTTAGAATTAAAAATCTTAATTATTGAAAATATTATATATTAATAATTTATTATTTTAAAACAAATGATAATGCTTATATAATATATTTAATTCATAAATAATAATATGATTATCATAATGTTTTTTATAATTTTAATATATTAAAAAAAATATTAAATAAATTTTATAATTGGAAATAACACTAATATATATATAAATTTAATTATCTAATAATTCATAATTGTAAATGAAAATGAATTTCTTGTAATTATAAATTATGTATTTGGTTTTTGAAATAATTTTATTAATATTCATTCTGTAAAAATAATATATATTTTATAATAAAAGTTATTGATTAAAATATTCACAATTATAAATTCTAGGATTATATTTATTTATATTTTCAAAATTTCTTTTATTCCATAAAATAAAATTATATTTCATTTAATTATAATTTTCATCATTTTTATGAAATTTTATAAGTAAAATATGTAATTCAAAATGATTATTGGTAATAATTTTATTATCCTTTTAAATTAAATTTTGTTCTGTTGTACAAAACTTATCAAATAAATCCATCTATAAAAAATATTATTTTAAACAAAATAAAAGCACGTTTATAAAAGCAATATTTATTATTTAAAATATTAATTTAATATCAAATATAATTTCTTGAAAAATAATAATTTATTTAGAAATATGAAAACTATAAATATCATAAAATCATAACTGATGAGATAATTTAAATTAATATTATATAATTTTAAATATTCAACATAACCAATAAATTAACCATTGTTTTTTTATTATAAATTAATGAATTCAATAAAATAACCATTACTAAGCTTTTAATTTATCAGATATTGCATTATAATACCTGAATGAATTAATCCCTCTCAATTGGTTCCTCAAACTTAATAAAATTAAAAATTTCCATCATTATAATTAAGAAGACTATAACTTCTAAGGAAACATAATTATCTAAAGAAAATTATTTCGTGTAAATTTTGTTTTCCTAAAAAGGAAACACATAATCTTCAATTTTTTATTAACCATTGATCTGATACCAAATGTAACAAACCAAACACAAACTTTTGGTCTTATTACATAACAATGCTATGTATTGTTTTAAAGATAACTTAAAAATATACACAAAGCATTTTATATTCTTGTAGTTTTCTAGTCTGGGTTCTACAGAATTAGATAACACCTTTGAATCATATCAAAGTTAAATGAAAATTAAAAAAGTAACTATATATATTTATGTGGGATAACTCTATATGGGATAATATTTTCATAGTAATTTTATGATACCTTTGAAAATATTTTTAGTATAATGATATGAGAATTAAATTGCACATAAAGGGGTTTCAAAATTATTGAAATAACTTTCATGAAATATCTATTTGAAAATAAATTTTGAGAAATAATTTTGTTCATTCATCTGATAATGCCTTCAGAAATAATTTTAGAAACACCTTATTAAAATAACATTGAATTTTTTACACGTTGAAAAAACTATAATACTTTGAAATTACTTATGATAAGAAGTTGATTTAAAAATAATATTGTGTTTTTTCAAAAAACATTATCTATTCTTTTGAAAAAAACATAGAGGCCACCTGAAATATTGAAGGCTGTCTAGGCCCACACACTTTCCAAAGGGATGAGTTCACTCCCCAATTCCCTACCATGTTTACAATGTTCAAGTGCCTCATTTTTTGAAAAGATTTTATGTTTTCTTTACATATATGTATATTTTCAGTCGAGGTTCTACTTAAAAAAGAGGAAAATATATATATATATATATATATATATATATATATGTATATAAATGTATCTATACATTCATAATTACACATTTTCTATATTTAAAGTGACCAAA
This sequence comes from Viscum album, assembly GCA_963277665.1. Taxonomy (NCBI): domain Eukaryota; kingdom Viridiplantae; phylum Streptophyta; class Magnoliopsida; order Santalales; family Viscaceae; genus Viscum; species Viscum album. The sequence continues at coordinate 790,530,274 of OY728138.1, read as the reverse complement.
TATAATGACACTAGACATTGTGTTTAATCAAAGAATAAAATACTTTAACATGTTCGATTCATAAAACACATAAAAACATTTTTGAATGTAATTAGTAGAAAAGAATGATTTATAATATATAGATAAATATATATACACAAATAAAAATATTTATTGAATATATTATAAATTCAAATAATTTTATGAGCTATAGGTGATGGTAATATCTTATAATATTGATTATATTCATCATTTCACATGTACCTAGCCCACAAAAAATGATTGTTTTGATAATTTTAAACATACTAAAAATATAACATAAAAAGATATCTTAAAATATTCACTTTGGTTATATAGAAATATGAAAACATAGATTTTGGTAAAAATAAAATATCCATTGGAATTAAAAGTTAAAAAAGAAAAAGAAAAACATACCTCTAAATTTTTGAAATAAAAATTAGAAATACAGTTACTTAAATAAAATTCCAAGAATCATTATTTTTATTTCATAATTATAAAATTAGAAAATATTATCCTTACATAAATGTTTAATTTATTTATGAAAAATGTAAAATATTTAATTTAAAGCATGATATGAAAATAATGGCATCCTATCACATATTTTGAAATATAATATCATAAAATATACAAAGGAAAAAATTCATTTTCCTTGAATTTGATCAAACATAAACAATTTTAATTTTCATTAAAAATCTATAGAATAAAGGCCTTAAAAATAAAATATTCAATATTCACTTGTAATTGAACTATTAAATCAGAATATAATATTTATTAAAAAATTAAATCCATTGTAATAATAAAATATCAAATTAAATAAATAATTAAAATAAATAAGAACCCACTTAAAATTGTTTATTTTAAGAAATTTTCATCATATTCTCCATGGAAGAACAATAAATCACAGTCTCTAATACTCTTAGAATGGAAAAAAGGTGCCTTCCACAAGCAGTATTCCTTTCTTATCAAAAAATTTGTTTTACCTGGCTCGTACACATGAATAATACATTTCATTAAGATTAGGATGAGGATGAAGAGAAAATTGATAAATAGAAAGTGATTTTATTTGTTTACTATAAAAAATTACACACACCAACCTAGAATAGTTTTTTCAAATTAAAAATAAAATGGAAGGTGGAAGGTGATTTGTGTTCGGAACCCTTTTTGGCCTTTGACTCTTCAACAGATCAAAACTCTCTTGGAACTTCGAAGATAAAACACATCTCTATCAGCTTGGGAAGAATCCTTCTAAACTCGATCCTTCATAGTGGTTGATCGCTCAACTAAGCATGATCCCAAACTAGATCCTGGTTTGAGCTTATAATCAGTGTCAAACCCCTTGCGCTCGGTTCCTAGAGAACCCTCACACTCGAGGTCCCTCCTCCACACATAGTTCTTCATGAAGATAGACCATCAAATCTTTTGTCCCGATATATGTGGTTAAGCCTCATCCATTTTTTCTTTTGTTTTTATTTATTTATTCAATTTTTATTTAGGAGTTTATTATTATTATTATTACCAATATCATTTATTTAATTTATGATCTTTTGTTAAATTGTATTTATATACTAATTAACATAATTAGTATATATTTATAATTCCATAATTATCATAATTTTATTAATATATTAATAATTATAATTTTATTTCACATATTAATATTATTAAAATTTTATAAAGAATCATAATTTAAAATAAATAAACATTATTTTTTCATATATTTTATAAAAATAATTTATCATTTTAAAACTAATGATAATATTTATCTAATATTCGTAATTATGAAATAATTATAGGATTTTAATAATGTATTTATAATTTCAATATTTTATAATAAAATAAATTACATAAATTTTAAAATTATTTTATAATTCATAATTTTAGATACAAACCAATTTTTATGATTTATAAATTATTTATTTTGTTTTTAAGAAATTTAATTAATATTCACTTCATAAAAACAATAAAAAATTATATAACAAAATTAATTAATTTAAATATTCAAAATTAGAAATACTTAGATTATATTTATTAATATTTTCATGATTTCATTTATTTCATACATTATATTTTATTTGGTTTAATTGTAATTTTCATCATATTTCAGAAATGTTATAAGTACAACATGTAATTAAAAATAATTATTTATAATAATTTTCTAATACTTTTAAATAATTTTATTATACAAAACAAATCTAATAGTTAAATTTATAATAAAATATTATTTTCATCAAAATAAAACCACATTTATATAATCATTATTTATAATTTAAAATATTAATTTAATATCAAATATTATTTCATAAAAAATAATAATTTATTTAAACATATCCAAAACTATAAATTTTATAAAAGCATAACTAATGAGATGATTTATTGTAACATTATATAATTTTAATATTCAACAAAACTAACAAATAAAATTTTGTTTTTGATTATAAATTAATAAATTTTAAAAAATAATTACTACTATCCTTTTTATTTATAGGATGTTATAGTGAACCCCTCCGGGCATCACATGTGTTTTAAAAGTGGTTTTTCCCTTTGGTAACATGTGGGGATCTTTTTAGGGTGTCATTTTCATAATGAAAGGGATTTTTCAATATGAGTTCACAGAAGGATTGTGATTGAGTGCTCTTTTCAATATCGAGGATTTGTTCGCTTACTAGAATATGAAAATCCCATGGTTTGGTTTTATTTTCCATTATGTTGTATTGCTCTTTTTCTAGCCACATAATTCATATATAATTTTTTTACTAATTTTAAGTGATTTTTTATACATATTTCCAATAGAAACTTCCTCATCACCCATATCTGGGATGTATAATTTTCCGAAGTACATAATCCAAGAAAAATCACATTGTATATGATATTTTCCTTTGTGAAATAATTTTGTGAATCCATAAAGTAATATTCATAATCCAAGCCATGATGACAAGAAAGGATCTCAAACATAATGTTCATGGACATGCCTCATCCATATAAAATCTCAAGAGTACTACTATTGTAATATTCTTTATGAAATAACCCTAATCAATTCTATTTTTAAGGGCTTCCCATTACATAAATCATATTTAGTGTTTTTAATAACAATCAAGGCCTTAAGTGTAATTTAAAAAATCTCATTTAAAACTAATAAAATGAAAAATATCTTTGTAAAGTCAATATATATATTTTTTGCTGATATATATTTGAAATATTGTAGCTATAGTTATCCCCTTTGTAAGGAATCCTTATTAAGGATTTCATGGCTCATATAATGTCTTATCGATCACCCATGTTACTTACCAGGGCTCAATTTATCACTCAAATGAAGTAATTATCCTCCTTTCATCAATTCCAAAACAAAATAAATCCTAACATATAAATGGATATTACAAATCCATTACTCTTAAAAATCATTGTTACTGATGGTCTATTTTCTCAGTTATTTCTCTAATTAGTGGAATTAAAAAACTTTTATAAGATTCCCTTAGTTTCCCCTATAATGAATAAGATTTTCTAGGTATTAACAATCTTGGAATACTATGATAATGATGGATTAAATATTTATGAAACCAATGTATTTTTTTGTTGACCAACACGCTCATCCGGGATACTGCAAAATGGTCCTCAAGATTTCAATAATCCAATCAACTTCTTAATTTTATATCGATGGGTTATAGATATGCATGGTCTTGAAATTAAATTTAGGTCCTAACTATACTTTATGGATTTAGACTCCAATGATTCTACCATTCCATTAATATATTGTTATCAACACATATCATGTGAAAGATCAAATCTAATACACCTAATAGGTGTAATATCGTACCATCTTCTCATTCATGAAGTCATCCCTATTCCCAATAAATGAGACACAAATTCTATAGACCTCATACTTGGTGAATGTCCCTACCATATCCACTCTTTTTTTAATAATAACAGGAAGGTTAGACCTGGAATGTTTTCTCATTATTAAGTTTCACAACAAATATCTCTATATTCCTTTCACATAATACTTCTTTCTCCATAATAATAAAATTTTTAACGTAGTCATAGTTTTATTTCCATAAACAAAAATACACAATAATATAGATGAAGAAACCTTAAAAAAACATCATTGGTGTTGAATACAGAAACATAAATTCCACTTAATAATTCATGGATGGATTACCTTAAAACTATATATATTGATCAATTTTACATTACTATATAAGTTTTCACATTCCCCATTATGTGGAACCAAATGATAATGGTTATGATTACCATTATAGGGATAAATCAGAATCCACTCCCATGGGATTCATCTAAACTATTCAATACCTACTTCCTCCTTAGAAGGTGGAAAACTCCAAAGATCTATTTTCTATGGACTTAAACCATAGTTTAACCACCCAGATAGGGGTAAAATAGCGATACAATGATACTTATTGATTGATATCCTCTATTAAACTCACACACTGATATCAATGCATTTTTTTGATCTATCAATTTAATAATTAGGGTATAAAACTATAATAATGTACTGACCTTGTGAATAAAGAGGCAACCAACAATCCTCTATATCTCAACATAAAATTATAATTATTGTTTTCTCACCATAATTATCACCAAAAATTATAATTATTTTTTTCAACCAAAAACAAAACATTGGATGTGAACATGTAGGGGGATTCGGTATATATCATGTTATGTACTATGGTTCTTAAAATTATATGGTTTTTTGAAAAATAGTAACTTATACGTGGTTAATGGTGATGATTTGGCCATGGTTTTTCATATAATTGAAATCATAATGGTTATATATAACATTCTAGAGTGCATTTTATGGTGTAGTCATTATGTCTAGTTCAATATCAAACATTGAGTATATTGTGGGTTAAGGAATCTAAATATTGTATTTGTCTATGAATGGAAAATAGATAAATGATTTCCCCCATTTTATAATGTATATAATTTAGGCATATTTATTGAATAGTTATTGATAAAATAGTTTATTATGGAAAAAACATGAATTTCAATGATTCTTTTTTAGTAAAATGGGAAATTTGGTCGTAGTTCATATCATGGAACACAATGTATTTCTAGGGAAAATTTGTTGATCTTTGGAGACACAAAAAATTTTATTCTTTAAGTAAAAGATAATATAATGTATTTAGATATGGATATTTGAATTTAAAGATGTGTTTAACTATCTCCATGATTATGATAAAGAAAAATTGGTTTTTGGAGCTAGAGATTGACCAAACTCAACCACACCTTAATAAAAGTAAAACAAGATGTGGTGTTGGTGAAATAAATTACTCAAAAGGAAGTAAAATTAATTTATAATTGATAAAATTACAAAAATATATTTAAAAATAAACCATAATGAAAAATCTAAAGATGTAGCTACATGAGAAATACGAGAAATAGTTAAAGGACCATCATTAAGGAATAATCCAATATGTTTAAATAAAACATAAAAGATTTATTGAATCCAATGATTGAAAATAATAAATTCACATTACAGAATAATAACAACATGAAATTTTTATTGATTTAAAATTTATCCATAATGTTGCTCATGAATATCTAAAAATCAACGAAATAACTGAAAAATATAAGTTGTTTTTAATGAATTATTGAAAATATATTGATGGGATTGAATATAAAATCACTCAATTTTAATTTTTTCTATTGATAATTCTAGGAAAAAATATTCATTGAAATTTTATTATTTCAGAATATGTATTAAATTGAAAGATAACTCTGTTGATGAGATACCCAATCTATTTTAATAATGAAGAAAAATAAATGAATCAGTTAATGATATAGTGGACTCTATAAAAAGAAAAATTTATATTAAATTAACATCAGTAAATCTTGAGATGGAGTGTTTGTTTGGAAGCTATAATGGTGAGATGAATAATGAAAAATATGAGTATACTCATAAAATCATTATTAGTGTTTTATTATGAAAAAACCATTTGATATAGGAAACTTTTGACTTGGTTATAAATGATAATTATACAAGTATACAAAAATGATGGATAATTAAGTAAGTACATTAGAAAAATGAAAAAAGATCACGGAAGAGTGTTAATTAAAAATATTGAGATGATGTTAAAAAATAAAGAGTTACTCAGATACAATTATAAATAGAAACAAGATTACAGTTCCATTAATGACATATCAGTTTGGTGGATTCTTTGTTCAGACAATGAAAGGTTACAAAAATGTAGAAGATACCAATAAGGTGAATCAATTAAAAGTAGATAATAAATAAAAAAACATTATAATTAAGGATAAAATTCTTATTTGAGTGTTCTATTATTATTATTATATCATTTATATGATATTTGATATAAAAAATGAATATATAAAATTCATTAAAAAGGGATTTGAAAAGGTTGAAGGAGAGGAAGTGAATTCCCTTATGTTGATTTTTTTTATTCTTTAAGAAGAACATGTTACTAAATTTTTAGTGAATAGAGGGGAGCGGAAAAACATATCTAAAGACATACATTAAATTCATGAAATGAGAATAATAATTTATAAAATGAAAAGTTAAATGAAGTTACATTAAATCTGATATATAATAATAGAACATGAATCCTTGGAATCATGTGCTCATCACACAAGTTTGGAAATATATGATTGTTCAAAAACATATAAAATTATTATTATGGAACAATTTATTTTATAAATAATGGATCTTTGACTATTATAGTGGTTTATAAGATAGGTGAAACTATACAGATGATGAAATACAAAAATTTACACTTTTCATGTGTAAATTTATGTAATATATTTAGTGTGAGTCAATAATGTGACTCTGGTGTTGACGTATCATTTAACAAGAGGATATTATTAGATGAAATCATGAATATAAGTTCATTAAACCATGATATAAGTACCAATGATAATATTTATTAATTCAATATCAAGAAAACCACATGCCATCTAATAGTTGAGGAGGATAACAATATATGTAATTGTTGACATAGATATATACATCTACAAAGCATTGGAATTCTCACCAATATTAGAGTATAAAATGGAATACCTCTTTCAAACAAGATATAAGGGAAGACATGCCATAATTTTCGTATTTGTTTATTTGGTCTCTCAAACCCTATATGAATCTATTTTTATACCTATTGAATCTCAATAAGAAATGAATGTTTGATGAGGTACACATGTCGGGTTTGAGTAAAATGACTATGTATGTTCCATCAAAAGAATATAAGTATCTTTTTTATTGTTTACATGTATGAAATTTATTATTTTTTAGACTATATACAATAAATAATGAAGTCAAATAATTGAACATAGATCCACATAATAGACTTAGAAAATAACAACCTATTAGTTCCATGTAAAATTGAAAGTACACCTTATGTCCTTACCATAGTCATTTTTAAAATATCTAGACAAGACTCAGTAAATCAAATATTAGTCATGATGTTAAAATGATTACTAAGTATTGGAAATAGTTAATTAGTATATTGGTCATAACATGGAATTACCAATTCACTGAATAATGAATCACATAATACAACCTCCAACACACATATATTAATATGTTAGTTTCCTATCATATTTTTTCTATAGTGTAATGGTTTATAGTGTAATATCTGACCCTTGATCAATTAAATTGTTCATATCCTCCCTCAAATTTACAAGCATGTAATTGGTGATAAAATAATATAAACAGTCCTCAACTAGTCCATAGGTCACTCTCTTGAGAATCTCAGCCATGGAATAATGGGCTATGACATTACACATGCATCCAATAACCAGTTAATTCATCATTTACTCATATGACCCACCTATCATGTCACGGGTCACACCATTAAACAAATATCCTTTAACAATTATCTAGGTTAATATCTATCAAAATAGACCCAATAAATAATGGCTCTTGGTATAATAACTATTCCTTGACCGTATAATAGTGTCAGAACCTGTCATAGCCCAACTGATGAATACTTGGTGAAGGGATAACTTTAATGAATTGACCAAAGATTTTATACAAAAAACACACGTGACTTAATCTATAACTAGATTGAATGGTGTTACTGATCATCATAGGGTATAGACCAATACGTGGGCATAAATAAGACCATTTGGGAAGTATTTTTTTTTCCAAAAAAGGAAACAATAATCAAGAGAGTTATGGAAACATTTACCAATTTCATAAAGTAATACAAACACATATAGATATAAGGAGATGATAAAAAGTCATCCATGAAGATAAATAAAAACAAGACTATCACAACCACCCACCATTTCCTCAGTCACCGGCCATTGACCTACCAAAAAATGAGCACAAAAAAGATGGAGAGAACCCAAATACCTATTATAGAAACATGAAATACAATATACCACATGGGGTATATGCAGGGTGTGACCATAGTAGATCTATTAGGATTTCACTAAATAGTCGATGCAAATTTTCTAATAGAAAATTCACATATTCTAGTTTGATATAAAATAATTAGAGAACATGGATTTTTCTATAGTAATCTGAAAACAGTATCACAGAGCTTGTGCATTAATTTATTACATTGGCATGATTAAAAAGAATCAAATCCTGAAGGACCGATTAGTTTAATAGTCTTGGAAAGCCTGATTACATACATGATACCAATAATACATTAGGAAATAGAAAATATTAATATGAAACATAATAAAATGAAATAAACTATATACTTTAATTATTATTCAATGATTTCTTATTCATACCCTATGAAAAGGAAAAATAATAAGGGTGATATCAAATGATCAATAACTATAAGTAAATTGGAATTAATAATGAATCAATGGAAATAAACCAACATGGAAATTTAAAAAAATGATAACATAGTCCATTCAAATAACTAGATAAGGAAAATTAAATATCAAAATTTAAGAAACTGAAGCACATTCCCTTTGATGAATAAACATAAAATGAAGTGTATCGATAGATATATCAATTAAAAATATTATGGATGAATAAAAAATAAAATATTTATAAAGGAAATGAATAATGATGGATACCTATAACATACCATTGAGGCTCTATTCCAAGGATCTAGTATTTTCAAGGATTCATGATTAGAATCTAATACTTCTTTCTAATAATCTAATACTTTCAAATCTTTATACTTAGAATCTAATTATGTTAAAGCTTAGTTCTAGGAATCTAATACTGTCAAAGTGAGCACCATAAGAAAAATGATATATGGTTTATGAAATTATAATATCCATTGTATGAGAATATAGTAATTCATGTAAATTTTTAGTGAAGAAATATTACAATAATGTTTTTGTTTTTAGATAAATTTAACAATCACAAAATAAAGTGATATTGTAAGGAAAATCATTAAGAATATTCTTTAAGATAATAATTTTTATACATTACAAAGTGTCTCATATCACTTTGAAACACTTTAATAATAATCCCCATGAAGTAATAATATTAAATTAATATTATAATACCATTAAATTAATTAAATTAATTATTTTTTTTCAAAGACATTATATACACCAAATAAAAGTCAGTTGGCACATAATAACAAATAAGTCTCAATAGAATGTATATTAAGACGAAATTCAATTACTTTAACCTTAATTTTACTATGTGGTATTTATAATAATATATAAAGGTTTAAAATATGTTAATAATTTATAACATCACCACAATCATTATTATAATATCATATATTATAATCTTAAAATATTTTATTACCCATTTGTTAACACTCTTTCATTATTTTAACTACTTCGGTTGATAATTGCCTAGTTTTCATAAGACATTTTTGACTTGGAACAAGTTTTAACCATTACATAGATCATGGTTTCATCATATAAATACTATAGACCATGACTTAATTATATTATACATTCATAACATATGTATTTATAATAGTCTATAATGTTTGTAGATAATAAATGTAATGCACTTTTCATAGAGACGGTAGGTCATATGTACGCATGAACGCTACAATAATATTTTTTTCATATCAAATGAATGAAATATAAATGATACATATGTATATTATAATTAATTTATCATATATAATTTATATATTTTAAATATTTTTATTAAAATAATATCTAATACATTTCATGTTTAGTTTGAATGAATCACATTGTTTCAAGGGGGCGGTAGACCATACATCCTCAAACAATGTTATCATATTAATGAAAAATAGTTAGTATTAAAGTAATCTGTTATAAAAGTATTAAATAATTATCAAAAAATTAAATATATAATATATATCATATAAAATAGATTTTTAATCACAATAGACACCATGAGAGGTGGTAAAGGAAAAATAAACAATCATCATTTCACGCGGCAATAGTTCACCGTATACAGAAACAATATGTTCATTACCCATTTGGTGAAAGTGTGTGTCAGTGTAAGTCTAATAATTTTAATAAAAAATAATATTATATTTATGATAATTTATTTTTAATAAAATTTTTAAATATTAATATTTGATGGATTTTACAATGGAAATAAAATAGGAAACATAAGGATGTTTCTTACCTCTTAAAAAGTAAACTTTTTTGGTTTGCACCAAAGGGATTACTTGGGTTGATTTATGACCAAATAGAAGATTCTAGGATTAGGGGAGGTATGTTAGAGAACTATTTCAAAAGATATTAGAGGAGCCAAGATCTCTTGAGGGGTGTGAGTGAGGGGTAGAGTGCTTACCTTTTTATTGTGGAGGTGGAGTGACACCCTTATAAATACCAAAAGGTATTCAATACTGGGATGTATACCTTACCTAAAGTTACTCAAAAATGGAAAAATAATAGATTAAATAAGAATAAAGGATGATTAAGACCTATAACACACAAAAATATGTTCATTTTAACAATTTGGTTCCTTGACTTCTATGATTCCCAAATTTTATCATTTTGTTTTTTTATTAATGCATATAATTTTCCTACTTAAGTAATTTAATGATTTTGACTAAAATAATGATAGATTTATTAAATAATATATATGCACTAAATTATTAACATTATATTTAATTTAAAAAAATCCCATGTTTCTTGGAAATTATATTTTAAACAAGCGCATGTGTCATGCTAAAACACTACTTAAACCCAGACCATCTTAACAATGGTTTAATAATATATGGGTTAATATGTTAATTATAAAAGATTAATTTTTCTAATAAAAAATCATATTTAAAATTTCTTAACTCTAAAAAATCACTTTTCCAAATATTATATATTTTTTAGTTTTAATCATTTATTATGAAATAAATATAATGTCAATTTTCTCATTTTTATTCATTTTGAATTTTAAAATGTAAAAAAAATATTGGAATTAAATTATATTCATTTTACATCTGCATAACATGATATATTAAACTAAGAAATTAGTCAAATACAATTATTCAATCAATATAATTTCCATTTAATATTTATATTATCATTTATTTTTGTAAATTATTCCTTAAATTAGCACTACTTTGGCGTTTCATAGGCATTTTAGTAACTAAACCATATTTAAAAATTATTCATAAATAATTATGATAAAAAGAAAACATTTATATTTTCAAAGGATATATATAACTGATAATATGATGTATTTTCACATGTCTCAAACTTTTATAAATGTTAAAGGTATAGAATGTTTCTTTTTGGTCTTTTTCCTTACTTAACCTTTTATATAGAGAACTTCTGTTTAATAATATCCCAAAAACCCATAAATTGGAACCAAATAGAGATATGTTCTAATTATTTGAATCCAATGGATTTTGGACATGTTTATTTTACAATTTTGTCCTTAAGATTTCAGTATAGACCCTTATTAATCTAAATCTTACCTTAATCACCATAATTAATTTTAATCACATTTACTAATATTTTTCGTAAAAAATTAAGATGATGTTATTAGACGAAAATTATTATACTGATTACCACCATGTATGTTTTTATTTGAAAATTCAAATCACAGAATTGGGAAAATTAAGAATAACTTTATCCCAAACACATAGTGAGAAAGAGGGTTTTTAAAGTAGAATCGTTCAAAATTTCAATAAGTTTTTATATATAATTTCAATATAAAAATGATTCCAATTACCTAAATTTTATTAATATATAAATAATTGATCTATGATGACATTGAAACCAGTTTTAAATATAATTTATATTTATAATTATTTAAAAGAAAATCCAATTTTCAACTAAAATTCAACATTTTTTCACTATTCATCAAAAAATGATACATCTTAGAGAAATACAAAAAATTCACCCTAAGATAATTTTTACATTATTAATTAAAAATGATTTTTTTTTAAAAATTAAGCTTTACCAAATTTAAAAAATTGATTTTTTAAATAAGTTCTCTATTAAAAGGCTGTAAAACCCAGTATTTTGTGTAACACAAGCTAACTCAGTGTGGTGTGTAGCATAAGATTAACATGGTGTTATGTATAAATAGAGAAAAAATAATATTTATTTTAACATGAAAATATTTTAGTGTATTTGGGTGTTACATTCTATCCACCTTAATTAAATCATGTTCTTGCAGTTTAAATTTGTTCTTAGTAATTAAGGAATTAATGTTTGAAAAAACTACTATTGAAAAACCCACATCTTGAGTTGGGATAATAACACATCTTCTTGATAAGAGATAAAGAAAATTAAAAAGGTCACTGAATTCCCAAGATTAAGTTGTCATTATACTTTAATCAACATGAAGAAGCTCAATATTTTCATATTCCAAACATGTGAATAACTTCATATTGTATCCTATTGAAATATTTTACTTACTCAATTATCCATTAAACCATATTAGAGACATGTATTTTTCCTTATTCCTTAAGTAAGAAACATGTTATTGGGTATATTCATTAAATCATAAAGTATTGTAAACTCCCCTAATGATAGCATAGACCACTTCATCGAAAAATTGTTAAGAAATTCCAAGGTAGTCACCACTTATCCAAATCAATCAGTTATTCATCATTATCTCAATATCTTGAAAATATTAATGGTATTATTTCCATCAATAATGTGTTTTCTGAAACTTTTAACTCTCTACTGTATAATGTTTCATGGTACCCATTAATATATGATCTCAAATCCTTAACAAAAAAGTGCCAATGTGAAATCCTCATATATTCCATAATTCTTATAACCAGTACATTATTGAAAAATATTCAATTGATATGTTTATTTTATCTAAGTAAAAACACACATAGATTATTCCACATCATCCTTATTCTACTAACAATGCTACCTCGTCCTATATAATTTTAAAAATTTCCTTTCATATTTCATTAGTACTATCATCATCATAAAAAATATGACAATTACTTGTACCACATTGCTGATTCTCTTCATAAGTTTTCCACATGGAACACCGATTTTCATAATGACCATTTCTTCCACACATAAAGAATTTAACCATTGATGATGTATTAGAGATTCCAATATTACCATCCATTTCATCAAAGAAACTCTTCATTTTTCCATTGGAGTTAATTTATTTATGTCATTATTTTTCACCGAAAAACATCTTCTTGACCCTCTAAGACAGTCACATGGGTGATTACTTCCAAATTCAGGACATAAAGAAAAATAAATATTCTTTTCTCCATGGTATCCATTACTCGAAATCATAGTTAACTCCTTATTTTCTTCCTTAGTGAGTCCAAGAGTTGGATAAGGTACACATTATTAATCATGTTCCTTGAAATTTTAATAGGAATGATCGCAAAATACTTCAATCTAGTTATCATTACATTTAACTTCTTATCAATAAAATCTCCGTCAAATTCAATTTTAACCTAGTTCTTTCTGGTTCCTGGAATTGACTAAAATTAGAAAGCATAGTGTGATCAACACTTAACAAAATAGAAAACCACATAGTCATGAAAAATTACTTATATTATAACATCCCAGGTATATAAAGAATAAATCATTTTCATATTTATTAATATTTATGAATTAATTATTAATTTTACTTTAAAGGGGTTCCCATGTTAGATAGCGTACCCGATACGCAATAAAGTGTCTCTTTGAAATCTTACGTTGCACACTAGTAGTAAAATAATATTATTTTAAATGGTAGTGAACACGTAGCCGTTGTATTGGCGATAATGAATATAAATAAGTAAAATATGATTATATATGTTTTTTAAATGTTTTTACATTTATCCAATAAAAGATAACAGCTTAAATTACGGAAAGAATTCGATTTTTGGCATATATACTCTAATTTTCATTAAAGGTCCACTTATCGCCTTTTGATGGAGAACCGTCATTAAATATAGTTTTGGTTACTATTATAAATTTTTTTTCACCAAATAAAATTATTCTTTAGAATCGGGTCATCAAAATTTACTTTGTGTAAATTTTTGGTATTTTTCCGATAAAGATCATTTTTAATGAATAGTGAAAAATGTTGTATTTTAATTCAAAAAATCTTTTTAATCTAATTTATTTATATGATTAGATTACCTTTTGAATTGGTTTTAAAGTGAAATTATAATATATTTTTACCATTTAATTCAATAGTGGTCGTTGGATTTTTAATTTCACTTTGAAATTGGACTTAAACTAGTGTCAATCTTTTGATATATATTGTTTCATAAAAACACGCTATTTATTCTGACTACCAGAATTAATTATTCAATTAATTAATATAACTTATATGTTTTGAATTTTTTGAAATAGAAATCATTTTTGAATTCGGAATATCAAATATAGCTTAGGGTGATGTTTTGGTATTTTTCTAAAAAACTTCAATTTTTGATGAATAGTGAAACCACTAAGTGGTAATTAAAAAACGGATTTTCCGTTTAAATGAAATTTTACCACCTATGTGTTTTGAATTTAAAAAATCCGAAATACATGTTTGTCATTAATAAGTAAAATGTGGTTCAATGGGATTAAAATAATTTTTGGCGAGTAGTAACTTTTATGTTTTTAATCGCGATTAGAGGTAATTTGTGTAATTTAATGTAAAAATAATGTTTTAATAATATGCAATGACCTAGAAAAATGTCCTACCCTTATTGTATATGTCATGGAAGACCAAGAAAATCCATGGGTCAACTTGGGGACCCCATGGATCCACTATGGTAGGAAAATGACATTAATAACTTTTTATTTAAAGTTAAAATAAAAATGCCACAAACATGTATTGTTTTGCTAAAGAATTTTTTACATGGGGTTATAAAAGTAATAATTTTTACTATAAATATTAATTGGAATGCTAAAACTATTTTCTATATCATGATAGTTTTTTATAATTTTTATACATTAAATAAATTAAATTAGTTATGACACCATTATGTTGCAGCGATTACCTCATTATTTAACAATTTAAATAAAATGAAAAGATAATGTAAAATCTAAGACCTACACTTGTAAAAAACCTATTGGATGGGTGGATTCCAAAATTTTATCACCTTATCCTAGAAATATATAATTTTGGGTCCTTTAAAAATAGAAACTCATTTTATAATAAAGTAACCTTTTATAACTTTCCAAGAGTGCCCCTCCTCTCCTCTTATAAAAGGCCCCCACCTCTACCACCTTACCCACACCTCTGAATCCTTTGGATTGGCCAAACCCTACCCATTTATTCTCTCCACATACCTATGTTACTCCTAGAAGCCTCAATTTGGGCATAAGTCTTTCCAAGGAAGCCTTTGACCTCAAATCAAAAAGAGTTACCAGATTTAAAGGTAGTATCTTCTCTTGTGTTATTATGTTTTATTTTGCTTCTCCAACCCCATAAAATCATTTTATTACTTTATTTTCTAACAACACCAGTATATTAAATATACTAGGATGATTTTATAAGAAGTATTAGAGCTACACCTACACACACCTCCATCTAATCGTTAAAGAACATACTGTTCTTATGGTTGGAGAATTTCTGCCTCACAAAACGATGATTGTTCAATCTTTTTTTAACACCTTTAATGGTGGCCATTAAGATGTCACTATATTTATATATGATATATATTATTTTTATTTTTTCCTTATGCTTTTTTATTTTTCATTTGTGGCATACCATTATGGTTTCCATTGTGGGTAAACACGATAATTTCATTTTAGGAAGTGCGGACTACCGCCCCCTCAAAGTGATTTGATTCGTTAATGCCATATGTGAGATGTATAAAAGATGGATTTAAATTTATTATATATGATGTTATACTGAAATTATAATATACCCTTATATCATTATGATTTCACTCCATTAAATACGAAATAGAAATGAAAGTATCGTTCATGCGTACGTACGACTTACCGTCTCCATGAATGGTACATTTCATTTCTTACCTCTAAATGTTATAAAATATTATAAATACATGTATATGCTGGATATATATATGATATATATGATATCCAAATCATGATTATCATTCTGGATATATTGAACCTTTGACTACATAAACAAAATGTAATTGTAAGAAGTCCATTTTTGACTTAAGTACCAAATATCGACAAAACAAACTTTATGAAATTAAATGATTACATAACGTTTATAACATGGAAATAAGTTATATAGAAGGAATATTAAACTTAGAAAAGGTTCTTAAGCAAGTATAAATTAAATTTTTTTTATTATTCAGGAGACTAAAGAGAAATCGAGTCATGTCGGACACGATGTAAGGGACTTCATCTCAATCTCCTCTCATTGAGGCATATTTTGTTCTAATACAAGGCTTTATTTTATACGGTGTATAAACCCCTTTGAATTTTAATTTTATAAAAAAGTATTATTTTTCTACGAAGCGTTTTACTAAATGAAAAAAAGGAATGTTTCTTTTAACATACACGGTGACAACGACCTTTTCTGCCGCCGCGAGTATTATTTTGGTCTTTGGCTTCCTCAACAAGCCGTAATGTTTTTAAAATGAAATAAATACCGTATACGCTTTTATGTATTTTGGTATTGAAAATGGTTTTTATAATGTATTTTTATGTGAATATATTTATGTTATATATTGTGATCAATGTGTGGAAATGTTTTCTTTCCATTATATTTGTTTTATGTCTTATGATTTTATAATGGTACTTAGACATTTGACGAGTGGTTATGTGATAAACCATATGATTGATGGTCCCGTGAAAACCAGGATGGGTGGTTACATTATAACCTCTAATGCATTGGGTATGGAAGTCGGCCGTATGGCTATTCCATTAAGCGATATGTGTGGAAGTCGACCGAATGGTTATTCCACTTAAGTATGTTTATGTCCCAAGTTACCTTTATATGTTATGTGTTCTTTATATGGGTTTTAGGGTAATATTTTGGTTACAAAAGGGTAAGTAATGATGTTTATTCAATGAAGAGTATTTTCTTCTTCATAAATGTGAAAAGTATTACTTTGATAATGTATTCTTGGTTTAATGGTTGTTTTGAAAAACTAAAAGTTTTCCTTCTTTGTGTATCCCTTACAGATCTTTTTATGCTCACCCCATGTTTTTGAAATTTTTTTCACAGGACATAATGTGGAATAGGGTCAAGGGTGGGATCAAGGAATAGTAAGGCTATCTAAAACATGGAACTAGACATGTTTTTAATGAGTTTTTATTTTATGGAAACTTAGTATAAGTGTCTACTTTGTAATCTTTTGAGATGTAATAGTTATGTCCTAATTCTCTAAAACTCTAAACCTAAAAAAATCCACAATGTGAATTATTCATTTAATTTAATATTAAGTAAGGTTTAAGGCTGGGGCCTTATAGTTGGTATCAGAGGCCAGTTTAGAAAACTTTAGGAGTTAGAAAATTGTTAAATTATAAGTTAATTTATGGTATTACTGAAATGATATAGAATTTACAGATTACCATGTTGCTTCGCCTAATATATTTCTGTGTTCAGAATGATTTTCCACAGAGGAAACAAGGCAGCTATGTTGGGATGACATTAGGAGGAAGACAACCTTCCAAATCAGCAACCTGAGATGGTCGGAATTAGAACAGAATAGTTTGTTACGGTGATGGCACAGTTGACTCAGGCTATAAATGGTGGTGTTATCCATGCACGAGATCATCCGTATCAACCGCAGAGGAACATGTCAGTGGTGGAACATTTCATGAGGCAACATCCCCCATCATTTAGAGGATCATCTTACCCTGTCATAGAAGAAGGGTGGATTATAGCACTGGAGAATATTTTTGATGTCATGGGGTGTTCAGAATATCAAACGGCTAGTCTTGTTATTTATCGTTTTGAAGGTGAAGCAGATTTGTGGTGGTTGATGGTGAAAAATATCAGGGATAATGATGAGATTGATGATATTTTGGTGTTTTATAAAAGTAAAGAGGATAATGAAAGTCATTTACGGGTTATTTTACAAACCTTAAAAGAAATGAAATTGTATGGGGAATTCAGCAAGTGTGAGTTTTGGTTACAAAAAATTTCTTTCCTTGGTCACATTGTTTCTAAAGATGGGATAACTATTGATCCTGCAAAAAAAAAGGTTGTGGAAGAATGTCCAAGACCCACAAATGTAATTGAGATTTGTAGCTTCCTTGGTTTGGCAGGCTATTACCGAAGGTTTGTTAGAAATTTTTCAAGGATATCTAGTCCAATGACTAAGCTAACTTGGAAGGGTGTTAAGTCTATCTGGACACAAGAATGTGATGATTGTTTTTAGGAACTGAAAAGAAGATTGGTGAATGCTCCAGTTTTGGAACTACCTTCCAGGAATGGGGAGTTTGTTATCTATAGTGATGATTCATTGAAAGGGCTCGGTTTTATCCTTATGCAGAATGATCAGGTAATTGCCTATGCTTCACGCCAGTTGAAAACTCATGAGGTAAATTACCCTACACATGACTTGGAATTAGCTGCTGTTGTTTTTGCTCTAAAAATTCGGAGGCATCATTTGTATGGAGTAAAGTGTGAAATATATACTGATCACAAAATTTTAATGTATATATTCACTTAGAAATAATTGAACATGAGACAGAAGAGATGGTTAGAATTAATCAAGGATTATGATTGAACAATTCATTACCATCTGGGAAAAGCAAATAAAGTGGCTGATGCTTTGATTCGAAAAAGTAATGCTTCATTAACATTGTTGCGTTTGGAACGTGATCCTTTGGTTAAGGATTTGATGAACTTTGGCATAGAAGTTGTTGGTGCAGGATGTATTTCTTTTTTGTTTCAGGTATCAATGAAATATTCTCTATCAGACAAAATTAAGCAAGCATAGAAGAAAGACAACGAGTTGTAGAAAAAGGTAGAGCTGGTTAAGAAGGGTAAGTTGCCTGAATGCAACATTGATAATGATTGTGCCTTGAGATTTGGGAAGAGATTGTCTGTGCCTTGTGATTCAAAGTTTAAGAGAGAGTTGTTCTGTGAATCTCATAGTTCTCCATTTTCAGTTCATCTAGGAAGTACTGAGATGTATAGAGATCTTTGGGAGTATTACTAGTGGGATGGAATAAAAAGAGATATTGCTGATTTTACTATGAAGTGTTTGACTTGTCAGCAGGTTAAAGCAGAGCGACAGTTACTGAAAGGGATGCTTTAGCCTTTACCAGTGCCAGAGTGGAAATGGGAAAATATATCCATGGACTTTGTTTTGGGATTGCCGAAGACACCTCGAGGTAATAATTAAATCTGGGTTATTGTTGATCGCTTGACTAAATCTGGTCATTTCCTTGCTATAGGAGATACTTTTTCCCAAGATCAACTTTCCTGTTTGTATCTTAAAGAGATAGCCAGGTTACATGGAGTTCCTCTCTCAATTTTACCTTACTGTGATCCCAAGTTCACTTCTAACTTTTGGAAAGGCCTTTAGAAGTCGTTGGGTACTGAATTAAATTTTAGTACAGCTTTTCATCCTCAATCAGATGGGCATTCAGAACAAATAATTCAGACTTTGGAGGATATGCTACATGCTTGTTCAAGGGATTTTCAGGGAAGTTGGGACCAACATCTTTCTTTGGTTGAGTTTTCTTATAATAACAGTTTTCATTCTAGTATACATACGGCTCCGTTTGATGCATTATATGGAAAATGGTGTAGAACTCCAGCTTTTTGGGATGAAGTAGGTGAAAGGAAGCTGATGGGAGCAGAATTGGTAGAAGAGATGGCAGAAAAAGTTCCTTTGATTTAGAAACATATGAGAATAGCTCAAAGCAGACAAAAAAGTTATACGGATAATCGAGGGAAGGATCTATCTTTTGAGTTAGTTGATCATGTCTTTCTCAAAGTTTTGCCATGGAAAAGTGTGATGCGATTTGGTAAGAAAGGAAAGCTGATTCCAAGGTTCATTAGACCATATGAAATTCTGGAGAAAGTTGGATTAGTTTTATACAAAGTGGTATTACCCCAGATTTTATCTCAAGTACACAATGTTTTTCATGTTTCGATTTTGAGAAAGTATATGCCAGATCCATCTCATATTTTGAGTCTAGAGGTAGTTCAGCTGGAAGAGAATCTATCTTATGAGGAAAAACTGGTCCAGATTCTTGACCACAGGGAGCAAGTGTTGCAGAATAAGGTGATTCATCAAGTAAAGGTTATGTGGGAAAACCACATGAGTGAAGAGGCATCATGGGAATCTGAAAATGCAATGAGGGGTAAATACCCCCACTTATTTTGATAAGTGAATAAAATTGCGAGGAAGCAATTCCCAAAAGGGGGGAAGGATGTAACATCCCAAGTAAATAAATAATAAAGCATTTTAATATTTATTAATATTTACGAATTAAATATTAATTTTACTTTAAAGGGGTTTCTATGTTCGATAGCGTACTCGATACGCAATAAAGAGTCTCTTTGAAATCTTATGTTGCACACTAGTAGTAAAATAATATTATTTTAAATGGTAGTTAACACATAGCAGTTGTATTGGTGGGAATGAATAGAAATAACTAAAATATGATTATATATGTTATGTAAATGTTTCTACATTTATCCAATAAATTATAAAGGATTAAATTACGGAAAGAATTCAATTTTAGACATATATACTATAATTTTCACTAGAGGTCCACTTATCGCCTTTTGATGGAGAACCGTCATTAAATATAGTTTTGGTCACTCTTATACATTTTATTGGACCAAATAAAATTCTTCTTTATAATCAGGACATCAAAATTTATTTTGTGTAAATTTTTGGTATTATTCCGATAAAGACCATTTTTTAATGAATAGTGAAAAATGTTGTATTTTAATTCAAAACCTCTTTTTAATCTAATTTATTTATATTGTTAGATTATATTTTGAATTGTTTTTAAAGTGAAATTATAATATATTTTTACCATTTAATCCAATATTGGTCGTTGGAATTAATTTCACTTTGAAATTGGACTTAAACTAGTGTCAATCTTTTGATATATATTGTTTCATAAAAACACGCTATTTGTTATGACAGCCAGAATTAATTATTAAATTAATTAATATAACTTATATGTTTTTAATTTTGTGAAATAAAAATCATTTTTGAATTCGGAATATCATATATTTCTTAGGGTGATGTTTTGGTATTTTTCTGAAAAACTTCAATTTTTGATGAATAGTGAAACCACTAAGTTGTAATTAAAAAACTGATTTTCCGTTTAAATAAAATTTTACCACCTCTGTGTTTTTAATTTAAAAAATTCGACATACATGGTTGTCATTAAGAAGTAAAATTTGGTTCAATGGGATTAACATAATTTTTGGTGAATAGTAACTTTTATGTTTTTAATCGCGATTAGAGGTAATTTGTGTAATTTAATGTAAAAATAATGTTTTAATAATATGAAATGACCTAGACACATGTCCTACCCTTATTGGATGTGTAATGGCCGACCAAGACAATCCATGGGTCAACTTAGGGACCCCATGGAGCCACTTTGGTAGGAAAATGACATTAATAACTTTTTATTTAAAGTTAAAATAAAAATGCAACAAACATGTATCGTTTTGCTAAAACAATTTTTACATGGGGTTATAAAAGTCATAATTTTGACTATAAATATTAATTGGAAAGATAAAACGATTTCCTACATCATGATAGTTTTATTTATAATTTTTAGACATTAAATAATGTAAATTATTTATGACACCGTGATGATGCAGCGATTACCTCATTATTTAACAATTTAAATAAAATGAAAAGATAAAGTAAAATCTAAGACCTAAACTTGTCAAAAACCTATTGGATGGGTGGATTTAGAACTCTTATCACCTTATCCTAGAAATATATAATTGTGGGACCTTTAAATATAGAAACTCATTTTATAATAAAGTAACCTTTTATAACTTTCCAAGAGTGCCCCTCCTGTCCTCTTATAAAGGCCCCCACCTCTACCACCTTACCCAAACCTATAAAGCCTTTGTCTCGGCCAACCCCTGCCCATTTTGTCTCTCCATATCCCTATATTCCTCTTTGAAGACTCCGTTTGGGTAGAAGTCTTTCCAAGGAATCATTTGAGCTCAAATCAAAAAGAGTTACCCGATTTAAAGGTAGTGTCTTCTCTTGTGTTCTTCTGTTTTATTTTGCTTCTCCAACCCCTTAAACTCTTATTATTACATTTTTTTGTAACAACACCAGTATATTCAATATAATAGGATGTTTTTATCATAATTATTAGAGCTACACCTACACACACATCCATCTAATGGTTAAAGAACATACTGTTTCCGTGGTTGGTGAATTTCTTCCTCACGAAACGATGATTGTTCAATCTTCTTTTAACACCTTTAATGGTGGAAATTAACATGTAACTGTATTTATATATGATATATATTATGTTTATGTTTTCCTTATTCTTATTTATTTTTCATTTGTGGAATACCTTTATGGTTTCCATTGTGGGTAAACATGATAATTTCATTTTAGGAAGTGCGGACTACCGCCCCCTCAAAGTGATTTGATTCGTTAATTCCATATGTGGGACGTATAAAGGATGGAGTTAAAGTTATTATATATGATGTTATAATGAAATTATAATATACCCTTATATCATTATTATTTCACTCCATTAAATACGAAATAGAAATGAAAGTAGCGTTCATGCGTACGTACGGCTTACCGTCTCCATGAACGGTACATTTCATTTCATACCTCTAAATGTGATGGACTATTATAAATACATGTATATGCTGGATATATATAATATATATTTTATCCAAATCATGAATATAATTCTGGATATAATGAACCTTTGACCACATAAACAAAATGTAACTGTAAGAAGTCCATTTTTGACTTAAGTACCAAATATCGACGAAACAAACTTTATGAAATTAAATGATTACATAACGTTTACATACGTGGTGACAACAACCTTTTCCGCCGCCGTGAGTATGATTTTTGTCTTTGGATTCCCCAACAAGCTGTAATGTTTTTAAAATGAAATAAATACCATATAGTCTTTTACATATTTTGGTATTGAAAATGGTTTTTATAATGGATTTGTTATGTCAATATATTTAATTGATATATTGTGATCAAAGTGTGGAAATGTTTTCTTTCCATTATATTTGTTTTATGTCTTATGATTTTATAATGGTACTTGGACATTTGACGGGTGGTTACGTGATAAACCATATGACGGGTGGTGCCATGAATACCAGGATGGGTGGTTACGTTATAACCTCTAATGCATTGGTTATGGAAGTCATCCGTATGGCTATTCCATTAAGTGATATGTGTGGAAGTCGACCGAATGGTTATTCCACTTAAGTATGTTTATGTCCCAAGTTACCTTTATATGTTATGTGTTATTTATATGGGTTTTATGGTAATATTTTGGGCACAAAAGGGTAACTAATGATGTTTATTCAATAAATATTATTTTCTTCTTCATAAATGTGAAAAGTATTACATTGATAATGTATTCTTTGTTTACTGGTTGTTTTGAAAAACTAACAGTTTTCCTTCTTTGTGTATCCCTTACGGAGCTTTTTATGCTCACGCCAAGTTTTTGAAATGTTTTTCATAGGACTTAATGTGGAATAGGGTCAAGGATGGGATCAAGGAATAGTCATGCTATCTAAAACATTGAACTAGACATGTTTTTTAAGAGTTTTTATTTTATGGAAACTTAGTAGAAGTGTCTACTTTGTAATATTTTGAGATGTAATAGTTATGTCCTAATTCTCTAAAACTCTAAACCTGAAAATATCATCAATGTGAATTATTCATTTAATTAAATATTTAGTAAGGTTTAAGGCTAGGGACTTATATATATCATTCATAAATTATGGATCTTTAGTCTTTAATATATGACCCCATAGATTTATTCTAGGTTACTCATAGCCTTATTTTACATAAACACTTCTTGATGGTCCTTAAAGAAAATGAGAATTATCCTAAGCGTGTCCTCTAAGAATGTCAAACGAGGTACACAGTAAGGCCCATTTTCATGTACTATGTTACCTTGAATCAGGCCCATGACCCCATGTCATATTTGTTACCCCTAAGTAAATCTATTTTAGATTCACACCTACTATTAGTATCCATACAGGGATGTATTTTTAAAAATACCAACATAATAAGTAACTTACAAAAATTCTAGGATACTCTTATATACTTATAATTAATGTCTATATTGTGGTTTTCCACCCTAATCAATGTTTTCTAAATATAGTTTCCATGGTTGCCACTAAACATCCTTTGATACCAACGATAGTGACCTGACCCTAGAATCTCAGAGCCGATGCATTAATTTATTACATTTGCATGATTAGAGAGAATAAAATTCATAAGGACCGATCAGTTTAGTAGTTCTTGAAATCTATATTAAATAGACTATACCCATAATGCATTGGTAAATTGAAGAAAAAACAATATACATAATAAGTTGAAATAAAATAAATAATTAAATGTTTATTTAATGATTTATTATTCATAAACTAGGGATGTGATACATAATAAGGGTGATCTCAATTTCTTAGTAATGGTATTTAATGTTGATGTAATAGTTAATCAAGGTAAATAAACCAACATCTTAGGGTAAATAACTGATAACACTTTCCATTAAAATAACTAGATAATGAAAATTCAATATGGAAAGGTAAAAAAATGCAACACAATCCATTTAATAAATAAATTAAAAATGAAATTTTTATATAGATATATAAATGAAAAATATCATGTATGAATAATAGCTAAAATATATATGATGGAAATGACTAACAATGGATATCTATAACATTCCATCGAGGATGCATGCCAATGATCTAATACTTTCAAGGATCCAGGACTAGAATCTAGTACTTTTAAGGCTTTATGCCAGGTATCTAATACCATTAATTCTTCATGCCATAATTTAGTATTTTTATGGATTCAGTACAAGATTCTAACACTTTTAATGATTCATAAAATGAATCTAAAACTATCATGGATTCATGGAATTAATGTAAAACTGTCAAGGTGAACACCTTCTAAAAAATGGTATATGGTGTAGGGAATACTAATATCCATTTTATGAGAATATGGATATTTGTCTAAATATATAATGATGAATTATTAAAATAATGTTATTATGTCAATATAAAGTTAATGATCACAAAAGTAAGTGATTTTTCATGGATAATCATTAAGAACATTCATTTAGAGAATAATCATTAAACAATACAAAGTGTCCCACACCACTTTGAATCATTTAAATCATAATCCATATGAAAGAATAATATAAAATTAAACTTATAATATCATGAGAAAAAGTATATTAATTCTAAAACATGTAAAAATACAGAATATACACAAAATAAAAGTTAATTTATGCTTAATAACAAATAAGTCTCAATGGAATGTAAATTGAGACGAAATTTCCTTACATTAACCTTAATTTTGATTTGTGGTATTTATAATACTTTATATTAGTTTAAAATATGTTACTAACTTATAAAAGAACCATAATAATTCTTATAATATCATATATCAGCTTCTTACAATATTTTGTTACCCATTTGTTGACACTATTTTATTATTTTAACTACTTCGGGTGTTAATTTCCTAGTTTGGTCATGATTTTTTTGACTTGTTACTTGTTGTTACTATTACATAGATCATGATATATTAATTTCAAGAATTTAATACATGACTTAATAATCTTATATATTCAGTGCAAGAGTATTTAGTATAGTCCATAATGATTGAATATAATAAATGAAATTCACCATTCATGGAGACGATAGGTCGTACGTACGCATGAACACTACTTTCATTTATATGTCATAATTAATGAATGAAAAATAAATGATACATATATATATTATAATTACAGTATAATATATATGTTATAAATTTTACATATGTTTTTTAAAATTATCCTTAATATATTCCTGTATAAAGTGAATGCGTCACATTGCTTCGAGGGGGCGATAGCCCACACTTCCTCAAACGATGTTATCATATTAACGAAAAATGGAAAGTATAAAAGGTATGTTTTATAAAATTATTATATAAGTATAAAGACATAATAAATATAATAAATATTATATATAAATATATTATCCTTCATAATGGACTCCATGATAGGTGGTAAAGGAAAGATTAACAATCATTGTTTCATGAGGTAGTAGTTCACCGTAATAAGAAACAATACGTTCATTACCCATTAGATGGAAGTGTGTGTAAGTTTAGGAAAACACATTGCATAAAAACATCAATTATATTGAATATACTAATTTTTTATTCCATAATAAAATAATAATATTTGAGGTATTGTAGAATGGAAATAAAACAAAAAAGTTAAAGGATGTTTGTTACATCTTAATCTGGAAACTCTTTTTGGTTTGCACCAAATGGATAACTAAGATTTCTTTATGAAAAAGTGTCAGATTCTAGGATTATATGATGGATTTTGGGGAACTATATGGGTATGATCTTGGTCGATCCAATGCTTCTTCAGGGGTGTGAGTAAGGGGTAGAGTGATTTCCCATTTATTGGGGAGGGGAAGTGACACTCTTGTAAATTCCAAAAGGTATTCACTAATGGGAGGCCTACCTTACATAAAGTGCCTAAAAAATGGAGAAATAAGCGATTAAAGTGGAATCATAATATATGAAAACCTGCAACACAAAAAAAATATTTTCATTTTAATAATTTGGTTCCTTAACTTCTAAGATTCCAACAATTTCGTCATTTTGGTTTTTATTAAAGCATCCAATTTTCCAACCTAATAGATTAAACCATTTAGACAAAAATTAATTGAAATTTATTAAAAAATATATAATATATGAATTATTTATATTATATGATTTTTTTAAAAAATAATCCCAGGGGTTTTGGAAATTAATTTTAAAATAAGCAAATGTGACATGAAAAAACACTAGTTAAACCTAGACCATGTTAACAACATTTTTACTATATATGGGATAACATGTTGATTATAAAAGATCAATTGGTACATTAATAGATTATAATTAATATTTATTAACACTTAAAATTAAATTGGCATAATATTATATTTTTATTAATTTTAAAAAATATAATAAAATATCATTTATTATTAAATAAAAATAATGTCAATTTTTTTGAAATTTAATTGATTTTAATTTTAAAATATCAGAACAACATTTGAATTCAAATATAATAATTTTAAATCTCTATAAAATTAAATATTCATCTATAAAAATAATTAAATAAAATAATTAAATCACTATAGTTTACATTTAATTTTTATAGTATCATTTGTTTTTGTTAATTATTAGCTAAATAATCACTAAGTTGGTGTTTCATGGGAATTTTATTTAACTAAACCATCTATAAAATCTACTGATATATTTTTACAAAACAAATAATGCATTTATATTTCCGAAGGATATGTATAACAAAAAATATGATGTTTTTTACATATCTCAATCTTTTTTCAATGATAATGCTAATGGAAGATCACTTTTTTTCTTTTTCCTTACTTATACTTTAATATAAGGCACTTCTATTTAATAATATCCCAATAACCCATAACATTATGCAAAAGGGGTGATATGGTCGAATTATTAGATTCTACTGGGTTTTGGATAAGTTTCAGGGTCATTTTGGTCATTAAGTTAAAGGTGCAGTCCCTTTTATGCTCAATCTTACCTTAATCACCAAAATTTATTTAAATCACATTCACTAATATTTTTGGTCAAAAATTAAGTTTATCCTATTTGACAAGAAATATTTTACTAATTTCAACTGTGTATGTCTTTTGTTCAAAATTAAAATCACATAAGTGGGAAAAATATGATTAACACTATTCCTGCACACGTAGATAGAAATATGGTTCTTAAAGTAGAAATGTTCAAAAGTTCAATATGTTTTCATGTCTAATTTCAATATAAAAATAATTCCAATGGCTAACATTGAATTAATATATGAATCAATTATCGATTGTGACTTAAAAAAAATTTAAATTATAATTTAACATTAATAATTATTTAAATGAAATGAAAATTTTCAACTCAATGGTATCATCTTTCACAATTCATAAAAAATGAAACTTATCACAAAAATTACAAAAATTATACATTTGTTAATTTTGACATTTTGAACTAAAAAATGATGTTTATTTTTAAAAATAAAATTTATAACAGTTCCAAAATATTGTTTTAAAATATGTGTGCCATTATAAAGTGGTAAAACCCAGTCTTGCATGTATATGAAGCTAACTCAGTATGGTGTGTAGCATAAGTTTAACAAGGTGTTGTGTATAATGTGTGACAAAATAATATTAATTCTAACATGAAAATATTATAATGTCTTGGGGTGTTACATTTACATTAAAGAGAAATAATGTTAATTACGGTACATTTTAAAAATGGTATGAAAATATATAGAATTAGGGTGTGATAAATATGTATTTCAAACAATTTTTTTCCATTTAAAATCTATTTATAAATGTTAGGATGAAAACTTGCGAAAACATTACATAAAAAAATACACTTTTTAAGAAATCTTTGAAAACTGTTTGACAAGACAAAGTCAAAAATTCATAGAGAAAATATGATTTTTCTCCATGTATCTTAGAACGATACACCATATCAAAGGAAGATACTTTTTAATGAAACAATATTTGATAATAAGAAGATATAGTAATAAAAGAAATAAAACGTGGAAACTCAAGTAATGAAAAACTACCAGGTGACCAACCTCATATATGGAGTATCAATTTCAACAGTTGAGGTCATATGTCATAGGAAAATCCAAGATACATTAGTGAGTCCACTAAATATAATAAAATAAATATCATGAACAACTGCATTAAAATGTAGAATCTTCCAAGTACACAAGCTTACTAACTTAATGCACAACCCCCTAGAGAACGTCCTTATCATAAATCAATATTCTTTTTGGAGATTCTCATCAGGGTGTGTGTTTGAAGAATAATATTTTAAATCTAGGTTATATCATCTGGTTACCCAAGTTTACCATGACCATTTAAAAATGATGTTTGCGATATTAATCAACACAGAAAATAACACAAATCCACAACAACAACAACATTCATAATCAACATTTCATATCATACAAAGTATAATGGCCAATACATTTCATACATTGATATTATATCTAAATAGAATAATATTCATTATATAACATATGAAAACTAGTATTTAACCATATTGGTTTAGCATATTTGGAAACTATGAAATATAAAAAAATGTTTTATAAAACATCCACATCATCTCACGGTTATTCCTTCATAAATAGAACCCTTTTTATACAACTTACAAAATACATTTATTAATATCATGGGGAATATAAACATAATAAAGGGAGATCTTAGATGATTAGAAAGGGTAAACATGAGATATTCTAATCATATCATAATCATAATAAATAAGAACATAAATGAAAAATTTGAAAATTTTATTTTATATATCATAAATTATAATATCATTTTATGGGGTAAATCATAGAAGCTCATAAATAATAAAAGAAAATATTCTATAAGAGTATATCATAAGAAATGGAAATATGGAATATATAAGGATAAACCATCATTTCTATATTAGTCAAGGTTCACATCCAAGATGATCATAGTGGATAGCTTCCTTTACTAAATGTGGTTCACTCTTAGTTCAATACCTATGTTACTGAACTGAGTTACTTCCTATTATAGCCATATATTACTAAATCAAGATCCTCTTCCAATACATTCTTATACATATTATAATATATAAATCATTAACCAACATATTGGAGGGAAATATAGGTCCCACCCATCACATAATAAAAAACATTCATATGTGTTCCATAAGAACATTAAACATTCATCATATCTAAAACCATATAAAAATGGTTTTCATAAACTTCATTCCATCATAACATTACAAATGGAAATGAAATGGGTTTCATAAATATCATTAAAATATAATCATAAACAAACAATAGGAATAATAGGGATAATATCCTTTAAAAATATCACCATTAATAAATAAGTAACATCAAAGAATGTTATATTTGTAGGAAAATAGTTACGCGATATCAATCGAAACTAATTTTTATGTAAAATATCCTTTTTGGTTTGAAAATGTTTTCTTTTCATAAAATTCTATGCAATTTTAAAAGAAACAATTTTCTTTGAAAATGACCATTTGAGCTTGTAAGGTAAGCTTCTGGGCATCAAGGTGTCATGAAATAAGAAAAAATCTATTTATTCCATATAAGTTTTAAGAAATATTTTTCTTTTACTTTGGCTAAGAAATCAAAAAGTTCATCATTATAAAAATGAAAAAAATTTCATTTCAAACCATTTGGTAAAAATTCACACAAAGGTAAAAATGACTTTAAAAAATTGTATAAGGATTGTAAAAATATTTTGGTATATAATATTGAAAAATAAATACATGGAAGAAAGATATTCCCAATAAATACATACCTATAGAAAATGTTAGATAATTATGAGATTGTGAAATTAAACCATACTTAACCAATTTTAATATTAACTAAGATAATTTTTTTTTTCAAAATTAAAAGGGTATAATTTTTAATTATGTGAAGTCAATTAAAATATAAATTAAAAATTTAGAACTTTTTAGACCAAATTATATTCATTTGGTTTTTTGAAAGATGTTTTATGGTTTTAAATAATTTAATAAAACATCATTTTGATAAAATATGAAAAGTGACAATTTTAAAACTATTTATTTCTTATATTTTTTAAAAATATCAATAAAATAAGTTGAATTCAAAAAAATATTTTATTATATCCCTAAAAGGTCATGTTTATATAGAAAATTATTTTTCTACATTATTTATTTTAAATTATATTTATTTTAATATTTTGAAAATATTAATTTGATATTTCCATTAAGAAAATAATAAATACATTAGTGTTGTGTAATATATATTTACATATCATTTAAAATAATAATGTGACATCTTTAAATAATTATTAAATAAAATAAAATAAATATCACAATTTCATAAAAGTAGCTAAAAAAGTATGAAATAATTTAATATCCTTAAAATATATTTATTTAGTTAAAAACTAACATTTATATTTGTTCATAACATTCATATTTTCTATCTGGACATGTAATAGATATTAAAGACCAAGAAAGTGTATTTTTATGAAATTCTTGGATTTAAATATTATTTAAGACATTTTCATGGAAAAGTGTCCATTATATGAGTTCATTTAGATATTTAGGTTCTAATGGTCTATTATTATTCATCCAATAAAATTTTGGAAAGTTTTAGAGTTATTTTATAGTGTTTATAATTCTATTTTTAACTTAAATTACTCAATTAACAATTTACCGTGGTAATATAATTTAACAATATTACCATTCTTATTGGAAAATGGAAAATATTGAATAAATTTGAAACTTATAAATCCATATTTGGATTCCATTTTTCAAAATTTTAAACAGATAATTTTAAAAATTTAATTTAAAATAAAATCTGTACACTACCATGAAAAATACTTTTTCAAGAAAATTCCATTTTAAAACAAAAAATGTTTTTATAATAAATGTTTTCTATATAAACCTTTTCAAAAACAATAATTGTTGTATTATAAATAAAAATTAAATATTAAAATGTAAAACTAATCCAAAGAATAATTTTTTCTTGTAATTATTTTAAAATAAAATATTGTGTTCAATAGAAATCAGTATTTCCACTATTCTTGAAATGTTTTTCAGAAAATTTTAAAAATTAAATTTCAGATAATTTTGAAATGTTGAATTCAAAAATGAAATTAAATTATCTCAAATACTATTTCTCTAACTTCTAAAAATTAATAAAAATAAGAAAAATCATTTTTGAAGAAAAAATATTTCTTGATGAATATTGTTATTTCATTAAAAATTGTGTGACAAGTTTTTAATTATTTACCCAATCATTCATACTGAGTAATAAATTTATATTTATTTCATAAATAAGTTATAAAAATTTATTTGGGATTATTTAATGGTTATTTTATTGTAGTCATTTTATACTAATAGTGTCTTGTGGTTCATTTAAACTCACCGTTTCATGCAACAGAAGCTAATGAAGAATTTAAATTATTTAAAGGGAATTATTTATTAAAACACCAGGGTGTTACATTATAACCCCCATAAAATGAATTATCCCTCCAAATTAATCACTTGGATACAAACATATGAGGCTACCTCTACCTCATCACATCATCAGGTTCCCATGTAGCTTCATCCAACTAGTGGTTCTGCAATAACACTTTAACCAAGGTATTGGTCTTATTTTGTAGAACATTATCCCTATGATCTAGAATATGTATCGATGATTCTTCATAAAAAAGTTCTCACTCTAGAGACATGACTTATGAGTTTAGGACATGTGAATAATCAGTTATGTAATTTCTTAGGAGTGAACATTGAACACATCATTAACTTGGGAGAGATTCAGTAGAAGTGCCAATCAATAAGATACCTTCCTAAAATGATCAAGAGTTTCAAAAGTACCTATATACCCAAGGATTAGCTTACCCTATTTTCCAAATCTAACAACCATCTTCTACGGATATTTTTATAGAAATACCTTGTCACCCACTTCAAATTCTAGGTTTTTTATTTGGTTGTTATCATAATTTTTTTCCACTATAAGATGAACTTATGTGATGCTGAATAGATATTATATTATATTCCATATCCTCAACTAGAATGGGCCCCAATAAATTTCATTCCCTAACTTCATTCCCGTTTGTTATAGTTCCTCACATATTACCATAGATGGATTCATACAAAGTTGTCTAAATATAGGTGTGAAATCTATTTATGTATGAAAATTATACCACCATATTTGAAATCTATAGAGAAAGATCTCAATATGACTTCTAGAGTTGGAATTTTTCTTTTCGACTTACCATCTCTCTGAGGATGATATGTTGTATTGATACTTAACTCTGTATCCAGATCCAGCTAAAGACATCCCCAGAACATCGGGGTAAACCTCAGATCCTACTCAAATGTAACAGAAAGTGTTACTCAATAAAATATTACCACTTCTTTAATATATATTATAGAAATATGATCAAGAGAGAATTATTCTCTGATATTAATGAAGCATTTATACTTTATAATGAGTTCTATTATAACCCATATTACATTACAATATCTAGATTTTTTTGGTTGTCTGACAACAAAGTACATGGTGATGTTTTTACCATTTCCATTTTGGTGTGGATAATGGTTGTAATATCCCATTAGACTTATGTCTCTATTCCTTTACTTGATGACAAACCAAGAATTGATAAACATACTCTGTAATATCATTCTTTATTCCATCCATCCAAAAATACTCTTTTATGTCCCTATACATCTTTTTTATTCAAGGATGAATATAGAATGATGAACTATAAACCTTATCCAATTGGTCCTTCTTTAGTTATGATATGGAAGGGATACAAACATGGTTATTGAATCTTATTATTCAATCACAACCAAAATTTAACTCAAGATTATTTCTCACACTCTTTTGAATCTCTTCATCCATCTTTTGCACTTCCTTAATCTTTACTTATAGATGGTTCAACATTCATTTGAGAAATATGGAGATTTATCCCATTCCATTATGATTTATAGATCCTTCCTTTTAAAATACACAATTATTGGATCCTTTGTAATTCTCATCATATATTGGATAACATGGCCATTTTGACTCAAAGAATACACCACCTTGTTCTCTTTCCAAGGGTGGTAAGGGATTGAGCAGTAGAAATATTTAATCAACTCTAAAAATTTTCTTTGGCAGATATTCAACTCTTTTTGAGTGAAATTATAAATTAACGTTTTATGA
The DNA here is from genome assembly GCA_963277665.1 of Viscum album. NCBI lineage: Eukaryota > Viridiplantae > Streptophyta > Magnoliopsida > Santalales > Viscaceae > Viscum > Viscum album. Next base: position 790,496,128 of record OY728138.1, on the reverse strand, counting down.
TATATATATATATATCAAACCATTATCTATAATTATAATTCATATATACCTTTAATGCAATGATTAACACAACTAACACCAAATCACAAGTCATGTAATTTTTCCAAATATTTTCAATACCTATATGGAATAAGATATCACCATATTATTTTTAATGAGAAAACATCCCAACCCCTTCTTGGATGCATCATTATATATCACAATCATTTCTCCACTATTGGGTATGTGAGCACATGTGCACTTACTAACCTTTTTTTCTACTCTTTTCAAACCTCTTAACATTGTTCTATCTATATGAACATAAAATAATTTTTCAGTCAACATGGTTAGTGGATTAGTTAATCATGAGAAATATACCACTAAACATCAATAATATCCAGTGAAATCAAGCATTAATAGATATTAGTTACCATTGTTGGTCTAGGCCAACATTCAGTAACTTCCCTATTGACTAGATCCATAGTTATCCCCTCCATTAATATTATTTTACCCAGAAACAAAACCTTCTGAAGAAAAAAATTCACACTTAATAAATTTTTCATCAAGCTTCTCATTTCTCCAGGTCTTCAATACAATCCCCAAGTGAACTTCATGTTATTATTTTATCTTTAAATATTAAAGTGTATCATAAATAAACAACACCAAAAATAGATCAATATAGTCTCCAAATACTATTAACTAAATATATGAATATCATGGGGTAATTAGTAAGCCCAAAAGGAATCACTATAAATTTATAGTGTCTATACCTTATACGAAATGCTATCTTTTCTTTATTGTCCTAATTGACCTTAAGTTGATGATATCTGGAATAAAGATCAATCTTGGAAAAGTATTGAGCTTCGTGCAGTTGTTCAAATAATTCATCAATGTAGGGGAGATGATATTTGTTATTGATAGTGATCTTGTTAAGTTCTCGATAGTTAATAATGAGTTTTATTGATCCATTTTTCTTATTAACAAACATAATAAGAGCAACCCATGGTAAAACAGTAGGGCATATGAATCCCTTTTCTAGATCCTCATGAAGTTTTTTCTTCAATTATTAAAAACCATTTGGGGCCATTCTACAAGGATTCTTTGAAATATGCATATCACCCTATATGAGTTCTATTGAGAACTCAATTTCAAGATTCGATGGAAGACCTATAAATTATTCTACAAATACATCAAAAAACTCTTATAAAATAGGTTTATCTTTAACCATGAGTTTCTCCCCAACCAACGAAGATAAATGAACTTCATTTATTTCAATTAAGGCTGACAAGATAGAAGTAATTTTTATTGGAATTTCGTATTCATCGTTGTATCGATATGTAATCATGGATTAATTTAGAATATTAAATGTAACTTCCCTTCCATAAAAATTGTTATGATCTTGAAATAGAGAATGGTAATGTACACCAAGAATCAACCTCATTAAACTAAAATAAGGATCACTATATTTATAAAAGAAATTCCCCCAAAACTTCAACCAGAGAATAATTATAAACTTGTGATGAAATAGTGGATCTATTATGAGTTTTCATATCTAACTCAACATCTAATTGTTAAGGCAATACAATGATACCCATATAAAATTATTTTGAAATCAAAGAGTGGGGAGATCTAGAATCAAATACAACATTATATAATTTAGAGTGGATGCTAAGTGTATCTTTGACCACTTCATTATCATACCCCACAATGCCAATAGTGATCATAAGATAATTTTCATTATATATAGATAGAAAAGGTTACTAACCTTGATCATCATCGATAAAACTTTGATTAGGGATTTGTTTATAATAATTCCCATTTTCAATGAACATGTAACATTGATTTGTGGGAGGTGCATTCTGTGTATCCTTTTCTCTATTTACATCATTATGTATCTTTTTACTATCACCTCAGTAGTCAATTACTAAATGATCTTCCTTCCCAAATATAAAAATTTTCTTGTCCTCTTAAGATAGTTTCCCCCTTTTTTCTTTCACAAATTTGATCATCAAGGAAAGATCATATTTTTTTCACTATGGTTTTTATATTTTCCATTGAATTAAAATTTTACATTCTTATCAAACCCAAATGATTGACGTGTGACTCCAATATCTATCTCAACCCTAAGAGAACATAGAATGATTTCATCATAGCTACTGAAGTACCTTAAAAATAATTCCATTTATAGACTTGGTTTTAAGATACTGAAGAATTGATCAACCTTACTTTGAGTCTGAATGAAAATTCTATAAGAATATGTTGCAAGTATTATAAATTTTTATTTGTAGGCACCAAAATATTCTTCATCCCTTTTTTTATGATCAAGGAACTGATTCTCTATCTTTATTCGAAGAATATGAGGAAATTACATATGAAAAAACAAGTTTACAAACTCATCCCATTCCGTAGAGTCTATTTCATCTCATTGAATCATATACTTGAAGAAATTTCACAATTGGTCCAATTCACCATCTAAATGATAAACATATAAAATAAATTTATCTTGTTCTAAAATTGGTGAACTGAAAATGACTTTTCAGTTGTTCTAATCAATTATTTAGCCACTAGTGGATTAATAGACCCACTGAATGAGGGTGGATACATCTTCATTGAGGAAATAACAAAACGTTTTCCCCTCCTTTTATCGTTTGTATTTCCTACATGATTCTTAGATTGAGAATGTTTTGTGAGAATAGTTATATGATTTTTCATTCCAACTCCCATAAAATCCAGTTTCTCCAGAGGACAATCTTTTTATTGCCCACCATATTCATTATTATTACGGTTCATTCAGGATGAAACCATTGAATAAAATGAAAAATAATAGTATGACACAGTAATCATAATGGGAAAACCACATAATCTTGGGAAATTACATATAAAATTTCAATTTATGACACCTTAGTTTTAATTCATTGTTTATTCATTTTTGTTACCAAACCCTAAGATTTTATTCTATACTTATACTTATCCTAAGTGTTCTTACTATGGTTTTCTCATCATAGTATCCAAAGGTTAAGTAAAACTTGATCAAATACCAACTATAATGTCCTATACTTTTAATACATAGATATTACATCTAAATGGACAATATTCTTTACATAAAATAACAAAACCATGCCACAAATGTAGAGGTTTAGTGTCTTTGGAAACTACATAATATAAACAAAAAGTTCATAAAACATCTAAATATTATCCCACTTATTATTTCATAAGTAGAAACCTTTTTGAAACTTCTTACTTTATATCTTGGTTCATATCTTGTGGAAAAGAAACATAATAAAGGGTGAACTCAGATGCTCTGTAAAGGTAAACAAGGGATATTTCCATCATATCATAATCATAATGAACAAGAACATAAAAAATTTGAAAATTTTATCTTGAATATCAATGATCATAATATCATGTCATGGGATAAATCATTAAAGTCCATGGATAATAAAAGAACATATTCCATGATAGAATAACATAAGAAATGTAATTTTGGAATATATAATCCTAGAAAATCATTTCTATATTATCTATGGTTCACTTACAGGACTATAATAGCTGTCAAAGTTCTCAACTAAACTGGGGTCACTCTATGTTCCAACCCAGTGTTAATGAACAAGGTTTACTTCCCATTCCAGCCTTATATTACTGAACTAATATCATTTTCCATTATATTACTTCTTATATCATGATATAGAAGTATTTACCCAATGAATTATAAGGGGATATAGGTCCCACACTCACATAATTAAACACATACATAAATGTGCCACAAAAACATAAATTTTTCATCATATCCCAACTCATATAAAACATAGATTTGATAAACATAATTACATCATAAAATAACTCATGGAAAAGAAATGGGTTTCATAAATATAATTCCATAAGAAATATAAACTGTCCATAAGAATAATATGGACATTATACATTAAAAATATTCCCATTAAGACATAAGTAAAATAAAATAATGTTATCATTGATGGAATTTTTTTTGATATCAGTTGAAAATAATTATGGAGGAATATAGAATATCTTCTTTGAAAAAGTTTGATTTTCTAAAAATGCAACCCAATTTTAAAATAAAACATTTTATTTTAAAATAACTTTATAAGATTCTAAGGGAACCTTCAAGGCATGAAGGAATCGTAAAATTAGAAAAATATATTCATTCTATATTTATTTAAAAAATATTCCACTCATACTTTTTTTTGAAAAATTCAAGAGGCACCTCTTCAGAAAAATGATAAAAAATATTTTATTCAAACAATTTAGTAAAAATTCACATATGAGTAAAAACGACTTTAAAAAATTGTAGAAGAATAGTAAAAATATTTTGGAATAAATTTTTATGAAACTTGGAAATGAGAGATAAACATTACCTTATAAATACTTACATATAAACATTCTCGGATAATAATGAGATTGTGAAATTAAAAATTACTTTACCAATTTTATTTTTATCTAAGGTAACGAAATTTTCATTATTAAAAGGTCTTAGGTTTTACTTATGTGATGTAAATTAGACCAAAACGAAAAATGCAGAAATTAATTGACCATATTTGTAGAGACCCAAAGCTTGACGTACATGGAAATTACATTACTTTTGAGGAATACTTAATACATAACAAAAACAGACATTAAAGGACTGTAATAGTTTAATGTCTTTGGAAACTCAAAACAAAATATTCTAATCTTGGTGAAAGATATTCAACATCTCCCATAAGGATCTTCCTCTTTTGTTCTCTTACCTAAAACTTTTCTTTATATCCTGGGGAAAAGAAAACATATAAAGGGTGATCTCAAATGCTCAGTAAGAGTAAGAATTTATAAAATAAAACAAACCATATACATTTGAACTTAAAAATACGAACATAATGTTTAAACATCAAAATCTTGAGCAAAGACATAAATCTTGGAAGTACGCAAGGCATATATCATAAAGGAATATCAATCATGATAAAATATCATGGGAATAAAACATGTAATTGTGGAAAACCATTAAGTAAATGATATTATTTCCATATTAGCCAAGGCATTGCTTCCCATACCATCTTAGTGGATGAATACCCTTTCTGAATCAAGTTCACTACGCGTTCTCAACCTGTATTACTGAACCAGATTAACTTACCGTTCCACCCATGTCTATATCATGAGATATAAATCATTACCCAATGCATTGGAGGGAGATATAGGTCTCACCCATCTCATAATGAAATCATTCTTACTTGTGCCACAACATAAACATAAATAATTCATCATAACCCAAAGAATTAAAATGGGTTTCATAAACATCATACCATCATAATATAATCCATATAAAAAAAATAATATTATTTCATCATAAGAATAATCACACCATGTAATTAATAGAGACATTATACTTGAAAACTAAACATTCTAAATAATGTAATCTTAGATGGAAAATAGTTTTAATAAAACACTGGAAATTAATTCTTAAGGAAAATATCCTTTCTTCATCAAAATAATTTTCTTTTCACAAAATGACACACAATTTTAAAAGAAAATGATTTTATTAAAAATTACCATGAAAAATTTTAGACGAAGCTTCATGAAAATTAGGCGTTATGAAACCGTAATAATCCATTCTTGACATATAAGTTAAAAAACATTCTTCACGTACTTTGGTCGGAAAATTAAAAAATTACCTTGTACGGTTTTCAAAAGAAATATTCCTTCCATACGATGTGGTAAAAGTAAAAAAGGTAAAAATGACTTTTAACATACATGGATGAATAGTAAAAATTTTATGAAAACATTTTGAGAACATATGGAAATGGATAATAATCATAACCCAAGTAAATACTTAAGAATAAACAATCTCAGATAAGAATGAGATTGGAATAATTATCCCTTACCTTATGTCCGATATGCTTCGTATGTATCCAAAACTTCTGTATAGTGATTTAAATAATGTCATTGACTTATTAAAGAATCATATTCATTGTTATGATATCATATATAGTTTACTTATGACTTTATATTACCCATTATTTTGTAAATTCTATGTAAAAGCATTAATTTGGGTAAAATCGTTTCATTTATTGTACATGTTTCGACTTGTTGTTATTGATATTATTACTTATATACTAATTTACTTAATTCTAGAATGAAAAAAAATTATTTATATATAATATATATTCAGCATATACATATATATATATATATATATGATATATCGATAAATGGATTGAAATAGACCATTCATGGAGACGGTAGGCCGTACGTACGCATGAACGCTATTTTCGTTTCCTTATTTAATTGAATTGAATTAAGTAGATGACAAACATATATATAAAAATAAATCTAGTATAATTATTATGTCATATATTTCATTATTATTTATTATATATACTTTATAATCATTCATGAATGGTTAACATGGTGAATGCGTCGTGGAGACGGTAGTCCGTACGCACGCACGAGCGATGATATCATTCCCATGATCGTGGAATTGTATTGAAGTGTATGTAAAATATTTCAGAATAAATATAAATTTCATTTAATCATATATAGTTATTTATTTACACCATTATACCCATCCAAGTAAGGTGGTGGTCGAAAACAGATTACACCACGACGTAGAGACGATATTTCGTACGTACGCAGGCGCGTTGATTTCATTTTCCATAGGATGGATAGAAGTTGAAATAGGGTTGTTTTATATTTATAATAATATATCAGTATATAAAAAATACTGATGTTATTACTTTATAATGAGACAACTAAAGAAGAAGAAGTAGAAGAAGAAATAAATTGGAAAGAATCGTTAAAGGATATTACCTCTTCTTTGACGCGCCTCTTCTTAACCTCCTCTATAGGCATGAGGGTTGGTCTTTTGAGGAGACCAGAACCTCTATAATGTTTCTAGGGAAGATGATAAGGGAAATGGGAAGGGTGTTTCCGAGCTTCAAGGCTCAAAAGGGTGTGAAGAGAAGAGGGAAGGGGTGTTCTTTTTATAAGGGAGGAGAGGGGAACTTTAGGAAAAACATAAAATATTATTTTATCATAAAGTCATATTCAGTTTATAATAGCTAAAAATTAATTTATTTCTAAGATAAAGTAGGGATGGGTCAAAATAATCTCAACCAATAGGTTTTAGATAAGTTTAGGTTACTATTTTTACCTTGTCACTTAGATTTAACTCTAATTTAAATAATTTAACTTTGACCATGTCTTCTTGTTTTCTTACACTATATGGTTAATAAACTTACTATAACAAGACAAAAGAACCCCAAGTGGTTCATTACTAATATATATAACCATATCTAAGTCATTTTTACGAACCTTATATTTTTAGGAATATAATAACAATTAATAATATAATATTATTTTTAAAAACTATTTTATGTCAATTTTGACACTATTTGGTAATTTATTTTTGTGAAAATCATAAAAGAATTATTAGTTCGTAAAATGTTAATTAAATAAATACTAACATGTCATATTAACCGAGAAAATTATTTTAAGTCATAAAAAGTCTCAAATTACATTTATTTGGGTATTTATAATATCAATAATTTTAATATTTCATTATTTATGTAATTATTGCATCACTATTGTGTCATAAATAAATTAACTTATGTAATGTCTAAAAATTATAAATAAAATACCATTAGGTAGGAAATATTTTTATCTTTCTAGTGAATATTTATAGTTGAATTTATCTTATGTATAACCCTATATTAAAAATGTTTTAGTTATTAAACTTTGATTTTAATTATTTTAACTCTTCTTTAAATAAAATAATAATAAATGTCCTAAAACAATCCATATGGGCCTAAAAGGCAATATTTTATTCCTAAGTTTGTTTTTGGTCGAATTACTCTTATTCAATAGAATTAGGACACGTGTTAGGGTAACAATAATATCATTTTTACCCTTAATTGCCCTATTTACTTTTAAATGTGGTAAATAACAGTAAAAAGTTACTATTCACCAAATATTATTTAAGAAATGTAGTTGAATTTCGGTATAATCTCACCATTTTTCGTGCCTTGAACAATTTCCACTTCATCTATTAAAGAAATGAAGTTGAATTTGTCTTCTGTGATGTGTTAGCAGATCATGCGATAGAATGATAGGTCATTCCATTTGTCTCAAACATAAGGTTATAAAAAGTTATATACATAAGTCCATCTATGGTGATATTAATCGTATATGGTTCCTAAAATGGACTTATACTCCATCTATCATACCGCCTAACAAAATAAAACTAGTTTCTACTAACCAGAGACTTCCTGTAGGATAGTGGTAGGCGATGAAGGCCTGTCACACTTCAGTTGTGGGTTCGATTCCCACAGCCTTGTCTGACGTGACAGGTTGTCGCCCATCTTACGGGTTGTCCTTTTTCTAAAACTATACTATTATAACATATAAAAAATAATATAAAATATTTCTAGCCTTAAACAATACTATATGATGTCTAACTTAATCTATTCTAATCTTTAGGCTTACCCAAACTCAGAGTATAAGGAAAAGGATTGATAGATAGGTCATCTACCAAGCATGTAAATACCGTCATTTATGCCCATATATCTTAAGATATGTCTTGTTGGTCACATTCCAAGCATTCGAATGCGTTAATCATGTATTCTCTTGAAAAATAAATACCCATTGAATCTTAGTAAAAACATGAATGCAATTAAAAGTTAACACTTTCAACATACCAAAATCCCAAAAATTTTATATACTCAAATCATGATATCACTTAGTCCTTATATCAATCATGAGATTCTGAATACTATCAATCATATTATTTTCTCCTTATCCATTAATTATGCGCATATCATCTGCTTTCCAAAATATTTGAATCACTTTTCATGGTTACCGGTACCATATAATTATTGAAAACCATAATAAACCAATACATAGTTATTCCAAAATTCCACGATACCATAAATGAGATTCCATGATACTATTTTGAAATCTCATTAAATAAACACTTAATCATTACACAACATCATTTTCATACTCAACATCACAAATAGTGATCGCATGTGAATTCCCTTTATCCTTTTCCTTAAAAGGTTTCTCAAGTTGATCATAATTAACCCTTGGATTAGGGCATTGATTAGCATAATGCTCTATTTCCTTGTACTTGAAGAATTGAATTGTTGGTGGTGCATTCTCTGCAGTCTTTTCTTTATTCACATCATTAGCAACCCTTTTTCCATTATGTCGACACTCAGCTGCTCGATGACCTTCTTTTCCACACTTAAAACATTTTCTAGTTCCTTTTAGACAATCTCCACTATGATTTTTCCACACTTTGAGCATAAAGGAACATTCATATTCTTTTCACCATTGTTCTGAGATCTCTCCTTGAACTACATCTTTCGTTTCTTGTCAAAACCATGAGATGGATATGTAACACCAACTTCCAGTTCTACCATGATATCATTACACACAATTTATTAATAGCTATTGAAGTCTCTTATAGTTAATTCCCTTCGAATACTTGGTTTTAAGCCACTGAAAAATTGATCAACTTTACTTTCAGGTTGGATGATAAAACCAAATGTATACCTTGCAAGTCTTGACAAATTCGCTTCGTATATAACAAAAAATTCATCATCCTTCTGCCTAAACTCAAGGAACTCCTTTTCCATATTTTTTCGAAGAATACGAGGGAATTAATTACTGGAAAACATGTTCTTGAACTCGTCCCATTCCATGGATCAAATTTCATCTTGGGGCCTTGTATTCTTAATTAGGGTCCACCACTGGTCTGCTTCACCTTCTAAACAGTAAACAGCTAGAATGAATTTATCATGTTCTGAACAACAAAGTATGGAAAATATCTTTTCAATGGTACTGATCCACTGTTCAACAACAAGTGTATCAGAAGTCCCATTGAAAGAAGATGGACGTTTCCTCATAAAGGACTCAATAGAATATTGTTCCCTTCTCTGATCATTTGGAAATCCAGAATGATTCATAGCTTGTGTAGGTATAGAAATAATATTTTTCACTCCATCTCCCATCAAATTTGGTTGTTCATGAAGAAAATCATTGCATTTTACATTACATTGATCAACACGGTTCTTTCGGGTTCCAGCCATTGTCTAAAACCCAAAACGAATAGTGTGAGAGGAAAAAATAATGCTAGGGAAAACAACATAATAAAGGGGAGTACCGTCAACACCTAACGTCTTAGGTTAAATTCAATGATTGTTACCATAATTCTAGGACTATAACCTATACTTATACTTAACCTTAGCGACATCCCTAGACATACCTTATAAATATCCATAGGGATCTCACTAAAGTTTTCGTATCCTAGTTTCCAAAGGTTAACTAAACCTTTCCTCTGATACCAACAGTAGAGACGCAAAGCATGACGTACATGGACATTACATTACTTTTTCGGAATACTTAATACCTAGAAAAAACATACACCAAAGCACCGTAAAAGTTTAGTGTCTTAGGAAACTCGGAACATAATCTTCAAATCTTGGTGAAATATCTTCAACTTCTCCCATAAAGATCTTCCTCTTTTGTTTTCTTACCTAAAACTTTTCTTTATATCATGGGGAAAAGAAAAAATATAAAGGGTGAGATCAAATTCTCAGTAAGGGTAAGCACGGATAAAATAAAACAAACCATATACATTTGAACTTAAAATTACAAACATAATGTTTAAACAACAAAATATTGAGCAAAGACATAAATCTTGGAAGTACATAAGGAATATATCATAAAGGAACACCAATCATGATAAAATATCATGGGAATAAAACATGTAATTGTGGAAAACCATTAAGAACAAGATATGATTTCCATAATAGCCAATCCATTGCTGCTAAGACCATCTTAGTGGACAAAGTCCCTTTCTGAATCGAGTTCACTACACGTTGCAGTCCTGTATTACTGAACCAGATTAACTTACCGTTCGAGCCATGTCTATCTCATGAGATATAAATATTTACCCAATGCATTGGAGGTAGATATAAGTCCCAGCCATCTCATAATGAAATCATTCTTACTTGTGCCACAACATAAACATAAATAATTCATCATAACCTAAAGAATAAAAATGGGTTTTATAAACATCATACCATCATAACATAATCTATATAAAACAAATGGATATAATTTCATCATATGAAGAATAACACCAAGTAATTAATAGGGAAATTATACTTGAAACAGAAACATGCTAAATAATTTCATCTTAGATGGAAATTTTTTTGATAAAACACATGAAATGAATTCTTGAGGAAAATATCCTTTCTTCATAAATATAATTTTCTTTTCACAAAATGCCACACAATTTTAAAAGAAAATTATTTTATTGAAAATAACCATGAAAACCTTTAGAGGAAGCTTCATGAAAATTTGGCATTAATAACCGTAAAAATCCGTTCATGCCTTATAAGTTAAAAAAATATTCTTCTCTTACTTTTGTCAGAAAAGTCAAAATGTACCTTGTATAGTTTTCAAAAGAAAGATTCCTTCCATACGATGTGGTAAAAGTAAAAAAAAGGTAAAAATGACTTTAAACATACATGGATGAAAAGTAAAATTTTGTGAAAACATTTTGAGAACATATGGACATGGATAATAAACATAACCCCAGTAAATACTTATGAATAAACAATCTCGTTTAAGAATGAGATTGGAATAATTATCCCTTACCTTATGTCCGATATGCTTCGTATATATATGAACCTCCTGTATATTGATTTAAATAATGTCATTGACTTATTAAAGAATCATATTCATTTTTATGATATCATATATGGTTTACTTATGACTTTATATTACCCATTCTTTTGTGAATTCGATGTAAAAGTAGCAATTTGGGTAAAATCGTTTCATTTATTAAACGTGTTTCGACTTGTTGTTCTTGATATTATTACTTATATCATGATTTAATTAATTACAGAATGTAAAACATGATTTATATATAATATATATTCATCATATTCATATATATATATATATTATTGATCGATAAATGGAATGAAATACACCGTTCATGGAGATGGTAGGTCGTACGTACGCATGAACGCTGTTTTTGTTTCCTTATTGAATTGAATTTAATTAAGTAGATGACATACATATATATACACATAAATTTAGTATCATTATTATGTCATATATTTCATTATTATTCATTATATATACTTTATAATAGTCCATGAATGGTTAACATGGAGAATGCGTCGTGGAGACGGTAGTCCGTACGTACGCGCGAGCGATGATATCATTCCCATGATCGTGGAGTTGTATTTAAGTGTATATATAATATTTCAGAATCAATATCACTTTAAAATAATCTTATATAGTTTTTATTTTACACCATTATACCCATCAAAGTAAGGTGGTGGTCGAAAAAAGATTACACCACGGCGTGGAGACTGTATTCCGTACGTACGCAGGCGGGATGATTTTGTTTTCCATAGGACGGATAGAAGGTGAAATAGGGTTGTTTCATATTTATAATAACATATAAATATATAAGTAATACTTATGTTATTACTTTATAATTAGACAACTAAAGAAGAAGAAGTAGAAGAAGAAATAAATTGGAAAGAATCAGTAAAGGATATTACCTCTTATTTGACGCGCCTCTTCTTAACCTCCTCTTAAGACACCAGGGTTGGTATTTTGAGGAGACCAGAACCTCTATAATGTTTCTAGGAAATCTGATAAGGGAAATGGTCAGGGGTTGGCCGAGCTTCAAGGCTCAAAAGGGTTTGAAGAGAAGAGGGAAGGGGTGCCCTTTTTATACGGGAGGATTGGGGCACTTTAGTAAAAGCTGAAAATATTATTTTATAATAAAGTCATATTCAGTTTATAATAGCTCAAAATTGATTTATTTATAAGATAAAGTGGGTATTGGTCGAACCACTCTCAACAAATAGGTTTTAGACAAGTTTAGGTTACTATTTTAACCTTATCACTTAGATTTAACTCTAAGTTAAATAATTTAACCTTTACCATGTCTTCTTGTTTTCTTACACTATATGGTTAATAAACTTAATATAACAAGCCTAAATAACCCCAAGTGGTCCATTATTAATATATATAACCTCATATAAGTTATTTTTCCGAAATTTAGATTTTTAAGAATATAATAACAATTAATAATATAATATTTGTTTTAAAAACTATTTTATGTCAATTTTGACACTATTTGGTAATTGTTTTTTTGGAAATCATAAAAGAATGATTAGTTCTAAAATAGTTAAATAAATCAATACTAACTTGTTATATTAACTTAGAAAATTAGTTTAATTCATAAAAAGTCTCAAATTACATTTATTTGGGTATTTATAATATCGAATATTTTAATATTTTCTTATTTAGGTAATTACTGCATCACCATTGTGTTATAAATAAATTAACTTATTTAATGTCTAAAAATTATAAATAAAGTACCATTAGGTAGAAAATAGTTTAAGATTACTAGTGAATATTTATAGTCAAATTTATCTTATGTATAACCCTATATTAAATTTTTTGTGTTATTAAACTTTGATTTTAACTATTTTAACTCTTCTTTAAATAAAATAATAATAAATTACCTAATCCAATACAAGTGGACCTAAAGTGTAATATTTTATTCCTATGTTTTTTTTGGTTGAATTTATCTTATCCAATAGAATTAGTACATGTTTTAGGGTAATAATAATATCATTTTTACCTTTAATTACCCTATTTACTTTTAACTATGGTAAATAAAATTAAAAAGTTACTATTCACCAAAAATTATTTTTATCTTATTGAACCACATTTTTATGCATGATATTAATCGTGTCTCTCGGATTTTCTAAATTCCACTCACAGAAGCGGTAAAATTAGGTTTTATGTATGTTTTCAAAAAGCTCCTAGGAGGTAGGTAAACGATGATGAAAATTTCAATAAAATTTTAATTTATCGAAAATAATTATAAAATGACTCCAATGAATTACATTGAACTTATATAGGTATTATGTATATATATTGAACTAATATAAATTTAAATAAAAATTCGGTTTTTAAATAGTAACCGAGTGTTTTCACTATTCATCAAAAAATGAAAGTTTTCAGAAAAATACAAAAAATTAACCCTATGATAATTTCAATATTTTGAATCCAAAAATGAAGTCCATTTTGAAAGAAAAAATTTATAAAATTTAATGAAGTGGGTATTACTATTCATAACGGATAGTTCATAATAATATTATAATAATATCTCGTTTAGTGAAACTCAGTATTGCGTACTACACACGCTATCGAGGAAGGTCTTGATTGCGTGTATTGAAAGCCAAGTCCGGGATGCGTGTAGTGAAAGCTCTGTTTGGTGTTGCGTATAACATAATGAAAACATATTTCATTTATACATTAAATAAAATATATACTTAATGTTGCGTATAATAATTTCCACAAAATAAACTTGAACTTGTGTGTAATAGGAGCCAAGAATAGTGTTGCGTATGCTGCAAGCTAATACGGTGTTGCGTATAGTACAAGCCAATTTTGGTGTAGTGTATAATAGAAGACATTAAAGAAATTAAAAATAATATATCTCATAAAATCTCAGGGTGTTACAATATTAGGAATATTTGGTATTTTTAAATATGTTTTATTATTTTCAAATAGTTTAATAAAATATTATTTTAATAAAATATCAATTGGGTGAATTTTAAACTATTTATTTCTTGTATTTTTGATAAATTAAACATATCAAGTAATATTTGAACCCATTATTTTATTTTATCCCTAAATGTTCAATGTTATCTATAAAATTAATTATATATATGGATTTCCTCAAATTATATTAATACTAATTTTTTAAATAATAATAATTTGATATTTCCATTAAAAAATAATTACTACATTAGTGTTGTGTAATTATTTAATATACTCACTAAAAATTAAAATCATATTTTTATTATGAAGATATATCCTTTTTATTTTCTAATAATATTTATACTCTAATATATATATTATGTATCCCTATATTTAAAATGTTATATTATTAAAAATATTAATGTTAAATCTTTAAATTGTTATTAAATAAAATATTATAAATATCATAATTTTATCCAAGTGGGTCAAAACGTCAAAAATAAATAAATATCATGAAAATGTATTTATTATGGTAAACATTTACATTGATATTCATTCATAACATTCATTTCAAAACATGTGGACACGTAAGGGATATTAAACACAAATAAAGTGACATTTTTGACTTTCTTTGATTTGAATATTATATAAGTCATTTTCATAGTGATGTTCCCATTATAAAAAATTATTTTGATCCTTAGTCTTTAAGGGTTCAATTTTATTAATCAAATAAATTTTTGGTATGTGTTAGAGTCATTTTATTGTCTTTATAATTTTATTTTCAACCTAAATTACTCAACTTACCCTTTACCATGGTAACAAAATTTATAAATATTATAATTCATATTATCCTAAAATAAAGAAGACATATTAAATAAATTGAACCTTATGAATAAAAATTTGATATCCATTTTTCAAAATTCAAAACACATAAATTTTAGAATAAAATTTAAAATGAAACCATTAAACTACCATTAAATACTATATTTCAAAAAAATTCCATTTTAAATAAAAAAATATTTTTATAATATATTAGTAGGTAAAATAATATTCAAAAAACCCAATGAAATTATTTTAAATTAAAATGAACAATTAAAATTTAAAACTAATCAAAAACATAATTCATCCTTTTAAGGACTTTGAAAAAATTACAGTTTTCAATATTAATCAATATTTTCGCTATTCTATAAATTTTTCTCAGAAGATTTTTTAAAATAATTTGAAGATAATTTTAACATGTAGAATTAAAAAATGAAATTAATTTTGTCAGATCCATTTTTTAGATGTTATAATAAATAATTAAATCAATAAAAAATCATTTTTGATTCGAAAATATTTTTTTGTGAATAAAGTGATTTTACTAATAATCACATGATAATTTTTTGATAAAATTACAGTATATTAACATTGGGTCAAAAATTTATATTTATTTCATAAATATGTTATACAAATTTATTCTCTCTAATTTAACATCTTGGTTATAATAGGCATTTTATACTAATTGTGTCTCTTAGTAAGTTTAAACTCATAGTTGTGTGAAATGAAATCTATTAAAGAATTAAAATTATTTAAAGATAAATATTGATTAAAATATTAGGGTGTTATAAAAATTCTTCACCCCTATGATACCTCATATAACGTAACCCATTTTCTAACACCATTAATCATGATCACCAAGAACCCTTCGTCAAGGAAATACATACATATGGGGTTTATTAAGGATATTCACCACAATATAATTTACATAATAAATTTCCAAAAAGGCCTTTATGGAAAACCTAATTGATAACACAAAAATTTATCTATTAATTTAATCATATCTTCAAAACATTAATAAAAATGGGATATAAAAAACTAATTATTCTAATTTTATTCTTGATTCTAAATGGGCCTTTGGAAACGAACATCAAATATCAATTTTGAATTAACATTAATGAATCATTCCATTTTGAATTAACATTAAATATTAATTCCATTTTTTTAAAAGAAGGATTTACATTTTAAAAACCAAATAAACCATTATTAGGATGAAATTATATTTAATTTAAAAAAGGATAAAATTTTTAAAAGAAATAATTCATGTCAAAAAACAATTTGATTAAAATTGTCATTTATATTTGAAAAATGAAAAATACATGTTGGACTAATGTGCAATGAAATAAATAATAATTTAGGAAACATATGAATCATAAGAATATGAAACGATATATTACCTCCTACTTGTAATATATGGGATCAAAACAAAATGAATCTTAGATGTGTCTCCCAAGATAAAAAACACCGATTCAAGGAAGTGATATCTGAAATGACGTGAGAATAGATCATAGAATCTAAAATTGACATCATCCAGTATAGATCAAATGAGTCTATTTGGTGAAATATACTCCATGAAGAATGGATTAATTGAAATAAAAAATATCTATGGATTAAAAGAGTTAAAATTTCTGAAAAAGGATCACTATTTTCATTTTCCCTTCAATATGAATATATAAGACTCTAAAAATAATAAAATATCTGAAAACTACCCCCAAGGATCGCATGGGCCTTTTTTGGGTCAAGGGAGAAGGGATGATAGATTAAAATAGTGGTTCTGGGGTATAATAACAAAAATAAACCTTAAAAAAGTTGTGTCCAATGACATCACTGAAAAGACGATGAAAGCCCACTAGCTAGCCGGTTCCAACTATAGAAATTTGGTTGCCAATATTATATGTAATGGATAGATATTGGAGGTCCTCCAATAATCTAGTGCCTATAAAAGTTGTTGTAACTACTAAGAAGCCCAATAACTAACCATACCCTCATCGATTAGCTAGTGGACCACCCAGAACTCATATTGCCAAGGGTGTATGTCTATACTAAATCTAGACTTTCACGAACCAATCATTCCACTCATGAAATTGTAAAATTATCCAAAATATTTGTCTATAGTTAAGGGAAATACTAGAATGTTAAAAGCCTCCCCCATATTTATTTCAGTCCCTAGGAAACCTCAATTCCAAAGAAGATCTAAATTTAGAGATAAAAATGACATCCACACTAAACTTCTGAGGTGGATAGTTTATGAGATAGAGGAAGAACCACTAAATAAGAATATACTAAGCAAACAATCAAAAGTATTGAAAAAAAATATTTTGAATAATTTTTAATGATCATTTTCCTAGATCCTTACATGTCTCAAAACACAATAGTAACATCTATGAGAAGAGAGAAAATCAGAGTAGGAAAAATGAACAATCATAGGCTGCCCAACAATTTATAGAATAAAAAATAGTGAAATAATTGGAGAACATGTAATAAGGAATTTCACTTTAACCTAAATATGTAACCTTGATTAATCATAACAAAGAACTATCTATGCATAGAATCCGAATTCCTATATGAGTGACACACTAATGACATCCCGATGATTCTCAAAGGGACAAAATAATTAAGTTCCAAAAAAATTCCAACCATCCAAAAGTAGTGTAGAAAACATTCATAAGCATTTACCTTTGGTAAATACATGATTTAAAATTAGGTCAATCAGTAAAAATCCTCATCCCTCAAGGAGTTAATTGAATCAAACACTGACACTTCAATGCTCCTAGACTATCATGATTCCATTCAATCATAGTTACTCAAAAACATCACTAAGGCTTATCTAAGTCCAATATGGAATAGATCAAAACAATTATGTTAGTACACAACCAATTGAAATTAGTCCATGAAAAATGGAGATCACCCAACACATCAAGATTAATCTCTAACAAAAAATTCACAAATGAGAAGACACATTAGGAACATCTAGCATCAAAAATGATATCTAGTACCATCCACAAAGAGACACCCATGGAAGGGAAAAAACGAATTTCAAAAGAAAACATGTGCCATGTTATATTAAATCCACATGTGTTAAAAAGACTTCAGGTAAGTAAAAACCATTAAGGATAAATACTAACACCAAACATAAGAATTCATCCATAAGGAGAATCTAATGATATATCAAGAAAAGAAAAACATCAATGATAAAAATTTAAACCAACCAAAATCAATAATAGATCATCCACGAAGATCCCTAAAGAAGACATAATAGTTTCCAATAAGTGATGGTTAAAAAGAACCAGTTACACACAAGACATCCCCTTTCAGTAACCCATCATAAAAAAATCTAATGTCTAACAATACAACAAAAATGATATAAAACTATCAGATCCATCAAAAAAGACTCTTAGAATGACTACGTTCTCTGAGAAAAATCACAAAATATGAGTCTTTTTCTTTCGAAAAGGTTTTCCCCAATCAACCTACTACCGCGACTCACTAGATGATATAAATTACCTGACCCAATAAAAAAGAATTCCTTATTCATTTATTATTGTTTCTTAATATCTTATTAATCTGTCATAGACCATTATATTACCTTTGGATAAGTGGTTAGATATATCCCAAATATGATATTTCTTAGGTCTATTTATATTCCAACTTTTAATAGAGATTGTTAAGGGAAACATCACAAATATGACCAGATGATTAGAAATCCAAATTTAATTTTTTTGATTATCCTCAACTTATTACTTATATTTAATGAGACCTATGAGTTCTATATAATTCTAATTATTTTATTCCTTAGTATATTTTCATGAAATGAAGATAGAAATGATGAATTTTGAAGATATAATATCATGTAGATGGAAACGAAAAAAAAAATTCCACCACTCTTAGCTAGGTCCTTCAAATAAATAAGTGACATACTTAACCTCTAAAGCATTACATGCATCTAGAGAGTCAAATATTCCTTCAATTGTTTAAATACACCACATTGTCTCAAGAGAACCTCATTACCATCTATAGAGAGGTGGGAAGATTTTCATGAAGTCATGGATTGAATCCAATATCTGGAAAGTCTCTATCTCTACAAATTTATTAGAAGTATAGTTAGAATTTTCAAATTTAAACACTACTTTTAGAAGAAACAAATGGTCACTTTGGAGATTGAACAAATGAACTGCATTTTGACCATTCTTGGGAAATTTTCTCGAAGGCATTTATGGACATCATAAAACACAGCATCATTAACTCAAGAATAATAAAAAATAGAAGATCGAGAAAATACAAAAAATAGATATGTTTTACCACTAAATCCCTAAATCACTTTTATTAAAACACAAAAACATTAAAAAATACATTTTTTTCATTAATTTTAAAACATAAAACTTTAATTTACAAATGTGAAGTTTCTATAAAAATCATTCACTTTTGAGAATATTTTACATGATCATGGAATTCAATAAATGGTCTACAAATATACCTCCAAAATTTACATTTCATAACTATTATACTTTTAAAATTTACCACATAAAAAATTCTCTTCTAACATTCCTTAAAACAACTTTAATGAATTTTTTAAAAAACTAGCTTTAAGAACAAAAAAATAAAAAAACATCCATTAGAAAATTCAGAATGACATTTTTATAATTCAAATAAAACTGGTTTAATTTTTAAAATATGTTTTCCAAAGGGATTTAATGAAAATTAAAAAAATTAAAATACATAATCATAAATGGGAATGGATGAATCCAAACACAATATTATCCTTCCAAAACTCAAAATCCCTCAAAAAAACCTCTTGTAGGAAAAATAATATAGGAAGAAAAAGAAAAAGGTGTCTTGTTTTGGAATCCAATGAATAACTACAACTTCAGTCCTGACACATTCCTAATAATTGTTATCTAATGACTCACCCAAAACAATATAACGTATTTAGACGATAATATACTTTAATATCAATTGTATTGAATAGGTATATTTTTCAATTTAAACTATAACTTACTTGAATCCACTACAAGACCAAAGGGAATTCCATAACCCCAAGGGCCAGCTATAAGCTCCTAGAGTTGAAAAATTAAATTTGGGAATGATTTCTCCCAAAAAATAAATAAAAAATCAATAAAATAGTAGAAATATTAATCAATTTAAAAAACCATCAAAAACTAATCTTGATATAAGAAGATGATTAATATACATTAAAAATAGAAAAATAAAAAGGAAAAAATCATCTCTTGGTGGTCCCTGACCATCAACTATGTCTAAAGTAACCTCCCTAGAGGAAACTAGTCATATAATAAAAATATTTATATGATGATAGCCCAAACATATTCTATAGAAACCTGAATAACTACATACAAAAAAGTGGTATATGTAGGGAGTAAGAATAATAGAGTCTATTAGGATCTATACAAGAAGTCTATGCTATATCTCTACCAAGATATTCAAATATTATAATATGAAATACAGTAATGATAAATTATGGATTTTTAATTATTGAGAAATAAGGTAAATTTGTCCATATTTTATAAAGGGGATCAAATAAATAAAACTATTTTATTATATATAAATTTCAAACCATTTCCTCTTCCATTTAAAATCCATTTAAATATCATTGGAGTAAAACATGAAAAAACCTTGAAAAACAACTTTTTTGGAAAGAATTTTAAAAAATAATATATAAAATTTCCAGTTATGCCTAAAGATATTATTTCATAGAATGATGTATCTCATAAATATACAACATAGAAAATTAGGATTCATCGGTATTGTATGTTTCTCATAGAAACAAGAAGATACAATAATAAAGGAAGTCAAACATGACAACTCCATTGTTGTGCAAAAATCAAGTGGCCAATATTATATATCCCATATTATTGTTAACTTTGGCTGTCACATGTCATGGGTAAATCCCAGATAAGTTAGTCAGTCCACCAAATGAAAGAAAATAAATCCCATGAACGAATTAATGAAAATATAAATTCTACCATGTATATAGACTTAAGGTCTCTACTTACACTCACCTCCTTGGATAACTTCCCAATCATGAATCCACATTCTCTTGGGATATTCTAGTTGGGGTGTGATTCCACAAACGAATGGCATAAATATCGTGTCTCTCATCATTCTACTTATATTAACCCTAAACAGATGATTGAGTTTAGTGACATAACAATAAATAAGGATGAAAATACAGATCCAGATAAACATAAATATACATAATAATCATTCCATAGAATATAAAGTCTATATCTCACCCTCACTTATTCTCTTTTATAGGGTAAAGAACCTTTTAAACACAAATCATCCTGATTAATATGAACATTTTGTTAAGGATAAACAAACACAATGGGTCATTAATGATTTAATAAATAAAAACATTTGCATCATAAATTTACAAACATGCTTTTAGGGTAAAATAAATTAATAAAATAAAACATTATTAATTAATTTGAGAATAACTTCCAACAATCTATTCAAAAGGTTCCTAGATACCATCTTCTATTAAAAACCATCACTAGGATTATAATGAGACTTTAAGAAATGAATATCAAATACAAATAAATACATTTAAACGTTTTGATATTTAATTTAATATAATATTTGAAAAAATGGATTCCTTATTATTCTTAAAATTATTAAAAAACATATTTTTAGGGAACACAGGTATTTTACAATTTGGAATTAACTTTATTGAATCAACTCATTTTCATAAAAAAAAATAAAATCTAAATAAAATCTATTAATATTAGAAATAAAGGAAATTTAAATTCAATACATATTATGAATTATTTGAATGAAACCATTGATGTAATGTTTTATTTGAAAAAACAAATTTACTTATGTTTTAAAAATGAATAATACAATAGAATAAATAAGAATTAAACCAATACATGAATCTCAATAAAAAATTGAGAATTAAAATATAAACCTTAAATATGTAGGATCAAATTGAAATTAATCATAGATATTCCACCTTGGATAAAGAACACCAAATAAAGGAAGAGAGATATCAGGAGAAGCGAGAAGAGGTCCTAGAAACCCAAATCTACATTAACCATTTTTGATCCAATGGCCCCCTTTAATATTATAGCCTCAAGAAATAATTAATCAATATAAAGTACATATATTAGTGGAAAAAATTATTTAGATATACATATATAGAATCATCACTTTGATCAAAACATTGATCTACCATGATCTGAGGATGGGAGGGAAATAATAACCAAAATGGATTTGAAGGATTTTTGGGGTTTATCAATGGTTATGGAATATTGAAGGATAAATGAAACATAGCTTTTGGGAAATAATTAAAATACCACCTCAATAAAAAGGCACGTCCAATCACACATTGGGAGAGCCTATGGAAGCCTACCAGTTGGCCAATGGATACCAATGAAATTTAGTTACAACTTTCATGCAAAATTATAGGCTAGTATAGGTACACTAACTGAAAAGTGGGAATAAAAAATTGTTTTAGCCACTACCTAGACCTCCAGGTGCTTAATCTCTCTCATGGAAATGTTTTTGGACCACCTACCTCTCCTACATCCATAGGTTCATGTCGACACCAACTCCATACTTATAAGACCCCCACTAACCCCCCATGTAACGAAAAGAATTAAATAGATATCCATAGATAAATTCAATACCAAGATTTAAAAGTAACATATTTAAAATAAATAATATATGTCACAATATGATTTAACCATGCTGAAATTATTTATTCCATATCTATGGATAACTTCTTTAGAGAATAATACATCAGTCTCATTGAATCAATATTATCAAGAAATGAAAAACTCTTTTCTGTAGTTTTTACCCTTATAAATGACTAATATACCTCTTAAATTCTTCCCTAATATACCTTGAATGAAATAACATTTAAAATTTAACTCAAACATGGATCTATATATATCATATAATTTGTATGTTAATCCTAAATTATTGAGGATATAATTTCCATTCACCATGAACACTCCCCCTCTAGATGGGGGCATGTATCACTTGGATGTAACATACTATAATTAATATAATCTATGAAATCATCATCATAGATGATATGAAAAGAACAATAGAATTATATTTTACTTAATGATTTTAAAAAATAAAAGTGGGATAATTAATAAATTACATAGCTTGTTCCATAAAAAATGACCAACATAACTTGACTATATGGTTTCCATTTTCCTTGTAATCTCTTTCCATTAATTAATTATAATTTAGGTCAATCACATATTTATTACATATGAATCAATAAGTAAATTTTTTTTCTCACCATTCTATATATGAAATTACAAATCTACGTCAACTTGGCCGTTAGTAAAAATAATATTCCAAATAAAAAATAAATATTCAATATATAAGAAGTATGATCAAATAATAGATAAACAGATTGTTCAAATAATAATATCCACACAACCCATTATCAGGCTAACTTCTCTAAAAGTAAAAAAATTAATTCATGTTGGTCCCTTATAGGTATATTAATATGATTAAGTAAATTTATTTTATTTATATTAATATAAAGAAATAAAATTTTCATTTAGTATATTTTTCTTAAAAATCAGATATGATTTCATTGTGTTATGTCATTTATGATCCCATGTAATACTTTTTCCATCCATAACAGAATTTATTTCCAAATCATCTTAGTTTCAATATTTTTTTTTTAATTTTCTAAGTACTTAAATCACTTGCGCTAAGCTAATTCATAGTTAGTTTTTCTTTTTAACCTATGGGGATAACATATCTAAATTATCAAAGAATTAATTAATTATAACACGGTGACTGTATTTATCCTATTATGAATCATTTTTTTTTTGATTTTTTAGTTATAAGTGTTCTAATTTTTGTACTTGAAGTCAATTTCAAATCAAACACATATATGAAAACATGTAAAAAATTAAAATAACCACAAAAGATTAGGAATAAATATATTTTTCTTTGACTATAGCCTATATATAAAATATTATTGAATAAACTAAATTAATAAAATTATATATAAATAATCCACCAAAAACCTATATAAAATATTTTTTACGAGTTAGGACCAAGGAAAAGGAAGAAACATATTTTCAAATCATTTAATATATACTTGATTTTATACAAATATCCCATTATCATAGATCGATCTGTATTTTGAATCATGGAGATACATTAATGAAAGGGAGAAGGATAGGGGGTATGAGATAAGAATTATATAAAGTGTATATTCTCCCTTTTAAAAGTGTTTTCCACCATTTTTTTAAAGTATTTTACCACCCCTAACACTTCATCATCTTTTAAAGACAATTATTTAATAATGAAGATGATGACAATGATAATAATAGATCTATTTTTAATAACTATATATTAATACCTCATAAAATAACCCATTAGATATCCATATCAAATAAAAACCAATTAATATATCTAAATAAACCTATTAATAATTTGGATCCATAATTGAAAACTTTCGATGTGTAACATGGTGACTTAGTAAAACTTTCTAAAAATAATGTTTATAGGTCATAGTATTTAACCATGTAGAAACTATATAATTCCCTTTATCATGAGTGAACAATTGATGTGAATAATATAACTATTCATGCATAAACCTATAAAACACTACTTTACTTCTCATTTACAATTATTTAACCATGCACGAATCATGTAGTCAATCTAGTAAAATTATGTATCTGGTTAAAATTAATTTTTCAGTCTCAATAGAAAAATTAACACAGAAATTACATGGGTACTCTTTTAGTACCTTAATTTTCCCAAAAAACCCATGGATCTACTTTCATTTATATCTAAGAATTATCATTGATATAATTTGACATTTTGCACCTTTTAATGATATCACATATTAGAAAAAAGATAAATCTCCCCAATCTAATTTACTATATTTTTAAATAAATCCAAATTTAATGTGTTTGATGTCATTATGCCAACCCAAAACACATTTCTTATCATAAATATAATTTTACCCCTAATAACATAGTAAATATATTTAACCTATGAAGTCTGTAACCATGTAAAAATTACTTTAAATTTCATAAAAATCACATCCTAAATTTCATTGTAATGAGCATTATCTCTAACACACTACTCTTGTTCTTCTCATAATTAGGAAACGTCATCTATAATCTCAGATGATAAAAAGTCAATGAGATTATTCCTTTCATTATTGAATATACAAATCCTTGAAGACAATGATTAATCATTCAAATATTAGTTATAACTATTTAATTATGTCTTATTAGGCTTAATCCATTGTTTATCATTCTACTAAAACACCTAAAATCCAATTTCCAAAACCTAGTCTATGTATCCCCATAATATATACACACATAATTCAATACCATAATTCATAATCTTTTTGTATGTATATTACTATAAGATTAAAACACAAACAAATTTTTTCATAAAAACAATAAAATTATCTCTTTCGTATTAACTAATATTTTAGTCATAACCACACATTGAAAATATTTCCTACCCTCATAACAACAAAACCAAAAATGATATGAATTTTTTGATTAAATATATCTCCATCATGAAATAACGTATTTGAACTTTATGAATCCATCACATTCCATCAAATATCATATAGAAAAATTCCTCAATAAAATGTCCCATACTAAATTATTATTCCACCAGTTCTTTGATTTTCAAGCTGAAATCCTTGAGTACTTATATCATGAACATCGACATCTATAGCTGAAATGCACTAGTATTCTATTATATAGTACAACATCCTGCTATCACTCACCATTAATCTGTATTATTTTTAAACTCATCATCTCCCACTATCAACATAAGCATGTAAAACATTAGAAATTTTTTCCTGCCCATATGGAGAAACTCATTGCTATTAAATGTCACTGTCTCAACATGCAGACTATAGTGCATAAAAAACACAATAAACATCATATATTAATAGATCCCATATTTACAAAATCACTACATTCCTAAATTACATAAAAAAATAATTATGATTGAATTTTTTTACTCTAATTTTACACTGATTCACATCCCAATTAACATTTTTCTTTATCTGATGTGTTTCCATTAGGCTTCTCAAAAACTATCACTCGTTTTTTCCACCATCCTGATAGAGTAGTCCTATAATGAATCCCTTGAACATCTGAATCAAACATTGGTGATTACATCATCTTATTTAACCCAATAATCAACCCCACCTCTTGTAATGCAAGATAATTTTACAAGTTGAATTGATTAATATATGTAGTTCCCTAGGTCAAAGATATATCATGAAGAAAAAATACCTTTGAAAATGAAAAAATTTATACCCTTATTCTGAATATGTATCCTAGTATTGTCCATGGTGATAACAATACCTACTTAATATTCCCAACCAAAAAATCAACCAACAAATCAAATCAATGTCTCATCAACTCAATTACCATAAATGTAATATTGAATCTATATTCTTTCATAATTGATTATTTTATAAAAAAAACCCCAAGTATTATTATTCCCAGATAATATGTCAGAATAATCACCCACAAATCCATTATAATGTAGATGTAGTTAGTCTTTAGTGACTAAATCATCACCATTTATCATCATAATTTATTATTAAGTTATTAAGTGTGAAGTATATATCCATTTGAAAGGTTTTACTTTAGAATGTTTCTAATCACGAGACACCAAAATTTATATATTTTAAACAAATCAATAATAATGTTATAAATTTTTTATAAGGAATAAATATCTAGTTCAATTATTATATACCATAATTAATATTTCAATAATAGAATTACTTTTTTATAAATAGTAACATTTGAAAACCCATTATAATCATGATCCATGATAATTTTATTTATTGTCAAAAAAAATTATTTTATAAAACATTTATATTTTTTTGTAAAAATCCATTTTAATAACTATTTTAAAATGGATTAAAATTGAAAATAACTTAAAAAACATAAGATCACATCAAAAGAACATATAAAAACTCCACTGTAAATATTATTCATAAATATTTCCAATTGGTACCCAATGTAAAATTAGATCCTAGAATCTTACATCAATAATATATTAATGTTAAATTTTTTATTTTATTTTCAAATAAATATATAATGAAATAATATTTTATCAAAATTTGTGAATTCAAATCTGTATAATTATATAAGAGAAAAATTATTATATAACTAAGTAGTATCTCTTATTTTTCTATAAAACATTTCCCACATTTTCAATATCAAAACAATTTTTATAGAAAATCACATCAATCACACTATCACATATATTCTACAATTTCAAAATTCCTATCCAAAATGATGAAGATCGAAAAAAACTATCACCCCAAAACATTGAGAGTTAAATCAAATAAAAAAATTATTCAAGAATAGTCCTAACTATATCAAATTCCATAATTTCCCTTCAAAACATAATATTTCTCATCAAATTGGTTGAAAATATATATTTACAGCTTATCTCACAAGTCATAAACAATTTTTTTTCAATACCAATATATTGTTAGAATATCAAAACTCAATATCTAAGAAAGTTTTAATGATTCAAAATTGTAATAAAATTTACATCCTCAATCATATTTATATGGGACCTTAAGAAAAACTACCCATACACTAGAGGCTACTATGTAAAACTAATGGACTATAAAATTAACGGGGATACTATCATTCCAATTAATAGAAACATAATTTTAAAAAGGAATTAATATATTAAATTTTAGTGAAAACCCGATCAACTCTAACAGTCATGACTAAGTTACATTGCTACTAATAAAAATATCTATTTAAATGAAAAATTCCATATTAGTCACCATTGGGATAGACAAGATACCGTGAATGAAATAAATAAATAAATAAAAATGATGGTTATTAGTGTTCCTAAAAAAGCATTGTATATCTACTTTTCATAAACAAGTCTCTAATCCCATGAAACCACTATATTCTCTTCTATATACATGTAAAAAATCCATAGCAATTTCACAAGGTTTAGGGTGTGTGTGAAATATATGGCTTAATTTCTTAGTAAGCACTATCAAAATCCCCTAAACATATATTTTAATGACTATGTATATGTACGTTTTTGTTTCAAAAGAGCACATAAAATACAATATAAATATAAAAAAATTCAACAAGATGTTATAATACAATATTCAACATTAATACTCTCTTATTCCCCCAAGAATTTACTAGAATAACACATGCATTGAAGATATTTTTTTGGACAAAACCAAATCATAAATGATGAATTAATGACTAGTCATGACAGTGTAATTAACAATAGGCCCTTTAAATGGGTATATATTTATCCAAGTCATAAAATTTTATATAGCACCTACCAAATAGTGGGTCATGACATAATAAAAATTTAACATGACTAGTAAATAGATAAAATACTATCATAAATCACCCATCAATTAATGCTTCGCAGTGTAATATCCATACATCATTAAAATAATTGAGTAATAAACACTTATAGTATACTTAACAAGTAATGGGTCATAGAATTACACTGTAATTGATTAGCTAGTAACTGGGTATTATTCTATCACATTCCACCCATC
Organism: Viscum album; assembly: GCA_963277665.1. Taxonomy (NCBI): domain Eukaryota; kingdom Viridiplantae; phylum Streptophyta; class Magnoliopsida; order Santalales; family Viscaceae; genus Viscum; species Viscum album. The sequence goes on along the minus strand of OY728138.1, from coordinate 790,467,222 downwards.
ATGTAACAAATCATCATGTAATACATTTATCACTAATATAGTAGTTATGTTACAACCTCTCATAGAATACCTATAGTTTATTTATTCAAGAAATAATATATTTTTAAATTGAAGAGTAAATGGGTTAAAACATCTCAAAGTATTTCCAATTTTTAATGGTACATGGTGTAACAAAAACATCTATAAACTAGTATATGGGTCATATAATCTCACATTCCACCCACTGAATAATAGATCATGGTTTATAAACAAGTCATTGATCAAGTAATTGTTTTTAAACCTCTCAAATATTTCCCACAAAACAATTTTTGTACTATAAAAATGTCAGAAATATAATATCTATCTTATTATTTATGGATACCAACTATATTCCATAACTTTATATCATTTTTGTTGTGACTAATTCTTCCCTTACATTATCTAATTGATTTATGGAAATACTATGCTCTTATATTGGCTCACCACCATGTCGATGACTAATTCACATTAATATGGGATCCCCACTTACCTTGAAGTACTTAGCACACATAATTTAATTAAAGTTTAAATTCACCATATTTGTCACTAATAACATGTTAATTATAGAATATCATAGTTATAATATCCATTTTCATTTGAAATATTCCTCCCAAGGATAAGAATAAATCTTATAGATCCAACCTGTTATATATGACATAATCAATATCATTATTATCCCAAAGGATTCACATGTATTAATGGAATCTTATTTAGTTTAAATATCATAAATAATGTATATAAAATAAGTATCAAATAATAGATATGATAATTAATGAAAACATTATTCATAGTTCCAACATGTATTCACTATTATTGGGAGGTTGGGGTGTAAATAATGAATCATATTCTATTATAATTTCTTCAAAATTAACCTTCCTACTAAATTAATTTGAATAAAAAAGAAATTTATTCAAAATTGTCTTCATTAATTCTAAATTTTGTAAAATTAAATAATTAAATTAAAAAAATAAAATTTTAAAAACAATAAAACCTTAGTGAATACTGTGATGTATAAGGTTCACTATTCCAAATTCATAGTTGTATCCTTAGAAGTCAATATATCATATTTTTCTATAAAATCTAAAAGAATCATAAAATAGTTATAATATGTAGTTTTTTAACTTGAAATATTTTAAATAAAAATATCTCTAAATATGAAAAAATGTTATCCCACAAAAAAAGATAATCCTTCAAGTTTAATAAAAAATAGATTTTTTAACCTAAAAAAACTATAAATTTATGTCAAAAAATTACAAATTCTTCTTCTATATTATGATCAATCAAATTGTAAAATTTATTTAATAAACATATATATTACATCATAAAGAATTTTTCTTTCCCTTATACTAATATATCATTCTACCTATATTCATGTTATATCCAAATGAATATTATTATCTTAAATACAACACTATATAAATAATTTAGTATACATTTTCAGTGTGAGAATTAAATCATCACATTCCAGTGATTACTCATTTATTGAGTAAGTTAATGATTAACTTAAATTCTCCTATATCTTATTTGACTGTCTCTATATTCAATTAAAAAAATAATATTGTGTCTTTCATAACTGATTCTATAATATAATATGTAGAAACCACATACATTATCCATTCTTTTTTGATATTTAAATTTAAATTCAAAAATAAATATCCAATTCAAATCCATATTCACTTTTATCATTTGGATTACTTTTGAATATTACACAACCTTTCATGTATTGAAGACACATTGAGGGTCAAGTGTGATTAGTCAATGTTTGATAAAAAAGACACATCCTTAAAACTAATTGAATATATATTTCATGAAAATAAATTATGTGGTGAATTGAATCATGATGAATAAAAGATACATTTCATTCATTTTTATTTATCTACACATTACATTATCTCAAATATAATGTGGTTTAAAAAAACCAAATCCTCTATAGAAACAACAATTACACTGATAGGTAAAATTTAACATGGCCATGAATATATTTTTATTTCCTCAATATAGAAGAATAATCACACCTAATTTCACTTCTATATAGTATCCCAACTAGATATTTTCTTCATCATACAAAACCATTTCACTAACTAACTAAGAAAAAAGTTAAAAATGACTATGAGGTTTGATTATGCGTGGCATTCAAGCATTAAAAAAGAACCTTGATCAGTAATTCCACCATTTTTATTAAATATTTACAAGTTTTTTTCATATTTCATTCAGTGAGAAGTATTTTATTGAAAACTACAAAACATGTCATTAATATTTGGCTAAATAGTTTCTTAATTAAATCTGTACACAAGTATCTTTCCATTAGTACAACCGTCAAATGATTAACATCCAAAAAAATTAATCACTTTTGAGTCGTATGACTATACTAATGAATGAATTTCATTTAATTGTTTAAATTAAATGAAAATATAGAATTCATTCACTATCATCTCAACTAAAAAGACCCACCATATTTCTTTAATCATAATGATCATTCCCAATATGAAATAACATATTTAGAAACAAACTCTACCCCTATATATTTTATTAATAAAAAATAACTATAAATAAACCATAAAAATATAAATAAATTCTTATATTTCAATTTTATGTCTACAGGAGTTAACTATGTATATGAAACAATATTATTGAATAGTAATCAAAATGTTGTCCATTAGAGTAATTCACATTCACATATAATTATCTCTCATTAAACTAATCTATACAAAAATTCCAAGAATAAGTTCCCAATATATTTTAACTATAAAAAATATATAAAAACCACATAAAAATTTATTAATATTCCATATTACCATGATTTAATAAATAATTTAAACCTACACTCACCCATGTAACCTATGATCTTTTAAAATCAAGTTTTGTTGTATTTTCTAGTATTATTTTACATTTCAATGTTAAGAGATTATTTTTTTCTTATAAAAACAATTTTTGGTATGGTTATATAATGAATTCCTGGTTTCACAGGACTTGAAGCTTCCATGTTGATAAATATTATTTATTTCATGGTCTGAGTCATGTTACTGTTTCATGTGTATTTTCTATGCATTTTGTTTCAGGGTATCTATAGGGTAAAAATGGTAATTTTAGAAGATTTAGTTTGTGAGTGGAGCTTAGCCAAATCCCAAAGATAATGTGGAAGGATATGTACCATTTTTATAGGCATGGAACATATAAAGTTTCTCTATAGGAATTAATGAATGTGAAAAGGGAAAGTTGATAAACATAGAGGTCATAAGTTTCATGGTTTAAGTGCTTCACTTCTAAGGAGAAAATAGGGAGCATAGATTCTCTACAAAATGGTAGAAGTAATGGAATTATTAAAATGGAATATTATAAAACTCTTTACTAGGGAGTGTATCTATGGAGGATGAATCATTGAAGGTTTCACAACCATGATGGGTACCACCATATGGTGGTCTTCACTTTCTACATTTTAGAATACCAAAAATGGTTACTGGGTTTTGGGTGAGTTTTTTTCACCATAAGTTGGAAGCTATGCGTAATAGGTTTGGGGTTCAAATTTTTTATTTTTAACCATGTTACTAATATGGAAACCCTCATCCTTCATCTCTTCTCATAAGATCCCAAAATAGGGATCTTTATAGGTGATTTTAGAAAACCTCTTTACATCTACTATTTATCATTGAATATGTTTCAATATTATGTTTCTTGTGTGTGTAGAAACTAGATGATGGAATGGGATTATTTATGTTAATATTGTATTAGATGGGTCTTTATTTATTTGGGCATGATTTCCATAAATATGGAGAATAGTAAGTTTCACCAAAAAGTGGTGACTTGGGAATGGGGTAATATGGCTCAAATAATTATTTTTAATTGTTTAGGGATCCACAATTGAAGAGGGATGTATTGGTTTTATGAAATTACTCCATTTGTGGAGGATGTAATGAATTTCATGAGTTATTTTATATTCTTTTATTATCATTATAATTATATTACACACTAGAAATTATAATTTCTTCTAATCTTGTATATGTTTATCGCAATAAGACATTTTCTTATGATATTAAATGGATGTGATTTCATTAGAGGAGTTCCTACTGGGTTGTATAATCATCCTCGTACATATTCATTGTTGTGAATATTAAATGTTTCTTATCAGGATATTGTTGAAAGGAATATCTCAAAGTATCCTAGTGGAACACCATGAGTCTATTATCATGGTTAGTGGAGGGTTGATATTTGAGAAAGTTATGATGAAAATCATGGTGTAGTTCCACATTTGGATACCATATAACTTCAATAGTTTTGATTATTGTAGACATGTGTTCTATATTTTTGGTTTCTATAAATCTAATGATGATTATATTTATGATTATAACACTTATTTTCTAAATTTTTGTTATTGTTTGGTTAGTCATTTCTCATAAAAATTCTTATTGATTTTCAGTTGTATTTTGTTATTGTATTTTGAGTTCTGTATAAGGGAAAATCATCCCACAATAATAATATATACACTGAGAATTTTTTTCTATCCTCTGATATTTTTGGTTTGCATTTAATTCTATATTCTGGTCCTACAAAAATGAATGTGTTGGTGTTAGTATGTTAAAAATAATATTAGTTTGGTACAATAAATTTTATTAGATGGTAGACATAGATTTAAGATATGTTAAGATAGAAATGTAGATAACATAAAGGTATATAAAACCTATTTATCTGAAACATAATGTTACAAAGGTTTTCTAGGTATAAAATGTGTTTTGAAAACTCCTAGATGTTTTATCACCTCATTTTCTTTGGTTTAATAGATGTGAGTTATGTATCACTCACTAATAAATATACAATCCTATTTGGATTTATTATTCATGTGATATTATATCACTAAAAATTTGAACTTTTGATATTATAACCATTCTTATTGTCGAATAATATATTGAAAAACCTATGAATCAAGTAGGGTTGGTTGACTAAGTGTTATTTGTTATTACTTCAATAAGAAAATTCTATGAGTAAGGTAACCTAGGAATCAATAAGAAAAATCCACTCAGAATGGGGTTTCACCAAAACCACTAGTAAATATATATCTAAATAGAATATTTTCAGAATAATTTCTTGCTATGGAAAAATGATACAAGAATGATGAACCACATGTTTTGAATATATCATTTGAATTTTGAATACAAAAACCACTGATCAGTTAGAGTTACTCAAGACCTAAATAGGATTTGGCATGGCTTGGTAGGATGAATAAATTATTTTATTCCATTAGTAATCCAACTAAAACTAATTTTAATATAGTGGTATATGTTCTTTAATACCTTTAATGATAATTGTTGGTCATAGTCTTCTAATATAAAGTCGATAAAAACCCTAATTTGGAGGGATTTGAGGCGTTTTTAATAAGAATTATATTTATTTAACTGACATGTTTCATTTAAACTAGCTTGAATTCAACCTATGAAGACAAATATCTTAGTATATGATTATGAATATCGGATTATATTCCTAGATCACTTATAAAACCCCCAAATGATAAAGGGTTAAATGAATAAATGATATGACTCATGTCAATAAGGTGAACCTTCTTTTTCGGGACCCTATCTGATTATAACTCCACATTTAAGAATGCTTGGCCATGTTTAGTGATCAAGATAGGTGACCTTCTAGGAAGTTTTCTAGGGTGTGTGTGAGTATGGAAAAAGAACACTGGAAAGGACATGTGTTGGCCTATGGGGATAGTCATTTGTAAGATGACCCGTTCGGGCACGTGGGTGGCCCCCTAGGTGGGGACCACATGTCTGTGGGGGAACTAGTGGTACCTGGAGGGCTAGGACCTGATGACCATGTTAAGGCAGGGCGTTTGTGCTGTCACTGGGACCCCATTATTAAATTTGGTATCATAGGTGGTACCGGTTGTTACATTTGGTATCATAGGTGGTACCCATCATTAGTGTAGTGCACTTCCTGGGTTGAGATGTAGGACCCACAACGAGGACATTGTTTTCTGGGGGGTGATTGTAACATCCCCAAATGACAAAGGGTTAAATTACTAAATGATATGACTAATGTAACAAGGTGCACATTCCTTTTTAGAATCCTATCTGATTAAAACTCCATAGTTAAGCATGCTTAGTCTGGAGTAGTGATCAAGATGGGTGACATTTTGGGAAGCTTCCCAGGGTGTGTGTGAGTAAGGAAAAAGAACTTTGGAAAGGACATGTGCTGGCATGTGGGCTTGTGCTATCATTGGGACCGAGTTGTTACATTTGGTATCTGAGGTGGTACAAAGCCTTAAGTGTCGCACACTACCTCGTTTGAGATTTAGGGCCCACAATGATAAAGTTGTGCACTAAATGGGAGGTTATTGTAACACACACAAATGATAAATTGTTAAATGTTTAAATGATATAACACATGTCAACACGGTGCACCTTACTTTTTGGGAGAATATCTGATTAGAACTCCACAGTTAAGTGTGCTTGGTCTGGAGTAGTGGTCAGGATGGGTGGCATCTCAGGAAGTTTCCTTGGGTGTCTGTGTGTGAGAAGAAAGCACACTATAAAGGAAATGTGTTTGCCTATGGGTATGTGCTGTCACTGGGACATAGTTGTTACATTTGGTATAAGAGGTGGTACCCAACCTTAAGTGCAACACACTATCTAGGTTGAGATGTAGGACCCACAACGAGGAATTTGTTCTCTAAATGGGGGGTGATTGTAACACCCCCAAATGATAATGTGTTAAATGGATAAATGATATGACTCATATAAACAAGGTGTGGGGATACTCATTAATCAGATGACCCTTTTAGGAACATGGCTGGGCCCTAGGGTGGGGACCATAGGTTTGCGGGGAAAATGGTAGTACCTAGATGACTAGGACCCAACGACCATGTAAAGGTGGGGTGTCTGTGCTGTCATTGGGACCCAGTTATTACAAAAATTCTCACCAATGGTGTATGTTTTTGATTCCCTCAAAGTGTGTATGTTTGAGTTGGTTTTATGACTAAAAAATTTCTATTTAGTTATTATGTTTTTAATTTAAAATCATATAGACAGAGTGAATAAGGTGATTTATATAGAATATTTTATATCTAGCTATAATTATAGAGGTAAAACCTTTTTCCATTTGTGTATGTATGGAAAGTCCAGTGGTGGGAATAAGAATATAAGGGAGAGATACTCCCAGGGAAACAAAGCACCTGATTCCTATTATATGAGGTAGATGTATTTTCATGTATGGTTTTTAATGAATTGGGTTGCTTTTAATATATTTATTTTGTCCAAATTAAGTGGTATTTCATGACACAACATAGTAGTGTAACAAGTATTACAAAAATAGGATATCATAAGAATTTCAGAATATACCCTCCAACATTAAATAATAGAAGTGGACCCATCATAAATCCGACCACAAATTATTATCTATGATAATTGAGTAAGAGTGTTTATCATCATTAGAATCAATTTAGTAAGATAGATTCTTGAAAAACCCTGACATCTTAATAGGATCAATATTATCCTAGGGGACATAATAACCTAGGAGGATCTAGCTTATTTTTTGTCTTGCTGAGAAGGCTATTCTATATGAATAATATGTCCCCTTAATGGTACATGGCACTATTATCTTTTATAAAACTCCAATGAATGTTTTGTTATAAATTAGTGAATCATTGTATGTTAATTCATATCATGTGGTGAATCAAATGATTTTTCTTGTGCAAATGATTCCTCATGAACTGAGAATCAAAAACACCCATGCACAATGGGAGTGTAATAGAATTAAGTGTTCTAAATGTTCCATTATCAATGATACTGTCCATTTTTTATGGGACTTCACTATCATAGAAATAATTTTTTATCCAAAATTTAGGATATATTGTATGGTTTCATTAAAATATTATATTAATTTATATGGTTCTTGGTTTTCATTCATATCACTTGAAGTATTTTTCAATTATTTAAAGGGGAATTTGAGAGAAATGTTAGGAGAGTTTGTACTTTAGTGAAATTAGAAAGAACCACCTATTACATATTAACAATTGTTACCCTAAGGGTTATAAAATAAATCATAAATAAGGATCTTACTACCATAGTAGATTTATATCCTAATGTATTTATAGAATATTTTTTTTGGATTACCACTTAAAATAAAATGGGAAATTTTTTATGGATCAACAACAACCAATAAATAAATTTTTACTTGCATCATATAAGAGAGAACCAATTAAATAGTAGGAATTAAATGCCCAATTAAAAGAATTCAAAATCAAGGGCTCAATTAAAATAATTACATCATATTGTCCCCACTAATTTTATTTTTGGGATGGTGAATGATACTCTTTTACTCAGTGTAAATTATCATAAATTGAATTAGGTTGAAATAAAATATTGAAATCATTTTCCATAAATTGATGATTGATTTGATTAATTAAAAGGATCAAGTAGTTCTAAAAAATTAACAATTGAATTTGGTACCACTAAATCTTTGAATTTGAGGAGGATATTGCAAATAATTATTTTCAAATCCATTACCTCCACTATGAGAACTTATTCATTACCATTTTTCATGTTAATGAACCAAGAGTTTTTATGGAATTGATGAACAATACCATTCAAGGGTACCTGGAATTTTTTATTTTCATATTTATTGATAAAATAAAAATGTACTCTCAATATAAATATATAATAATGGTAATTTTATATTACATAAAAATAATTAAGATACCACTGTTCCCATGATAAATTTTCTAAGTGTTACTACTGGATAATTTTTTGTTCATTTAGCATGCCATTTTTGAGAAAGGCATATCAGTAGTTCATAAAAAGTTTGAGGACCTAATTTTTTAATATTAAACTAAGAATATATTTGAGATACAATTATTTCAGGGCATCAATTGTTACTATCATTTCTCTATCTATGATTTTCACACTTATATTCAATGTTGACTTCATTAACTTAGATGGGTATTCTAATCTATTGTTGAAAAAAACACCATAAATATTTTAATGAGATAAATGATATGATATCACTTAAACCTATTATTATCTTTCCAGAACATAGTGATGGTTGTTTAGTATATTTTTTCATGTATGAATTTTTATTGGGTGGGGTCTTTATATAAGTATATCATGTTGTAGCTTATGGTTCATGAAAATTTTCTCAACATGAAATGAACTATCCAACACAAGATTTTATTTTAAATATAGTGGTATATAAATTGAAAACAAAGTGAAACAATTTCATTAGAGATATGTTAAACGTATTCACTGATCACACAATATTGAAACAAATATTTTCACATAGAGAATTTTTCATTAGAGAGTGATGTTGGATGAAGTACCTACGAATGTTCAAATTTTTCTTATTTTTTATGACTAGGAAATAGAATTCTGTTTCTAATGAGTTAAGTCATATATGACATAACCAAGTGGTATAAGAATCTTATGATAGATGGAAACTAATAGAGGTAATCAATGCACTGAATTTTTATATTATTGAGGAAAATGATGTTTTATATCCCTTTATAGACACACTTATAAAGTACTCAATTGATAATTTTAAATAAATAAGATGGATTAACACTATTTTCCTCACCACTAGTAAAAACCTCATTAGCGAGAATATCAATTATGAATTTAAAAAAGATGAAATTATTATTTTATACTTTTAAAACTGGATTGTAATTCATCCTCCTATATAGGAATATCTTTTTACTGATTATCAAAATTAAAATAAGGATATCCATCTGAGTATAAAGAAAATGATCTTGTAAATAAAATAATATTTTGGGTTTTTGGGTATGATATAAAAGTTAAACAATTATATAGTGAAATGTCTCACCTATGAACTAGTGAATTCAAAATACAACATATTGTTTTCTATGTCATAATTATTTCAAATAAACATATGGATATGAGAGTATATCGGTAGGGAATGATTCACATGTTTACCATTTATTATAAAAAAGAATAATTCTATTTGGGTGATTATAGACTGATTCCCCATGATGTAACACTTTATTATAATAAGGAAAATAAATTCCATTGATGATTTGGAAAAGATATTTAATATAAAAGAGGTTACCCGAGCATTTAATTCATTAAAATTTCTTCATTTTTTGATAAATATTCAATATATTTCAAACCAATATATGCCTGGGGACCATGAAGGATTAGTGTATACATGACACCTAATCATATTTGTTAATGAAGGATATTCAAAATATCCCATAAATTTATTTTCAGTAGTACACTAATTATACACAACCTACATAAAACATTACTTAATATCATAGGGAAATGAAACATTAAAAAATGTGAACTAAAATTCTCAATGTTGGTAAAATTTTGTGATACTAATCAATTATAAGAAATCATTATTTTATGTTAAATTGAACGTAACATAATAAATTCATTCCAAATTAATTAAATATCTCTAATCTTGAGTCCTGGAATATGGATTTTTCATAACAAAAAGAAAAATTATAATAGTTAATAATCATAAATAATCAATCATTATCCATTAGAGAAATTAATAAACATAATAAGCTGTTAAAAAAATAATCCCAAAACATTGTTAACATGCATATATAACAATAGTTTCACTCATTATGTTGTGGACATGAAATATGTTCCTCACAAAATCTCGTGGAAATAAAACCAATTTTATGCATTTACTTATGGACATGATACCATGTCCATGAATAATGTTGTGAACATGATATCAAGTTCACATAGAATATATTTTTCTCATGAGTTATCCATATATACCCAATGTAATAGACAACTACAATTTAATGACCCATTAAAAAATTAAAACCATGCATTTTTGTTTCACAATGTTATAAAACAATCATCATGTAATGATATCATAACTGAAAAAAAGGAAATTGGTTTCAAAAAAATATCATCATTTGAATCATAATATCATATCCCTAGTGAGGAATAAAAATCCTTAACATATGTTTAAATAGAATAAAAGAAATTTAATATACTAGTAAAACATTACTTGAGGAAATTACCATTTACACATTAAATTTTCTTATTTGAAATTGACTAATTTATAAGATATTTAGGAAAAAAAATTATTCTCAAATAACCATAGAAACTTATAAAGGATGATTCATGTAATATTATGATCTAAAGTATATTAATTTGTGTCATATATTTTAAAATAGATCATTATTTTCACCCTTTTTAAAAATGTAAGGATTTATTTATAAAAAATACCATTAGAAATATTACATTTAAATAATTGTAAATGAAGTAATATGTAATTAAAATGAACTTTTAAAACATTTAAACTATAAGTAAAATTTCAATAAAAAAATTCAAACGTCTTGGACATGGAAGAAAAATATCATCAAACAAAGTGAAAATAAATTTTCCTTTTCTATATAAATATGTTGGTGATCATTTTATGTTCTAAAGAGACGGAAATAGTAACAATAAATAAAAAATCTATAAATAACTAGAGGAAAATAAAATTGATATGGTTTAAAGGATAAATTCATAAAATTTACTTCAATGAAAATTTTATAAATAAATTATTGAAAAAAAGAGATTGTAACATAAACCATTACCATGTTGGTAACTTTTGAATTATAACCCCCATGAAAAAGTAACATCAAATGAATCATTAAATATAAAGAGTATAAAGGGGTTGATGGTATAATATATAAAATGGGTACTATATACTCTTCATAATCATAAGTAGGTGTTTAAAATATATATTGGCTCAATAAAATAATATTTTGAAAAAGAACCCTAAAGTCAAGTCTAATCTTACTTCATGCGTGATAAAACCTCCTCTTCATTAAGAACCACCTTCTAATTACACATTAAAACTTGAATTGATTGTAGTATGATCAAAACATGACCTATAATATGTGTTTCTGGATGTTAGAAAGGTATTAGGTCATGAAATGGATAATATGGATAGATCAAGAAGTGTGATTTAGAGAGGGAAAGTGGTATCCTTTCAAAAGGGAGTGAGAGAGAACCCTTGAAAATTTTCAAGACATTAATAAATATTAAATTTTTACAAAAGTAAAAAATATAAAAATTAACATGAATTATCAAAAATACGATAAGGTCAAATATAATCATCTAATAATATTTATACAGATTTTGGTGTAATTTTAATGCTTATCCTTTTGTTTAACCCATTCATTAACCCTTTTTAGCCTTATTCCTGGAAAACCCCTTGATTTTATTTAATGGTTATAAATTTAATTAAAAAATTAAAGGTGGATAAAAAATCATTCATTTATGATATTTTATACCATTTACCATAGAACATGTTCTATTTAAATATTTTTTTTGTTATAGAAATCATTTAATAATATATTATTTAACATATAATATCCTTAATGTAAATGTTGGTATTTTTTCTAATTTTATTTCTAAGACATCATTATAAGATTATAATTAGAATATAAAGACAATTAATACCTGTTATACTTCATAATTACCAAAAATTGTTTTCATATTTCAATTAAAAAAACATATTAATTTTATTGTTTTTAGAATCATGTGACCTTCTTTTTTTCGGCTTCCACAAGTATTGTGCGTATGTTGCATAAGAGTTTAAGGTAATTTTATAATAAATAAAAATAAAAAACAAATTAATATAATATAAATAACATACTAATATTTCAAAAAACTTTTTAATCGACCATAAATACATTATATCCTAATTAATATATATTATATATATTAATATAGAGTGGTATTTTATAATTTTTTTAATATAAATTAATATAAATGTTATTTGTAAAGGTATTTGGTACCAAAATTTCATATATTCAATGTTAGTATGCATTGATTATAATAAATCTCTCAAAATATAAGAAATTTATGTGTTTTGTCTATTTTGATAGCTTATCTCTTAGTTTTAAACTTGTTTTACCTATTTTCTACGTACTGAGGGGACAAATATTGTCCACTGTTACTATTCACAATGAAAAAAGGGGATCTGTTTACAAAATGTTAAAATCTTTATTAGACATATGGAATATTTTTTATAAAATTCATTTCATATAAATGTTAGAAATATATTTTCATATAAATTTACATAACATCATTAAAAAGTGTTCTTAGAAAAAATCATTTTTATTCCAAAAATGAACATACATCAAAATCATGTATAATGTGATTCAAAAGTAAAAAATTAGATTATATAAAATTAAAGGAGGAATATTTTACTTTATTACCATATTATAAACATAATGGGACTTTAAAATTAATTTATTTAAAGAAAATACATGTTAATTTTATAAAAATCCACATTTTCACTATTCATTGATAAATAAATCATTTTAGAATAATTCATAATTTTTTCCTAAGATAAATTTGAAATGATTAATTAAAAAATTATAACCTTTTATGAATTATTTTTCTAAAATAGGAGAAATTAATTATAATATACACTCTCAAAATGAAACAAAAAGCATTTTTAGGAAAACATATATTTAAAGCATAAAATGATGTTAGTAAAAATTGAGATATAATTCCATAACATAAATAAATAGATTTTGATTCATGAATGAAATTATAAATATAGTTTATAATTTTATTAACACTTCACATACTATCCAATACAATGATTTGGTTATATCAATTATGATTGAATAAAATTATATTATAATATATCATGATTCAGTTAGGCTGAATGTTGTGTATAAACGAAGTTTTCAAATAAATAAAATTTATGTATGGGTAATATATTCTAAAATTCAACAGGGTCACATTAAAAATCCCTTAAATAAATTTCACCCACACAATTTTAATTATCACATACTAGAAATAGGGTATCATGAAATAGTAATAAAATATGATGTAGATTCATTTAGGATAACGAATTTTTATCTCACTATAAGGAAACATAGTATTTTTTAATTAATTATTTCTATAGATAGTTTTGTATCAATAAAAGGATATTGAGTTTCCAAAAACCTCACATTGACACATAATTTAAAAATTCCATGTAAGACTCGATAATTTATCTTCATTACACTGGAGGTGACAAATTATTTATCCATTAAGATAGAGAATATGAGAAAATAATGTTACTTTATTTAATTCTATAATTTCATCCTTTGATTATATTTAAATTACTTTATATGTCTTCAATTTCCAATATTCCATATGATAAGTAAACATGATGGACTTTACATTCCCAATGCACTAAAATTAACTTTTATTAGTTCATAAGATCCACGAAAGGATGACAAGTCATTCTTTATATCTCTAGATTTTCACCAAAAAATAAATTTTTATTAAAAGTTATCTAATATTAATAAATATTCATACAAAAATATCTAAAATTTATATAATTAAACCCATTGTTTGAATAAACATAATTTTTTTAAAAATATGCTAAATAAAAATTTTAACACAAATATTAAAAAAAAATATCATATTTATTCCATGATGTCCAAAACATTTACCTTCAACAATATAATTAAATAATAATGTTTTATATAAAAAATTTATATTAAAAAATAAAATATTCCCCAAATTATTCTAATCATTTCTATAAATATCCTAAATCACCATAAAGACACAACAAAATATTATATAATTCCAAAATATAGATCAATAAAACCTAACCAATTTACTTTATTAATATCGATTAGAAATTTTTCCAAACAAAACAATATTATCTCAACCTCAAGAATATATTAAATGTTATATATCCCTTATTATTCTGTTTTTCAAAAAATATCAGATTACCACTAAAAGGATTTTCTAGGTTATATGTACTATTCAATATATGTTTTCAAATCATTATAAAAACTATTGTAGAACAACACTTAGATGATTATGATTCATATAATAATAATATCATTGATAAAATCAATATACAATATAATTATCAAATATCAATATATAAAAACTTTAATAACACCAATATCAAAAAAATGCAAAATCTTATTCCCTTCTATGGTCTAGTTTTCTTCTCATGTCTTAGAGAGTTGAATAAAATAATTCCTACATTTTCCATAGATAATATATTGATCAATAAATGGTACCACATGATGAAATTTATTTTCCTCCATCAAAAACTATATTTTACATTAAAATTTAATTATTCTATGACCTTATTTCTATAAGAATAAAACTTATCCCCTTTCCATTGAATTATTTCCTTGGGTTCTTATTCCAACATAATTGACATGTAGGATGACTAATATTCCACCCTCAATGGATATCATAAATTAAAAATTCACAAAAATCAATTTTTATATAATTATATGGATCAAGAAACTCACCCATGTTTTGGTTGTTAATCATATTTATAGACAGATTATTATGCATAATCACAGGGTTTTTTTATATCCTATTAAATTTAGTTTCTCGTAAGGAAAATAATTACATTTTTCATCACATTAATCGTTAACATTATTAATACTCATTTATTCGATTTAGTAAAACTAAAAATCATAGTGTGATAAATAATAATCATAGTGAGATATCTTGTAATACTAAAAAATGATTTATTGGATTTCTAAATCAGAACCCCTTATTTTTAATTTATGACATCTTATGACTATCCTAGGGAATTCCCTATTCAAATTAATCATAATGGTCTAAAAGTAAATGTGAATTAACCTGATAATATCCCAAGGGAGTGTAAAGGTAGGTGTTTAGTTTTTGAAATAGTCATTTTTCATAATTGATTATTGATTTAATACCAAATCTATCTCTTTTAGAGTTATTACCCCTAAGTTCATATGTGCAAAAAATTCTTCTACTTTATAGTGTCTTGAAATTTATGTAATTACTATAATATCCACTTCACTAAAACATAAGGATTATATCCAACACAAAAAATTATCCTAATTCTTTTAAAAATTTTCTCTTATTAGAATCTCAATAAACATACTAAACCCTAATTCGATACAAATTGAGGAGACATAAGTGTTTCATGCATTAATATTGGATCATTTTTTATGAATATTCAATACATTTCAAAATAATAAATGCCTGAGGACAATAAAGGATTAATTTAATTTTTATAATAGATATATAATCAAATTTTATAATTAAATATATTTAACATCCACCAAAAAAATCTTCTAACATAGTACACTTCATATATAAACCCATATTAAAACAGTTATTCATTACATAGTAAAATTAAACATAAGAAAGGGTGATATTATATTCTTAGTAATGGTAAACTTTGGAGATATCAATCAATGATAATAATTATGAATAATGGAATGAGATCATAATCCTAACAAAATAATGTCATTACCTATCTATAAATTATCATCAATCATGATTTATTTCATAAGTATATGTTATAAAAAAGATAAAAGTAAAAAAAATATAGATTCATAAATAGTGTATCATGATCTATGAAATCATATAATAAATATAATAATCTGTGAGAATACAATCTTATCAAATTGTTAACACATAAAAATAGTACGGTGTTGCTACATTAAGTTAAGGACATGAAATCAGATCCATGTATAAACTTATCGACAAGAAACCAGGTATATAAATTAACATATGGAAATGATATCAGGACACAATGTAATATTGTTAACATGAAATAAAGTTAAAAAATAACATATTTACATCATGATTTAACCATTGGTATCCAATTATTTAGATGTCTGTAACAGATCCTCCCACTTTATAATTAAAACCATAATAAGTGTACCACAAGATAATAAAACATCTAAAATTTTATCACATACTAACCCATGGAAAGGAATCTATTCTCATAAAAATTTAATCATTTCATCATAACATAATTATAAGAAAATAAATGGTATAAAAAAAATTCATCAAAATATAATTATTACATGAGAAAGAAAGTGGTTTCACAGAATCATCATTAATGATCAATATCAAAAGACAACTAGAGAAATAAAGTGGATGGTATCATAAAATCAGATCCCCGATGAATCAAAATAATCCTTAAAGGATATTGGTTTAGATGTAATTACCTTTAAAACATAATTGAAAAATTTCATGATAAAAATAGCCTTTTCATTTCAAAATCTCTTATTTAAAATTTAAACAGTTCAAAAATATTAAGAAATAAATTTTATATGAAAATAACTGTGGAAACTGGTAAAGGAAGATTTAACAAGGTTCAGAAAAAGATGAATATAAATGAATATAATAATTTTTAGAATTGAAAATTATTTTCACCCTTTTCAAACAAATACAATAATGACTTATTTTGAAAACATTTTTTTAAAGATTCCTCGTAAATTTTTTCTAATGAATTAAAAAATTTTGAGAATGGATTTTTAAAATATTTCAGATATGGGTAAAAATAGTCATAATTTTTTTGAAGAGAAAAAACATGAAAGAAAAACTACTTTAATGAAATATGATATATGGTCAGATTTTCTATAGATATACTTTGTCCATAATTTTAGGTGCTATGCAGAAGGAAATTGTACTAATACATAGAAAATATATAATTCACAAGAGGATAATAAAATAGATGGGATTTAAATTTTAAGATTCATAAGGTGCTCTCAATGTAATTGTATAATATAAAATATAAAATATAAATGATATTGTAACATAAACACTTACAACTTTTGTAACTTTTTAATCATAACCCACAATAAAGAAATGACTATAAATGAAATAGTAAAAACCATTAATAAAAAGGTATTTATGATATATCATATCAAAGGGGAAGTATATAAACCTAAGAGCCATATATTTATGCATAACATAAAATACTTCTCAATAAAACAATATTGATAAAAAAACCCCAACCTCAAGTCTTGTCATACTTCCTAGGGTTTCAAACCTCTTATTTGATGTTAAAACTCATTTGTATTAAACCATAAGACATGAATGGATGATATTATAATAAAATATATAACTATAGTTTTTTTATAGGGATTTAAGGGACAAATTATGATAGGTATTTTCTATTATAAATAGATCATGAATCATGAGGAAGATAGGTGAAGTGGTATCATTTCTTAGGGGGACATATGACATAATTTGAATTTTTTAAAACATAGATACATATTAATGTATTAAAGAAAAAATTTCATAAAAATTGAAATTAATTAAAAAATAAATACTATATGTTTTAAATATAATCATAAAATAAAATTTAGATAGGTTTTAGTTTCATTTTAAACCATAAAAATTTATTTAATCTATTTATTAAGCCATTTTATCCATAACCACCGTAACTAGTTATTTAGACATAAAGGTCAAAAATTAACTTTTCAGGGGACAGGTTTCTACAAAATGGTCCATGGAATTTTTTTAGGAAAATTTAATATTCAACCTATACTATTTAATATTTATATTATTTTTAAATAATATAATTAAATAATATTTGACATAAAATATCATTAAAGATAGTTTTAGTGTAAATAATCTAATCAGACTTCAAAGATGTCAATATAATAATTGAATTATAGTAAAAAATTATTATCATTTATACTTCATAATTTACTATAAAATTAATTCCATACTAAAAATCACCCAAATAAATTAATTTTATTATTTTTATAATCATTTAACATGTTTTTCCTCTACTAGTGATAGTATTATATCGGAAATGCTTATGAATTTTTTGTAATTATATCATCAATAAAAATAAATAATAAAATATGATCATAAAAATATATTTTATATTAAAAATAAAAATTTCCAACCATTCTCAACGTCTTTTTATCCCAATGAAAATATATTAGTAATATTATATGAATGATCTAAATTTTTTTAGTCTTCTTCACTAAAAATATTATACATTTCATTATCAAAGGAAAATGGATCCCAAATTCCATATATTAGAATTTTGGATGTATATAATAGAATTAATCTCATCTAATGAAATAAATTTATGTTTTGGAATGATTTTGAGACCATATCTCATAGTTTAAACCTCGATTTACCCAATTTACAAATATTGAGGTGACAAATACATACCACGATCACCATTCATTATAAAAAAAATAAAAATAAATTATTTTCAAAATTTTAAAGTAATAATTGATAATATGGAATATATTTTATCATATTCAATTCATATAAGTCGAGTAAATCAATTTTAATATAAATGTGTAAGACAAAAAATATATTTTTTAGAAAAATTCATTACAAAAACCAAAATAAACTGATAACAATATAATGTACAATGATGATTACTAATTATTTAATTAGATTATAATAAATTAGTTGATACTTATGTTACTTTAATTGATAATTCATTATATAATGAGACTTTTAGATTAATTTATTTAATGATTAGAAATGACATCTTTATAAAATCACAAATTTTTACTATTAATTGAAACTTAAATCAATTGTTATCAACAATAAAATTTTAACCTAAAATAATTTTGATATATTTATTTCATAAATGATAACAGTTTTATGAAATAATATATATAAATGTGATATAAATTAATTTTAATATTTTATCATAAAAATTTATAAAAGATTTTTTGTATAAAAAATATTTTTGTAGTGTAAATTTAACTTACTAAAAATTGATTACATATTTATTAAGAATTGATCAATACATTTTAATTTGGTAAATCCCTCAAATATATATTTAATAATGTTATTAATTCTATTCATACCTACCACAACAATAGCAAGGTCGTAATAGTTATGTTTAAATAATAATATATTTTTGTATATCACACTTTTCCTAAGAATGACATTCCATATAAAGGATGATATCAAATAATTTAAATTTAATTAATTAGAATATATTCTAAAATATTAGGGTGTTAAATAAGAAGTGGTAAAGTTAAAAAATTTACTATTTTCTGTTGTCTTTAACCATTATCTAATATTTACTGAAAATATTTTGGTGGTATTCAAAATAGATTTTTTGAAGCCAGTTGACTATGAGTATAGTGTACAATCCCTACATGGAGTGACAGTTGAAGAATAAAATAAAGGAAATGTAGTACATTCTATTTGAATTTATGGTGGAGTTTTGTGGTTCATAGGAACACCATATTCTATATATAGTGTTCTCAAATAATAATTGTTATAAATGCTTGATATATATTGATATATTTAAAGAATTGCATAGAAGACCATATCAATTCCCCTAATATCAGGTAGATGCTGGAGAAACACCACTGATTAAACCCATTATTCCCATGAGAAAATTGAGAAAATCATGATGGTTAGTAATTCGAAGTAAACTAACCAAATATATCAAATTATTATATAAACTATAGTCATCACCCATTATATTTTATTTTGGGTCATAATGTATTATTGTGAGTATCTCCATGATTTGGGAATCATCTTTTATGTGGTAGGGGTGAGAAAAATCATCGATATGATGGACCATTTGAAAACCACAAGCACATTGGTGAAATGTACTATAAAAAATCTGTATCACCAATATCCTATTCAGTTAATAAATAATTTTTATATCTTAACTAAATACGTACTTGGAAGACCAAACTCATTTGTTTAGTTATGACCAAGTTAAATATGATCCAGATGCTATTTTTTTTACAAATTGATTAAAATTTTAGAAAAAAAGTTAAAATCAATAAAATGTTACAAGTATCGTTGGAATATGTGTCAGGGGAGAATCACGAAATGATTAATTATATTGGGAACATTATAATTTTATAAAATATCAATGACCAGAAATTTACCAATACGTCACAAACCTATATAATTATGAGGATTCAAATCCAAAAGGTGTAGGTAATATAACACCCCTAGTTCTAGGTATTTTAATATTCTATTTAGTATTTTCATGTCATGAAATTGTTTGATTTATTTTATGATTTATTTTGTGGGATCCTTAGTTAGAAAAGGATGTAATTTATAGTTGATATTTAAAACACCAATCATGAAGAACATTGTGGAGGTCATAGTCTAAGTCATGTTACTATCGTGGGAATGTTTTTTGGACATTGTGTTATAGGGGAAACACATGGATTTAAATAATCCTTTAAGAGGATATAGTTTATGGTGGTGTTCAGTGAAACGACCAAATATTCCGATGATGTAGAATTTCCATTTTGGCAGTGTATCACAAGTCTATTTTCCCAATGGGAAATGAAAAAGGTTAAATGGGTGTGTTTCGGACAATGGTGGAACTACATTTTAGTGTGAAAGAGATTTTTTAGAGAGGTGAAAATGAGGAGTACAGGTTTTTCACCTTGTGGAAGAATCCTAGGGGTGTTTAATATTGAAAAGTAGATCACTCTTCATTATGGTGAGTTTCTATAGGGGAAGTAATTGTCAAGGGTTCCATGACCATGGTGGGTACCACCCTATCATGGCTTCAATAATACTAATTTTAAAAAATTTTATATTTATTTAAACATGAATGTAAAAAAATTTGGCACTAATTTAAATAATATATTATAAGTTTCAAATATTTTTCATATGGATCAAAATGGAAAATAACTAGATACTTGGATAATTATGGAAGATATTTACTCAAACAAAAATATTTGGTCATGTGTTTTTATATTTTAATGTCTATTATCATTTTAATAAAAATTATTTTATTGATTTTCCATTAATTAAATAATTTTTGCATCATCAACGTATAATCCATTAAGGCAATAGTTTTTTTTCCTAAAAATTTAAAATAATTTATTATCATTAAAAACTATTTTGGATTTAAAATTAGTTTATATAGACATACATATCTTCTGTATAAGCTTGTAATAAAAATGATATAGTTATTAAAATTGGAGTAAAACCTATTTAACATTTCATTAAAAAAATATATTTAATGTTCTAATATCATTATAGTGGCTTCTAGAGGATAAAAGTTCTACCCAAGGATAATTTACATCAAAAAATATTTATATAATGATATTAGGACATGTGTTAGAAATATTTTTTAATATTATATTTACCTTTAATTACACGATTTAGCTTTTCACCATATTAATATTATTTTACTAAAGTTACTATTCATAATACCAAAAAATAAAACAAATATATTTAAATAATATGGAAGTACTGATTCTAAATATGGAATTAAATTTTCAAAATTCCAAAAATATAAGATTGAGTACATAATTTGAAATTGATCATGTTGTCTGAATGAGGAAATAAGTTTTAAAAGTTAAATCATTACAAAAAATTGAGATGTTTTTAATTAAAAATAAAAAGTAAAATTTATGACAATAAACTAAATTATATTAAATGATAAAAATATAATATATTTATATTTTAGAAATATTTAATAATACATGTTCACCATAAAAAGTATTTCGAAGAAAAGAGTTGTTTTCAATTTAAAATTTAGTTTGTTTTTATTATTCATCAAAACATTAAAATTATCAGAAACATATTAAAAATTTATCAAAATTAAATTTTTATATCCCACTTACAAGAGAGAAGTTTATTTTTATGAACTATAATTTAAAATGGGTTTATTAACAAAAGGTGGAAAAGTTTTATTTTATTTGAAAAATATTTTTTTTAAATGTTGGGGTAGAATCCTCAATTTATTATTTAAAGAAAAGTCCTCTTTAGACTGGGTATATGGAGACCCATTACATAGCCCGAAGGCCCAAGGCCAAGTTTTCTGAATACAAGGATTGAAAGCCCATTTTTTGGCCCAAATGTTCCTTCGGTGAACAGTACTGCTACAGTAGCCGCGCTGCAACAATACATGCTATAGTACAGCCACCGCTATAGTACCTTCTACAGTCTCTCTTCCACTACAGTGTCGCCGCTACTACAGTTCCGCCACTGCTACAGTACTGCTATAATGCCCTGCTACAATACTGCTATAGAATAATAGAATTGGTTTTTATATCATGTCTAGAGAACATATAATAAGAATTTTATACATTATATTAAATATATTAAATATATATTTCATTAATAAAGTCGATAAATAGTGATTTTCTTAGTTTATAAAATCACTTAATTTCATTTAAATATGTTTTCAGAAAAATATTTACTTCAATTTTAATTTTTTTATTTTCATTTACAATTAATTGATCACCAAAAAATTAATTACAGATACATGTATAAAGCATATTTTCATAATTCATCTAATACCATTCAAACCCCCCATTATAATGGCAAGGTTATGGGCTAACATAAAAATATTTTTTTTGTTCTCTTAAATTCGGACTTGTGTAAAGTGAAATCTATAAAAAGAACTTGAAATTTTGTGTAACACAAACCAAGAATAGTGTTTTGAATACCGAAAGCAAAGTTGATGTTGTGTGCAGAGTAAAATTATCTAGGTGTATCGTAAATCCAAGATAATAAACAAATAAACAAATCTACGTCATAAAAATCTAGGGGTGTTACATTCTACCCCAATTAAAATGAATTTCACCATTTAATTTTGTTTAGGTTATAAAACTATTAACACTTGAAATTTTATTTTGTAGAAATGAACTTCCTAAAAATAAATAATAAAAATTCAATTTATAAAAACGTTTTAGAAACATAGAGGTTACCCAAAGTCCATCATACACGAGTTTCAACCAAAAAGAACATAATTGGAAAGTGAAAAAATGGGCATGGAAGAGAAATCATGCTATCAAGTTCTGATAGAGTGTGAAAAAGAAAATCTTTGAGAGAAAGTTATCAATAAAAGCCATAAATCCATGATGATCTAGTGGTATATCTAATTCATTGGTAAAGAATGCAAAAGGATAAATTTGGGATTCAAAATCCCTTCCATAGAGTTGATGAATGACAGAAAATAACTACTTGATTGAGTATAATCTCATCCTTTCATTGTGCCTTGATTGATTTACACTTAATCTCTTTTTACAAGAAATGATGGTAAGTTTATAATTCCTTAATAATTAGCAGATAATGAGATCCATAAATATAACAAAAGGACATCCCATCCATCTTTACCATAACAAAAACATTATGACAAGTTATCAATTATTCATATGTCCACCTATAGTGAGATAATAATTAATCTAACAAAATTCCTCTAAATTTTAACATATACTTTCCCTAAATGGATAAACATTCAATCCATATGAAAAATAAAAATCCAAAACATTAGAAAGAGGTGAATTTAATAATCTTAACATTTATCTCTCATATATCGTAAGGTAGTTCTTGGTTGTCACATTCCAAATATGTGAATACCTTCAACAAAATTTTTCTTGAAACATGGATTTAACATGTATTACTATATACTAATATTGAAAACATACATGTTTTCATTATTCTTAAGTCCACAAATATGTAATCTTCATCCATGATAACATAAACCACTTTTCATCAAATACTTAATCAGTTCTAAAGAAATCATTACCATCTAACTTACTTATTCACAACCAAAATATCTTTATCCATATATAATTATCTCATAATCATGCTCATGTTAAGGGTTATCCTTCCCTTATTAACGTGTTTTCCAAAAATATCAACTTGTTAAAGGAATCACTGTTAATGGTCACCAATGACATTAAATTTATCTTCTGAAATCCTTATAGAAAAACTGAAGCGGACCAATATATAAAAGTTTTATAATTTCATAATACCATAAATTTACTTCCATTGTGTCACTATTGAATTCCAATAAATAGAAATTAATTTATTCTAATATCTTATTAAACCATTAACTTCGATTCATAATTTTATTCCTTAACACTTCTTGCATCTCACATGTTGTTCATAATCTCTTATTTATCTACAATATAACATCTATTCATATGGACTAGCTAATTCTATTATTTATCTTTCCACCCTAGGGAATAAATTTTTACAATTCCCATAAATTCTACATTTTAAACATTTAACTGTTATTGATTTCTTAGAAATCCCATTATCCCTGTCCTTAGTGTTAACTGAGCCTTTTCCTTAAAAATTACATTTTTGTACTTATTTTCCACACTCTAAGAATATTCATGTTCCTTTTAAAAATTTTACTTGATGCATCTTGCCACATTATCAACATGATGAAATTTAAACTTTTTGTCTTATGTGGTCACCATGTAAGTCTATCATTCCCTTTTTAGGTTGGTCAAAAAACTCACCAAAGTTGAGATTATTGATCATATTATGAGATTGATGATTAAGAATAATAAAATGCTTCTCCTTCCAACTGAAATTTCATTTGGTTTCTCGTGTGGAATACCATTCCATTGTCCAACATATTCTCAATTAACATGGATCCTCATGTTTACTACCATTTTATAAAACCCAAAAACAAAAGTGTGAGTTGAAATAATAATATTTTAAAAAACACATAATAAAGGGAAATTACATCCAATGTATAAAATAATAGGTTATAATACTAGGTTATTCCAGATTATTACCAAAATTATAGGATTTTAATATGTAGTTAGAATTATCCTTAGGCACACCCCTAGATATATCCATAGCAATATCTCTAGGGATCACATGAAAGTTTGTGAATACTAGTTTCCAACGTGTAAATAAACCCTCACTCTAATACTAACTCTAACACAACCCAAGATTGATGTGCATTTACCTTACATTACTTTTGTGCAACACTAAATACATTACATAGATGGAAAACCCAATATCGTATTAGTTTAGTGCCTTTGTAAATATGGAAAAAATTCTTCTAATTTATAGAAATATCTTAATAATATCCCATAAAGATCTTCCCTTTGGTTTTCCTATGTAAAATCATTCTTTACTTCATGGGGAAAATGATTTTTTTTGAAAGGGTGAGTTCAGATGCTTAGGACGGGTAAATAATGAAAATATAAAACAAAACATGAATATAAGAATGTAAAAATATGAACATAACTTTTCGAAAATCATACCACATATAACATATATCAAAATATTGTGTCTTGAAATAAATCTTTTCAGTTCAGAAGGAATAAATCATAATGGAACATGAGCCACGAGAAAATAGAATCGACATAAAACATGGAATTGTAGAAAACACATAAGTATATAAAATCATTTCTATATTTTCCAAGGATCATTTCCAAGATCATAATAAAGAAAGAAAGGCCTTTGTTGAATAGAGTTCAATCCTCGTTCTATCCCTTTATTACTCAACCAGGTTCACTTACCATTCCATCCCATTATTATAAAACCAAGACCATTTCCCATTACATACTTATATTACTAATCAAATATCATTTACCATTAAAATATTATCTATATAATTGGATATAAATAGTTACCGAATTTATTGGAAAGAGATATAGGTCCCACCCATCTCATAATGAAAACATTCATATATGTTCTACAAAACATAAATCATTTATCATAGCATAACTCCAAGAATAAAATCAGTTTCATAAACATAACTTCATCATAAAAAAATCCATGTAATAAAATGAATTTCATAAATATGATTCTATAATATAAACAATCAAATAATAGGAATAATATGGATATTTTACATGAAACATGACAAGATTAAATAATTTCATCTAAGATGGAAAATAATTGTGGTAGAACACTTGAAATTAATTCTTGAGGAAAATATCCATTCTTATTTATAAACATTTTTTTTAAAATACTATGAAACATTAAAAGAAAATAATTTCTTGGAAAATAACATCAATTTTTTTTAAGTTAATCTTTATGGAAATATAAAATTATGAAATCCTAAAAACCCATTCATGCCGTATAAGTTTAAAAAACATTCTTCCCATACTTTTCTCTCATATTTTTGGAAAAAGAAAGAAATATTGTTTTCCAACAGTATTTTAAAAAGTAAAAAATTGGGTAAAATGGATTTAATCATCTAGAGTAGAATAGATAAAATGTTTCATGGAATCATTTTTAGAAAACATAGACATAAATGTCAAATAATCCCCAATAAATACTTACGTATAAACAATATTAGATATTAATGAGATTTTGAAATTATCCATTACTATATTATAATTAGTATAACAATATGAATCATATGATAAAGAAGATTAAATTCATATGTATATACCATATCCTTAATAATAATAATAATCATAAAAATATTCACACGCTTCATAAACACCACACAAAAGAAATAAGTGGTGTACAAGGCATATGCCCCATAAATGTAAAAGTGAGGAAAAATAATCCATTACCTTAAAACTTGGTTCCATAAAATGTATCATAAAATCATTTATAATGGATTAAATAGTATTACAAACTTTATCTAGAACCATGTTTTATTTATGAGATCATATGTGATCAAATTATCACCCGTTTAATATTATTTTCCTATTACTCTTATTTCTGGTATTATTTGATGCATGTTTTGTTGTATAAATCCAATTTATTCCTCATGGGTATCCATTATATCATTTATATAATGAAAAAATGTAATATATCTCATATTTATTCATTATATAAATTTATATAATCATTATTTAAATGAGATCCTAGAGAATGAATCACATCTCATAGTGGAGACGGTAGGTCATACGTACACATGAGCGATGATACCATTCTTATAATTATGAACTTTCATGGAAGTGGATGGTATATATATTTTTACCGAATAAATATATTTTCATAATAATCATATATAGTTATTTTTACCATCATTATACCCATCCATGTAAAGTAGTGATGAAAAGTATATTACACTACGACATGAAGACGATAAGTCATATATATGAACGCATGGTGATTTCGTTTTTCATAGGATGAATAAAAGGTGGAATATGGTCATTCCATAATAAAAATAAAAATAAAATATAGGAGATTAAATATATATTAATTTAGAATGGAAACAAATTAGGAAGAGTAAGTTGAAGAAGATATATGATTTAATGAATCAGTAGAGGATAATACATCTTCTTTGACGTGCTCCATCTAGATATCCTCTTAAAGGCACTAGAGTTTTTATTATGAGAAGAAAAAAACCTTCAGAATGAAAATAAGAAATTTTATAATGGAAAATATTAGTGGATAGATAATATTTAAGGCTCAATGTAATGCAAAGAAGTGTTGAAAGAGGTACCTTTTATAATTGAGGTGAGTGGAACTTTTGGAATATCAAAAAATATTAATTTATAAAAAATGAAAGAACATCCAAAAAACTAAAAAATGTCATATTTTAGAAGATTAGATGACATAAGGTTTTAATATCATCATCCAAAAAATTCAATAAATGATTTTACGTCAATTTAAACCTTATCATTTTGATTAACACTTAATTATTCTATTTATGTTTAACTAAGCTATCAAATTAATAGAGTAATTTATTTATTTATTTTATGTCAATTATAACATAAGTAGAAAATTTTGAACATTTTAAAACATATCATAATTATTTTTTTAATTATATTCTGTGATTTTTAAATAATTGAATAAAACATTATTTTGATAAAAAATCAATAGTGTCAATTGTGGTACTATTTAATTTATTGATTTTAAAAAAATATCAAAATAAGATGTTATCCAAGAACTAAATATTTTATTTTATAATTATGCGGTGAATTTCAACTATAAAATAATTGGATATATTAATTACTCCAAATTATATTGATTTTAATATTTTTGATAACATTAATTTGATATTTACATTAATAAAATAATTATAACCTTAGTTATGTGTACTTATTTAACATACATATTTTTGGGTAAAACTTAAAAATAAAATTACAGGATGAATATAACTGTTTTATATTATAAATTAATATTTATAGTAAAATATAACTTTTTTAAAATCCAATATTAAAAATGTTATTTTTAATAAAACATGAGTGTGACAACATTAATATAACTTTAAATAAAATATTATAACTATCATAAACTTTTCCATATTTCTCCAAATGGTCTATAACACAACACTTGGATGATTATGGGAGATATTTAATCAAAAAATAATATTTAGGTATGTTTTTATATGTTTTAATTGTTATTATAATTTTAATAATAATAATTTTATTGCTGTTTCATTAATTAAATAATTTTCGCATTATAATTGTATATGTCTTTAAAGTTATTAATTATTTCTAAAAATTAAAAATAAATTTACATGATCAATAAAAGAATTTATATTTACAATTAATATATATAGTCAAGCTTATCTTATATATGATAGTATTTTGAAAATGATATAGTTATTAAAATTTGTGTAAGTCGTATTTAAATTTTATTTAAATAAAATATATTAAATCTCATAATCTCATCCATGTGGCATAAAAAGGATTCTATTTAGACCCAAGGGTGATTTAAGTAAAAAAACTCAAACAATGACATTAGGACATGGTTTACGATAATTTAATATTATTATCTTCACCTTTAATTACCTGACTTACCTTTTTTACGTATTAATAAAAACATTTAAAGATACTATTCATAATACAATGAAATAAAATAAATATATTTACATATTTTAAACCTATTTATAATAAATATAGAATCCATTTTTTAAATTTCAAAATAAAAAAGATTCAGTAGTTAATTTAAAATGAATCTCATTTTCCGAATGGGAAAATAACTTTAAAATGTAAAATCATTGAAAATATTGAAATGTTTTTAAATCCAAATTAAATGTAAAATTGATGATATTGACCTCAATTATATTAAATTATAATAATATAATATATTTACATTTAAAAACCATTAAATAATATAAGTTAACCGTGTAAATTATTTTGATGAAAAATTTGTTTTCAATTTAAAATTTTGTATATTTTTATTGTACATCAAAAACATGAAACTTATTACGAAATTATCAAAAATTCATGCAAATTAAATTTTTATATCAATATTCCAAGAAATATGATTATTTTGTAAAATAACATATTAAAAGGTGTTAAAAACTATATTTATAATCAGTTCGTCCTCAAAGGGTGAAAAAATAGAATATTTTTTGAAAAATAATTCATTTATCTAAAAAATGTATTTATTATTATATCAATTATAGAAAACCTATAAGATGAATTTTAAACATTATATTAAATATATTAAATATATTTAATTAATAAAATCAAAAAAGTATGATTTTGTTATTTTATAAACTCACTTATCTTCATTTAAATAGTTATTTAAAAACACATTTCCTTTTCTTTAAAAAGGGTTTTATTTTAATTTATAATTAATTGATTACCAAATAATTAATTATAAATACATGTTTAAATAAAATTTTCAACATTTAGTTAATACCATTCATACCCACCATTATAACAATAATGTTATAAGGTAACATAATTATATTTTGTTGTTCACTTAAACTTAGTCATGTGTGTAATGAAAAATATAAAAATAAATTGCAATTTTGTGTAACACAAGAGCAGAATAGTGTTCCATATACTGAAATGTATGAAAATGTTTCATTTAGTGAAGGATTATATTGATTTAGCTTATAACATAAGACATCAGAGTGATTTTAAAAAAAAAATTTATCTTATGAAAGTATTAGGGTGTTATATATAGTCTTTCACAGGGCTGTAATTTTTCCATATTTGGTATTTGTTTAATTTCCATAGAAAACATCAGGATAACTAAAATTCATTCACATTCTCTATTTCTAGTTGTATTTTTATGTATTTAATTTTAATTAACAAACTCTTTGTATCATAACAAGTATTTTTTTTGATAGGATGATATTTTATGTATTAATATTCATATGATTTCTATTTTTCATTATAGTTCGAATATGGTTAAGTGTAAACATTGAGATTTTTAAACCATATATTTAATAGAAAAATGGAATTCTAAAATAACTTAAATTTATACTCTTCAACCCTCATTTTTCTAAAATCTTCACTCTACTCTGTTGGAGTAAATTTTCATTTAGTGAAAAATCTACCCACTGTTTTAATTAATCATGAATCCTTATTTAAGATTTTCTCTAACATAATCATATGAGACAAAATTTTATTTCCCTCTAAGATTAATATTTATTTCATTGTTTAAACTCTATTTTCCTCTTAAAGGAGCTTTATAGAGGGATCAAATTTACCTGTAACATTAACATTAAAAAGTTCACAAATTACTTTTTGAAAAAAATAATAATACATTATGAATTTATCTACTTTATTAATCAAAAGTTTCCTATTAATTATAACATATAATTAATTATTTCATATATCTATTAATTTTATTATAAAAGTTTATAATCCATGTAGATTGTACATTCAAGATATTTTCTACCAGTTTTCTCTTATCCAAGATTTTTTTATATCAAGATGTTATTATTTGAATCATATACTGTATATTCATCATTATCATCAATATAATATATCCCCAATTTAGGTATAAATAAATTATAATTCATGTATATTATTCTATATAAATTTTATTTCTAACTTGAAGTACAATATCATCATGTCTAAGCTATATAATGATATAATTTTTTTTATAAAAATATATTTAATAATTATCTTCAAATAGAAGAATCATTCTAATTGACCATGTACTGTTACCATATTCTCTAGTTGATGAAGAATTCAAGAATAATGAAAAATATTAAGATAAAATTCATTAAAATAATCATTATAAATATATGTGATTCCTATATTTGGATTCAAATATGTGAGTAAAACCATTTATATAATACCCTATAAGTGAAATAAAAATATAACATTTGATGATGAATATAATTAAAGTAGAATTTTTTTTTCAAATTCAATTCATTTAGATTCATATTCTAATGAGTTTTATTTACATATTAAAAAATATATTATTATTCTATGATCAACCTAAGGAAACCCAATAATTATTTATGGAAATATTAAATCATTTTAGATGAAAATTTTATACATATCCTAATATTTCAAGCCCCATACCATAATGTTTTAGTGTATTTGGAGAATAGATACAAAATTAATTTATTTCAAGAAAGATCATAAAATACCTCCCAAAATGTTCATCTCATATAGAAACCTGTCATAGACAAATCCTACGTAAAACCATTATTTAATACCATGGGAAAAGGATACATTGTAATGTCCAAGGTGATTTTTACAATATTGGTAATAAAGGTGATTTTAGTCGATGATCATAAGTGAGAATAAGATAAGTACAAGGGTGTGATAACATGATCATAACATTAAAAAGTAATATCACAATAGTTTATTGTAATTAAACCTTATACATGGAATTAGGATTTGTTATAAGAAAATATAAAATTAATTAGAGTTCAAAATCAATAATAATCAACCATGATCCACGAGAACATGTGATAAAAATATAATACATATTAGAGATATATATAATAATAGAAAATAATTTACTTAGTAATATAACATTATAAAGAGTATCATATTTGACATATTCCCATAGTGTATTGGGTTCACTTCTTATTATCATCATTTTTATAGTCAAAGATAACTTCTATGGCTATCATTGGGAACAAAGTCCCTTACTGAACCAGGTTCACTACAAATTTTAGTTCATATTAAGTAATTTGATATAAATATTTACCTAATAAATTATATGGTTATAAAATTTTTGTACCAACTATCCCATAATAAAAACTATACTTATGTGTGTCATTATATCATAAAAACATTCATCATTTCATCACAACATAAGTAACCCATTGAAAATAAATGGGTTGTAAAAATATTTCATTATCAGATAATCATCACCCATATAGCTAAAAAGAATGTATGATAACATTGGAACATAAAACATATGGATTATATTAAATATATATGGATATTGGCGTAGATTATTAATAAATTTAATTGAGCATTTGATATTTTCTTCGAAAACATGAAGAATATATTTTCCACTTTAGTGTGATTAAAAATAAAATTCCTAGAATATTTAGAAAAATATTTTTAATAAAAATAAACAAGGAAAATTTAAAAATAATATTTCAAGAAATGAATGATCATGATGGTTGGATAATAAATTCATGTCATAGATATTAAAATAGAACATTCTTTTCAAACTTTTGTAATAAGTCAAAAATAAGTATTTTGAAAAACTATTAAATAAACTAATTTTAAGAAATTGGAATTAAAGTATTAGGTAATGAGAGTAACCTTATAAAAAATTTCTAATATATTTAAATACTTACAAAAAAGAATTTTATGTACATGGATATTGTAGACAAATATTCCTAACAAAAAAAAAATAAAGAATAAGTTATGATGTTATTAAAAACATTTTACTGATCATTTTGAGTACAATGGAGAAGAAAATATAACACAATATTTAAGCCATAGAAATAAAAAATAGGAGAAAATATATTGTGTTTAAAGGATAAAGATTTTAATAATTCCCTCAAAAAAAGTTTCAACATATACATTCCTGAAACAAAAGGGAGATTATAACATAAACACTTACCTGAAGTTCTGTATTGATTTATATTACTTAAAACCTTATGTTTAATAAATATATATTTACCATAAATATATTATATAACTTTATTATGTAACATATTAAAATATATCATTACCTTAAAATAAAAAATTTCTATTTTATGAACTAATATCCCTTAAAATTAATTTTATGAGGAAAAAATTCCATTTTACATGCTTTTTTCAGTTTGATAGTTCTAGTCCCAGAACCACAGTAATGGGTTAATCATATAAAAAATAATAAAAGTGTAATAAATATAATATTTATTTATTATATAAAATTTTATATAAATATATATCTGGCAGTGATGAAAAATGAATTACCTCACTTTGGAGAGATAGTTGTACGCACGTACGCACGAGTGATATTTCTAGTTTCATATGGTTAAAACCAAAAAAATTAAATTATAAAAAAATTTTATATAATAATAAATATGTTTTAAAAATAATACATATAAATTAAATTTATCTCTATAACCATTCCTGAGTGAGAATAAAAAAATAATATACATTTATTCTTGGAGACGACAATCCATACATACACATGAGCAGTGTTTTCATTTTCAACTATAAGTTAAAGAGATAAAAAATGGTTATAAAAATTAAAAAAAACATCTCAGTATAATGAATATACAAATTTAATTATTTTCATTTGGTTTTCTAAAATATGGAAGAGTTTTAAAGAGAAAGAAACATGAAAAAGGCCCCTAAAAACTTAAACATATTTTCTATGTATCCTCCTTTAAAAAGCACCATAAGATTATTTTATGGGTATTTTGGAAATAGAAATGCATAACTGTCCTAGATATGGGTTTTAAAGGGTATTTTCTTATACCATGTTTTAGATAAATGGATAAACTGGTGTGAAGAAGTTATAAGATTAGGTTCATTTTTATAAGTGAGGTGGGTGGGAAACACGTAAGTACTTGAAAATTTATTATATAATATATGTATTACTCAAGTAATGTGGGTAAAAATTGATAAATATTTATTGAAAAGAAAGACACATTTGGTATATTATCAAAAAATAAAATTTAGGTTTTTTTGATAATTTATACCTTATCTATTAGGTTAACCCCTCATTTAAGCCTTTCAAGCCTTACTCTGGAAATATGATATTTTACACGAAAAGTATTCATTATGGGAAAAAATATAGTTAACATTTTTAGATAACATTAATTAATATAATTCAAAATAATTAATACAATTTAGATTAATAAATTTATTAATGTGTAATAATTAATTTTAATGTAAATGTGTAAAAATTTACATAATAATTTTTAAAGTAAAATATTTTTTCAATAATAATGTGAATTTAATTTTATTTTAAGGATAATAAATAAAATTAGAAAAATTATAATTTATTTCCTAAATTAGATGTTATATAAATTCCATGAAATACTTTTTTATAAGTGATTAATGAAATTTACTAAGATAATAATACACAATGCATATAAAAATATTTTTTTGAAAAAAATTATTTTTTACCTTAAGAAGACTTTTAATTAATATATAATAAATTGATAATAAATTTTTGAATTATTATTATTTTTTATTGAATCATAATATATTTCATCAAAATTCCATTTATTTAGTTATTAAGATACATAATAATGAAAAATACAATTCTTTGAAATTATTTAAGTAATGTAATTAATTTTAACATTAAAAATTGAGTACATGATTAATGATAATTATTAGATACTTATTCCTCATGGAAAAAAATTATTCATATTTTCATAATTTATTTTCTCATACTCATAACTTCTAATAAACTAACTAGGTGATAATAGACACATTTGATAATAATATTTTAATATTACACTATTGTTTGTTTGAGATCGGTGTTGCATATAATGAATTTTATCAAAAACATAAAATATATTTAATTATAAATACATCATAATATCTTAGGGTGTTATAATTCATCTATATATTTATATTATAATAATGACATTGTGAAATTTCTATTGTACTCATACATGGAATTGAACTTTTTTTCTGGTCAATCTAAAATTTTAAGCTAAGACTGAATAATTTTTTTCATAAAGTACTTATGTACATAGAAAAACTTATCTATAAGATATTGAATCAGTTTATCTATATTGTACATTTTATTATTCTCAATAAAAATGGTATTTTTCATTTTTAAGGGTGATTAAATGATATGTACATACATATCCTTATTCAACAAGATTCATAATCCCACTAACTGATCAATGAACATGATTATATTGAGTAGATAAAGATAAACCCAGATGCTATCAATGATTTAAAATATGTTTTGTGTAATGATTATCCCATTTATTTCTCCCTTCCCTTTCTCATTATAGACCTTTGGAGGATAAATAACATGATGTAATCATCCGGTGTATCGTGTTTCTATAATATGACATAATAAATTAATGATATACATATAATGAAAAAATATTATTCACAATTTATTTGTGTCTATTAATATTCTTTTACACCATTAATTTCTTATTGAATTGGATTATCAAGTATTAAAGACTCTAGCACATTCAATTCCGCTTTATATTTTATTACAATGTGCATTTTTTTGTACCAATCCTCGTTATTTTATTAGGTTTGAAATAGTTTATTTTAAAACATATATTATAGAGGTTATATAGAGATACTCTCAATGTTTCTAAAAAATACAATTAGGGAGATTTAAAATTTTACTTAATTAAAGATTGGATTGATATATCCAATAAATTATTCATTAAACACATTCTTGTTTTTTATTAAAATCATTGTATCCCACAACTACATGATTCAAAATACTCATTAACTTTCTAATTTAATGAAAAGTATACTTAAAATCAATCTAATATCCTAATCTATGGAATCTTTATTACTTCGGGAGTCTAAGGTATAATTTCTAACATTTAATCAAATTAGCTCATACTTCCTTGATCTACTAAGTTCAATCCCACTAGAAAAAAATCATAAACATGGATTCTCCCAATAAATTCATTTGAAATCGCTCGAAACCAAGAATGGATATTTCTCTAATTCCAATTATAGAATATTCAACCAAAAAATTACATTATAACTCTCCATTATGAGAATTCACTAACAATTATTTCTAATATGGACCCTAAACTATAGATTCATTCCAACTTATGTTAGTGAAGGAATTTACAACATGGTATTTACATTGATGATTTTTTGAGTTTTATTTATTAACTATACCAAGGAAAATAGATTATATTTATCATTCTTGTTATTAGTTGAACATGATGAAACCATTATATTGGAATAAATATAAATCATTCATTGTGAATGGTCATTTATTTTATATATGCTTCAAAATTAACAACATTTTTTTTTCATTTAAAATCTCGTAAATTCATATATAATTTAAAATTTAAAATAAGATAAATAAAAAACGTTATGGTAATTATTATATTTGTAATGGATGATCCATCAGGAGGATGAAATATCAAATAAACCCCTAAAGGGATTTCTTAATTGACATCTTGAATCAAATTTCTACTCCCATGAATCTCTTGAGAATTTAATTATTTGGATTCAAGATAGTTCATAAATAAAAAAATTTCATTATAATATACTAATATTTTTTCAATATATACACACACATGGGTGAGGGGAACTCTGGATACGTAAATTTTTTTTATCACTATAATATAGATGTAGAATCCCCTATACATTTAAATATGTATGGGTTATTCAAGGGTAATATTCAAAGGAAATTCGATAATTAATTACGAAAAAGTAATCACATATTGTAATATTTAAATTAAACAATAATGATCCAAATATACATGGGTATATTAATTTTTAATTATCATTCAATAAACATGATCATTTTTCTAAATAAATTAAGAGCAATAAACTAAATTTATTATACAATGCAGTATCAAAAAACCACCACAATGTGGGAGGGATTTAGACATAATTAGGCATAAAAAACTACACCGAGACATGCAGGACCGTACATGGGTGAGGTAAAATGACAATTGTCTAGGTCACATTGGGGTGGGGAGGAGGATAAAATTTCCAATTTTCCCCTCAAATTATTTTTATAAAACTAATCCACCTCCAATTAATCTATACGAGCAAGAGTGTTCCTTCGATGAATGAGGGGGGAGGGGGGGATGTGACATAATTTTCAAGAGATATGACTTCTCAGGAATTTCTCTTTCCTTTTATTTTTTTAAAGATAACATTAATATATTTTTTCCAGATTCACTATCAGTTTACTTGTATCCACAAACACAACAAATGATTCTCCACAATTCTGTTTTTAAATTTTAATACTTGAAATTAGTCAATCATTTAATTTCCATATCATAGAAACGTTTTCTTGGATAACGTATCATGTTATGAAATTAACACCATATTGAATCCATCTATTTGTAGTCTATGAAATTTATTTAAACATTTGAATTAAAAGTATATATATCCATTAAGATACCAATCAAACCATCTTGTAAATTTATGAGGTGTTTTATACTCATATTTTCAAAAATAATTCAATATAGTATATTCAATAACATCAAATTAAAACTGTTGGTGAATGGGGTCCCCTATAGATCTTTATTAAATTATATTATTCATGAGTAAAATTAAATGAAAAATGTAAATGTTACCATTGTTGAAAAATGTGATTTTGGTGATTTTGTTTCATTTGTAGATCACCATAGTCAAAGGAAAAAAACTTGGAACCATCTTAATCATCCAGACGTGATTTAAGTATACTATATTTTCTTTATATTATATTTTTGTGATGGTAAAAAAGACTCATGAGAATTATGACGTCCCTAAGATTAGCATATTATGATACAAGAAATATGACTAATTGTAATTATGAGTTATTGATCCTCCATTCATTTTCTCAATTTACAATTTAATATAGGGCTTGA
The DNA here is from genome assembly GCA_963277665.1 of Viscum album. Classification (NCBI taxonomy): domain Eukaryota; kingdom Viridiplantae; phylum Streptophyta; class Magnoliopsida; order Santalales; family Viscaceae; genus Viscum; species Viscum album. Next base: position 790,429,158 of record OY728138.1, on the reverse strand, counting down.
TTGTATAGATAATTAGAGAAAGTCATGACATACTCCCATTTTAGGTGAAATTTAATTTTATACCAAGGTTCATACTTCTATAAACTTATCTTTATATCATTTGAATGTTATTTTGCAAAATATATCAAAAAACTTCACCAATGGTATTATTACCTTTCTAAAAATATTTGGATTGTTTTTTGAAATGCTTGTGTAGTGATTCAGTTTAAAATGAATAATTAAAAAACACTAATTCATATCCATTTATTAATTAATTATTTAAAATTCCCTGAACTCATAAATTTTGATCAAAAAATAACATTCCTCTCATGTTTAGATTTATGATTTAATTACATATGAATTCATTGATAAATAAATTTAATTATTATTATTATTTTAAATATAAAAAATATATTATTTTATGATTATATTTCATGCATAATTTCTTTTTAATTAAAATAGATATATTTAGTTAATAATTAAATTATTTTTTAATAAATATTAATGGTTTTTTTAATTTAATTATGGGTGGAATTTGGAGTTAATTTTGGAATATATGGGGAAGAAGTGGACTATAAAATCAATTTTATAATAAAAAATATTCATAGTGAAACCCTGGAATATTTTGTTCTATAGAGGTAGAAGAATAAAAAACAATTTAGATTCACTATAGGAATCAACTATACATTACATGGGTGAAATATAGTAAATTATACACATCTTGTGAAGCATATTGAAGACTAGAATTAGGAGAGATCAAGATTTTTACAATATTTAATTTTTAATCATGATGTGAAAATATAGAAACATGAGGAAATGTTTGTGGAAGTATAATATCAAAGTAAAAACCACTCTATTAACATTGTGAAATATCTTTCACCCTAAAAACCCATAATTAAGAACATATTTAAACATTTCATCATCTACAATTTTTGGGAGGAATTGAAGGACATTAACTTTGGACTTTTGGGTATGACATGGATTATATCAAGAGGATATTTTTAGAATATTGAGGCTATCCCTTGGGTGAATTCATGTATATAAATAAATTGTTTTTTGATATAGCTTCGGGATCCACCTGGAGAAGGATGTACTTCCCCTATATTGGATGAAGGATTCTGCACCAAGAGGTCATACATGAGTTTTTTTTGTATCAATATATTAGGTATTATTTTAATTGTTATCCACTAATTAATTGATTAAAGGGGTAGTTCTCTTATACGAAATGTATTGTAAAAAAGAGGCATGTTTATAATGGATTCTATTTTTTATTTTTCCCCACGCTTTATGTTGTTGTACTCACACTTAAAATATTTTATATTTTTCTTCATCATGTAATTCCCATTTCCATTTCAATTAAAAATAACAATTAAATACATCAACTAATTATATAATTATTGCACAAGAATAATGCATGATTTCATTATAATTATGTTTAATCATGGTATTTGGTTACCTAGCGCTTTAATAACCCTAAGTATTTTATAATATGATAATTATTTTTTTATTATATAGTGAATAACAAGACTAACCATTCTTTTAGGTTCATTTATGATAATATGGATGGATAAATAAATTTATATTCTCACTTTATTAGAACCCAAACATGGAATTAAAAAACATTCAATGTCTTCCCCAGTTGATTGTTTCCAAAAAACAATTTCTCATTCTCAACCAAACAAATAAAAATACAAAAATTTAATAATTTTTTTCATGATTTTGACCTGTAATGTACTATATACTACACATACGTTTTTATTTGTAGTTAGTTTGAGATAAATATAAATTTAAAATTTGGCACCCCACATGAGCTAACAAATTTATTTGGTGGTGATCATAATCATATTTTTAGTTTAATTATTATGACCATCAATACTCATAAAATCACTATTCCTCACCTAAGGGGCCCAATTCAACCTAAAATAAATGACATATGAATCAATAGAAACTATTGAAATTTACTGTGTGTGACTCTCTAGGGAAATATATCAATAGTAGTGAATCGCATTCAAAATCATAGAGTGGTATCTAGTAACATATTATGAAAGAAAAATAGATAAGTATATCTTATACTTGTATGTTCCTACTAGAGAAAGTCACTTGTATAATACACCCTCTTTGACATAGTATATATTTTAAACTAGGATATAATATTTTTTCTATCAACCATTGATGATGTATTTATCATTGATGAACACATTGGATAATATTTAATTCATTGACCATATCTTGGGATTCCGTTAAGGAACTACCATTGTAGAAATGTTTCCAAATATATATTATTCCTTATGGATGTTAAAAATACTATCTTTTCCATTTAATCAATTTCATATCACCAATGATGCACCCTAGGCATGTTACCACACCACATATAATTTTTTTTCATATTTTTTTCAGGAATGAAACTAAACAATAAATGAAAAATAATTTGTAATAGAATCATGTTCAGAGACTATTAAACATAGTTTTAGATTGGAACATACCGCGACAACTAAAACTTTTGTTGTCCCTATTGGTAGGCAACTCCAAATGATATCCTCAACTTTAGATCCCAAGGGGAATGTATCTTTATAAAATGTATCAGAGATTCTAATCCTCAAAAACCTAATTTTTAGACATAATCTATGTCTTGTCAATATGATGTATTTATACAATTGGACATATATTGTTGATTTTTATCATAATATCTCAAGGTTATCATTATAGTTGGTAACATCTATAACCCATAAACACAATATTTAATTATACAAAATTACTATTTTAATATTATTTATAAAGGTAATAAATATATTAGTTATAATAAATCACACATATCTCTTATATACATGTTATGGTAATTAAAAAGTACAATTCATATTGGGTGTTGGGATCTTATAATCATAAAAAATACATTTTTGGATCAATTCTTCCCATTTTGGGCCCGATTGTATCTTAATGAAAAATTAGATGTATATTGGGGTCTTTGAAACTGTATCCAATAACAAAAATATCCTCCCATCATTTCCTAAGGATCAGCAATCTACTGAATGAAATCTGGTATCATTGCCTCAATGTATGTCTGATGGACAATTCTATCTCATGTTTCAATTTTAAGGTACTATAGTTTCAATGGAACCATATGTTAGGCCCATAGAGTATGTTGTGACCCCAATATATCCCCACTTTCATCATTTTAGGACTAAATATATCCCCCAATGGAATACATATAAATATAACTACACTATAAAATATTTAATTCAATATGGGATAAAGAGGGAGGATGTTATCCTTTCAAATGCTATATTATGAATAAAAAGAAGACTCACTTTCCCCACCAAATAAACTAATGTTATAAAATCAATATAAAAAAGTAAATAAAACACTTTCCCTATCATGATCCTCTTATTGGAGGAATATTAAAAGTTAAGTGGATGAGACTATTCCCACATTCTGATGTAACCCAAATGATATGATGTAGAGTTTTCTAAGACAATGTGACCCAATTCACTCCATAAATATGGGTAGAAAATAAAAAAAACCCTATAAGATAATATACAATTGGGAAACTTTTATCTTGATAATAAAAAAATCAATGTTTTGAATACATTTTATTTAAACTGAATTAAAATATGTTTGATTATATTCTTATAACTCTAAGAGTAAAATACTATCGAATCATATAACCTGATGTTTTTTTTAAATCAGTGGCCATCACTATTGAATATTTTTCCAACATGTTTGTTTTGTGTGTTCAATATGGTTGACATAACTGATTTCCCAATACACCATAGTCTATAAATGTTTGAAAATTTCTCATTGATGTATGAGGTGATTAATTCATAGTGGACTGTAAAAAAGGCTTAGTGCACTATGTCCATTTTTAGATATTTACATTTCACTATAAAATATTTTTTTTATGAAAATAATACATAATTAATTATTTATTAAGATATGATATTTTAGTATTGGAATAAAAAACTCCCCCTTTATTATCCTAAATAATGACATATTAATCTCCTAGATTATTATTTTAGATAGTATTACATTAATAAAATATTAAAGAATAACATAACTAGGTTAGAGTTTAAATGAAATTTATTATATGAATAAATATCGAGAATATATCATCCAACATAATTGTATCAAATAAATTTTTTTTGATATGGAGAAATCTTGGAATTTAATAATATTAATATAATTAGACATTTAATAATGAGTAACTGTTTATGTAAAGACCTCGACCCAAGTAGCTCAAAGCTAGATCCTTAAAATATTACATTTGTATAATAAATAAGGAAGTCACATCTAGATGGACATAATAGTTTAATAGTTTTTTAAAACTAGATAAAAACATAACTATTACATTAAAACTAGAAATGAAACACAACATAAAAATTCCATTGGAAACACCCATATAATCATAGATTATCCCTGCTAGTCATTGATATCATCCATCATCACATCCTGGAAAAAACTAAACATAGTAAAGGGGGTATCTCAGATGTTTAGCATGGGTAAAAAATATAGTAGAATCTATAATAAACATAAAAATAAGGAAATGTGATTAACTAAAAACACATGCTACTAAAACATAAACATGAACATAATACATAAGGAATAAAATTATATTTAGTAATTCAAAAATCATATAAGAATGAAACTTAACCTTTGATATTATTCTAGTAAAATAATCACATTTATTATCATTTAATAATAACATAATTATAGAATGCATACTTCAAGTTATCTGAAACATACATTTGAGGCCTCATCCAAAAAATCTAAAAATAAAATGTTAAGGCCTCATCCAGATCCAAATCTAAAAATAAAATGGGAAGGCCTAATCCAAGTATATATCTTTTTTGTCTCATGAGATCTACTAATGAATCAGGGGTCTATAGTGGGCCACATCCATCACTTACAATGTCCAATGCATTCCTCACATGGAACAGGTGAAACCTAATCAACAAATACATTCATATTGAAACTATCTTGTGAAATTTCAATAACTATCCCCAAATAATAAGCATATCCATGAACTATTCTGAGTAATAGAGTGAATGGTATCAAGAAAGCACATCCATAGTCAAATTAATCATAATATATTTGATAAAGTATCGAAGATGATATCATAAAAGATCAATCCTCATTAAGAATAATATTCAACAGAGGTTGTTGATATAGGTAAAAATATTCAAATAAAATCATCAAGTAATTCTTGATAAAAAAACACCTTTTTATTTTGAAAATTTGATTTATTTTAGAAAAATTATTTATATTTTTCAGAATATAATATGGTAAATATGTATATCTCATAAATTAAGGTAAATAGAATTATGTTTGAGGCATAAATTATTTGCAACTGAATTGAAAACACGTTAAAAGTTTTTTAAAGAACTTTAGAAATTGGCCACTTTAGTGTGGTTTGAGGGAAAACATAAAAGAGCCCTCAAAGTGGAAAGGGTTAATTGTTTAGATATTACTAGAAAAGAGATAACATATTTATTCATGAAAAAATATGTATTTTATAAAAATATTGGATTCTTAAAATTGTTTATGGAGTGTACTTGAAAATGGGGATGAAATTTGGAAGTACCCTTTAATCAGGCTCAATTATTAGGAAGAATTGAAAAAGGTAACCTTGTAAAACATGTATTTCCACATAAAATGTTGATTACCTGATTAGGATACATGATTTTAGAATATATATATATATAATTTTGAAGAATGTTATTTAAATAATGAATAATTACATTATTTAAATAGAGATAATGTGTAACATAAATGAAAAATGTATTTTTTGGGAGAATCACATACCTTATATCTGAAAGAGTTCTAGACTTGTACTTAATGTTCGAGATAGATAAATGAGATTCATAAAAAAATAGTTCATCTTAAAAATTTATTTGATTTATTATAATTTTATTATGTTTATTTGTGGCCTTTTTTATAAGTTATAAGATTTAATTCTGTCGTTCAGGAGGGTTCTTTTCGTTGGTTTTCATGATTGGTTCACTTGTATAAATGTATAAAAGCTCATGTGAAATGTGACTAGTTATATATAATTGAAATTATAGGTTATTATAAAACTATAGGATATATTGTATCCTAATTTTTCATTTTTTTCTAGATATTATAATTATTAATTAGAGATATCATTAATGATAACCATTTAGATTATTTAGGTGTTTTTTCGATCATCCTGATCTAGTTATTTCTTATGTATTAATTTCATAGATATATAATTATTATAGAACATTAAATGTTAGACTTATTAAATTTTTTTTAAGCATACGAATTGATTTAAGACCAACTTTGATGATGTAATTGAAAAATAAAAACTCATCATCCATAATGGTAGTAAATCAACACCTCAAGGATGATGTTTTCATTTTTAGAATAAAAAGGGGAAGAGAAAATAATTGATGGTGGATATATCATTATCAAAATAAAAATAGAATATATATAATATACTATAGTTATTATTAATTATTTTATATAGGATGTATGAAAATGACATTAAGAGAAAAGAAATTAAAAGAAAATTAAAAGAGAAAAAGTGGATTTTACCATTTGAATTATTCTCCATGGGAGCCTCCTTAAGGGGCTTGGAAATGGTTTTATGGTGACACCAAAAAGGAAATATCATGTGGGATATATTTTTGATAGGAAATTGGTTTAGTATAATAACGAAATTTGTATTTAGAGGTGTGATGGTAATGGGAGGTTTTAATTATGGATGAGGGGGGTGTTTTTTTATTTTTTAATTGACTTGATTATTATTTTCACTCAAGAATATGAATAGTTTTGACACACATGAATAAATATAGTAAATTGGGAATGATATTTATATATTATGGGCTTAAATTAGACATACATCATCCATGAATCTATAATTCATGTATTTGTGGAATACTATAAATTTTAGTATTTCGTTATTCACCAAAACTCAAATATTTTAGAAAAAAACGAAACATTTACTCCAAAATTTTATTTTATATACAAAATAAATAATTGGAATCAGTTTTGTGAATATAATTTTATATTTATGGTTAGGTTAATTTTTAAATAAATTTATCATTTACAAAGAAAATATGGATTATCATATTTTCACTATTTTTATGACACTTTATAAAACTAATTAAGGTCCCATAAAATTGTCTTATAATAATAAGAATAAAAAATATTAAAGTATGAATATATTTTATAAAAAAATTACATTTATTTCATTATATTATTTAAAAAATTTTAAATAAGTACCAACCCTTAAGTTATCATTTTTAAAACATTTATTTTCTTATTCCATAATGTAAATATACTATATTATTCTTTATAAGATATAAAAATTTTATTTATACATTCATAGGTGAAGATACTATCATATTTGATATATGACTATTCCAAATGGTCACATTAATATTCTAGTGGTCATATTTAATATAATATTATGGTTTCAAAGTCAATGTTTTGTGAATCGTGAACTATTGAAGATATTAAATATTAAAAGAGGCATACCATAAAATCTTGGGGTGTTAAATTCTCCCCTAATTCAATAAGTTGTTTCATAACAATTTGAAATTGTACTTCAAAAATAAATGGTTCATACTTCAAAATTCAATTATGCAAAAACCACATTGAAAAAAAGGGTTAACAAAATATCTACTTTGTAATAGGGAGAGGGTAATGTGACGGGGACCACTAAACTAAAATTTCGGTTACAAAATCAATAATTAGAAGAGATAAGATGATCATGGAAGGGAAATATAACGATCATGTTCTGATAAAGAGTGACATAGAATATGATCCTTATAAATTTAACTATAAAAAACTGTAAATCCCAGGATTTGTTAAAGGACCATTGATTTCTAATAAAGAAAAGTAAAATTATAATGTTTTTCTTCCAAAAATCATTTTACTATAGTTTAAGGATTATTTTTATATTAAAATAAGTACATGAGAAATAAAAATCTTGATTACTTTCGATGAAAAAAATAATAATATAATCATTTGGTTATGCTACAATATATTTTCAATTCAACCCTTACACATGGAAATGAATGTTATAGATGAATTTTTTATGATTCAATAACTTTTAATGAATTATATGGTCTTTAAGTCATTCTTTAATCCTTTAGATGTTTACTAAATCCAATAAGGATAAAACATATTATAAAAAAATTCCAAATTTTATTTTGAACCATTCCACAAGTTATTAATATTAAGACTCATAAAAAGAAAGTTTATCCACATTTAACTAGAAAGAATATAAAAGGAAGGTCACTGAATTTCCAAAATCAACTAAACATATGATTCATCAAATAATACAACACTTAATCCCACATATCAAATATAAAAATACATTGATCAGCTTAAAACATTAATGAAAGTATGGATGCTTCCAAATCCATAAAGGAGAAGTGTAGTGGTACAATCATTATATATCTTATGATTATTTTTACATGAATATCATAACATAAATATTTATTGAAAAAACAAAAACATATTAATTATTCCACATTGAATGTAGGAATAACATAATCTTGAACATGATACCTTGTCTTTTTTTTGAGCTATATTTACTTAAAGGATGATATATTCCTTTTCATAGATACTTATCTCCTTATAATTTAAACTTCGCAAAATTAAAAATTCTTTGTTTCCCTTACATTAATGAGATGGGTGACCTTTTTATCTACACTTTTAAAAAACTCCCATTCCCTTTTAGAATATACTGTGGTGTTTCTTCCCACAACTATCAATTATGGGAAATTGATTCTTTCCATTTTTCCCTTTATCTATCCCTTATCTACAATTATCTTCTTCTCTTTCTTTCCCTTATAGTTATAACACTTAGAGTATTATTAATTTATATTTATAACATAAGAGTATATATCCTCATATGATGAGAATGTTTGGGAAACTATTTCCCTTCACAAATTTTCTTAAGTCCATTAATGAAATGGTTAATGTTCCTCCTTGTATTAAGTTTTTAGTTTGCATAATTCCTGGCTAATCTGGAAAAGTTGGCATCATATGTTGCAATATTTTACTTCTCTTTTGTCTCAAAATAAATAATTATCTCTCCATATCTTCTTTTTTTTGCGGGGGAAATATTTTTTCTAAGAAAACAGTCTTAAAACCCTTCAATTCCATGTATTTTATTTCTTTCGCCTCCTTTACGTTTTTAATTAATTACCACCATTGATCCATATCTCCGAATAGATTATAAACTACTATGATAACATTTTATATTTCGTTAATTCTGAAAGTGATGAATATATTCTCTAAGGAACGTATCAATTACACTTCTAAATATGGGTTTGTCATCCCATTGAATGGTGGAGGTTTTAGTCTCCTGAAGTAGTCTAACATTGTTCCTCTACATTATGGATCAGGATGCCCAATACAGGTAAGGCTATTGTTCATAACCTGAGTCATCTTTCCCAATATAGTTATATGTTTCTCAACTCCAATTGCATCTCATACATCAACATCATTATCTTTTAAATGAGGTAAATTATTACATGGAAGACATATATTGATATGTTTTCCATTATGTTCAATTTATAACTAATAAAATACACTAAATTATGTAATAAATCATAATTCAAAATTTTCATACTATAGAAACACTTTCTAAAAATTGGATCTTTGTTGCATAGACATTTTCATAATCATAATAATGGTTTATTTTGGGAGATATTTAATTTTAAATCCTTTATAATTGATTTTATATAAAAAATGACTTATCCTAATAATTTACCTCCGGATTGTCAAACTAGATTGGCAGTAATTTCCATTTTCAGGTCCCTGGTTATGCGAATTCAGGATCAACGCAGCATTTTAGAGTTGTTATTTCTATGTACATCTAAACCAGAACCATATCCACTTGTAGTATCTAGAAAATTATATATTTATAGGGATACCCACAAAAAATCTACCTTATAAAAAATATAGTATTATGTTCTATTATTACCCTCGAAATCTATAATTGGGGTATGTTCACTAATCTATGTTTTCTATATCTATTTTAAAAGGTTTATACAAAAAAACTCTAATACAAACTATAAAAACATTGACCCCAGTATCCTATAGACATTTCCACACATTATTATGTTGGAATAATAAAAAATGATTTCACATCATGATGAACCGAATAGTTTGGTAGATTTGGAAAAATAGATATAAACATAAGTATTAAATTTAAACATGGAATGAAATATAACAAAAAATATCCATTAGAAACACCCATAAACTCCTATATTATTCCTATAAGTCATTCATAGTATACATCGTCACATCCCTAGGAAAAATAAAACATAATAAAGGGGTGAGCATAGATGCTCAGTAAGGGTAAAAAAATGCCGAAGAAGCTATCATAAACGTAATAAATAAGGCGGGGTGATTAACTAGAAACACATGCCATTAAAACATAAAAATTAACATAATATGACAAGAAGAAAATATGATTTAATAATTCCATAATAATATGAGAATGAGACTTAACTATAGATATTATACTAGTCGAATAATCACATGGATTATCAATTACTTGTAACTTAATGATAGAATGCATAACTTTGGTCATCTGAAACATACCATAATGGCCTCATCCAAGAAATATTAAAATAAATGGTAAAGGCCTCAGCAAAAACCATATCTAAAAATAGATGTGAACTCCCTCAGCCAAGTCCATATCTATTATTTTAAATGAGTCATACCAATTCATCGAAGAGATATAGCATTCCCAACTATCACTTACTATGTACAATGCATTCCTAATATGAATGGGGTGAAACATAATCAACATATTCCTTAATATTAAAACAATTTTGATAAATTTCAATTACCATCTCCAAATATTAGAATAATCATAGACCATTATGAGTAATATGGTGAATGGTATCATAATAGCACATCCATAGTAAAATTTATGTAAAACCATTTAATAAAATATGACGCATGATTTCATAATATATCAACACCAATTAAGAATATTATTTTATACGGGGTTTTGAAATTGGTTAAAATAATCTAATAAAATCATCAAGGAATTCATAAAATAAATACTCTTTTTTACTTCCCAAAGAAGTGTTTTTTTGGAAAAGTCATATGTATTTATTATAAAATTTGTTTTTTAATATGTATATCCCAGAAAATGAGAACAATTAAATTACATATGGGTTATAAATAAAGTCCAAATTATGTGAGAAAATGTAAAAAGTGTTTTAATGAAAATTATAAATGGCCCACTTATTTTGGTTTGATGGAAAACATAATAGAGAATTTAAAGTGAAATAGATACAAGTTTTTTGAATATATAAATATAATTTTGAAGATTTATATAAAAAAAATGATCAATAACATTTGTGTAAAGAGAGTTGAAGCGTAACCCGAATGAAAAATGGAAGTTCGAGGAGAATCCCTTATGTTATGTATGAAAGTGTTCTACACTAGAACATAACATCCATGATAATGAAATTAGATTAAATAATAAATAATTTCAGTAACCATTCAACATGTATTTGAATTATTATAATTGTATTATATTAATTTATGGCCTTTTTGATAAGTTATGAGATTTAATTTTATTGTTTGGGAGTATTATTTTCATTTTTTTCCACGATTGGTTAACTTTTATAAATGAATGAAAGACCATGAAAAATGGAAATATTTATCTTTAATTGAAATTATATGTTTTTAATAAACTTAAATTATTTTTAATGGTATTATATATCATTTTTTTGAGATATGAATATGATTTATTAGATAAATATTTAATTATAACCATTTAGATTGTTTTTATTTGTTTTATATCATCACTAACTAGTTTTTCATTATGTATTAATATTATGTATATATACTGGTTGTAGAACATTAAATAAGTTTTATTACATATATTAAAGTATATTTTAACCATACATTTTTATAACCAACCATGAAATTCAAATTGAAAAATGAAAACTCTTTTTCCACAATGGTTGTAAATTGACACCTGAAAAATGATGTTTTCATTGTTATAATAAAATGGTGGAGATAAAATAATTTATGATGGATATCATATTATCATAATAAAATTCCATTATATATGTGATACTAGATTTATCATGAATTTTTGGACAGATGAGGTAAGGAAATGTTAAGAAAAGAAATGAAAGTGAAAGAAAATTAAAAGAGGAAAAGGGGATTTAACCTCTTGAATTCCTCTCCTGGAGAACCTCCTTAAAAGACTTGGAAATGGTCTTTTGATGATACTAGTAAGAACATAACATAGGGTGGAGTTTTTTAAGGAGAAAAAATAATAATATAAGATTTCTTAACAGATTTGGAGGTGTGAGAATAATGTAGGGTGAGGGTTGGAATATCTATATTTGACTTTCTATAAATCCAAAGAAAAATGAAATCACCCTGCATGCGTACATACGACCTTCCATCTCCACACTGTGGTGTAATATAGTTTTCATCAAAAATTTATTTCCATAGGTATAATTATGTAAATAAGAGTCATATATAGTTATTATAACAAGATATTTATTCTGGAACAAAAAATACCATTAACTTTTATACTTTCTTTTGATGAATGAAATAATACCATCACTTATGCGTGCGTACAACCTACCATCTCCAAGACATGATTCAATTAATTCTATCTAATCACCATTGAATAATAATTATATATATATATATATGTATATAATGAATAAATATGATATTTAATAACTTAATAACATTATGTAAATGAAATAATTATTACCTATGAAGAATAAAAGGGTCTTATTCAACAAAACATGCCTTAAAAATGAGACAATTAACACCCAAAATAAGAGTAATAATAAAATATTAATAAAAAGGTGATAATATGACCATATATGAAATAATTAATATAAATATGGTTCTACAATAAGTTAATAACACTATTTTATACATTATACACGAGTTTTAAATACGTACTAAGAATCCCATACCTAAAAAAATGAATAAATTTGCAATTTCATTATTGTGTGAGATTTTTTATACGCATGTATTTACTAATGTATTTTTATCATCCTTGTACATGTTAATTAAAAATTTATTTAAAAATATTATTAATATTTCTCTAAACTCATTTAATGTTTTTTAACTCATTTTTGAATTTTACAAAACAATTTGAAGTGATTCTTTTCTTATTTCCCTTATTAGTTAATTTTTGATGTATCCCGAAAAAATATGAGAATAATGTTTTATATAAACTTATTCGATATGTACATATTTTTACACTTTCATGTATCCTTATTCCATTTAATATTACCTTATAATCATACATGGTTATTTAAAAAAAATGTTTTTTAAAGTTGCGCTTTATGATAAGATATGAGAAAAAGTTCAAAGAAGAAAGGAATTTTCCTCAATAATTATTTTCAATTAATCTATAAAAATTATTTTCCATCTAGGATAATATTAATTTTTATTACATATGTTTTAATAGGTACATTTTTCAAGGATATTTTCCCTATTATTAATAAGCATGGATTATGTTTTTAAGGAAATGATATTTATGAAACCCGTTTATTTTCTATGGGTTATGTTATGATTGAATGATTTTAATGAATATCATTTTATTTCATCGGTTTTGATACAATTAATGATTTATTTTCTTGTGCACATGTATGTATGGTTTTCATTAGGAGATGGGTAAGACCCTTATCTCCCTCTAATTCATTAGGGAAAACTTTATTTCTCATGATATAGATAGGGATGGAAAGAAAAATGATATTGGTTCAGTAATAAAGGGATGTAATGAGATGTGACCCAAGTTTAGTAATACATGGTTAGAATGAGGAGTTAACATGGTTTGGAAAAGGATTCTTTCCACTATGACAACCTTACAAATAATCATTGACTAATATGTAGTTGATTTCTATTCTGATATGTATGCCAAAAATTCCATGTTTTATGTTATTAAATATAGGAATATATTCTTTAATGATTGATCCCATGAAATGATATTAGGATACTAGATATGAAATATTGAATTTTCAAATGTTATGTTTATAATCTCATGATAATGATATGATTTAAAAATCACTTTTTTACCTTTAATAGTCCTAAGAGATAACCCTTTATTATGTTTCTTTAAATCTGGATATGAAGAAGAATATTAATTAAAATAGATCAAAAATGGTTCTACATATTATGGAACAAGTGAGAGAAAAAGTAAATGTTTTATGAATTAGTTTTTTATGTTTCCCAGTTTCAAAAGACACTAAACCTATATAATTATACAATGGTTTGTAATTTTGTGCAATTAATATCTTGAATTTTAAATAAATATGTATGTTTGGAAAGTATGGGCCATTATAGTTGGTATCAGAGTAGAGGTTTAGTTAACCTTTTGAAAATTGGTTGAGAAAAACTTATTGAAAAACCTAATGATTTGTCTAAGTATAAGATATAATCCTAGTGTTTTAGTATCGATCTTGAATAACCTAGGATAAAACATAAGGTGAGGTAAATAGAAAATTTATTCTTGATTAAGTGAATTTACTATTATGGCTAGTGTTTCTAACACTATGCTTCTTGGTTTTAGTTAATGGGCGGAACTCGAATGATCCATGTTATTGCTGAATGCAATGATAAATGAAATGAACATCCTCCTTGAGCAACCATAAGTTGTGGGAGATGGAATGGAAAATCATGTTGATATGCTCACACAAATTTCTCAATATATGAATCCGGTAGCACATGCAAAGGAGAAAAAGAGGGAATAATATTATGTTGAGTCCTTCATGAGGCAACATCGACCATAATTAAGTGGATCTTCTAATCCAATAGTAGATGAATAATGGATCAGTACCACTAAAAAGATATTTTTAGTTCTCCAATGTACAGAGAATGATAATGTAGTGTATCATCTAGAAGGTGAAACTGATAAATGGTGGAACTTTGTAAAGAATATGAGGAAAATATATGAAATTGACTTTATGGAATGGGATGATTTCAACAATATACTTTTCAATAAGTATATTCCTTGTATTCTTAGAAAGGAAATAGAGAATGTGTTCCTCAAGCTAAAAGAAAAGAGTGTAGAATCCATTAGTACATATAAATAAATGATTACATGTCTTTCAAGGCATGATAACAGAATATTATCCAACTTGAATGTAATATTGATCTATTATGTAGTGGTTTAAAACCAAGTCTTCAAAAAGCATTAGACATAAGGGACATCAATATCTTTGAGGAAAATTTTCGATGTTCTCTCAAGTTTGAAATGGATATTTTAGTTACCAAAATTTCTTAAGGGTATTATAAGAAGATAAAAATGGAATTCATGTGAAAATATATAGACTATATTGAAAAGAAGATTATATTTTATTTATGGTCAAAGTGTGGGATGTAACTTGTAGAAAATTGTCAAAAAGGGACTAATAAATGATTTTTGTGTAATAAATAAGGACATCAAGTAGTTGACTACCAAATTGATGAGAAAAATATATCTAACAACGTGAATAGTGAAAAGGATACAAAAAAGGCACTTCCCATAATTCAATGTTACAATTTATTGGAAATGGGGAATTATACTGAACAATGCCCTAATCCAAGGGTTATCGATGATTATCAACATCAGTAACCTCTTAAGGAAAAATAAATAGGGAAATCACATTTGATTTACTGTTGGTGTTTTGTATTGCATCAATGAAGTGGTGAAAGGTACCCATAACATCCACTCTAACTCATATAATATTTTATTTTATTATATATCCACCCACTCTTTTATTTATGAAAACTTTTATAATGTTGTCACTATATTACCTCAGTAATTAGATATTGAATTAGCTTTGAAAACATTCAATGGAACAACGACCACATCAAAAGTTTAAAATTTTTATCCAACTTATGTTTTTGGGAAATTACAAACCAAAAATCATATGATCCTTCATTTAATTGAGTTTTATTTTATTTTTGGTAGGTATTTTCTTACAATATATAGACCTCATATCAAATTTTAAGGAAGGGATGTCACATTTCATATTCTGAATGAATATATGATCATCAATCAATGCAATGGTAGATATAAGTTTCTAGTAGAAGTTACTTCAATCATGTGGTTCTTCATCCCTATAAAAGAAGGATATCCATCTCTAATGGTTGGGGAGAAACTCACCAATATGGATAAACATATTCTATGATATATTATTGATGTATTTCTAGAATAATTTATAGATATTCAACCAAATAATGAAGTTGAGTTTCCAATAGAACTCATACCGAGTTCTATGCCCATTTCAAGGTCTCCTAATAGAATGAGAACAATTAGGTTGCGTGAGTTGAAGAAGAAACACCATGGTAATATTGCAATTAGATTCATATTCCCTAATGTGTCACCTTGGGGTTCTCTTATTCTATTTTTTAATAAGAAATATGGATTAATGATACTCTATATTGATTATCTAAGACATTACAAGATCACTATCTAGAAAGAATTTACTCTTACCCACTTTGATGACTTATTCAAGAAACAATAATGAGATAAATAATTTTCCAAGAGTGATCTTCTTTCTGGATATCATCAATTAAGTTTCATGAAAGAGGATATACCAAATAAAACATTTTGTACAAGGTATGGACACTATATATTTATAGTGATGCCTTTTGGTCTTAGTAATTCCCCCACTATCTTCATGGATTTAATGAATAGAGTCATTAAAGACTATCTAGACCTGTTTGTGGCAGTCTTTATAGGATTTATTCTTATTTATTTTAAGAGAAATTAAGATCATAAATATCCCATGAAAATTTCAGTAAGTACCCTGAGAAATGAGAATCTTCATGAAAAATTAACCAAGTGTTAATTTTTCCATCAAAATGTTTCATTTTCAGGTCACAAAATCTCAAGAGAGGGGATATCTGTGGATCTAGAAATGACATAATTAATTAAATGTTGTCCTTGACCAACAATGGTTAATAATATTTGATGTTTTCTTGATTTGGAAGGATATTATCGATGTTTTGTGAAATATTTTTCATGATTATCTAATCCAGTAACCATGTTGACTCAAAATGTATTTAAGTTTGTCTGAAAGGAAGAATGTGAAGATAATTTATAAGATATAAAAAGAAGGTTAGTCAGTGCACCTATACTCATCCTAATTTATAGCTTAGAGAGGTTTGTGGTATATAGTTATGGATACATGAAGGGTTTGGTATCTGTTCTAAGGGAGAATGATATGTTGATAGATTAAGATTTAGAAAAAATTAAAATCAATGGTAAAAATTACCCAAATCTTAATTTGGAGTTAAATTTAGAATCATTGCATTAAAGATAAGGAGGCATTATCTTTATTGTTAAAGGTGTGATATTTAAACTCATCATAAAAATTTGAATTATAATTTCACTCAAAAGAACTTTAATATGCATCAATGATGATAGTCTGGGTTGATTAATGATTTTGATATCTCAATACATTACCACCATGGGAAAGAGAACAATGTGGTAGTTTCCTTGAGTAAAAAGGACCATGATATCCTATCTATGAGGTTGATCACAAAATATATAGTATTTATGGATTTTAGAAGGATGGATCATGAAATTTTAAAGGAAGGGAAGAAATCACATATTTTTCAAATTAATGTTCAACCATCTATACAAGTAAATATTATAGAGGAACATATGAAAGATGTAGAGATAAAAAAGTGGTTTAGAAATGTTTCTGAGTTCAACCTTGATTGTGATGAAATAATAAGGTTAAAGAACTGTGTTTTTATTCCTCTGATAAAAATATTAAATAAGGATCTATTAGATGAGGCTCATATCTATTCATTCTCTATTTATCCAGAAAGCACAAAGATTTAAAGTGACCTAAAATAATATTTATGGTGGGATGACATGAAAATAGATAATGTAGAATATGTATCTCTGTGTTTGGTATATCATAAAGTTAAGTATGTGATACATAAGTCTAATGGGTGGTCACAACCATTACCCATACCTTAAAGGAAATGAAAAAACATCACCATGGAATTTGTCATCGAACATCCCAAAATATCTAAATGTCATAATGCTATGTGGGTTATAGTTGATCCCCTTTCAAATTAGCCACACTTCATTTCTATGAGATAATTTTTATATCTTGATCATCATGTCAAGATATATATAAAGTAAGTTGTAAGAGTTCATTGGGTACTAATTTCCATTATATGTGATCAAGATTTTAGGTTTACCTCCATGTTATGGAGAAGTTTACAATGAGCACTCTCTATTGAGTTTTGTTTCATCATTGCTTATCATCCTCAAATATATGGTTAGTCTAAGAGGAAATTTTAAACACTAGAATACAATTTGAGATATTTATCTATTTATTTCAATGGTAGTTGTGATCAACACCTACATTTAATAAATTTATAATAATAATAGCTTAAACTCCAGTATTTAGATGGTTTTTATGAAGACCTATAAGGAAAGAAGACAAAATCTACAACTTGCTGGGATGATGTTGGGGAATGAAATCTGGTGAGACCTAATCTTGTCAATGAAATGGAAGAGAATGTCAGATCTACTCAATAATATATAAGAGAAGTTGAGAGTAAACAAAAAAGTTATACTGACAACTGAAAAATGACATAGATTTTTAATTGGTTGATAAGGTGTTTCCTAAAATATCTCCCTGGAAGTGAGTTGAGATATTTTGAAATAAGGGAAAGCTGAGCCCTTAGAATATAATTACTTTGAAATCCTGGATCATATTGGGAAGGTAGCTTATAAATTTTATCTTTCACAAACTTATATCTCAAGTTCATGATGTGTTCCATGTATATCTTCTGAGAAAGTATATAACTAATCTTTAAAATGTACTAAACCCAAATCCGTACTAAATGAAAAATGTCTTTCTTATAATAAACAACAGATAGTGATTCTGGATCTTAGTGAAAAAGATCTATGAAACAAGACCACTCACTTGGTTAACATTTTATGGAGGAACCACCAATTTGAATATGATACATGGGAATTTGAAGATGGGATGAAAAAGTAGTATCCTCATTTTTTATCTTAGTAAAAAAAATTTGGGAAAAATTCTATTTAGGGTGGGTATAATGTAACTCCATAATATTTTAATAAATATTTCTCATTAAATAATTTTAATTCTTTAATAGGCAGTGTGAAACACAATCATGATTTTAAATAAACTACAAGATGTTATTAGTATAAAATTACCATTATAATCTAGATGTTATGTTGGTGGGAATAAATATAAATAACTAACTTAAGAAAATATATTTCGAAGTCATTGGTTACAAAGTATTAAAAAAAGAAAATATAAACCAAATAAATGTAAAAGAAATATTTATATTTTTTCCCAATAAATTAAGTGAATTAAATTTAGTAAATTATATTAAATAGATAAATATTTGGTATAAATTTAATATAATATATTTCAAATTCATCTAATAGATTTTATATTTATAGAATATGAATAAACCTTATTTTATGCATAAAAACCTATATTTTTTAAATGGGTAATTTTATAGCCTTTAATGACGTACCCATTTTAAATTAAAATTTTGACACATTAATTGTTTTTATATATAAAAGATAATCTATTATTTGGAATCAGGTTATAAAAATATAATTTGTTTTTATTTTTGTAATTTTTCATATATGTTTTGTGTTTTTATGAATATTAAAAAATATTGAATTTTAACTCAAAATTTATTTTTCATATAATTCATTTAAAAGTTTAAATTATGATTATATATGGTTTTAACGAATAATTTTATCACTTATAAGTCAATTAATTAAATTATTTCATTATAATTAATTTAAATTTGAACTTGGATATATTAGCTTTGCAAATCTTTTGAGCAGTTCTACTTCAAAACCCACTTTGTCTTCCCATTCACATGATTAATTTTTAATTAATTTATGCCAATTTTGTAATTAGAATTTGAAAAAATGGACTCAATATTTGGAATCCTAATAATTTAAAATTTATTATAATATAAAATCGGTTTTTTTAATTTTAGTGACTGTGATTAAAATTAATTACATCGATTAAGAAGAAACTTAGCTTTACAAGGGAAAAACCTTAAACTTTGGGGCCCAAACGACCTAGAAACCTATAAAAAAGACATTTTATATCCATATATAGACAATATAAACCATTTTATATATTTTTATCAATCATTGGACCCATTTACATGTGAGAAACAATGGTATAATTCTATTTTTAAAAATTTACAAGAATGCCACTCCTCCTCAACTCTGAAAAAGAACTCACCCTCCCCCTTATTCACACCTCTAAATCCATTAACATCACATATAATATGATCATATATGCTCCAAATATCCCTCTACTCAACCAATAAGACTCAACTTTGGTAGAAATCCAACCAATAGATTTATATGGTATAAACCAAAAAGAGTTACTAAAAATGAGGTAACATTATTAAACAATCACTTTTATATTATTTAATTATAAAAATATTCAATTATTATTATTACATGATTATATAATAACCTAATTATCCTCAATATACAAATATTTATAAATTTCTATGTTTGAGACACACTAGTACACCCTTCCATCTAATGGGTAATGAACTTATTGTTTGTGTGTACAACAAACTACCACCTCACAAAACAATGATTGTTTATTTTTTTCATTAAAACATATCATGGTGAGTTTTATGAAGGAAAAACAATATTATATTATATACATGATACATATAATATCTTTATTCTTATTTAATTATAATATACGTCATACATGCATGCTTTCTATTTCATGTAAATATGATAATATGATTTGTGGAAGTGGGGACTACCCCTCCTAAAAGCGATGTGATATATTCACAATATACATAAAATGTATTAATGGTGGTATTAATAAAATTATGTTACAAATATTAAATAAATATGATATTTTAATTATAATATATATATAGCATTTAGTTTTTATACTTTTAATAAGATAAATAAATGAAGTAGTGTCCATCCGTACGTATGACCCACTGTCTATATAAACGTTTCATTTCATTTGGTTTTTACAAATTTTACTGATTATTTAGTATATATATATATTTAATATATATGATAATTAAATCATGGTTTACATTATGGTGATTATGAAATCATGATCTATGTAATTAGGACAAAAAATTACCAGTGAAAATATACTTGAGAAACATGGTAATTGACTACCAAAATATTGTAAATAGTGAGGTATTACTAAAAAATGGGTAAAAAGATATTAAAATAGGATAATATATGATATAATTAATATTAATAAGGTTATTTAATTAGTTGGTAAAATTTTATTAACCTTTATACAAGACTTTGAAGGACGTTCACATAAAAAGAAATACAAGGTAAGAGATTCTTGTCTCAATTTTCATTTCATGAGGCACATATCATTTTCACCACTTATTTCTTTTTTTGGGGTATATACTACCTATATTAATATATTAAATCATGATTTTTTAATATTCATTCTATTTTAATTTTCACATTGAATTATCTCACCCAAGGGGTTTAATTTGAAAATTACCAAGAGGTAAATGTTATCATTGAAATCACTCTTTATTTTGTGATTTTTGTCTTTCTCTTGAAAAAACAATTTATTGTAAAAATTTATCATCGTATATTTCCTTATGTAGAAAAATTATTGGTTTAAGGATATTATTATTTCATAAAAAATATTCCATTTTTAAATATTATATTAACATTAATTGTATTTTTATTATATGAAAATATGGATAAATAAGTATTATTTATTCGATATGGATATTTGATAAGGAAAATTGTTTCTCAATAGATTACTTGATATGAGGAATGTTTTTTACATGATGTCATAGGTGAGGCCAAGACCTTATATATTGTCTTGATGCATCAACATGTTTTCATGAGAAAAAAATGTTTGCAAAATTAAAAAGGTTTCTACATGTAGTTTTAAACCATCCAGTGAAAGGTCATGACAATATAGGTTTTAATGTGACTTAGACATGACTTCCAATAATTAAGAATTTGCTTCCCAGATATTTTAGTTATTATTTTCGTTATCCATAAGGTTTTCATATGATAAAATCTTTAGATGCATTTCATTCTAAACTTATTTATTAAATTTAATTTGTTTCCACTATTTTCCATTCCATATTGATTAATCCTTATCCATTTATTCAAATGGACTGTGTTCATAGTGATTTTCTATTCCATGTTGATTTATTCTTATGGAATCATTATTAATTCTTCTTCACATACCCTTACTATAAATTTGGTTTTAAAATAATTTGGTTTATTTTTCTCTAGGTTTTGAAGAGGAATCCTTTGAATGAGTATTAAGGATGCAGAGATTTTACTTATATAATGCTTTGTTTTATTTTTAAAATGTTTTATGCGTATCATATATGTAATCATGTTTTTGAAAAACTGGTAAAATATTCAGTCCATCAAGATATGATTCCTTATAATCATACCAATAGAATAAAATTGTTCACCAACTCAATGATTTTAGGGTCATGCCATTAGAGTTGGCATCAAAATAATCTTATATACCACCTTGAAAACTAGATTTTGAAAATGTAGATTAGGGATCATAACTCTAAGATATGAATTGAGGATATATTTAGAAGAGCATCTTAAAATCTTGGTAACATATAGATTATGTGGGTATTCCGAGAAATACATCCATTTCTATACACTACAAGTAGAAGTGGTTCTAATGAAAATGTACCTAAACATAAAAAATCCAAAAAATTACATCAGTCTTGAATCGAGCATAATCTAGTACACAACCAAAAGCCTTACTGAACACCTATTTTTACCACTTTCATGGGATATACATAAGATAAATCAAAATATTTACAAACTATTCCTTTAATCACCCCCAATATTCAAATTCAATTCCAGTTTCTCTTGTATTTATTTGGTGCATGTTCTATATAATGATGCCTTCATTATTTCTTCCTGAACTCTTACTATCAAAAAATATAAATTTTTATTATTAATAAACATTATGGAAAAGTGGGAAACAATAGTTCACCCAACAAAAATACCAATACATTATGAAAGAACTCAGAAATTAATTAAACGGAAGACTAAGATTTTAAGAATCAGAAACTCTATATAATTATCAGTGCAAAGAATTTATCTATGTGTCTGGATCCCAGCTGATAATCTCTTCAATGTGAGTATCCATTATTTCCATTATTTTTATGAATCCCTGTGAGTTAATTTTACATTGGTTGAAGCCACGAGCCACGATTCAACATTGTTTTTATAACCTCACCTCTTTCTCTACCTTAGTGCCAACTCACAACCTTCTTTCATATATTATTTGAATCTTTTATTTTGAGGTGTTGACCCAAATAGATTAGTGAAGCTTTTCTTCCTCGGAATAGAGGATGAGCTTCAAACACTCCCCTTCTTCTTCTTCTTATTCAACTATTCATGTTTTCCCTCATTATTCTCCACTTTACCCATTCTATAGGGCTTTTCTTTCCTTGTTTCCATCCTTCATAGAAGACCTAATTTCAACGAGTTTAGTCATGTGTGAATAATATTTACATCCCTTTGGCTTTTACCATTGACCACAATACATTTTCCTGAGTCCTAGTTTTCTTTTTCCCGTTCTCCCTGCTAGGGTTGTGAAGAACATTCCCTTGAATTCTTTTCAAACTATCCACTAATAATTAGTTATAACAGTCATAACCTGAATCATCCTAATCTTGATCTAGTGTCAGTTCATGAACATCTAGAACTTCAAAACAATTTTCCCACTCAACCATTGGGCCTTCATTGAGGAGGATCTTCCAGCATAAAGACTTCACCTTTTCTGTTTTAGCCTCAAATTCATTATTCGTCCCCACAATCACATACTTAATATGGGATGAGGGTTTTGAAGTTAGTGTGTTTAGGTATAAAGGACCAAATACAATCACCTCATCCAACCTCCCTTTTCCCAGCTGAGATAATTCATCAGACTCCTACTTTAATGTATTTCAAGCTGGCTCGACCCCTACAGTGATGCCAACCGTAGTGGCAGAATATCCAGGGGACCCACAAGTGATTATGGACATTTCCTTCTCTCATAGATAAGCACTGATTGAGACATTTAGATTACCGATGCAACCAGGTTTTACAGGAATATGAACCCTCTTAGCACCCTCATCCAACATCTGATTGAGTATACCTAGGTTATGTTTCAGTCAAGTAATCACATGTTACACATTTATATTTTCACTCGAACTTATAGCCTTGCATTAAATATATGTCGATGGATCTATTATCCCTTAATTCTCCCCCAGTTCAATTTTACTTTTATCCATGTTCTATTGTTCTCTAACAATGTCCTCTCCCTGATCTGATTGATTAACATATATTTCCCTGTGTACTTCACGAGAACAACCAAAGAAGCATAAAATAATATGTAATAATTATGTCCCAATTGATGACAACCATTATATAACGGGATCCAAGAATCATAACATATCTTTTGATGCTAACAGATCTGTACCTCGATCTCAATGGTTATAGTTTCCAGGGGGCCTTTTGATATATCAGATTCAACATAGATCCCAGGCGTGACTGGATGGAAAATAGCCATGGAGCGAGAATTCTAACCAAGGTAGCAGCCTAATATATTTCCAATCATCTGTAGGATCCATTAGTTCTAGAAAAATAGAGTAATATTAGGTAGATATATCTACTGTGTTGTGTTTGGAGGGTCACACCCTAGAGTAAAGTCGAAGGTCTACTAGAATAGGGAAAATCAAAATCCATCCATAAAGCACAGAACAAAGGTCCATGCATAAACTAGGTCTTATTCATTTGAGAAACGTTTCTATTTGTTTCTCATATCTAAGAGGCCAAAAATCAGTTTATCCTGAAAATTCATAGATGATAACTCATATCGATCGAACACATCTACGATGGTGGATTCTTCCCAAAGTGGGCTACCAAAGTGAGATCTAGTAAATATGAAGCTTCCGTGAACTCTAGTGGCTAAAGAGGCACTCAGAGAACTGCATTCATAGAGGATTAGACTGTGGGGAATATTTAAATTGGACTGAAATTAGGGAGAAAGGATGGATCCACGAAAGGAGAGAAATATGGGAAACATGAAGGGAGCGAGCACGAAGGAGAATCTGAATCTTCCCTCCCTGGATGAAGTGGGTTGAGGAGGGGAGGTTTCACCACATCCATACCCTACACCATCCATAGAGAGAAAGGGAGAGAGTGGAATACATTTATATTAACCATGAATTATCCACTCTTAATACATGAAAACCGTGTTTCCAACCATGTCTTGGTCTGGTATGATGGTTTCTTTGGGGTCACTTGGGTTTTCATTAGTTGAGCCATCAATGGCTTTCCCTAGAGAAAGAACCACAATTGATTCCCATCTTATTTCATTCACATCCCCTCCAGTGGAGATATTTTTACTAACCTATTTAATTGGTGTCTCATATGGTGATGAATATTTATGGGTTTGTTTCAACTTACCATGTGTGTTTTCAGTTTCCTGGTTGTATGGGTCCCTGATAATTGTGATGATGCTCTAGTGAATGTGTAGACCCCTTATGAACCTCCACTGATAAAATTCTCTCTAACATCCTGGTTCAACATTCCCTTCCTAATCAATCTAGTGTAGTTGCCTCCAAGGAAGTTTTGGATTACTTTAGGGGTGTTCGTTTTTGTTTTTCTCCTCCATCGCTGGTGATCCAACATTAGATTGTAGTTATTTAGTGAAGTAGAAATCCATAAAGTGAATATTGGAAAATGATGTGTTTTATTCTTTCATGATTTTAATTCAGTTTTAGGAATCATAGATCATGGTTTTATGGTTTAGATCTCACAACCTAAAGTGTTTAGGTAACGAAGAGATCGTTGGGTATTTCTAAATTTGGAATATGGAATTATTCCTATTTATTTTCTGGAATTCTAAATTTGATTTTCATAATTTTATATTAATATATAATTTCTATTTTTGGAAATGTACCATTACCACTGAACCTTAAACTGGGATTTAGAAGGTAAAAAAATAATGATTTGGTGGAAATTTAGAGGTTTCCCTATTATGAAATCTGATATAACTAGTATTAGAAGTAAGGAATTATTGATATTATAAGGAAGATTAATCATGTTATGAAACATAACCTTACCTATATAGAGAAACATGTTATGAAATGAGAATATCCTATGTTTTATATCTTTATGTGATAGAGGCCCCCATCATTTAGTTGGAATATGGCCTAATAGATCCTAAGAAATTGATTAAGTATTTGGAGAAGATATTCATGACATTTAGATGTGGTGAAAAGGAAACAGTTACACTTGTACTGTATTGTCTCAATAGAGGTGCTACCTAATGGTGGTGGTTGATCCAGAATAGTTGAGTAGAAGAGGAAATATAACTCATGGAATAAAGAGATTTTAAGGATATATTATTTTAAAAATACTTCCCCCCCCCCCCGATAAAAAAAATGAGATGAAGAAAATGTTCATTAGTTCAAATAAAAATGATGAAGAATGTTTTGTGGAGTATAAAGTTACCTTTATTAGGGTAGTAGGGAACTCAATATATTTTATACATAACATAGAGTAAAATAATGGTAACTTATATTAAATGATTAAGAAACATCATATAAGGGCACTAGTGTCAGAAGAATTTTCTTCATATGATGAACTAGTTTTGTGTTCAATCAAGAGAGAGAACTAATACTCCATGTTATATGGATTTAATATAAAGAAAGATAAAAATAGGATAGAAGATAAAATAAAAAAATTGAATAAGGTAAAAAATTATTTTCCATCATGTGATATCCATGTAAATAATCACTTTGGAAAATTATTGAATGGATTGAGTGATTCTTATAATTATAGAGAAAAGACCTATTAGGAAAAAAATCAATGGGAAAAAGGGAAGGACTGTGATTTAGTGTTAAAACTGTAATGAGATGGGATAGTATGAAATCAAATACCCTATGTATTAGGAGAATATACCTTAGAAGAAGCTAATGGATCAGGGTGAGAAATATGTTATTGATACGACCAAAGTAATGTCATTAATGTTCTTATATATTTGGATATATGGAATATATTATAAAAATATTTTATTGATGATGTTATTATATATATAAGGATTGTACTACCATAATTTTTTCATTATTTATTTGAGACCATATATTAAATTGTACCAAGAAAAGTGATTCAATATTAAGTTGAAATTTATAGAAAAAACGTGGTTGAAGGAAAGATGAGCCTTAATATGTTCCTAATGTTAAGGGGATTATATTTGTAAAAAGTTATTATTGATTTGGATAATTTAAATTGGATAAGTGCTTACAAACATAAAACTGATTAATGATTTTTTAACCGAGTGGTTTATTCTATAACTGGTATAATTAACAAAACTATTGGATTTAAGAAATATATCCAAAACATGTGTTTAACTTGATGTATAAGTAATAATTCATGGAAATTCAGGCTATTACCAAGATTTAATAAAATACCTGATAAAGATATTCACATATTTAAAATGTGATGAATAAAAGTTTCTTCATTTTGTGGTAAGATTAATTATGATTTAATTTTATAGACACACTAAACTTTTTTCTAGTTTGTTGTATCATGAAATGTTTAAAAGGCTACCCATTTATGAAATGGTTTATGTTGAAATTTAGATACAGTTTTAGATATTGATATATTACCTCACCCTATGATAAAAATTGTGGTAGGAGATGTAATATATATAGTTCTAGGCATGACCATAGGATAAGATTGTGCTTATAGAAACTTATCAAGTAAGTGTATTTATGTATATTCTTACCTAATTAAATAATTTCTCAACTATAAGAAAAATGTCCTTGAAACAATTTTTTTTCTATTATCATCATTTTTGATGATATCTATGACCTTTTTCATAACTATAGTTTATGGATATGTGGTTATAATTTTTTTTCTGAACATGTTCTCTATCACCCTCCCTCACAACTTGATAGATATATTTCTATTCTATACCAATATTTTCACTAATGTTCTTTTATTAAAAATCCATGTTTTGTGGTGACCTTCACATTACCATTCCCCTATTATTATAATGATGTGTTATTAACCCTTTTTACAGTATGGGTTTCTTAAATATATATATTTTAAATATAAATCCCTTAATTACCATTATTATATTAAAATTGTGAGGAATCAATTTACTTATGGTGGGGAGAATGTAACACCCCAGAATTTTAAAATAAGCACAATGTATTTGATATTGTTTATTCCACACAAGAAAAGGTTCATAAGAGAATATAATATTCTATGAATTTACAATATATTTACTATTTTAAATAGATTCAATCTATTTTATATGTTTCAATACAGGCAAAATTTATTTTTTATTGAGTTTCAGGTAATTATCGTGATTCAATGGCTTGCGTTGCATATAAGAATGAATCTTACCAAATACTATTAATATTAGTATTCATTGAAAATTATCTACTAAACATTAAATTTATGGTTATGAATATAAATAATAAATTTATTAAAATGTAATGTTTATTTCATTGCTTACTAATTAATTATAAATGAATATAGAAACCAAATGAATATAAAGGGAATGTCTTTATAAAAAATAATGTATATTCTCAGAAAGTCATATTATCATAATAAATTAAATTAATTAAAATTAGTTTGTAATATTTATTTAATATATATTATAAATTCAGTCAAATAATTTTTACATTCATCTAATAGATTTGATAATCATAAAATAATAATAAACTCAGTTTTACATATAAAAGCCTATATTTTTAAGAAGGGTCGTTTTCCTCCCTGTGATGGAGACCAAATTTTAAATATAAATATGGAAATTTTATAAATTTAATATGATAAATAAACTTCATTTTTTAAATAGATGAATCAAAATAAGTATAGGGTGATTTTTTTTGTATTTTTATGAAAAATTTAATTTTTTGATGAATAGTGAAAAATATTAAATTTTAAATCAAACCATTTTTTTCTAATTAATATATAAAGATAAATTATTTTTATAATTTATTTTAAAGAATAATTATATAAATAATACATCAATTAATATAAATTTTTGTTATTGGTATAAATTTCACTTTGAAATTGTATAAAAAAACCTAGCAAACTTTTCAACATTTTTATTTTAAAAACCTGCTTTCTTGTCCTAACAATGGGAATAATTTTAATATAATTTATTACACTAATTTGATTGGAATTTCGGAAAATGGATTCTCTATTTATAATCTTAAAAGTGTATAATTTTTAATAAGGTCCACTGAGTTTTTTACCAAAAAATAATTGATAGTTATTAAAAGTAATTGTAGTGATTAAGAAGAAAATTAGCATATTAAGGGAATAAGATGAATGTAATAAGGGATGGACATGTTCTCCCATAGAGAGCTTCCTCGAGCACACCCTGCTTCTACTTAGGGTTTCCTCATGATGACAGGACTCTTCCGACCCATTCCTTTCTTCTTCGTTCCTTTGATCTTTCTATCTTTCTCTCCTCTCCTTGCATCCGAGATCTCATTCTGATTCTTTCATCATTCACGGTGTTTCTGTCGAAGGTGGTTCACTATGGAAGCCTCATGCCACTTCATCCTACTCTAATCTCATGTTCCACCGTGCCTCTCTAGGTTGGATATGGAGAAATGGTTCATCTTCGTTTTGGGATTTTTGGATCAACGGTCGACGGTTTTCAGGCGCCCTTCGGAGTAAGCTCATTCTCTTCTTTTTATCTAGTTTTTCCATCCCTGAGATGTCATCATTTAGAGTCCTCGACCATTCAAACCTCTTCCATTACTTGACATCCCTTGGCTCATAACCGGTTCAGATCTGCAGTAGTGGCTTCTCAGATGTCTGGGGAGGTGAGTTTTGATGGCCAACTGTGCCCCTCCCGTGATCTCCTCTGGGTTTCTTCTCCCTCGATGTTCAGGTTCCGACATCATCCATTGTATGTCTCTGTATTTTTATTTTTATATATTTGTGAAGGTTTCGTGCTTCTATGTCATGATGTTTGTTCGGTGGTGAGCCTATTTATTTTTTATGGAGTGGTTTCGTTCATGTTTGGTTTTGTTGGTCAATAGAACTGGAATCGGTAGTGGTGTTTGGGTGTTTTTTCTAGTTTGATGGGGATGATCCGACTAACTTCAGTGTGCTAGTTTGCATTTGGAAGACAAGGATTATGAACAATGTTGTGTTTGGTTACCGACATAACTCGTCTTGAAAACGCTGAAGACATTACGAGTTTTTGTGATCGAAGTTTGTTCGCATGAAGTTGTTTCTAAAGAAGGCGATCGTGGTTTGAAGCTTCGTTAGGATGCTTTCTAGAAGGAGTTTGATGAATAAAGTTATCAAAAGAAAAGTCAGTTACAATGGTGGATGATGGTGAAGTGGACGACTTTGACGGGATGGTGAAGACATTGAAGTACAATGACGACGGTGGTAATCCTGGCTTATCTTCTCAATACATGCGATCTTGTGGACCGTGCGGTGGCCTGCTTTTTAAATTTGAATGTGGTTATGTTGGTTTTGGTTTTGAAATTATAATTTTTAATTTTTTAAGGTTTCTGTTGTATTTGAGGTCTGAAAGTGTTCGGTTCCCACTTACCCATAAAGAGGATTTTGAAAATTTCAAAAAAAAAAAGAGCTTAATAAGGGAATAAAACATAAACATAGGGGCCCAAATGACCTAGATAATTTTCCAAAAAATAGTTTCTATAAATTTAATGACTTTATCCTCAATACAATATTGTTATGTCCATTATTGGTGTCATTTAAAATAGGAAAATTATGGGTGGAATTCCCTTTTAAAAAGTTTACATGAATGCCACTCCTCTTCCACAATAAAAAGGAACACACCCCTCCCCCATATTCACACCTCTAATAAACTTTGGATCACCAAAAATATGCTCAAATAATCTCTCTAAACCACTCCCATAATCCCATAATCCTCACCTTGTGTATAAATCAAACCAAGGAAGTATTTTGGTATAAACTAAAATGGGTTACCTAGAAACGAAGTAACATTCTTAAACGATCGCTTTCAATTTATTTATTTCTCAAAAAATTATATTATTATTATTCCATTGTTATATACTAAAATTATTAAAATAAATATATAGATATGTTTTGATCCTAAGGTTTTTACCTACACTTACACAGACTCATATCTAATGGGTAACGAATATATTGTTCGTGTGTACAACAGAATACCACCTCACAAAAAGAAGATTGTTCAATTTTCATTTTTCATTTACCACCTCTAATGGTGGGAATTATGTTGAAAAAACTATTTTTATATGATATATATAAAAATTATAATTTCTTCATTCTTATTTAATAATTATATAACTCGTACATTAATGGTTTCTATTTTTTTTAAATACAATAACATCATTTGGGGACATGTGGACTACCACCTCCTAAAAGAAATGTTATCAGTTAACACATTACATGGAATGAAATAAATGTGGTATTAATAAAAAAATGTGAAATATATAAAATAACTATGATAATTTAATTATTATATACCTATATATCATTTAGTTTTTATTCATTTGATTTATCAACGAAATGAAAGTAGGGTTAATGCAAACGTACAACCTACCGTCTCCATGAACATTTCATTCCAATTCCTATCTAAAATTGATATTGATTATTATTAATACATATATAATTAATATATATTATAATTAATGATTTTTTTACATTTTAGTTTTTATAAAATCAGGATATATCTAATAGTAAAAATAATTAACAAGTCAAAATTTATTTGATAAACTAGAAAATTAACACAAAAAATAGAGAAAATAATGAATGATTACTAATTAATGGGTAATGATACATTATAGGAGGATCATATATGATATCATAAATATTAATATGGTTCATTAATAAGTTATTAAAATTCATAAAACTGTTATATATGAGGTTAACGTATTTTAAAAAAAAGGAAACACAATGAAATGGATTATTGATTTATTTTTCATTTCATGAGGAATATTTCATTATTAACAATTTTTTATTTTGTGTGGTTTATGTACATACCATATTGATGTATTGTTTCATTAATTATATTATATTTACAGTATTTTGAGTTTCATTTTGAATTTCCTCAGCCAAGGGGTGTATCTTAAAAATTACCAATTGGTTAAAGTTATATATGAAATCTCACTTTCTTTCGTGATTGTTAACTTTTTCTTGAGAAATGACTATATTTTAATCGTTTTTCATTGGATTTTTCCTTAAGTAAAAAAATTATTTTATGATTTATTTTTTATTTCCCAAACCATATACCATTTTTATATATGTTTTTTACTTTGACATTTAATTGATTATCTGGGAAATATTGAAAATTATGTATTCTTTAATGAATTCAAATATTTGATAAGGAATATTGTTTATTAATATATTACTCAATAGAAAGAATGATTTAGATAGGATGTGATGGGTGGGTCCCAGACATTATATAGCCCCTCGATACATCGACATATTCTCATGAGACAAATAAGTTGTCCAAATTAAACAGGTTTCTACCTATAGTTTTAAGTCATCTTATTGACAATATAGGTTTTCTAGTACCTAATACATGATGTAAAATTATTAATAATTTCATATATAGATATTATTTTTATTATTTTTATTGTACTTTTCATATGATAAAATCCATTAATACATTCTATTTTTAGTATATTTATTAAATGAAAAGTGTTTCAATTATTTATCTTTTCCATATTGATTTAGACATATCTCTTTTTTAAAATGTAATTATTTCTATGTTATTTACCATGTGATTTTGATTTGTTCTTATTGATTCATTATTTTTTTCATTTCACTTTCCCTTATTGAGAATTTGTGATCCCCTTATTATGTTTACCTTCAGTAGGTTATTAATAATAATACTTTAAAAAATATACAAGGATGATGAGACTTTACATATGTTATGATTTAATTTATTTTCCTGATGTATTA
Organism: Viscum album; assembly: GCA_963277665.1. Lineage (NCBI taxonomy): Eukaryota > Viridiplantae > Streptophyta > Magnoliopsida > Santalales > Viscaceae > Viscum > Viscum album. The sequence continues at coordinate 790,396,229 of OY728138.1, read as the reverse complement.
TGGGAATAATATATGGAATTATTTTTAAAAAACTATATCCTATTTGGTCCTTTATAATTTTATTCCTCATAATCATTCCAATGTAATAAAATAACGCACCATATGCAGGGTTCTAGGGTCGGTTCATTACATTCTTCCATATATATTCTTCCCTATATAGTGGAATAGGATCATCAAAACCCAAAGGTACTATTTTTTATTCATACAATATAGAAATTTATGGGTTTCATCTGTCAATGTCTTGAATTATGATTCTTGACATAGTGAAAGAGTCTTTAAAGGAAAATGATGTGGGGCCATCAATAGTGAGAGATAACATCACTATAGATTGGTCTTTAGTGTATTCTTTATTTCCTACCAATACATCATACTCATTTTTTTCAACTTGTATTGTGAATTTCATAAACCATCCTATATATCTTATGTATTATGTGAGGGATATTTATATTCCCTTGGAATAATATGATAGGAAGGACTTCAATTCCCTTATTGTATCTTCTCATTATCCAATATTTTGCTCACCTAAAATTTTATAGCTCTCTATATGATACCTATTGATGTTATTATAGATTTATATTAGATGATTATCCATAAATCATGGATTTAAAATTATTTTTGATGTTCCTCTATTACTACCCTAGATGGGGTGTGATGTGTCCTCTAGGGAGAATGCGACCTAAGGTCATGGAAAGATGGACTGACTTTTTTGGATTTGGGTAGTGTTATATCTCTTTTATTCATTTTATTTGTTTCAAGTTTCATTTTTTGGTGACCCTCCTTCCGTGGTTGTTGATTTTAATGAAATGTTTCCATCTATGTTATTTGGGTTTTCACAGCTGAGGTAACTAGAGTTTTCCATTGATTTTGTTTCAGTTACCCAAACCATCAATATTCCTTCTACAATATTGTGCCAAATGAACTGAAATAGTCAAAGTCTCAATTGTATTATTTATTGATAAAGTATTTATATGTCTGATTATGTAAGATTGGGAGGAACATATTTTCTACAAATAATACATATGTAAGACTCAACTTTATTTTGATTTCCAAAAGATCAATCACGTTATGGGAAAGAACAATTATACATTTCCACAGAGCAATTATTATTTTGACTAATTTAATGGTGAAAAGTAGTACATGATGATTATTCTTATATATAGTTACCACCTTTTGAGAATTGAATAAAAAAACATCCCAAAGACCACCTATGGTGACCTGACCTTAATCATTTCATAATATTTAGTTCATGTCAAGAATACTAATTTATTTCACATGGATGATCTTTTCATGTTTAGATGTTAGGACCCATCCCATGGGGTCGTACTAGGACTACCCCAAGCCCGCCTTCCATAGGCTATATGTTGGCGCCAAGGATGATAATGGAAAATCCCGAAAAGGGAAGGCATTTCCTCAAAACCTATACAAACACAGACAGGGCACACAACACACATGTATTACACAACAAAAGAAGAAAGGTATAACCACAACCAAAAACCCAAAATGAGTGTAAAATTATGTAATGAAATTAAAAGGGGAAATAATACAATCCCAAATGAAATGAAAGTATAGGTAAAAGAAAAAAATATCCTCAGGTCGCCCACCAAAGATCCTACTTGAAGGGTAGGTACAACACATAACTACGACTCTCCATGTCAACTAGTCACCTCCGTACATCATCAAGTCCTAGATCCCCGAGTCTCAATCAAATATTCTCATCGTCTACACAAGACACAACATGGTATGAGAGAAACCCATATAGGGGTGAGTATAACAACACTCAGTAGGGAACCCTAGACCCTTGAGGGTCTTTCAGAATTCCACAAAGCATGATCTAAATAACAAAGCACAAGAAAATAATCATCTCAAACAAGGTTTAAAACATAAGTACAGAAGTAAAGATGGTTATTCCTAAATCAAGATCATCTTACTCTATCGAGAGGCTCTACTACAGGCCCACACATGATCGATAGATGTTGACCCACATCGGATTGCTAGGCGTTGATCCACATAGGATCAGTAGATGTTGATCCACACATGATATCTAGGTTCTAACCTATAAAGGATTGATAGATGTTGACCCACACATGATTTCTAGGTGCTGAACCACACAAGATTGATAGTTTATGACCCACACATGATCACTAGGTGCTGAACCACAGATGATCGACATCCTTTTGTCACGTCACAATCAACAACTAGATTCCCACAATAAGAACTCTTATTTTCAGAAGGATCTGCTCTTCAATCCATTGGTCATAACTCAACCACAACTAAGTCCCAAAATTATGTAACCCAATGAACCCCCCTGTTATGTGGGTTCTAATGAAACTGATGGTGTATCAATCAGACGCTCAGTCTGTAAGTTATAAGCATTTTTAGCGATGAGGACCTAGTAGGATTCGAGTCTGATCAAACTCATATGTTCTCCAAATTTATCTAAAACTCCATTGGATTATCTCAAAATGACATTCTCTTCCTAAGGATTCCAATCCCACAAATGGTTCATCAAACATACGTCTGGTTTAGGAGATATGCCCATTTAAGAGAAATTGGGTTATAAGTGGGTTTGGGTCCGGTCTGACTCAGTCGAACTGACCCGACTCGAAGGTGATTGCCTAGGCCCATTTCGGATGGGCATAGTCCAACCTACTTGGCTTTAGGCTTGTCCCACTAGGCCAGGGGTTCAGTCCTCCCCACCCAGCTAGGTGGGGCCCACCTGTCTGCCAAACTGCCAGGCCCACTGGCAGGCGCTAGGGTCCGCTCCCCTTCTGAATGTCTTGTCCATTCAGGTCTTTAAAGAAGTAGTGTCAGTTGGCACTGCTCTAGCTGGCTGGTCTTCCCTCTACCACAGCTCAAAGCTGGGACCTTCCTTCGTGGAGCACCACCCAACGTTAATGCGACCGATGGTGGATGGCCACCCCCTTCGTCTGCTGCGGCTTGAAGCCGTGTCCCTCCTCCGCGTCATGCTTCCATCATCAACACAACCACCAGTGGTCAGCCACCCCCTTTATCTGCCATGGTGCCTTCTAGAGATGCCACCTTCTTGCCACCGTCGAGAGACGACTGCAGCTACTAGTTACCGCTGTGTTGGTCAATCACCCATGAATCACGCAATCAATGTAAGGTTTTCAGAGGGTGGGTGACTTGTTTGGTTTGGCCCATGACCTCCACGTTAGAGTTATAACATGGGAAGGTTTTCAACATCATTTAGGAAAAATAATCATAAAAACTCTTAAACAAATCCCCCTACATGAATTCTTTTGAAGGCACTATAGATGAGGAAGAAGGGTCCTTGTTCAAAGGTGTTCGTTGACGTTCTCCATTTCACATCAGTTACTCTATTGACTCTCACTCGATCTTCATTATTTGTTGGAGTGGAATGTCTCCGGAATTTCTTCATAGCCTCGTTTCATAGCTCTCTAAAAACCATTTCCCAATCTTTAATTAAATAGAGTGAAAGGATAGATTAACTTGCCACACAATTAATGTTGTTAATTAATGAGTTTAATTAATTAACCCATTAATCTCCTCATAGTGCGGTTATGTAAGAAAGTGTAACCGTCCATTGAATGATCTAACAAACAAGTAGTCCCACAACCATCACTCATCGGTTATAGAAAGAAAATAAAATAACTAGTTGGGTTATTTTATTGTTATTTTATATAGTCCAAAAATTAAAATTTTTGTCAGCCTTTTGCTGAACAATGTTAGGATTCCCATAAGCGAATCCCAGTGCTGCGAATTGAATGGTACCTTTGGGGTTTTAATAAAAGCACCAGTTCAAAAGATAGAAATCTCTGCCCGCTCATTTATTGAATGTACCTTAAAAAAAGTTCAGAAATAAATTCCAGGATCTCCAGGCATTAGAATCATGTTCTCTCAATTTTTGATGTCTCCCAAAAATTCCATTTAAGTAAAAAAACATGGAGTTTATGGGTCATTACATTCTCTCCACCTTATGTATTTTCATCCCTAAAAGCCACAATAAAATCTAGGGAAAAAATTTGGGTACCTACCATGTATATGAGCCTCCCACTCCCATGTTCCATCCAGGAGGTTCTCGTGTTGCCACCGAACTCACACCAGAGGGATAAACCATACATGAAGTGACCACTCCTGTTGATCCTCTATCTCCATAGGGAACTCCGTGAACATCTCCACATTGTCCATGTCCAGATCACCCCAACCGATAATGTGTGATGGATCTTACATGTACCTCCTCTGCTGCAACACATGGAAGACATTATGCACTTGGGGAATCTATGCTGGATGTGCTAGGTGGTATTCCACTTCGCCTACTCTACTAAGGATCTGGAATAGTCCAATGAACCACAAAGATAGCTTGCTACCACATCCAAATCTCTACAATCCCTGTAAATGTGAGACCCATAAGAAGACATGGCTTCCCTCCTCATTGTCCGAGGGTCTTTGTGTCCAGTCGATGTGAGACTTTTTCCTGCTCTGTGTAGTCTTCATTCACTCCTGGATAACCTGTACCTTCTCAGTGGTAGCTCTTTCAAACTATGGACCCATAAGTGCGGACTCCCAAGGGTCTATCTAGCATAGAGGTGATCTTCATGGTCACTCATAAAAGGCCTCAAATATCTCCATGTCGATGGTGGAGTGATAATTGTTGTTGTATGACCATCTGTATGCGGATGAAAGGCTGTACACAAACGTAGTTGAGTCCTGAACACCTCATGAAATCCCGTCCAAAATAGAGATATAAAACGAGCATCATGATATGAAAATATCGTCTATGGTACCCTGTGAAGTTATTAAATATCCTATACATAGTGGCATCCTATTTCCTCTACTAATACCTACTCTTAGATGTGTGAGAAGTGGGATGACTTGGTGAGTCAGTCAATGATCACCCAGATAGATTTGTGGCCCCTGGACATATGTGGTAGCCCCATCAAGAAGTCCATGAAGATACCATCCCACTTATATTTTGGCACCTCAAGTGGATGTGATAAGACTACAAGAACTTGATGCTCGGCCTTCACTTACTGAAAAGTGAGGCATCGTGAAACGAACTCGGCCACTACTTTATACATCCATGTCTACCAATATTGGCACCAGAGGTCCTAGTACATCTTCTTCAATCCATGATGTACCTATAAAGAAGATGTGTATAACTCTATCAAAACATCCTTTCATAGCATCACTGGTACCAGGGTGCATCCTTGGAAAAGGATGACATGCTCCCCACCTTCATAAGATCCTTCAGGAGACCTTCTCAAGGATATCATAGCACGTTGGGCCTCGTAGTCAATATCCCAAATATTTTCCTCCCTAAATCACTGAATGAGTGTGGGAGTAACTATCATAGGCTGGAGGTAAGCTATTCCATAACTATCCACGAAGGATAACTATAACGCGGCTAGTTACTATGTCTCCTCACTCAGAAACTATAAAACAGACCTCTTGCTGAGTGCATCTGCCACCACGTTCCCCTTTCTAAAAGTGTAGACTATCTCAGGGTATTAATCATTGAGGAACTATAGCCATCACCATTGTCTTAGGTTTATGTCATTCTAGGAGAATATATACCTGAGACTCTTGTGATCCGAGTAGATGGTAAATCGTTCACCCATAAAGTAGTGTGTCCATACCATCAAGTCAAAGACCAGTGATTCTATCTCCAGGTCATGGGTAGCATTGTTCTGCTCATGCTGCCTCAGTTGTCGTGAGCCATAGGAGATGACTGCTTGCTCCTGCATCAGGACAGACCCCAGTCTGATCCTTGATGTATCACTATAAACTACATATCCAATGCCCTCTTATGGTATATTGAAGATGGGGGCACTCATCAAACTCCTCCTCAACTCCTGGAAACTCTGCTAGCATCTCTCTATCCATAAGAAAGGATGTCCCTTATTTATCAAAGATGAAAAGGTTGCTGATACTATGAAAAATTCAGATATGAATCTCCGATAATACCAAACCAATCCTAGGAAACTCCAAACCTCGGTCACACTACTGAGTGGATACCACGAAATAAATATTTTATCTTTTCTGGATCCACTACAACTCCAACATATGAGATAGCATGTCCTAGAAAGTGGACCTCCTATATCCTGAAATGGAACTTCATGATCTTGTCATATAGTTGGTGCTCTTGGAGTGTATCAAAAACTATCTGGAGATGCGTATCGAGATCCTCCTCAGACGCTGAGTATATCAAGATGTCATTATTGAATACACCAAATAAGAGATAAAGGTAAGTCTAAAAAGGAATGTTCATGATCCCCATGAACACTGACTGAACATTGGTCATTTCTAAAGGCATCACCAAGAACTTTTAATGGTGATAACAACATCTAATGCATGTCTTATGTACGTGCTCATCCCGTACTCTGAGTTAATGATAACCTGATCTGAGGTGTATCTTCGAAAACCACCGTGCTCCCTTTAGTTGGTCAAAGAGTTAATCAATCCACAATGAAGGATACATGTTCTTCATTGTAACCTGGATCAGACACTGATAGTCCACGCAAATCCTCATACTCTCATTTTTCTTCTTATCAAACAAAATCGGTGCTATCCAAGGGGAAACACTAGGCCTTACGAACCCCTTCCTATGAAAGTCTTCCAACTGTACCCTCAAAACACAGAGATCAATGAGATCCATCTGATATGATGGTGTAGATATTTGTTCTATATTAGGGTACAACTCAATGTAAAATTCTACATATTTACAAAGAGGTAGTCCCAGAACATCATATGGAAAGACATCTCCATACCGGTCCACCATAATAGGATAGCTCCGATTCCTATCATCCACTACATCGAGGGTGAGGCTTTCCAATTAATGAGTGATTGGTTGAACACCTCCTCCGAGAAAGTCCATCTAGTGCTGCAATGGTTTCCCAATAACCGGTGAATGAAAACATGGTCCCATCCTCGCGAACACACCACACTTTGCTCCTAAAATAGTCAATATGAGAATGGACTATGGATAACCATTCCATAACCAAGATGAAATTGTAAGGCCTAAATGCTTATACTAAGAGATCCCATCCAAAGATATAACCTCCTAGATTAAGCTCGCACTTCCAGCTCCAGTGTTTAATCATCGAATCCTCTCCCACAAGTGTCACTAAATGTATGGATCAAGCCAACAAATCTATTGGAATCTTTGAGCTTCGATCAAGAGTCGTGAAAATGAATTATTGAATGGAACCTATGTCTATAAGTACTATATCTAGGGTGGAGTAGATAAAGATCATTCCTCAAATCATCTCTGGAGAACCGTGATTGTAGGCCTCAGCTGCCTGAAGCTGAGCTTGTCCCTACCCACCTGCTCGCAGAGGTTTGGGTGGACATCCTTGAGGTGGTGGCGATATAACCTCAAATCGCCTCCCATAACCTACTGCTTGACCATCTCCTCTACCATGTACACAACCCTATGAACCACCTTACTCAAATCACTATCTTTACCTTGGTATTTCTTCGACCATATGCTGATCATCAGTACGATGGGTCGGGCAATCATGACCCATATGACCTTTCCTGTCGAATGTGTAGCACAATCGACTCCCCTACTGACCTCCTCTATCCCATGAGCTCCTCACCTCAAACCATACATCCTTGTGTTGTTGACCAGAAGGAATGAACCACATGGTCCCTTATGTCATTCGCCTACATCCTACTACAGATGACACAACCACATGTCTTCTAGTGGTGACTCTCGATGTCAATGCTTGCTCAGCTAGGAAGTTCTCAACAAAAAACTCTCACTCAAGAAATACGGATTGTGTCAGGATATTGAAGGATATCATTGACGCTCTGATCTCCCATCATAGACCCTTCTCAATGGTAATATGCATAAATAAAGGGTCTCATATCATGTCAGTAGAGTAGCAAGAGAGGTTTTTGAATCTTGCTGAGTACGGGGTACTGTCAGGCTGCCCTGCTATAAGTGCAGTAACTACTGAATACACATAGAGAAAAGTGTCACTAGTAAGAAATCCTCCCTAAAAATTCCCTCGAATTTAAACTAGTAGAGTTTTTCAGCCTTGTGCTTATGGTGCATCATGGTCCACCACCACCCAAGTTTTCCTTGAAATAGGCTAGTTGCTTGGATCACTATCCGGTCTGCTGGTGTCTTAACCAAGCGAAAAACTCATGCCACAGCCTCCATCTAGTCCTCAGAGACCTATGGGTCTGTCTTGCCTCGAAACATCCAAGGCCTTTGTCTCTAGAACTTGTGAAACATGCTCAGTTGGCGTGCACAGTCTGCTAGTGGGGCTGGTGTAGTGCATTTCCCTACTGGTGGTGGTGCTGCTGGTACACCACACGAAGGTGATATCCCTGTAAGAGGGCCCTGCATCTACAACTCATCACTCGGTGGAACATCATCATGATATCTATCTGGAATAATGGATGGGTGTCTATATGGAGAAATCCTGAAAGAAACAGGTGTTCCATGGTCAAAATGTTATACCTAGTGAGATGAATCAAAGAGATAAAAAGGGAAACAACATTATCAAAACACAGGCAACTAGTTCATTCATGTACCAAGTTGGGAATCTGAATTAGGGGTCATGGTGTATGGATATGTCAGCCTTCACACCAAAACTAGTCTCCCCAAACTATAACCCAAACTCAATACACTTAATATTATTGCTCCATTAAAAACATAAATACTTAGTTCTTCAGGTAGAACCGACCACCCTTTGATACCACTTTTTCATGACCCGTCCCCCGAGGCTAGTGCCGCGACTACCCCATGCCTGCCTTCCATAGGTCTGTGGTTACTGACTAGCATGTGAAATGAATATACATAAATGAGAAGGCATTTCCTCAAAACCTGTACACACATAGAGATGGAAGATTGTGAAAAATTATAACACAAATAAAGAGGAAAGGTACTACCACAACAAAAAACCCCAAGGGAGTGTAAAAGTAAGTACTCAAAGTAAAAGGGGATATAATAGAATCCCAATTGAAATGGAAGTATGGGTAAAAGGAATAAAAATCTTCTGAGGTCTCCCTCTAAGGATCCTACCTGAAGGGTAGGTACAACTCGTCATAGCATCTCTCCACGTCAATTGGTCACCTCCATACATCGTTATGTCGTGGCTCCCTGGGTCTCAGTCAAATCTACCTGTCATCTGCACGAGACACAACACGGTTTGGGAAATGTCCATGCATGGGTGAGTATAAAAATACTCACTGGGGACCCCGAGACCCCAAAATGTCTCTAAGAATTCCACAAAAGAATAAAAAAAAGTATGATCTCAATCACAAAGCACAATGAAAGACCCATCTCAAAGAGGTATATAACATAATTACAGAAGTACATATGGTTAGTGATAAATCTATATTGTCTTATTCTATCGAGAGGCTCTACTACTAACCCACATAGGATCGATAAATTCTGACCCACATAGGATCGCTAGGTGCTGACCCAAACATGATCAATTGATGCTGACCCACATAGGATCACTAGGCGCTGGCCCACGTAGGATTGATAGATGCTGACCCACACAGGATCTCTAAGGGCTATCCCACACATTATTGATAGATGATAACCCACAAAGGATTACTAGATGCTGACCTATACAAGATCTATATTCTTTCTTCACATCATAGCCATCCACTAGATTACCGCACTAAGAACTCTTGATTCTAAGAGGATCTATTCCTCAATCCATTGTTCATTCCTCAACCACCACAAAGTCTGATGAATAAGTAACCTAATGGACATCCATGCCAGAAGGCTTCTAATTAAACTGAGGGTGAGCCAATAGGACACTCGGTCTGTATGTTATAGTCATTTTAGTACCAGAGCCCGGTTGGTTTCATGTCAGATCCAACTCGGCCGTACAAAAATATTCTCAAAAATCACATGTGGATTATCCCAAATAGACTATCTCTTCATAAGGGTAACAATTCCATAGAGGGTTCTTGAAATGGACATCTGGTTTGGATGATATGCCCATTTAAGCGAAATTGGGATGTCAGTGGGTTCGGGTTTGATCTGTCCTTGTCGGACCGACCCTACCCAGCCCGCTGGCCCTGGCTCAAGTGCTTGGGGATAAGCCCAGTTCAGCTGGACTTGGTCTGGCCCACTCTGCCGTGGGCTTGGCCCGCTGGGTCGCGGGTTCGTCCAGGACCACCCGGCTAGGCGTGGCCCATTGGGCCACAGAACCGTTCAACCCACTGGTGGGCACGAGGTTCTGCTCCACTCCCAAACGGCATGGTCGTTCGGGTCTTCAAAGCAGCATTGCTAGTTGGTGCTACTCCAGCTAGCAGGTCTACACTAATTGGTCTCCCTTGAAACCTGGGGGTTGGGGTCTACCCTCCGCCATGACTCAAAGCTTTGGTGCACTTCCCATCGTCAACGCAGCCGGCGATAGATGTCCTCCACCCTTCATCCGCCGCAGCGCGAAGCCACGACCCCCCCTGTGCGCCACGCTGTCGTGGAGCACCACCATCATCAACATAGCTGGTGATGGTCAGTCTCCCCATTCTCCCATTGAAACACCTTCTCGTGATGACACCTTCTCACCATTTTCAAGAGTCGGCCGCCACTACCGGTGACGACTGTGTTGGTCAGTCGCCCACAACGAATTTAATCAAAGTAACGTTGGTGGGGGTGTCTATGCCATTTTCAATTTTTCACACACCCTCCAAAGTTTCATTATAACTTGGGAATGATTTCAACATCATAAATGTTATAGAATCATAAAATATCATAAAACCCCCTACTTGAATATGTTGGCAGGATTTGAAGATGAGGAAGAAGGGTGCCTTTTTAAACGTGTTCATCAGCGTTCGTCATCGCCCATCGATTCCTCCAATGATTGTTGCTCGATCTCTATTTTTTGTTGGAGTGGAATGTTGTCAACATTTGGTCAGATCCTTGTTTCATAGCTCCCTCAAAACCTATTCCCAGACTTTGATTAACAATAGTGAAATGAGAGATTAACTTGTCACAAAATTAATGTGGTTCATTAAAGTGTTTAATTAATGAACCCATTAATCTCTCGATAGTGCAGTTACACAAGAATGTGTAACTGAGCATTAAATAGTCTGAAAACCTATCGGTCCCACCATAGTCACTAATCGGTTACATAGAATGAAAATAAAATAACTTGTTGGATTGATTTATTATTATTTTGTAATGTTCAAAAATTAACTAGTTTCTCTGGATTTTTCTGAACAATGTTAAGCATCCCTTAAAATAATCTCAACACCGTGTATTCAACTGTGCCATCAAATATCTAATCCGATCAATAGTTAAAATGATATAAATCCTCACCCGTACGTTTAGTGAAAATTACTTAAAAAAAGTTCAGAAATTCATTCCAGGATCACCGAGCCTTGGAATCAGGTGCCGTCAATTTTCATTGTGTCACATAATTTCTATTTAACTAAAAAAATTACATTGAATTTCCAGTTTTTTAAATTATAGTTTTATATAATTTGTCCATAAATCATACCCAAGAAAACCATAAAATACAAGTTGGAAACTTCCTATCAATATCCATTTTTATCATAATATAAAACTTTTAAAATAAATCATGATTTATTTTCATGAAATATATCTAAGAAATTATTCTTTATATCTTTCTTTCTATTACCCATCATTAAATCCTGGGAAAATCAATTAAAAAAATGGGATAATCACAAAATCCAAACAAGGGATAATAAAACTGGGGAACCCATTATTCCAGTGAATACATACAACTCATATAAGTTCACACCGAGATTTAACTAAAACATTTTAACTCGCAAAAACTGAATTTTTATCAAATACAATTTTTAAAACCCATATCAAGAAAATAAAACTAATTTTGGTAACTCTGCGCATCACTTTCATAAAACCCTTTGAAAACCATTTTAATTGGAATAACCATATGAGAAACTACCAATATAATCGCTAACCAAGGTATTAAAGTACTATAATGTGGACTACCCTTTGTATAAGTGATATAGAGATCCACTATGAGCTATAATGGGGCTCAATCCTCCATACAAGTTATACCAATATCACCAATTTCTCATGAGCTATAATAGGGCTCAACATTTCTTATAAGCTCTGTCAGACTCAATCGTGAGCTATAATGGGAGTCAACCATTCATTTAATATCTATTAATATCACCTATTTTATATAATGGTTAATTAACATATTGTGAAAACTATTTCATCATAAAATCATTTTAAAAAATCCTTAAAAAACGTGAATAACATTTTCCTAAAAAAATACAATTTTCTTTTAAAACCCCTTTCTCAAAACCAAAACACCTTTTTCTTTGAAAAACCGTCTTCATTACCAAAATAAAAAAATAAAATGAATAATTGTATTTCCATTAAAAAAAACATTAAATCATTCTAAGGAATTTATAAATCAAATACAATTCATGATACCATAAAATTTCACTATCATTGTGCACTAAATATAGGATGGTTTATTTGTCATTTGTCAATATGTTTCATTTAGAATACGTAAGAATATTACTTTGGAAAACATATAAAATAAAGGAAAAGGTACCTACACTGAAATTTAATCGTATTTTATTTTGATATAAAACATTTCAAATATCAATCTGAAAACATGGATATGGAAGAGAAAAAGATTTTGAAAGAAAACATTAAAAGAGGGGTTTTTGATGAAAATCCCTTTATCACATGGGAAACCCTTGAATTATAATCCCCATTAAAAAATAAAATTAAATTAAACATTAAATACCATTATAATAGATAAATTTATGATATAACATGTCATAGGGGTTGTATATACACTATATAAAACATAAATGTGTATAACATCAACATATACCTCAATAAAATAAGATTGAGATAAAGTGCACATGAGCCTTAAACCGGTTGGTGAGGAATCAACATGTTCATCCAAATGACTCGAGATCAAATCCGGGTGGAGACAATATTTCTGGGCACTATAGCAGCACTGTAGTAGGCACCGTTTGGTACTCTAGCATCTAGAACTATTCATCAATCTTGGCCTCTGGACCACTGGTTTGGTTCTGGGGTCATGTAAGGCTTTCGGGCAACCCAAGGATATTAGGCTAGGTGTTTCTCAAGGCCTTCAGGCCACCTTAAGGCCTTAGGGCCACCCAAATGCCTTCGGGCCACATGATGCAGATATACCAGTCAGATTACAAGGGACAAGGCTTTAGATGAGGATCAGGGAAGGCACATTCACTAGATAAGATCTTACAGAAATTTGTAGAATGAGAGTGTATGGATTTTCCATCGGTACTAGGCCTGTGCAACATTTCATATGACAACTAGATGACCAGCCCTGCGAAGGTGGAGTGATGATATTATGACATATGCTGGAGTGGAGCAGTTCCAAGTTGTCTTGTCTATGTGATTCCCTCTAAGACCTACTGGTAATGTAATTCTCTCTAAGCCTTCGATCCTTGAAAGGGTTCCAACTCACCCCTTAAAGGGTGGATTATCAATAAATAATAAAAAATTAAGATCTTTGGGCCATTTCGGAGATGAAGTCCCTTACCTTGAGGTCAACTTTTCACATGTGTCTTTATCATCCGGAATAATAAACATGTTTTAATTATTTACATGACTGATAACCATTTTTATTTTTTTTATTTTTTTTTCACATATTAAAATGTTTTATACAACTACGAAATCAAATATTTTTACGTCTATTGTTTTGACCATTTGGATTTTATGTGTCAAAAACAACATTAGAAGTTTGATTGTGGTCGAAGGAGACATTTTTAAAAAATAATCCGAATAATAATAATTAAATAATTGTAATATTACTTATTTAATAATACTGATATATATATCATTTTTCTTGAATTGGTGTTGAAGGAATATAGTAATAACATATCTTTGAGGAGGCGATAGTCCACACACCCACAAACAACGTAATCAATTTTCAGTGTGTGAAAAAGTAAAAAATTATCTGAAATATTATATATATAGAAATATATTTATTTAATTAATAATATATATATGTTATGTATATCACATATTTTCATTAAACACAACATTAATACATTTCATGCAATTCATGAACAAATCACATCTCTTTTAGGAGGCGATAGTCCATACATCCAAAAATGATGTTATCATATTACCAAAAAACATAAATAAAAAAGTTATGAGTTATATAATAATTAAAATGGCATAAATAAATAACAAATACCATATATATCATATAAAAATAGTATTTACATCATTATTTCCAACATGATAGGTGGTAATGGAAGAATGAACACCATCCGTTCTCGAGGTAGTATTCACCTTATACAATAATGATGATTGCATAACACATTTGATGGAAGTGTGTGATTTTTTAGGTCATAAACATAACATAAAAAATCTTAATATATTTTTTATAATTAAGATTTTATATAATCATTATATAAATTATATTTAAGGGGTGGAGAATAAAATTAAACAAAAGTGCTCGTTTAAGAATGTTACCACTTCTTATGGTAATTTCTTTTGGTTTGCATCAAAGGAATTACTTGGCATAATTTTTGAAAAAGGTTAGGATTATAGGATTATATGTTGGAATTTGGGAAATTTATTTTGGATGGTTTTGGATGAGGAAAAATTTCTTTAGTGGTGTAATGATTTGGGGTGGCTGAGTGCCTTTTTTAATGTTGGGAAGAGGTTTCATTCTTTTAAATATCAAAAGATAATATTTATTGGGAGGCATTACTATCATCATGTTCCTCTACTAAGAAACAATTTTAAGTAAAATAAGTTATATGGTCAAAATATTACAATATATTCAGTTTTGGACAATTTTTAATGTAATTTGGCCCCATAATATTAATGTTTAACCATTAAATAAACTCATTTTAACTTTAATCACTATAATTAATTTTTATTAATTTCACTAATATTTTTGGTAAAAATATACTAAGATAATGCGGACTTTCAAATTATTGCACATCCAAATAAAGAATCCATTTTCCAAATTAAAATCACATTAAGTGAATAATTTAATTTCATATTAATTCTATAGGTGCGACAAAAAAACATTTTTTCAAAGAAAAAATGTGAAAATGTTTTAAATGTTTATATATAAAATTTCTAGGATTAAATAATTACAATGAAATAAATTTGATTTATTTATTTTTAATTTATTTAATTTTAGTTTAAAAAATTAAAATATAATATATATATATATATATATATATATAAATAATGTTTTTAATTAAAATTTAGCGATTTTCACTTATCATGAAAAAATTTAACTTCTCAGGAAAACAAGAAAACATCCCATTACAAATGATGATTTTATGTTTTGAAATAAAAATATTTTTTTAAAAATTTAATTTAAAATTGTTTCTAAATTTTATTTTAAAAAAATTCTTCATCTAAATTGTGGAAAAAAATTATTTTATAGAAATTATCCTTTTATACATAAAATTGGATTTGTTATTTTTATTCTTTTAATACTTATTATTGTAATATGAAACTATTTTTTTTAAATAAAATTTAAATTTCCTTAATATATTTCACTCGTATTTGTTAATTTAATTTATTAAGATAAAACTACCTTTGTGGGCATTAAAATTGTTTTTCATGAAACAAAACCTTAATATTCAATTGTTTTTTATTTTTACTTCTAATTAATTGTTTAGAAAATAATTAATTATATAGACATTTAAACTATATTTTCATAATTTAGTTAATATAATAGATTCCCTCTATTCCAATTCTAATGTAATTTATATCACATTAATAATATTATTTGTATATTGTTGTTCTTTGGAAAAAGTATTGAATGTAAAAAATGTTATCAAAGAAGCTCGATGGTGCATGAAATAAAAGATAAATTTTTTTTTCCATGTTACAGAATATAAACTTTATATCAAGTGAAACAAATATATTAAAAAATTTAAATTGATTTTATAGAATATATTTCATAAAATATTGGGATGTCACATCCTACCACCTTAAAATTATTTTCTCCCATAAAATTAATATTGTGTTTCAATTGTTTACCATTTTAGGATTTCCTTTATTGAAACCACATCATTCAAAATAAATATAAAAAACGCCTCTAAAAAAGGGATATTTGGAAACATAAATGTCACATTAAGTTATGCATAACTAGGTTTCAACATAAAGATAAAATTTGTGGGAAATTATAAAATATATTTAGAAGGGAAAACTTATTCAGATAGATGAATAAATATTAATACGGACTATGGTCAAAAAGAAGTTAATGAAAATAATGATAAAATTAAAATAGGTGTGGAAAGATTATTTTATATTATCATAAAATATGGTAAAATGATAAAATTTTATTTCAATATCTCCTTCCTAAAGTTTAAGGATTACTTCACCAACTATAATAAGAGAGTAACTAAATATACTTACTTTATGAGTAGAGAAAAACTTGTTAATCACGTCCCACCACAATCTAATATTTTTATCCATCAAATAATAGTTAAGATGAATTTGTTTCATGCCTAAAGCACTGGAATACAATTCTAATGGATCAAATAACAAAAAAAATGATAATAAGATATTTCTCCTATATTTAGTTATTAACCAAAATAAAAATGGTTATGACATAGTAAGATAAATAGGAAAAATTAGGGAAAAAATATAATGAAATAATAAATTAATATCTACAGTTCAATAGTAATAACCAATGATACAACAAAATGATTCCCAAAACTGTATAACTCTAATGGTCACTAGTAACATTTAACGTATGTCCACATATGAGAGGGTATTATTCCTCAAATTAATTTTAATCATATAGCTCAAAAATTGAAAGAAAATCAATGAGTATATCACAAGGAATTTCCATTATTAAAATAAGGGTTCCTGAGTCCTTGTGATTATGATAAAACTTTGAAAAATAAAATTCCCTCTTGATCTATCACAACTTCACCAGATGGGACAAAATTAACTCTAGAGGTAGAAAATGATTTTCCAACCCTTTTCCTTCTCCTCAAAATAAAAATTTTTATTAATAAAACCCATTTTAAGGAAAAATGGTCAACAATTGTTCATAAAAAAGAACCACTACATGCTGAAAGAGATGAAAAAAATTATTAAACACCTGGAAAAGATTACTTGACTTAGATACTCTATAAAGACCTAGTGCAGTGTGCTAACACTAGTGCAAAAAACATTCTTAACATCACCATTTTTACGTCGGTTATCTATAATCGAAGTGAAAATCTGTGATATATGGTTTTTTACATTGGTTATAAAATAACCGACGTAAAAAATATTGGGCGTAAATTTTTTATGTCGATAATTTTATAACTGACGTAAAAAATGAGCTATCTAACAATTTTTTATGTAGGTTATAAAATAACTAACGTAAAAAAGGCGGCATCTGAGGCCTTTGTGATGTCGGTTATTTAATAACCGACATAAAAACCCAACCCGAAGATTTTTTTACATCGGTTACATTATACCCGATGTAAAAAACCAACACATGGTAGTCTTTACGTCAGTTATAAAATAACTGACATAAAAACTTTGGTTTCTGATTTGGTTTTTACGTCGGTTATAGAATAACCGATGTAAAAAACAAAAACATGGATTTTTTTACGTTGGTTATAAAATAACCGATGTAAAAAATGCGATATCTGATACATTTATAACATCGTTTATTATAATAACCGACACTATAAATGTGATAAAAATAGTTTATAACGTCGGTTATTAAATAACCGAAGTTATAAAACATTTAAAAAATTTATCACGCCCTGTGGATTGACATTTCAGATTATTTGATCAAAAGACCTGCGACTCGTCTCTCTCATGCGGAAAACCTAGAATCGGATCTTTGATCTCGTTTTGTTAAACTCGTTTTGCCATCAGTGTATATCATCTTTACTCTCCTCGGATCTGTCATCTCCACTCGCAACACTCAGGTAAGTCTCCCACAACTTTATTTCGTTCGTTTTTTCCCAGATAGTCTATATTCACGTTTTGTGATTTTTTGTTTAAACTAGGTATGATTCTTCCATTTCGAACCCTATTACCTCGTTTTTCCATCTTCATCTTATTTATTATCAGCAGATCTATTACATCGACTCGCAATATTCACGTAACCCTCACCTACTTCTATTTCATTTTTTTCGTTTTGCGGATGCCCTTCATTTATGGTAATATTTGTTGTCATTGAAAAATAATGATCTCATTCACCTATATTACTTCAATTTATATCTAAACCATTGTGATACACCCATTCTGTGTACCAGTGTGATTTATTTTATAAGTATATATGGTTTTTATGGTGGAATGTTTTTTTGGATCCTTAGTTGTTTCTATTTTGGGTATAACTTTTTGTTGTTACATAAACTATGTACATCTCTTATTCTTGTGGAATATTATATGTCTTCATATGCTATTAAAAAATGATTCATTGAACAATAGAGAATTTTAGACTAGTAGGAGATACAGTTCATGTTTCTCATTTTGAATAAGGTCATGATACCAAAACTAGTAGGTTGAGGTTAAAATCCCTAAACATGCCAAAACTAGTAGATTGAGGTTAAAATCTCCCAGTTCTGGGGGATGTCCAGAGGTTTGGGGGCTGTCCAGGGGGTTGGGGGTTGTCCAGAGGGTTGGGGGCAATCTAGGGTGTCCATTGAGGTGGGGGAGGGGGCAGTCCAGGGGTGTGTTTGTGTGATTGGAGGGGGGGGGGGGGGTGGGGTCCAAGGGGGTGGGGGTGTCGAAGGGGTGGGGGCTATCTAAGGGGGTGTTTTTGGGGTGTCCAAGGGGGTGAGGCATGTCCATAGGGTTTGGGGGTTTTCCGGGGGGTGGGGTGTTGTCCAGAGGGTTGGGGGGTGTCCAGGGGAGGTGTCCAAGGGGGTAGGAGGTGAGGGGTGGTGTCCAAGAGGGGTGGGGTGTCCAAGGGGGGTGGGGGTGCTATCTAGAGGGGTGGGGGTTATGCAGGGGGTGGGGGTTGTCCAGAGGGGTGAGGGGCTGTCCAAGAGGGTGGTGGTGTCCAAGGGGTGTCCAAGGGTGTGGGGGTGGTGTCCAGAGGATTCGGGGGGCTATCCAGAGGGTTGGGCGGTGTCAAGGTTGTCCATGGAGGTGGAGGCAGTCTTGGGGTGTGTGTGTGTGTGGGGGGGGGGGGGGGGTCCAAGGGGGTGGGGGTGTCAAAGGGGGTGGGGGGCTATCCAAGGGGTCGAGGGCGTGTCCAGAGGGTTTGGGGGTTGTCCGGGGGGGGGGGTGTCCAGAGGATTGGGGGTGTCTAGGGGGTGTCCAAGGGGGTGGGAGGTGGGTGGTGGTGTCTAGAAGGGGTGGGGGTGTCCAGGAGGGGTGGGGTGTCCAGGGGGGTTGTCCAGGGGGTGGGGGTGGTGTCCTGAGGGGTGGGGGGTGTCCAAGGGTGTGGTGGTGTCCATGGGGTGTCTAAGGGGGTGGGGGATAAGTGTTAGTTGGTATTGACAATTGCATCGTGGTTTGTGAGATTATGACATTATGATTGTATTGTTTCATGGATATTAGTGTTCCAATATGATTCTATTTGGTTATATATATTTTTACCAGTCATCGACTATGAGAAAATTATGGGTTATGGGGGAGACCATGTCGTGGTTTTCAAATATGCGTAATTATCCAGACCCCATTGTGCCGTGATGATTGGCTTTACATTGTGATTTTCTCCATCCGAGTTTTTATTTTAAATTTTATTTGATTCTCATGTTTACTCCATTTTCTCCAATTTTACCTCAACCATTGGAGGCCCCATGGTTTTCTTTGATTTCATGGAATTTAAAACTATTATATCTAACTATATTTTCTTTTTAAAATCATATTCAAACATATTTTTTTTAAATACGCATAGATTTGTTTTATATTTCAAAATAGTTTTACATTCAAGTTATCATTTTTTTTCATATAAACATAGATTTATCTTATCTTAAAAAGATGTATAATTTTGATATTTGTTGTAGGTAATAATGAGTCGATGTTGGATTATGGAACATCGAATGAGCAATGAATACAAGGAAGGTGTTGATGCCTTTTTGGAATTTTCTAAACCAAATGCACCAAGTAGTGACATTTTTTTTGGTCCATGCCTGAAATGTTTGAATATGAAGAAGTAGAAAAGTAGAGAGATACAGGATTATCTAATTTGTCATGGTTTTAATCCAAGTTACATCCCTTGGATATGGCATGGTGAAACTGGACAGGATGTCATTGATGATGATGATTTACAAGATGGTGACTCCGATGGAATTGAAGAGATGTTTCGTGATATTTCAGCAGAACAAATTGAGATAGAACTGACAATTGCGCCTCTATATGGTGATGTTGAAAAACCATTATATCCTTATTGTACAGATTTTACTATTTTGTCGGTAGTGTTAAGATTGATTAACCGGAAGGCAAAACATGGATGGAGTGACAGAAGTTTTACAGAGCTGCTATAATTGATGAAAGACATTCTTTCAAAAGATAATGATATTCCAGATTCACATTATGAGGCCTAGAAAATATTATGCTCGATGGGATTCGGATACAAGAAAATACTTGCCTGTCTGAATTACTATATGATATATAGGAAGGAATGTGAATTTCTGTCATAGTGTCCTAAATGTGGGACATCACGGTATAAGGTGAGAGAAAAATCATCGGCTGATGTAGAGATAAAAAATATCCCTTCAAAGGTATTTTGGTATCTTCCTATAATTCATCATTTCAAACGTTTATTTCCTAATTCATATGATGGAAAAAGGTTAAGATGGCTTGCTGATGAGCGGTTATGTGATGGAAAAATACGTCATCCAGCTGATTGTCCACAATGGAAGAAAATTGATGAGCAGTATCCAACATTTGTAAATGAAATTAGAAATATCCGACTAGGGTTTTTCACAGATGGAATGAATCCATACCGGACCCTCAGTAGCACACATAGTTCATGCCATGTTTTATTGGTAATTTACAACCTCTATCCTGAAGTTTGTATGAAGCTCAAATATGTCATGTTGAGTATAATTATCTTTGGTCCGAAGAAACCTGAAAATGATATTGATTTTTTCTTGTCACTGATGATTGTTGATTTGAAACTTTTAATTGAGGATGGTATTAGGATGTATGATTCTTATAAAATGGAATATTTTCAACTACATGCAGTGCTTTTGTTCACTATAAATGACTTCCTAGCAAATAGAAATTTGTCTGGATATAGTGTTAAAGGGCATAAAGTATGTCCAATTTTTGAAAGATGAACATTTCTTCCCCAATGTTTCCATACATTATCAAAGAGGGAGAAAATTAGCTTTTGTCAGTGTCTTCATGATATCAAAGTGCCTCAAGGTTATTCGTCAAATGTAAAAAAAATTGTCTCATTGAAGGACTTGAAGTTGATTGGAATGAAATCTCATGATTGTCACGTCATGATGCAATAACTTCTACCAGTTCCATTGCATGTAATATTACCCATCTGTGTCAGAAATACTATAATGAAGTTGTGTTATTTTTTCAATTCAATTTGTAATAAGGTGATTTATGTGAATGCTTTGAACATTTTGGAAAAGGATGCTATTTCTATACTTTTTCAATTGGAAATATATTTTACTCCAACTTTTTTTAATATAATGGTGCATTTAATGACGCATCTGGTTCGAGAAATAAATCTTTGTGGACCAGTATATCTTCGTTGGATGTATCCTTTGAATGTTATTTGAAAATATTTAAGGGGTATGTTAAGAATCCATATCGACCTGATGCCTCCATTATTGAAAAGTATATTTCCGAGAAGGTTGAAGAGTTTTGTACGAGCTACTTGGCTGCGGCACAACACATTGGTTTGCCTCCATGTTTCCATGAACGAGTTAATAATGAGGTAAAGGTGATTCGTGGCTTGCAATTCAAATCATTGTCAGCTGAACAGATGAAGAAGTTAGAAAAATACATCTTGAATAACATAGCTGTTGCTCAACCATATATAACATTGCATATTAATGAGTTGAAACAATGTCATCCAAAGAAGAAAGAAATGTGGATTTTGAATGTGCACAAATTTTTTTTTGTCATGGTTTAAAAATACCTTGCTTGGTAGATCAGATGTATCATAGACATTAAAATGGATAGTGGGTGGTCCATGTTTAAATGTGATAACATGGTCTGGTTATGAAATTAATGGATATAAATTTCATAAGAAATCTCAGGACAATAGAAGTGCATCTTAGAATAGTGTTGTATTGGTGTTTTCAAAAGCATTTCATTTTTTGAGTGCTAAGGAAAAAAACCCAATTTTTTCATCAAGTGCATATTATGGAGTGATTAAAGACATATGGTAGGTGGATTACTTTAAAATTAAATTTCCTATTTTTAACTGTAAATGCTTTATCGGTAACAACAGTGTCAGACATGATAAATTTGGAATGACAGTTGTTAATATGAATAGATTTGAAGACACAACAAATTATTTCATAATGTCAACACAGGAAAAACACATTTTCTATGTAGTAGACCAATCAGATAGAGAGTGGGATTTTGTTTTACATGGGAAAAAAATATGTTGGTGAGTATGAACTTGATAAAGATGCCAGTTTATGTGAGATCCCTACTTCCAAGGAAATATTAATAGAACATAATGATGAGCATGTTGAAGACATGGTTTGTGACATAAGGAATGATCACGATGAAGGAATTTGGGAAAAAAAATCCATTTGTACATTCCTAAAATTACAGATAACATTTGTTTATTTCTTGTTTACATATATTATTTTCATAAAATGGTAGATATTGTAAGTTTATTATTTATTAAAACATGTATTAAAACAAAATAAGTTTATGTTTTTGTTTGTTTAATTTTTGTTTAGTTTACTTTATCATGTTTACCATTACATTAATTATATATCTATTGTTTTTGTTCAGTGAAAATTAGTTTACCATGTTTACCAGGTTTACCATGTTTTAATTTTGTTTATTTTACTTTATCATATTTACCATTACATAAATTATATATCTATAATTTTTTTCAGTGACAATTACTTTACCATGTTTACCATGTTTACCAGGTTTAGCATGTTTAAAATGTTTACCATCTTGACTATCTTTACCATATTTACCATTTTTTAACATGATTACCATATTAACAATGTTTACTATTACGTAACTTAGTAAAATTTTCTATTTTATTATTAAAGTAGTATTAAAAAATTTGAATTTGTATATTTGTGAACTAATGTTTGTTTTTTTGATTTGAAGGATAATGAAAGATCAATCAGTTGATCAACCACATGATTATGGAGATGAGCATGTTAGTCATACCTTTGGGGAGGAACATTCACATGCTCTTCTTGATGTTCCCCAATCTTCCTCATGTGCTCCCATTACTACAAAGAGTTCAAGAGTTGGTAAATGTGGGTGCACACGTTTACCAAAATTATCACTTTCCCATACACTAGATCAGAGGATACTCGTTGAGTTTGATGAGGATGATATTCCTAGAGGTCTAAATGAAAAATATTTTAAGAGTTTTGTATCCACTCAAGGTAAGAGAAACGTAAGCATTTTTTATGATGTTTGGAGAAGTGTGGACAAAGCGATAATCTCTCAGTTGTGGGAGACAATTTTGGTAAGATTATTTGCTATTTTTTTCCTATTCTTTAAATGTTTCAAGTATATTCAATATGGTTAACCTCTTCGTTATCATATGAAATTTGATATACCTAAAATTGGAGGAGTCCAGAAGAAATGCTTAACGATGGCTGCCAGAAGATGGAGGGATTTCAAATCAACCCTCCCATCTGATTTCATTTCTGGTCATATGAGTCATGAAAATCCATGTCATATATATCCTTTCATAGATGAGGACACATGGAGACAATTTTTTGAAAGGTGAAGAAAAGAATCATTTTTGGTAAGGGCAATGTCAACTTTTATAAGCTTTCGTAGATAAATGAACTTATTAGTATTTTTTTAATGATTTCTTATTCTTAATTTAAAACAAACAAGGAAATATCATCAGGAGATCCAATCTAAAAATGTATACCCTCATAGTTTATCTCGGGGATGGTATACATTATTGGAAGAACAAATGATGGAAAAAAATTACCAAAATAAACAGGTGAGTCTTCAAACTATGGAGAGGTGGCCCCTCCATCCCCTCCATCTAGACATGAAAAATGGAAGAGAGATCAGATGGGAAAAAATGGAAATATCTTTCAGAAGATTTGAGAATCGTAGCTAAGAGGGTTGGAAGATATCTATTTTATTTATTTATGTGTACTATTTTCTTCCTATAATTTCAATCATTACAGAAATGTTCAATTAATTAATATAGGATTCTTTTGAGTAGTAGAGATCACATGGGGTATTTACAACTGCTGAGAGGAAAGATACTTTATCTGCAGCATTGGGAAAGCCTGAACATCATGGTCATGTACGAGGATATCTGGAAGGTGTTTTGGTAAGAAAAGTGTTTCCATGTTCTTCAACTACTTACGTTGAGGGTGTTTATAAAAAAATAGAATCCTTGGAGGCTGAAGTTCATAATATTAATGCGAAGATGGAGGAAAAGATTAGATCATCGGTACAGTCTATGTTTGCGGACATGAAAAGACAATTTCAGACTGCAACTACCACTCCTCCACCTCCCTTGGAAGACCCCATTATTTATCCTCGACCTCCGCCAGTAGCTCCCACTCCCCCACCTCAACCCACAGACCCCATTTTTTATCCTACTCCTCCGTCGCAGCTTCCTACTTATTGCGAGTTGTATGTTGATGATCCTCAACATCATATATTTGCATATGGGTGGGTATATTGTACATGAGACATAGTTCATCATCAACAATTAGAGGTAGAGAATCATAGGGTCACTATACATGATTTTATAGATAGATCATCTCGAGTACCATTACCTACAAATGTGGTGACGACAACTGGACATAGTATCAGCCATTTTTTAATTTGGCCATCTAGACTTCTTCGAATCATTACCATAGCGGTATGTATGTTATATCTTCTATTTTATTTTCTTATTAAATTTGTTTTATCATTTGAAAACTAATATATTTCTCTATTTAATTCATAGGAATAATTCAAAGGTAAATAAATACTATATAGAAAAAAACAAAGACAAATGGCTATGACATCAGATACAGATTCTAGTAATCTTGAGAGATTGTCAATATTTTCCAATTTTTTGGTGGATCATTATGAGTTTCCAATAGAAGCTCATGTTTTTGGACGTGAAATAACTATCTGGATTATGAAATCTGATATCCTAGAGCTTGTTACTGGAGATAAGTTGGGAATCAACGTGGTGCAGATGTTTTCCATGTATGTCTTAACACCTTTTCCCTTAGTTATATTTATTAAAAATTTATACTTATGTCTTTTTTATATTAGGTATCTTTATAACATTTTTGAGAATAATGAGCGAACAGATTTATATGGGTTCATGGACCCGCATTTGATTTCCCCTGAAGCATGTGCATTGGATAAGGAACAAAGAATGGTTTATATTTTTGAAAGACTTGAACTGAATATATTCATGCAATGTTGGATGATTCTTTTTGTGAGAGGTATGAAATACATCTCTCTCAAAGAGTTCATTATATTTTAACATAAAAAACCACTAACATTAATTTTTTTTATCAGTGATCATTGGATGTTAGGGGTTTTTTTCCCACGAGAGAAGACTCTTTATAGATATGCTCTATGCATGGTGACGTGCGGGAATGTTTTAAGAAAATATTGGAAAAGTAAGTTTCAATTTCTCAATAGTTTTCTATATTATTATGAATTTTAAATTTATCCCATTTGTATTATTTTTTAACAGAGGATGGGTCTACTTTCAAAAAAACACAAAGAAAATGAGTGCAAAGATCAAATATGTAGATGTAATGGTAAATATCCATTTATAATTTGAACTATTTGATTTATTACATTCAAATAATATATTAAATTTACACTCATTCAAACATAATTGTCATGAACAACAATGCATCATCGAATGCAGATATTATATGTTATGATTTATGTATGAAATAATAACAAATGGGACAGTTGTGAACTTTGACCTGGTATGATTTCCTTCTAAACATTACCATAATATTTTATTTGATTAATTCATTATACATGTTAACTACTATCCTTTTTATTTTAGCTATTTGATGACCCTCAACCATATAGTGATGAAGATGTC
This sequence comes from Viscum album, assembly GCA_963277665.1. Lineage (NCBI taxonomy): Eukaryota > Viridiplantae > Streptophyta > Magnoliopsida > Santalales > Viscaceae > Viscum > Viscum album. Next base: position 790,370,115 of record OY728138.1, on the reverse strand, counting down.
AAACATTTAAAGTGGAATGGTCTAATTATTTTACAGGTTTGATTTATTTTTAGTTGTTTGTAGTGTAAAATGTAATTTTGAATAATGTCATTGTAATTGTGTAATTGGTAGTCATTTATGTTGGATTTAATTTTTTATGTTTATATTATATGTTTTGAATTTTATATATCTGAATGTTTAATTTTTCTATACTTCTTGTTTTGGTTTACTTATGATGGTTTTTCTTGTATGGATTCTGGTATGGGGGGAGGGGTTCCAAGGGTGGGGGGGGGGGTGTTTAATGGGGTGGGGGATGTCCAGGGGTGTGGGAGGGCTGTCTGGTGGGGTGGGGGTTTCCTGGGTGTCCATGAGAGTGGGGGGGGGGGAGTCCAGGGAGGTGGGAGCGTTTCCAGGAGGGTGGAAGGGGTTCCCGGGGGAGTGGGAGGATACCCAGGGGTGTCCATGGGTGTGGGGGTGTCCTGTGGGGTGAGGGGGGTTTCCAAGGGTGTGGGAGGGCTTCCCAGTGGTGGTGGGGGGGGGGGGGGATTCAGGTTTTCCATGGGGAATGGGGAGGCGGGGGTTGTCCAGCGAGTGGGAGAGGGGCGCTGCCATCCCTCAAGGGGATGAACACCGCTGGAAGATACTCATCACTCCCACATGTGAAACATTTTGAGATCTAAAGCATTGCATGTGGGAGTGATGATTACCATCCAGCAGCATGCCCCCCGAGTGATGGCGGCACCTCCTCTCCCAACACCAGCTATCTAGGGGCTATGCAGGGGCTGTCTTGGGGGTGGGAGGGTAGTCCAAAGGTGTGGGGGGTGTTGAGGGGGTGGTGGGGAAGTCCAGGGATGTGGGGGGAGGGGGGGGGGCAGGAGGCTGAGGGGGTTGTCCAGGGGTGTTTGGGGTTGTCCTTGGGGTGGGGGAATTCTAGGGGTGGAGGTGTGGTGGGGGCTATCTAGTGGGGTGAGGGGGTTCTGGTCTGGTTTTGGCAACTTTTTGGTTATTTCAGGGGTGGGGGAGGGCTGGAAAGGGGTGTGGGAGTGTTTTCCAGTGGGTGGGTGGTATACAGAAGGGTGGGGGGATGTCCAGGGGTGGTGGTGATGTGCAGGGGTGTGGGGGGTGTCCAGGGGTGTGGTTAGGGCAGTCCAGTATGGTGAAGGGGTTCTGGTCTATTTTTGGTAACATTTTGGTCATGTTTCATGGGTGTGGGAGGGCTGCCCAGGGGTGTGGGGGGCTATCCAGGGGGTGGTGGGGATGTCCAGGGGTGTTTGGGGCTGTCCAGGGGGTCGGTGGCAGTCCAGGGGTGTCTAGGGGTGTCCAGGGGTGTGGTGGGGATTGTCCAGTGGTGTGAGGGGGGCTGTCCAGGGGGTGGTGGGGGGCTGTCCAGTGGGGTAAGTTTTAAAAGATATAAATGTAAATTTTTAATGTTTCTCTGGTTCTTGTTTTGGTATACATCTGTTTTTATGGTACGAATTCTTGGTTTGGTTTCTGGTTGTTTCTAGGGAGAGCAGAGGGTTGCTTTCTATTTTTTAAAAGAATATTGGTTCTTCACGTCGGTTATTCAATAACTGATGTGATAAAAACCTAGTAAATGGTTTATCACATTGATTATTTAATTACAGACATGATAAACCCTCCTCCTCTGTGTTTCCACGTCGATTATTTAATAACTGTTGTGATAAAATCCTGGGAAATGGTTTATCATGTCGGTTATTTAATAACTGACGTGATAAACCCGCCCCACTGGTTTATCACATCGGTTATTTAAAAACTGACGTTATAAACAGCCCCGCACTGATTTATCAAGTCAGTTATTAAATAACCATACGTGATATTCCCTCCCCCTGGTTTATCACATTGGTTATTAAATAATCGACTTGATAAACACCACGATGTTATGTTTCTTACATCGTTTTTTAAATAACCGACGTAAAAAAACAATATTTATAACTTCTTCTGTATTAACATCGGCTAAAAAACAATGTAAAAAATAAAAAATAACCGACATAAATGAATTTTGTTGCACTAGTGTAACATGGGTTATTGGATCCTCTCTAATTAGCTCTTCATGGTGAGAGATCATCCTTTCTATTGCATGAATACATTATTATGTGTTGATTTTTCTCTGATTGAATCTCCAGGCCAGTATCTAGTCTTGTTTGTCTATCTACACTTCTTGGTCCTCATTGGCATCAACTTGCATTCGACAATCATAAATTCCTTTGATCTCCTCTTCTAAAACATTAGGTTGAAGACTAGTTTCAAGAATGTATTCCTTAAAGTGCATGAAAAGTTTCAAATACTACCCATCTTCTTCTTTCCTATCTCTTCGAATCCGGCTCAATTCGTCACTTTCCCTATTCTAAACATTTGTACATTCCACTTTTCTACCATTCTTGGAGAACTAATTCTCCATTGGTTTAGGAAAGTATGAGTATTCGTAGTGTCCCTTTGGGGTTTTCCCTTTAACCATAATCCATTTCCCTGAGTCACACGTGCCTTTACCCCCCTTTTTACTTCTATGTTTTTGGGGTTATTTCCCTTGAATTTGGTCCATGCTATCCACTGAGGGGTGACTGTAATTATCATCATCAGAAGACTCCACTACGTGAGGTACTAGTGGTTTATGGACCTTCAGACCATGAAAATGGTTCCTCAATTCTATTATCACACCATCATTATGGGATATCTGTATACACTGAGACCCCTTACCTGTTTCATTCCCCAAACCAAATTTCTTCCCACCATCCCCAACCTTTATAAGACCTTCGGGGTTGGTTCTGAGGGTGTTCAGGTTTAAGGTCCCTATGACATTCTCACAAACCATCCTTCCCTGTCCACTTTGCGAACTTATTGCAGCTGACCAGAAGGATTTTCCCTACATCAACTCCAGTCTTATGGGCTATTCATATCCTTTTCATATAAACTGAGGCTACATGTTTGTTTCCCCCCATCCCCAACTACGAGACCCCCTTGGACATTGAACATCACTCCCTGACAAGCTCACAGCTAAGGGATCATCCTTAGTTATCTCATGAATTACCAAGTCCTGATTTAAACAAGAAAACAAATCCATAACCCACTGACCAGCCTCCTTAGGATTCGCACACATCACCACCATTGGAGGGGCCAAGGAAGGCCAAAACTGTTGATCCTCCTTAACACTGGCCTCCTCACCTGGGATGGGTTGAGACAACACCTCTGGAGAAGACCCGCATGCCACCACTTGCTCGATCATTCCATGAAGATCCCACACCATCTCGTTCATAATAGTGTCAATCTGCAGTACATTCCCCTCAAATCCACTTGTCCCAGCCTATCTAACCCAATTCCCATGATGAAAAATAGGGACCAAATGTACAAATATGTGGTACCCCAAGAAGAAAGTAGGTCACAATTCAAACAAAACCCTTTGTTTCTAGTAGAACTCTTCTCCAACCAAAATCAATTGTCACTCTGTGGGATCCTTTGAAAAATCAGCCTTGCCACATACTCGAGGGGAGATAGGACGACAAACCACCGACGTCTGGCTATCTGAACACATTTATCTTCCTAGCATCAATCAAATTCACTTAACAAAGATAAATGGAAATATTTTCCTTCTAACGTTCTGAATATCCCATGAATTCAGTTATCTTTTCCAGGGTATTGATCCAACCTTCAACTATCAAAATGTTAGATGATACATTGATATATGGGGACGTTTTCTTATAAAAATTTCCACTTCAAAAAAGATATTTTTTGTTATATTGGGTTACTCTCTAGTAGGATACCACAACTATTTATTTCTTGTGTCAACTAATTCATCACAGCCAAAAATCGCATATTCCAATAATCTCGAGATGCTAATTTGGAAAGTTATTTTCCTCTAGGTTCATTCCCACTATAACTTTAGTATTTCCTCTATATAAAACCATTTTAAATAGAAATATTTTTGATTTAGACACTTGGATATCATAAAATTATATATCATTTCAACCTCTAAATCATAAAATGATATATTATTTCAACTGAATCATAAAGTAAAATATTTAAAGGACATGTTATTAACACCATCCTGACCTCTAATGTTTTCTAAACTCACCATTGATACCTAATATAATGAATCATTCTTAATCATTACATAATATTGAGTATAATTTGAAAATTTTACATTATTTCACATAGTGTATCCTTCCATGTTTACAATTTTAGAGAATTGGGCCATAACTCATACATAACAAAACTATAAAATAGGATTTGTAAAATTTTGATATGTATCCATTTTTATTATAATATAAAACATTTAAAATAAATCACTATTTATTATCATGGAAAATATCCAAAACTTTCAACTTTAATCTTCATTTTATTTTACCCATCCCTAAATCTCGAGAAAATAAATTATAAATGTGGGATGATAACAAAACCTCAGTTGGGGATTCAAAAATAATAAAAACCCTCAATCTAGTGAACACAGGAAAACTAATATAATATTGAACTTGGAATTCAAATAAAACATTTTTAAATGATAAAATTACAAGCATTTTTCTCAAAGAAAATCATTAAATCCCATAGAATGAATTTAAAACCACTTTTGTTAACTTGAAACATCACTTTCCTAAAACACTTTAAAACCATTTTAGTTGGAATAACCATATAGTGGACATCCAATATAATCATTAGCTAATAAATTAAAAATCTATAATGGGTATAAAACTTCGTATAAGTTGTATTAGGATCATCCATGATCTATAATGGGATTCAACCCTTCATATAAGCTATAGTAGGATCACAAATATTTCCTGGGATATAATGGGGATCAATCATTCATAAAAGAATTATTGGTCTCAAACATGACCGATAATGGGGATCAACACTTAATATAAGCTGTATAGGGATCACCCATTTCATATAATACTAAACTACCATATCGTGAACACACTTTCATCACAAAACCCTTTAAAAAGTCTTTTAAACTAATTAAAAACTCTTTTGGATAAAAATGATATTTTCTTTTAAGAAACTATTTTCATTACCAAAACACCATTTTCTTTGAAAAATCATCTTCAACACCAAAATAAATAAAGAAAATGAAAAGAGGTTTTAATTTAATAAAACATTTAATCTTTAAATGGAATCAATAAATCAAATAAAATTAATGAAAACATGAAAGGTCGCTATAATCGTACTTTAAAAATAATATATTTCATTTTCCATTTTTGAAAATGTTTCTTTTAAATATTTAGAATTATTCCTCACAAAAAATATTGGAATAAAGAAAATGAGAAATAAAATTTTCTTTATGAATAATTTATTTCCATATATAAAATTTTAAATTTGATTATAAAATAATGGACATGAAAGTGAAATAGTGTTTGAAATAAAACCATAAATGGGTATTTTTTCCAAAGAGAAGCCACTTATTACTTGAAAAACATTTGAATCTTAAATCCCACTAAAGAATGAATTTTAAAAAACATTAAATACTATTATAATGTAAATATTTATTTTATAAAAATTAAATGGGGTTTTATATAAACATTATAATATAATAAAGGTGTAGAAAAGAAATATTTTCCTCAATGAATGGAGACTGAGACGAATTCCCTTACTTTGAGTCCAACTAGTCATGTGTGGCATTATCATCCTGAATAACTTTTCTTAATTATTTACTTTACTGAGAAAATTTTAATGGATTTTTATTAATTTTCTTTTAATCATTATAGTTTTTTATTCAACTACTTAATAAACTAAGTTTACATCAGGTGTTTTGACTTTCTTCATGTTATCTTTCAAAAACGACTTTGGTAGGATGGCTATGGTAAAATGGGCCATTATTAAAACATATAGATAATAAGGATCATTAAATATTAATATTTTTAATTATTTAATAATTCTTATATATATACCATTCTAGTTTATGTGGTGTTGAAAAAGAATAATCACATCCCATTGAGGTGGTATAGTTCACACATACACAAAAAACTATACCACTTGTTTACTTTGTGAAAAAATGTTAATAAAGGATATGATATTTTATATTCCTAGAAATATAATCACGTAATTAATAGGATTTATATTTCATTTATATAACATGTTTTTATTTAAACCATTCTTAATATATTCCATGTAAATCGTGAATGAATCACAATTCTTTTAGGAGGTTGTAGTCCACACATCCACAAACGATGTGATCATATTCCAACAAATGGAAAGCATAAAAGTATCTGTTATATAATTATTAAAAATTAAAATGAACATAAAAAATGTAACATATATAATATAAAACTATATTTACTAGTATTATTACTATATTTGAGAGGTGGTAATGAAATAATGAATGACATCAGTTCTCAAGATGGTAGTCTCCCGTACACAAGAACAATTATTGTGTACCCCATTTGATAGACGTGTGTAAGGATGTATTTAAAAAAATAACATAAAAAAATATCATTATAATTTATATAATTAGGTTATTATATATTAATAATATAAAAATAATTAAAGGGATGTAGAAAGAAATAAAAACAAAAGTGCTCATTGAAGAATGTTACCTCTTCTTTGGGTTTCTCCTTTGGGATTTCCACAAGGGACATACTTGTTATGATTTATAAATAGGTTCATGATTCTAAGATGATATTATAAGTTTTTGGAGTTTATATGGTCATGTTTTTATGAGAAAAAAGTTTATATAGGTGTGAAGATGTGAGGAGAGTATGTTCCTTTTTAAAGTTGAAGAGGAGTTTCATTTTTGTAAATATCAAAAGCTAGTCACTATTGGGAGGTATAACATACATCTTTTGGATCCAATATTCTATTTTAAAGAAAATAAAGTATATGATACAAATATTTCTTTATATTTGGAATTTATAGAAGTTTATAGGTCATTTAGACCCTTAAGATAAAAGTTTAACCATAAACAAAACCCACATATACATTATCAATTTAATTAATTTTAATTGCATTCACTAATATTCTTAATAAAAACTAAGATAAAATTAATATAACATAAAAATTATTCTTATTCCAAATATGGAATTAATTTTTCTAAATTAAAATCACATATATTGAACAATTTACTTTAATATTATTCCGATAGATGGGACGAAACAATAGGTTTTTAAAGTAAAAATGTTCAAATGCTTGAAATATTTTTATATCTAATTTCAAAGATAATTTGAGTCCAATGACCTAAATTTGATTAATTGATGTGTAATAAAAATATTTAAACCTTTAAAAAAAATTTAAAATATAATTTAACTGTATAAATAAATTATATGAAAATAAAATTTTCAATTAAAATTATGTTTTTTTTTTCATTATTGTTCAGAAAAATAAAATTTGTCAAAAACCCAAATATTAACCAAAGGTAACTTTTGATATATTGATTAAATTTTTTTTTAATTTTTAAAAAAAATTATATAATTTTTTTGTTTAGTTTTAAAACAGTCCTTCTTTTAAAAGACAACAATACTTACTTTTAGAAAAATTCATCTTTTTTCCCAAAAATTGGATTTCTACTTATTTTATGAGTATAAAACATATTGGATGAATATAAAAAAATTATTGAATATATAACATAGAAATTTCATTAATATATTTCTCTAATATTAATTAATTTAATTTATTAAGATAAAACATTTTTAAGGGCATACAAATAGTGTTTTATGAAAACACATCCTTCATATTTAACTGATATTTATTTTAATTTCTTATTAATTAGTCACAAATGAATTAATTATATTTAATTTTGTAACTATAGTTTCATAATTTAGTTAATCTCATTCATTCATACCCTTTTAATGGCTATATGATAACTATCTCATTACTAATATTAATAATATGTGGTTGTTTGGTGAATCACACTCTTGTGTGTAATACAAGTCATCGAAGAAAACTAATTTTTCATGTAATGAAATATAGACATGGTATTTTTTGTAACAAAATCTAATGAATTTATTTCATGAAAAAATACATTAAATAATTTAATTAAATTTTAATTGGGATATTTTATAAAATATTGGGATGTTACACCAACTTCAGAAGAAGGTACGACCATTATGAGCACATTTTTATACCTTTTGGTTCAACCAATGCTCATCTAGTTTTTACGTAATTGATGAAAAATATATTAAATGAGTATCTTGACTCATTAATGGTAGTATTTTTGGAATAACCCTTAGTCAATTATATGTCTGAGAAAGATCATGGGTGTAATTTGAGAGTAGTTTCTTAAATCTTGAGAGATCATTGAATTTATGAAAATATATAAAAATATTATTTATGGATTTAGGAGGTGAATTAAATGGTAAATTTGGTCTAAAAAATGTTATTTCAGTAGATCCATTTTTTTTAGGGATTTTATTACATCGGAACAATTGAAAAACATCTTCAAAATTCATAGATTCATGGGTGTATCAGGGTATTACCCATGTTTGTAAATTATTTCTCAAATTTTGATTCTATAATGAACTCCTTCACTAAAAAAATGAGTAACGTTATTTTTGGATTCAATGTGTTGAATTAATTTTATGAGTTAAAATTTCTTTTGTATTTTTTTCTAGTGATGTATCTTCTAGAGACTGGGTAGGCCTATGTTGTATTTTCTGATGCACTAGGTTTAGATTCGGGTTTTATTTTAATATAGTATGATGACATGGTGTCCTATAGTTTCCAGAATATTAGGAATCATGAGAAGTGTTATCTGAACCATGATCTCAAAATCATAACCGTGATTTATTCTCTCATGTTTTAGTGGAATTAACTCTTAGGAAATTTTTTACAATATATTCTGATAAAAAGTAAAACATATATCATATCACAAAAAAATTTGATCATCTGATAGCGTCATTGGGTGGAGTCCCTGAAGTCTCTTAATTTCATCATTTCCTACAACCATGTTAAGGGGAATGTCATTGTTGATGCCTTCAGTTGGTGTCTTCAAACCCTGGACATTAATGAATTATAAAATGAATATAATTTTATGGATCTATTTATTGGAATACATGTGGGAGTCAAATAGGATTTGAATGGTATTTTTTGGGGGAATAATTCAGTTGAACTCAGCACTTCTTGAGATAATTATTCTAAATATATATCACTCGGATGAGTTTTATATCACTAAGGACTCTTTTATGTCATGGAAATTATCTTCGAGTGGTCAATAACCTCTGATTATATACAGTGTTTTCAAAATTGGTATGTCAGACATTATCCTCTAAGAAAAGCTATAATGGAGGATTTCCATAATTCCAAGTGGCCAAATGACCTTGGTACCTTGAAGAGGTTATATGAAACACGTCAATGATTCTAGTGTACAAGTATTAGATGAGACAACACAAAACATTTTTCGGTTTTATATCTATTAGTTTTTCAAGGTTGATCACTGGAAAGATTTACGTTTTCATCAACCAAATATTGTTTGGACTTGGATGTTGTGTTGGATTTGTATATATTTCACATTTGGGTTTACACATACCCTTCAAAATAATAATTCCATATAGGAAGTGAAAAATTTTGTGACTAAATTGGCTCACTTAATCCCTATTCATGATACTACTAATGTAAAGGACCTTGGAGATCTGTATGTATAGTATATTTTCACATTTCATGGAGTATCATATATTTTATGGTATTCTTGGTATCCTTGGTTTACTTCCCATTTTTAGAGGGGCCCTTAGGGTGTTTTGGAATCCTTGGTGAGTATAAACATGACATATCATCCATAGAGGGATGGTCAGAAGGAACAATATAGAAAGATATTGGAAGAAATACTTCATTATTTCATCCATGAAATTTGCGTAGATTAGGATATAAACATGGATCTAATTGAGTTTTCCTACAATAACCGTTACAATTCCCCATTCTATATGGCTCTATTTACAACATTATATGACCTCCAGGTTAAATTTCTGTTGTTTTGGTCATATACTAGTTAACATTTCTTGATTGGACCAAGTATTGTGAAATAGATGGCAGAAAAAGGCATTCTAGCCGACTTGATACTAAGGAAAGAATGAATGGTGCATGATAAGTGGAGGGTTAAATGGATCCACAAAGGTGATCATAATATGGCCTATTCCATGACCATATCAGAGAGAATAAGTGGGTCACTAGAAAAAATATAAGTCTAGAATATGACACCAATAATGATGACATATGAGTGGATAAATATACGGAGGAGTCCTATTTTAAATCAATAATTGTTGGTCCTAACCCACACATTCAACGAGGATATATGTAGGGCTACGATGATCTTATGGATGAGGTTCCCCAATAGGTTTCTTCTACAGATATTTTTTTCTTTAAACTATACATTAATTGGAAGAGATTTATGAGGCGATGATTGGGATTAACCAAGAGAGTACCCTGCGACCAGTTGGCTTCCTAGGGTCTTTCTGTAGGGATTTGTGGGAGATTATTAGAAGGGATATGGTGAACAAAGCATTGAAATTGGGGGGGGGGGTTCCTCTCTTATGTGGCATATGCTACCACATTAGTGTTTATTCCTAAGATCAAGGACACCTTATCTCTCAAGAATTGTCATATGGTAAGCAAGTGAAATATTCATACAAGGTGCTAATAAGTGTGAAAAACAAGAGGGTCTCTACACAACTCCCTAGATGGATATTATATGAACAACATGAGTTTGTATAGAGGAGTTTTATTCAATGGGTGACCATAATATATCAAGAGGTTATTAGTGACATCAACAAAAAGGTCCTCGACTCAAACATGAAAATTATGTTGGATATGGACAATGATAAGGCCCCAGTTGAGTGTAATATTATCATCATGTTGCTAGATAGAATGGAGTTTTCATCCTATCCACTAATCTTAATTTCAAGTTCCTGAGTTCCTCTTGGCTCTCAATTTCCTTATTGGGGAAATATTATAGTTTTTTTCAAAGATATATGAGTGATAATATAATGAGACTCTTTATCCCATACCTTATTCTTTATCACCCAAGATTTATTCTACCACCTCATCGACATGAGTATCATATGGAGGATTTTCTTCCATACCAATGTATGAGACACTCGTATAAAATTTTTACCTCATTCTTTTTGATGATACCATAATTTTATCTAATTCCATCAAAAGATTAGTCTAGTGTGTCAATGAAGTCCTTGAATACTTTTTCATGTGAAGTGTATAATAAATAAATCAAACAAAAAGTATCATCTATATCTATAAAAGTTTCACAGAAAAAGAATCACCTACCTCATTTATAATAATGAAATATAGAGGATATCCTTTGTTATGTATTATCTTGAATCATCTATTTTGTTATGTAGGCCCCACATTCATCACTTTTAATTTTTTTTGATAAGATCAATAAGAAAATTTGTGAATTTAAAACATTGATACCTATGATTTGGTATAAAACTTGATATGGTAAATAGATTTATTTCATTTATTTAGATCTATTCCATCTCTACTACTAAGGTTATGAAGTCAGTCATCCCCCACATTAATAACATTATGGAATTTATCATATGGGATGCTCATTCATAAGGAAATAATTACCATGACTCATGGGGTAGAATAGTCATAACTATTAAGGAGGGACGAATTAATGTGAAATAACTTTCAAACATGCTGCAACGCATGCATGAAAAGTTATGATGGTAGGTCCTTAAGGAAATAACTATCTAGTGTAGGTTCATGGAAATGACGTAAGTGGTGACATATTAATAGAAAAAGGTGATCCGTATTATCTATGGCATGTCATTTACAATCATATCCCTACTCTCAAAATACATACATGAAGGATCATACGAATTGGGGATATGTAATATTTTCATCATATCTGGTTTTGATCCAAGATCTAGTTCCATGAATGGCCAGTTCTATATATTACTTTATAGAGTGCAAGAATTCATATGAGATTAATCAATGCTACTGTGGAAAATAAACAATGATATTTTTAAACCTCATTTAGATGACTAAAAAAATCATATATGAGTATTTTTTTGGGATCATCATCATGATAATTAAGAATAAAAGATTTCAGAAGGTGTTTTAAAGAACCTATCCATTAGGAAATGTGGGGAGTGGTGTTGGGGTGTAAGGAGAATACCACGAAGTACAATTTTATTCTGTAGATAATCAGGATCTAGGAACTACCAAATGATGATAATACTATACATACAATAATTAACATAATGTATAGGTGATCATGATATGGGGAATGATGGGAGGAGATTTAAAATCATCAATTATTTTAAGGATACTGGGTGCGTTTAGTGTGGAGAGAATTCATTTATTTCACTTGAATTTCCTCACAGGACATTGAGTTATCAAACATTCTAAAGTACTAGTTACCAATAGTGGGAAAAGAGGGGATAATGTAATGATATGGAATTGGTCCTCTTAGCATGCTGCTAGAGTATCTAGATGATGAAAAGAAATTCTTGGGGTGGAAAAACCTCATGCTTGGGAATATCCATTCTATTTGAACCAAAAACATTTTGGTCAATATGACTGTACTCATAAAAACTAGGAAGAAGCTACCACCCTCATACTGATCCTTACTGGTATGCCCTCTACCCACTCTACCTTGAAAGAAAATGAGGTAAATTTGGTTCATTGGTAACATCCTATCCCTAGTTGAAAACTAAACATGGATGGATCTTTTAGTACAGATATTTTTGGTAGAGTAAGTGTAGTACGAGATCAATGGGGGGGGGGTTAATTATCACATTCACATAATATTTTGGTTACTCGATCCACTCGAAGAAGGTACAATAGTGATGATCACTTCACTCCTTTTATATAGACATGAGAATATCAGTTTGGAAGAGGTCGAAATTGATTGAATTAATCTATAAAATGCACTACACGGTTTAGGTACTATCCCTTATTATATTTCATTAATAATTATATGTTTAAGGGGTCATATTAACAATAAGATGAGTATCCTATACACATGGTTATAGGTAATCAAAGTAGAAGACTACCTTGATTCAAATGTAATTCAAAATGTAAAAAAATTTATTTCCTAGCATGAGTTCTCTCAATACCGAGGGGTTGAATGTTGTGGAATAAAATTACCAAGGGATTTATTATTTTAGTCATCCATAAATCATGACTATCTTATTCACCAGTTTCGTGTTTTTAATTATATCTGTACAGAATATGATTTCTTTTGATATAAAAATATAATGTTATTAGTAATAGTAGTTGAGGTGATGAACTATGAAGTTTGTAAGGATATGACATGGAGAATCAGGTGTAGTTCCCCAAGGAATTAGTTTTTTTTTGGGAAAAACACCTTCAAAAACCACTAATCCATGAAAGGATTTTTGAGACATGGATGGGTTCCATGGAAATTACAATTTTTGTACATTTGTGTACACGGATCAAGCAGTGATGCAGATGGTTGAGAAAAAATGTTTGGATTATTATACCTTGTTCTCGGTGGTTGTGGTGTGGTTTATTGGATGAACCATTTATTTACCTTGTGTAAGGAATTTATGTGGGGGTCTATGGCATGTTTTCCAGAGCATGGTTGACTAAGTGAAGCTTCTATGTAGTATAGAGTAACTTCAATATTGTTTAAGTTATTTTTTTAACATTTATTACCATGGGAATAAAGAGATACAATGTGTTCTTTGTTTTATATAATTATATTAATGAAACCAATTCATAATTCCAAATTCCACACTCTGAAAAGTATTTCACCTTTTTTTCTTTTGAAGAATCATAAGTGGTATTTTGTATCTATGAACCTCAATTCTTCAAGGCGCAAATCACCCTCAGATGTGTTTTATATTTCTACAAATAGTGAATCTTCTATTATATATATTACCATACATTTTATTTTTATATCCTTTGAGAGTGATGTATCAACATGTTGATTTTGGATTGGATACTTGATTTTATGGGTTGTGGTTTAAAGGATTCCTTCTTGGATTGCTATGCCCTCGAATATCTATTAGTGTATCCATTTAAATTGTTTGATCATTTTACCTTTTAGTTAAATTTAGATGATTATAGATAACATTTACAAATCATTAAAAAATAATTCATTTATTTATTTGAATGGAATTTTCAAATTTTTATTAAAACTTGAGTTGTTTTGATTTTATGATCAATTAAAATGGAATGCTTTTTTTGAAGTAAAACCTATTTTCAATGGATTTGAATATATTTAATGATTCATAAAATATTTCTAGAAATGATTTGATATTTATTCTTGAGAATAATTTCTTGAAATGAAGGATGATTTTGAAAGGAATAATCTTCATGGAAACCATTATTTTGGTATTGAAATTGAAATGAAAGGCTGAAACATGATTTTGGGAAATTCAAAATTGATTGATGATTTTAATTTTATTGAATTGATTTACCCATGATTTATTAATTGTAAGAACATACAAGATTGAGTAGTTAGATAGTGATTAAGAAAATAAATATTAGACTCTAACTTACTATAATTGGGTTCATGATGTCAAATATAAATAAACAAAGTTCAGAATTATTTTCCATGAATGCGGTATTGATTTATTATCATAATGGCTTGATCCCTTGGTATGTGTGAAGAAATATTGACCATTGATGATCGATTGAGTAATGTGAGGATCCTATTTCCAAAAATTAACTTATATTACAAATTATAAACATGTTTCTTGGTCTTTATTTCAATTTTACATGCTATTTATTATAGGTTTGTTTTATTTATTTCATTTCAATTTTGTAAATTATTTTTATTTAATATTATTTTTTGATATATATTAGATATAATTCTTTTTGAATAATTTTTATTGTATAAAAATGTGATAGGAATTTAATATTCCTTTCTTGATTTTAAATTGTAGAATATAGTGATATTTTCAATTTTTTTCACTTATGGAACACATGGTGAGATCCTACATGGCTGTTTAGCTCACACTATACCTTTTTCTATTGGGACATATATATTTTATTATTATATTTTTAGTAAAAGAAAATGTTATACTTAGAGGTGGAAGGTGTGCTTGACCAAGCGATCCTAGATTGATGATGGGGACCATTGGTTCTATTTTATATTTTTTGAAAAGTATTGTGAGTGTTTTTATAGTGGAAAAAATTATTCCCTCTTAGTTTTTGTTAATTCTAAGTGGTTATCGCCAACCCATGGGGATTAGAAATTCCCATTGTTCTATGTTAGGAATGGCTCATGTACTCATGTAAAAAGTTTTTTTAGGATGGTTCGTGACACTAATAATCATAAAATATATGAATTATTTCAATTTGAAGCTACATGATCATTATAATTAATGTATATTAAGTTAATACTTTAGGTAATTCTAATAAATCCCCTTCTCTCCCTTATAATAGGAAATTCCTATCAAATAATCTATACACATAAAGAGTATATTGGTTTATTTAATAATTACAAAAATAACTTCATATCATACCTACCAATGTTTTATAGATCCTAGATTATTTACAATGCAATCCTTATAGGTATTAAGTGTTAAATAAAATGATTTTGACAAATGAAGTGGTACATCTTTTAACCGAATGATTTTGTTTTATTTTTTCTTCTACTTATTTCAAAACCTATTCAACCATAATGAATTAACATCATATTCATATTCAATATAACAAGATGTAATTTTTTAATGAAATAACATATATCCATCTCATATTCTATCAAATTAAAAATGAAACTGTTATTATTTTTTATAACGAGCTACCATCTCGCGAATCGATGTAATTCGTTTTCCTTCACTACATCTTATGTATTGTTATGATGAATAATTTCATGTAAATATATGTTATTAGTTAAATAATTATATTATTTTTATATAATATATCATTTATTTTCTTACATTTCCATCCATTGAAATGTGATAACATCATCCATGCGTATGTGTGGATTTACACCTCTACAAAGTGATGTAAATTTTTTCGTCCCAACATAAAAGGTTGATATATATAAATTTATTTAAATATTAAATATTATATTTATTATATATTAATCATTATGGATAGATTTTATTTTAATTACCTTCAGTCTATCATTTTTTTTAAAAATGGAAATGTTACTAATGCGTACTTATGACATTCCATCTCCATAATTATAACATAGTTCATTTTCAATAACCATCATCAATGGTTGGTTTTAAATTATTCTTTATGTATGTAAATAATAATTATTTCATGATTATTTTTATATTGATTATGAAACAATATCCATTTTGACTATGGTGAAGACATAGAAATTGATGTTAAATCAAAAACCAAATTCCTCAAAACACCTGACATGAATTTAGCCAATTATATAATTAAATATGTTAATTAAATAAATGAAAAATATTTTAATAATAAAGTAATGAACCTAATTTTTTTCATAAACTAGTAAATAATTTATATATTATTTTTATATTAGTGTTAATGAATGTACATTGAATTTATGGACTTGAGGTAAGGGATTTCGTTTCAATTTTTATTTCATAGAGGGATATATTAATGTAATAAACATAGTTTTTATAGTGTATATGTTTCGTATTTTACATGTTATATCATGGATGCCTCCTAATTCAATGAATTTTATGTTTTAATTCAACATATCTTCATCCAAATTATTTTATATGAAGGTTACCATGTGGTAAGAAGTTTCTTAGCCCAATATCCATTCATTTCCATATACTTCAAGAGCATTGACTGTGTTATTCCAGGATTATGTATGAATTGATATTTAATTTTATTATTATTAAATTTCAAATTTTTTATATTTATTTTCATAAAATAACATTTTCTCTTCATGGATTATCTATCACTTCAAAATTTATGTTATTTATGAGGATTTTCTTTGTCTCAATATCATTTTCATGAAACATATTTCATGCTGTGAAAAAAGATTTCCTTATATGGTTCATTTGAAACCAAATGATAGAGTTTTTAAACTCAATTTAATGAAATTAATTGGATTTTTATATCAATATCATATTATTTATTTCAATGAATTTTTATATCTAAATTTTCCAAAGTGATAAAATTTTTACGTTACAATCCGATTTCATTTATAGAATGTTTACGTTTGAGGATATATTGTCGGAATTTTTTTTCATTTATTTTTCTGAAAAGAATATATTGTTCTACTATTTTTATAAATATGTTCTTTATAGTTATTTTCCATTTACTTACATATTTATTAAGTAAACAACAAGAACATTATTTTAGGTGATATCGATATTATATGTTCATTTAGATCTAGAATAATTCTATTATATATATATGTTTTTTGTTTTTTTTGAACAATTCCATTTTCTAAATATAAAAGAATCAGTATATTTATATTCCATTATATATATTTTTTAAATTACTCAAAAATATATATCAAATAAAATTCCACATGGGTAACTTTTGACTGTCATTACAAATGTATGAAAAAAAGGTTTTTAATGTTAACAACATGAATTTTTTTACCACCATCAGGAAAATTATTTGTTTTTAAGATTAATTCTATATGTTTCCAGGGTTTTTTTAAATGAAAATTATTTTAAAAATATATTTATTATTTTTAAATTTTTTTTTTAATGTAAAGAGGTTTTTTTCCTCAGTAATATTTTAATGATATTTTTATTTTATTTCTATTGATGAACAAAAAAACTAGCAATGTTACTTACAAACAAGTATGTATATATAGTAATGTTACTATCCATATTCTTTTTTCAGGTTAGATTATTATATTTTCATGAAAACCATTTCTATTCCATGTGTAAATCATGTAGTGAATGAACAATGTTTATTGTTTTGTTAATAAATTTAAGATGTCGTGTTTGAGGATTATTTTATAGATCTTAGAAAATGGTTATAATGAATGGTGATACCAATATAGCTCTAAAATGAATTTATTAATGATTATTTTTATGAATAAATGTGTTTTATGTTGAAAAAATTTGTTATTCATCTAATATAGATTCTTCTAAAGGTAATATGAAAATAATATTCAATGACAACAACATGTTTTATTTCTAATTTTTTAGTTTTTAATGGGTAATTTTACAATGATCGACACCAAATTGATCTTGATTATTGATTCCAATGATTATATACTTTTTTAAATATTGATTCCATATATCATGTGTTATGATTCTATTTTGTGTGTGTATGAATTACATTTTTTATATTCATGAGCATTGATTATTTCCTCACAATCTTATGATTATATTATGATCAATGATGAATTAAATTCTTAATACTTATGTTTACATTTACTATGTTTTTGTGACAATCCATCTTATGTTTTCTTTTCCCCTATTTTATGAAGAGTGATATTAAATTATTTGTGTCTTGAATGGATCCTCGTGTTATTATGTTTACATGAGATGTTTAAAACATAATATGGAATAACGAAAGATAGATATTATGTAAATAATTTCATTTATAGAAAGCTATAATATTATGAAATAGAATGTCTTAATTCCCAAAAATACAATAACTAAATGATCCTTTTATTTTATTATTATATAATACGTTCCTTTTGATTTTTTGTATTTTTTATTTTTTAAATTGGGTCTAATTTATCATTATCAAATATATAAATTTAATGATTATGTTTTAAATTTGGATTCATGTGTCCTGTTCAGGATTATTATAAAAATAACTCTATGATTCTAAATAGTCAAGTGACATATATTGATGGAGTATTCCATCGTAACCAAGAATAAATAGTGAGACATATAAGGAAAATTATTATAAATCATTTATTCACCAAAGAAGAAACATCTATTTCCTGAGTTATAATAGACTTTAATAAGTATACCCTTATATTTTCTCAAAGAAGATTACAAAAATCATTTTCATCTTAGTCCCATCTTTCAAATGATTCATTTTGATTTTATATTACTTCAAAACCATAGATCATAGTCAAAACATTTTATAATATATGTATGTTGGATATAATCACCTATGTGGTAGATAAAAAAAATATTATTGGTCAATATTCTTCCCCTGCTTCATGACATACATGAAGAATATCTTCTAATAATATATAGATGAAAAATAAATGTATTTAGGGTCTCTAATTATTTTGACATGACCCAACCCATTGAGATCTAATATTGTCTCATGTTATGATGAGTGGGCCACTCGAATCCCACCTTCAATAGGATAGAAACTATGGATGATCTTGAAAATGGTATAGTCAGGGAATCATTACCTTATTATAATGTAGAAAAAAATTAATATTAAATAAATAATAATTAATCAACACCATAAATATATTACTAAATGAAATATATAATAATTATTAAATGATAAAATAGATACTAATTAAAATAATAAAATAAAATACATTAAATAGGAAATACAAAAATAGAAGATAAAACCCATGATAAACTCACTATATAAAGGGAAGAGTCTGCATTTCTAAGTATGCAACAGGAAATTAATCCATAAACAACCAAATTCTACTACATACCACAATTTACACAATTTATAAAATCTAGGAATCCCTAGTATCTCTACATCAACCAAGGAAATTAATGAAAAATGAAATATCTCCATAGATACAAAAAATTTTGTGCATAAGTCTTGTGAAAGGGTGAGTATAGAAATACCTAGTAGGACACCTTGGACACATAAAGTTGGAAAAATATAGTTGGTCAGCTAAAACAGATTATTTATGGTAAAAATTAGAAATTTCTTGTGGAACATGTATGATATAAATATAAGGAAAAAATAGGGATTGAACAAACCAAAACCAACTTTGATTATATCCATGAAGGATCATAATACACTATTAAACAGTGATTAAAAATATAATTAAAGTCTTAAGTGACTTGATGTCCAGATCCTAGCTATATTCTATATCCAATGGAGTTTATAATGGCCAAATATAATGATAATTTCTCAAAACAACTCATTAATATCTATAATTCATTATACACACAACTTATAAGCTACTTGACTATAATAATATTCATCTCAACTCTTTAAAACTATTACAATTATTTGGTTCCTTCTTAAAGTGTCCATTTATTGGTTGAGGGAGAACCTGATTCCAAAAGAGGACTATTCCCCAGTATATGAGGGAGGTATGACTCTCTAGATAAAGGAACAAACACAAGTAAATGATAAAGAATTGGCATTAGAAGTCAAATAGTTTACCATTCTAAATCAAAATTTTTTATTTAGGGGATTACATGAAATCCATGCCTAGAGGAATATACATTGATACAGAATGGAGTACCCAAACCTCAGGTCATCACCAAACACCACATTAGAAACAAGACGTCATATTTAATGATGTATGATTCTCATACTATCCAAAAAATATTATATATTACATTTTTTGGACAATAGGATAATGAAATCACACTTTAAGTGGAAAAATACTAAGAATGTACAAACAATTAATTTTATATTGATACAAAAGTGTCAAATCACGAAGAATGTTATTTATATCATAGTACACAATATGTATGGTAATGTAACTGGGGTGTTGGTGTATTAGTTATGTCTTATAAAATACTGTTTCCACTGAATTTGAAGAGACCCAAGCAAACCATGAAATAAATAATAATAAATACCCATAATTTGAATACTACATCTCATAAATAGTCAAACGATCAAAATAATTTTTTTAGCATTATGATGTTTTGATACAAGAAAATAATATTTTTAATACACTTATAAACATTTCTCCAAACCATGATCCCCTATAACAGTTATATACATCTCAAATGATCTAGTCATATTAATAATCATGGGATTATAATTACAATAAATGGGTGAAATTAAATATTTTGTAAGGGATAAAATAATAGAGGCCGAAATGATAAGATCATTCTCATATAAAAAATAAGGAAAAAAATGCCTTTTTTGAATAATATAAATAAAAAATGTTAACCATAAATATGAAATATTCACATAACATCATAAATGATAAAAAATTTATATTGGGATGAGAAAATAAAACATGAAGCATATAAAATAAGCCTTTATTTTATAAATTAAATTGGAAAAATCATATATAAATAATTTCTTACAATTGTGAACTTGGATACCAACCAAACCATTCACATGAAAAATAATTATTAGAGATAAACCCTATCAAACTCACTATTTGTAAACATAGTTTCGTTGTGACATATTCACAGAAAAATTGTGACGAGGTATAAAGACCATCACACTAACCCTTTGTTAAACTAAGTACCGGGTAACTTGTCCAATCATAAAATGGTGAGGATAGCTAAAATTCCTTACACCCACTTTTTGTGAGACTTTCTACTTACTAAATTGTGCACATAACATTTCTATCTCATGATATATTATACTTTAATAAACCCACTAGAGGGGGATGTAGGCCCTATCCATCTAACAATGAATTTATTTACGAGAGATAAAGAACCATTCAAATTTTCACAATGAACCCATAGAGATAGAATGGGTTTTATAAAATATCTAAAATGTATAACATATCATCATTCAAAAAATCATTTGATATGAAAAAATAGATCAACCAAAATAATCACATAATAAAAAATAATTTTGAGTGAAACATGAAACATTGGTCCATTATAGATATTTCATAATGAAAACCATTTCTTGAATAGATATTTCTGAAATCAATTTATATTCAACCTTGTAAACATAATAGTTACAGGTATGTTTTAAAATATTATCCATTATTTTGAATAAAATTAAAACAAAACCTTCCATTAAAATTGATTTTGTTCAAAAATATATTTCCCCAGAAAAAAAAAGATAATTCTATATAGTTAGAAATCATTTAATTTTAAACACAAATTTTTATAATGTAATCGTAAAATATCCATAATGTTTTCAAAAAGGTGATGTGGAAATACATTGAAAAAAATTAATTTTAGAAATAATATTTAAAAATAGAAGAATAACAAATAAATAATTTTTTCATGAAGGATAAGTTAAAATAATTTGATAAAATAGAATTTAAAATGAATCCTTAATAAAATAATATTGGAAATTTAAAAAAGGTCAGAAAAATAAGTCGAGGATTAGATGTAAAAAACTCATAGTTTGGAAATGATGGAAATATTTTTAAACATTATAAAATATTCGAAGTGTGTAAATGTAAATAGTAAATAAATACTAATGAAAAACATTTCTTAAAATGAAATAAAGAAAATAAAATGTTAATTTGATAAATAAAATACGTTTAGTTTCTACTTGGGTAAGAAGAATATTGGTGGGAAGTAAAAATAAAGACATATAAGAAAAATATATTAAGAGTAATGGGAATAATTCATACAAAACATTCATTTTGATGATAATTTTAAATAATGAAGAAGGTAAAATTTGGTGTTAAACGTGATTTAAAATTAAATGAATGTGTAAGGACATAAAAATATAAGCACAGGTTCAAAAAGATCAATCATTAATGATAATAAGAAATGTTGGGTCATAATTGATGATTGGAGGGATTTGTGTCATGATAACCACTTAGAACTTTTTTAGTTTTTGAAAAAAAATCATTGGATGATTTAAATTCACATCGTTATATGAATGTTATGGATTAAATCATAAAATATGTCAAAATACATTATTGTGATGTATATTCAACATATAAATATGAAAATCATGCATAACATTACAAAACATCTCAACGAAGAGAAGTTCAGATGGAAAACCCTTACGACATAATAAAAGTTCTAATAAAAATCCTTATACGAAAGGGGTATCATGTATTTAAATTAAAACAAATTTAATAATAATTATAAAAGATATTAAATATTTCATTCCCAATTTATAAACCATTTTAAAAAAATGGGTTTATAAAGAGACAAAAGTTTTAAAGAAGGATGTATTGAGATGAAACTGTTATATTTTTTACTTACTTAGTTGATGACACTCTAACCCACTAAATACAAGAATATCTACCATAATAATTTATTTCACAACATTTTTCATACGCGTTAACTTTTATAAACATAATTTTTTAATAATTTATTATGACTATGTTATTTAGTTATAACATATTTTATCTATTGAGTGTTAATAACAATAATAATTTTTGAATGTTTTATATTGATGATTTAATTATCCATACATTGTAATGAAGTTTATAATTATCATATAATTTAATATACTATAACATATATATAAATATTTTTTATTTATAAATCTCTTATATCTTTCCATTACTATTTTAGTTACACTATGTAAAAATTTAAATGGTGTTGGCTAATTTTAATGATTATAGAAAATGGAGAAAGATACATTAATAATATGTAAAACACATAATTTTATTTTTCAAAAAATATATAAAAATAAATATTTAGTTATTATATTAAAATAATACTAGTTTTCATGTCCCCATGGCCATATATAATATAGTCTTATATCATTATTCTTCTAGGGGGTTAAACCGACCCATGCTTCAATTTTCTTGAAATCGATTGGTTTGTATGATTAAATAGATGTTTCTTTTGACATAATATAATTATAAAAGTAATAATAATAATATTTTTAATTTTTATATTAGTAAAAAAAAATTTATGAATTTTGGATATATAATTAAAATCTTGATGATAATCAAAAAAATAATTTTTTGTGGTGGCGATAGTCTGCACACATGCATGATTGAGGATTCATTGTTTTTAAAAGTTGATGGAAATGAATAAATATGGTTATAAAATAAAATATAAAATAATACATGTATAATTATTCTAATTAATTCAGAATATTATTATGGCAATAAATAACTTGGAAGAGTATGTTGAAGAAGAAAAACATAAGAAAGAGATAATACTTATATTCCAGACATGATCATACCATATATGTATCCTTGAAATGGAAGGGATTAAGTTATCAATTGGTGACTGGAGGATTATTTTCAGTCAATAAGGATATCAGAATATTTAAATGGTATATTTTCAATGATAAATTATATATATAATTGCATCTTTTAATGGGAATATTTTTTATCCTTTTATAAGAAAATAATAGTACAATTTTCGAAACCGTTACATTTTTACAATAATTACACAAAACAATTCAACATTAAATGACCTAAAAGTGGAATAAAGTGGATTTTGGGACAATATAAATAACAAAGTCACCTCAAAAACATATTTTAAAAGGTTTTTTTATTTCGCCATAGTAAATTTCTTTTTACAAATTTTTTATTTACCTTGATAACAATTTTATAGACATAGTGAATAATTATTTTGGAAAAATAAGTCATTTAGCTTTAGATTTATATAAAAAATAAATTTATAATTATTACTGATTTTATTATATTAAATATATTTTATAAAAAGTCACTAAAAGTAATGAGTATTTTCTGGAAAAAATAACTAAATCTCACATTGAAAATAGTTCATTGAAAGATCATATTGGAACCAATTTTTTTTATTAAACTCTCATTTTATTTAGTTTTAAAAATATCCAATCTGATATTTATAATCTCAAAGAATATATTAATATAAATGTTTTTTTCCATAGATACATATTTAACTTCATAAAAGGACTATTAGACCTTCACTATATTATTAATTTTTGTAAAAATTATGTATTTTACAAAAAACATATTTTTGAATAAAATTAAATCATCTTCGAAAAAAATAAGAATATAAAACCAAGTAAATTTTCTTGAGAGATTGTTAAAAATGAATTTTATTTTATCAAAAATAAATTTAAAATTTTAAAAATTATATTTTTTAAATATGGGAAATTATATATTTAATGGATTATATTATAAAAATTTATAATAATATCTCGTGTAAATTATTTATTAGCTAATGTTAAAAAATATTAAAAGTTTACTTTCATAGTGCTTATTATAGATATATTAATAATAACTTCTTACTATATTAAATTGTGTTTATTGTGGGATATAAGTTATATAACATAGTATGCATTTTAATGTATAAAATATATAATATGAAAATATTTTATACTATAGTTTTTTCATTTAAATATAATTTCTTTGATAACTTTCATTATATGCAACATAATGTTTAAATGAATCGCGATATACTATTAAAATATATTTATAGACTAACCATTTTATTGAAGAGTATTAATTGGACTTAATAAACTGTAAAAAAATGTAGTTACATATTTATAAACGAATTCATTTTTTATTAATTAATTACAAGAAAAAATAAAAAATCAATTCAATGTAAAAGGTATATATCATTAAAAAACTATTTTAATGCACATAATGAATTTTTATCTCATAAAAAAAACTAATCACTATTGGTGTATTATTATATTCAAATTTAAAAATTATATGTAAAATATATGGTTTTTACATTGATCTAATATATTTTTAGGCATAAGAATAAATAATTCATTATGATTAAAAATTTGTTTTTCTATAAAGTATTTTTTTCATGTGTTGCATGCTTATATTAAAATTAAATTATTCCATTGATAAAAATTTATGTTTATAAAATATATTTCATATTTTGAATAAGGAGATTCACATTTATAAAATATAACCCATTTATTTTTGGTTATTATGAATAGTAATCGTGGTAAAACTTATCACCTTAGTAAGTGGTAAATCATGGAAATCTTGGTTAAAATTATTTGATAATACAACAATTTTACATCATAATTCTTAATTAATGATGTTAATTATAACATTATTACATTAGGGTCAAGAATGTTTTGTATAGTAGACACATTTCAATGAATACCACTAATATAATATTTAATGAAATAAAAGTTACACAATTTCACTCTCTTAGATTTACATATCTCGTATGTGTCCACATTGTGAAAAATTAATTTATAAATGAATATAAGTATTCATTTGTATATTAAGGAAATTATATTTTTTGATGAAAATTTAGTTTTAATTTTTATAAATTTTTAAATGACATAAAGTTCTTATGCAACTCTAATAAAATATTTATTCAATTATCAAAAAAATAAAACACACGATTTGTAAAAATATTTAATGTGATATAATTTAAATTATTTATTGTTTCCTTATAATTTTAAAGATCTATATGACGTTCTATAGTTCTTGGGAAGCATTATATTTGAATTCCCCCTTTTTTATGTAAAGTCATATTAAGTAAATAGTATTAAAAATGACATTAATAACATTTTATAATATACCATATTTTAGTAAATGATATAAATTTGATATAAATATTATAATCATCCCAATAAATGATATATGTTTTTAATCATCATCCATGTGCTATTTACATAGAGTTTGTAATTTTAAAATAACATTATCAACCCATAAAATGTATAAAACATTAATATTATGGTAATTATGCAAAGTGTAAATGAAGCTTCAAATAAAAAATATAAGCATATAAATGTGATCTAGAAATGAAAAAATATTATTTTATGAGAGTATTGTAACTATCCATATATTCAATTAATATATTATCAATTTTGGGTAACTTTCACATCAAATTTAGTTTTTAATAATGTAGTATTTTAATAAATTAAAAGAGGAACCCTCCCATTAATTATAACAGGAAAACCCTCATTTCTATTCTTCACGTCATATTATGACATCTAAATAAAAAAATCTTCAATGTTTTCTTCGACACTATCATATACTGGATTTAAAGGTTTTGGTTTTCCAAAAATTCAATTCGTAAAACCATTAAGAGGACATCTAAAGGAAATATTTCAAATACAGTATTGGAATATGAATTTTTTCTAATGGATCATTTGTGAAGGGAACCTATAAAAAATGAATTGTACCAAATAAAGATGTCAAATAAATATAATTTTAATGATGGAACATTATAGATAATTTTTATTATGACTGTAAAATCCCCCATCATAAAAAGCTTATATCGGCTTTATATACATTATCATTTTCGATAGGTAAAGAATAACATTGTTTTTTTAACTTTTTTCTAAAAAATATAAAAACATTAAAATAAAAAATAGCCCAAATAGCATGAAAAGAATGAAATATACAAAACTATAGAAATCAAAATTAATAAATATATTAAAAATTATATTTATATGAAAATATTTATCATAATAAATCTATCAAAAATATATATCTATTAATGTGGATGGGAAGGGTCATCAGGAGGGGTTAGTGGAGGGAAATCCATACCCATACCCTATGCTAGAAATCACATGTAATTCTATATATACTTAGAATCTTTCTCCTTCTATTGATGCAACTCCTGTTGTTGCTACTATTGTCAAAGAAGGTATTGCTACTCTCTATATAGGGTCTCTATAACCACATCATGAGATCAAAATATCACCTCACACTAAACAATAAATGATTATGATTCTCCCGGATCTTCCCTTGAGTTAGACTTTTACTGTTTAGTAGTACTGGAATAATATATAGGAGTCAATCGAGAACTGATACCAACTACTCAAAATTTCTTGAAAGCATATAGTGTTCCTTGAATTCATGATGAATTATCAAATCCTGATGTACTGGAAAGGGGTTTTGAACCTCATTCTCGACCATAATATCATTAAGTGTGTGAGTAATCAGGGCCCCATATAACTGCTTACTTTTAAATTTTCAATTAAAATTTCCTAAATATTATTTTTAGTTAAATTTAAAACCAAAAAAAATTGTTCTAAACAAAATATGATTCTCTCGACATCTAGTAATCTCTTTAGCAACATGATCAATGTAAATACTTCTGTAAATATAAGACTTCATAATATCAGGATGCATACTAACATATATGAAAATAAAATAAACAATTCACATTTTAAATATATATAAATTATTAAATAAATATACATACCATATATTGTTGATGAGTACTGAATGTAAAACTACCATATCTATAGGTGTGCTCTTGCCTACCCTAATTCTTAAGATATTATAATGAACTTAACTAAAAACTATCTCTTATCAAACATTAGAAAAATAATTCCCAAAACAAATAGAATATGTAATCAGGTCAATGATTACAATAATAATAATCATAAATTATTACTACAACTTTATTCATGGATATATTCCTTAGATTAAGCATGAATTGATAATAATGTATTTGAATACATTCCTCCCATGCCTCCCAGATACACTGTCTATATTGGTAAACCATAAACCCTACAAATAATTACTAATATAATGATAATAGTTAAATGAAGTTAAAAACAACTGTTATTTATTTATATCCCATCCAATGATCAAACATGAAGTGTATAACCTAAGAATAAATAATTTTAACATGTATGAATCCTTTTACAACTAAGACCCCAATTATAAAGATACCAATTTCACTCATAGATATTTTTAGGGAAAAAATTTCATTCTGTCATAGTTATTTAACCAGAGAGAATATTTGATGAATAAACCTAGTTGACACTCCATTATTTGATTTGACATCTATAAATGTTGTAACTATTGGAATTTTGATTATCTTGAAACCATGATTTAAGGAATCATCAACAAACTTCAAAAACTCTTAAAATATATATGGTTTTATGTCTGGTGTTAATAAATTTTATTCTGAGTTTCTATTGTTTTTAGAAAAGATGAACCCACAACCACGAGTACTAAATATTGAAACTATGATGAATCTTAATACAAAAGTATCTGTAAATTATCTAAAATTGCATTCACCATGTATGTACTAAGAAATATTATCTTTATAAAAAATAAAATACTAAAAATAACCACAAAATTTTCGAATGGTTAAAATCTCTACAGATCACATTTCATACATAGATAATTAATTTTACCTTTTGCTTTTATTTTTGGTTTTGACGATGGAAATGATAAAAAAACATTCATCACCCTCAATATATACCAAATTTAAAATAGATCTATTTGGATTCTTATGATATTTTTTCCAATCCTGATCTTGTAATAAATACTGATTTGAATATCCTTGAACCATATTTTTAAAAAAAAATTATAATTAAAATTTTATTTCTGATTGATCTGATATAAGGAAGAGATGGTCAAAAAATATATATAACAAAAATTTTACAAATTACATGAAACTATTATCATTTCTAACTAATTACAACTATTTTTTTTCTAATTACCTTTATTTTATTCTAATTATCATTAATTACCACTAAGGGGAATAGAAGGAAAACAAAGGGGCTTGAGGGAAGTAAGAGTGGAGG
Source organism: Viscum album (assembly GCA_963277665.1). NCBI lineage: Eukaryota > Viridiplantae > Streptophyta > Magnoliopsida > Santalales > Viscaceae > Viscum > Viscum album. Next base: position 790,341,126 of record OY728138.1, on the reverse strand, counting down.
GGTTGAAAAAGATGATGGATTGAAATAATTTTCAATCCCTTGAATTCAATCTATTTCACGGAGATGCAGTCAAGGTTTAATTCTTAGGTTTACCCATGATTGCCTCTCCTCCAAACTGTCAGAATGGAGGGCAACTAGAATACCTTCCCTAGATATTCACCATTATCCCCTCCCCTCTAGGATTCTCCTGGGGGATGTAGATAGGGTAGGAGAGTCACATCCAGAAATTATTTTAAATTTATATTTCATTAAATTTGTATTATTTCTTTGTATTGGGGGTTTGCTATGTTTTTTTGGAGGAAATGGTGAGTTTTCATGATTTGGGCCAAACCGTGATCCCATTTCTAGATTTAAAAACTAGTTTTGTTTCTCTTATAACATTATCGATTTTTCATATTATGTACCCATTCCAATTCCTAAATGGCCTCCCTGACCTATTGACACCACCATTTCAATTTTGAACCTTTAGGTATCCATAATAATGGTGGATTTGGGTTTTTATTAAAGGATTTGGGCTATCCCGAAAGCCCATTTCCAGTTTTAAAAAAAATAATTGTTTATTTAATAACTTAATCAATTTTAACGGTTTTTTGGTTGATTCCACCAATAACGCTATCCCACTAAACATTGGTGGATCCCCATTCTCTTCTCCCCCACTTTTTATCTCATTTTCTTCACAAACTATGTCGAAACTTCTTAATTTTCCTCAATTGTAATAGATTTATAAAGGTAATTTGATTCATTAATAACTCATTCATTTCCCACTCTTTTCCCCTGTTAAAATTTTTATATGTTCTTTTAGTCCTTTTTCTAACCTCCATTGAATTTTTGTCTATTTTAAAATTCAGATACTGGTGGATTTAGGTCGATTTCACCAAGATTCATTCATGTAATTGTTCCCCCTTTCCTTTTCTTAGATTTCCTTAGGGTTTCATCCCTCCTTCATGATGTTCCAAAGTTTCTAGAAGATAGGTATAGAAAAAAGGGTTTGAAATGTTGTCTTTTTTTGGTGTTATATTGTGATTTTAGGTTTCTCTCCACTTCCTTGGGGTGCGACGGTGGTGCGCATGATGTTTCACACCAAGATTTGAGGAATTTGACACTTTCGGTAGGTGGTTCCATTTGTAAACAATTATTGATGAGTTATCATTCTATATTTTTTCATTATTCATATTCATCATATGTTTTGTGTGGTTCAAAAACTTTTTAGGATTGATTTGGTTAAGAGTTTCATTTTATAGTATCATTTTAGCTTGAAATTTGGTGTTTTTCATGTGTAACACTTGGGGTATTATTTGGGTGTATTTTAGAATATATGAAATTGGTTTAATAAATATTGTTTGGGCGTAAAACTTTGCATTGGTAGGGTCTTGGTGTTCCATTGGGTTTGAAAGAGGGTTTTTGAATGGGTTTAAGGTGTAACATCATGTTGTACTTCCTGAAAGTGATTTTGAAAACGTGTGTTTTGCATGAGGATATTTTGTGGTATTGTTTGAGGTATTTGTATAACACAAGGGGGTTGATTAATAAATGTTTTTGGGGCTTCCAATTATGTTTTTGAATTTATATTGATGTGATTTTGTCATTTAAATATGGTTTTAAAATGGGTTATATGTGAAAATCTTGGGTACACTCCTTGGAATTGTTTTATGAAAGTTTGGAATTGTTTATTGATTTATGTAAGATTTTAAAGAATATTAGCAAATTATTTTGGATTTTGTGTATTTAGAAACTATACATTTTTAATATAAATGGGGCTGTCATGTGTTGTGTATACTATTGGAAATTTTTTATAAAAATGTTTAACGTATTTACTAAAATGTGAATGATGTGTGAACGTGATTTGGGCTATTTGTGTGAGTGTGATGTGAAAAATAGATTTTTTTATAAAAAAGGGTTTCACGAAACATGTGTGTGGGATGTTATTTTATGTTTACCATATTTTGAATGATTATATAAAATTTTCAAAGGATGTTTTGGATTGTGGAAGATATGAAAAATGTGTTGTGGGCTATTTTGGTGTGAGTTTGATTTCAAAATGCATTTGAATGAAAAGTGGATTTTGTGACTTTTGTGATGTACATGGGGCTGTTTGGTTAATTTTTGATGTGGAAGTGATATTTTCATGTAAAAACTATATTTATTGGCTTGTTGATCTTTTTTAGTACAAGAGGGAAACCCGAGTATCTAGGTGGGTGGACGTGTACTAGTATGCTGGTGAATGCATGAGGTTTTTCCTCAGTTTCACATAACAATATTGATTCATAAAACACTAACTAAAATATGATGATGATGATTGGGTACCACTAGGTTATGGGTATTCTCTTTAATAGTGTCTCATGTTCATGAGAATGGATATTGTGATGGTTACTCTCACTGAGATACGAGGTACTTGGGACCCACAATAAACTAGTGCCCAGGTGTTATTTCCTATTTCTTGTGCTCATTGGAATATTTGTGCTTATCATTGGCGTACAATATTTTTTGTTGGAAATTTCAGTAGTTTTATCATTTATTTTAAAAGTGATGATTCTTTCAATTATCCCACTTGAAAACTGTTTTAATTTTTAAGTTGCATATTTTAAAAATTGTAACTGGCATTGCATGTCTATGAAAACGTGGAAGCTTTCATTTTGGAATGTTTATCACACGGAATATCTTAGTTGTGGTATCCTATTGGGAATTGGATCACACCCTATTTACACCATTGTGTGTATGTATACTTGGTTATTTTTGTTGTCGCAGGTTTGGGTACAACTTTTTTTCCAACAGTTCTGGTTTTTACATGTCGTTCGTGATGTGGTGCTGTGGGGATGGTTTGAGGGAGGTGCCTCATTCTACATGGAGGTTATTGGGATATACTTTTTTGGATTAGTCCCTTTATAATGGTCTTTAAATATAGTTTTAAACTTATGTAATTCAGTTCTGAGATTTTGTAAAAGATAGCTTTATTTGAAAAATCCATATTTGTTTTACTGAGTTTGTTTGATGTTTAATGTTTCTAAACTCAGGTAAATCATTACCAAACATCATTTTATGATACCCGAGCACTTTATACTACCTGTGGGGATCAGGAACATCCTTATGGCCTTGTCACGGGCTGGTTTGGGTGTGAGTTTTGATGGATACTAGATTCGGTTTGTGACAAAATGGTATCAAAGGAGGTTTTGGTTAACCCCTTTGGGTCATGTTATTTGGGGAAAAATCGAGATAGTCTGAAGTTAGGATTGTCGAGACTTGGAAATACAGTTATGGGTAGTGTGCCTGATCACCACACATCATGATAGGATTCAGGTTACCAGGGGATTCATGACTTATCTGAGTCCTCTAGTTTTCTTGGTTTGATGATGATTAGGGGAAATGAAAGGAGAGTTAGGTTAATGGTCTCAGTGTGCTCATAGGTCCTGGAAAGCCATATAGAGACATGGATATTTCCTAAGAACACTCTCTGTGATGGTGAAGTGATGGTCATATTCACACCAACCATATATCTAACTCACCCACTAGAACTAGTTTCTTCTTGCATTGTCTTGTGTCCAATAGCTTTGAAATCTTGTTTGTTCATTTTTAATGAAAAAATGACATTGTTTTAAGAGGAGTAATTATTTTGTGAAATGATTTTCTAATAAAGTGTGAATGGTTAGATTTTTGAAATGGGATAACTGAATTTTAAAAATTGTATTGGAATAGAAAATTGTGTGTTTTCACCTCTTTTGAAATCATGAACAATGTCAAGGTTGGTTTTGAAAAAGTGTTTCCAATAGAGTTTTCTAAACTATTGAAATGTGTTTTAATGGGATAAGTTGTTTTAAAATTTATATGAATGGATTGAAAGTGATTTTTTATTTTAATGACTGTTCCTTTCATAATTTTTTTGGTAAGCTGAAATTTGGGATTGAATTTGTGGTTAGTGGTTTTGAGAAAAAAGGTATTGGTTGACATTTTTGGTTTTGAAAATTGGAAAGATTTTTTGTTTTAACCATTGGTATTTCCCTGAGTGACCACATGAATGGGATTATATGAGATGATAGATGGTTTATGGAATAACTGGATGGATGTCGGGATGGATATGAGGAGGGTGCCTGTTGTTGAATAGAAACATGCATGTATGACGCCCATGGAGTTACATAGGTGGATACGTTAACCACTGAATAGTTTTCCATTTCAAGAAATGTTTTTAAAGGAAAACATGATGTTTTGATAACTATATTTGGATAGTGCGTATTATTATTTTTAAATGTTGATGTCGTGGGATGTTTTCAGTCCAAGAACCCTTCTTATTTGAACGATGTTTTGGGTCTATGTTTGGTCGGTAAGCTGGGTAGACGGACTGTGTAGTAGCCTCTTCTGAAAAATGTTTCAGGATGCCTTTATGGTTGTTTCCTTCATGTTTTTGGATCTGGATTCTAGCACCTTTTAACCAATGGACCCGTTTAGTTGGGTCCTTGCGTTCTCTCATTGGATAAGGTACACCCCCAATAAGGGTTTTTGTACAACTGAAGTGTATCCAAGATTGTTTCACCATTGGAAAATCCATTAGTTGATCAACATATGGAATCTATTTTTGAGATTTTTAGAATGAGTCGACACCCTTTAATTTTTTTGAGGATACTCTTGTAGCGGGAGAGTGCTCGTGGAAGGTTGAAAGAGAACATTGTTTCTTAAGTTTACTGATTTGTTGAAGGTGGAAGTGGTCTAGGGTTGTTAGTGTGGATGAGTGTCTAGATGGGGTCTAAGAGGGCCTCTGGGTACTTCATAGTCTCTTTGAAGTAGGAGATCACATTAAACTATCAGTGTGAAAAATCTGGTAACGAGAGGATATTGTGGACACATTATAGAATTGTGTGTTGTTTGGGGATACTGTATATTGTCCCTCTCCATGCATTTTTTATATAAGTCACAATGGTCATGTACGATGATGCCTTGTGATGTCATGTGCTCAATTAACTGTAAAGGTGAAAGTCGTGCAATCCCCTGAGAGTCTCTATTATTTTGGGAGAATGTATACCTTGGGAAAACATTAAAATATGCAATTTTAGAGAATTTTGAGTATAGGTTTTCTTTTATTTTTATAGTTTCTCACCCAAAAAAAACATGGTTTGATGTGTGTTCATCTTCTAAGCCCTTGATTCAGTGAAATATCTGGTTAGGGTAAAGTGTCATTGGAATGTGTTATGTCTTGAAAAACATACCAGGGATTGCGATGTAGATATTGGTGGCACCGAAAGAAGAATTATTATTTATGGGGTTTAGAAGCCTAATTGCAGGGATGAAGATGCTTCAATAATTTGAGCTCCAGCCATAGGTCTCAGAGAGAAGTTGGCTCGTAGTCTGGGGGTATCCCAGGTTTGTTTAAAATATTATACAAAGTCTTATCCTTAGTATGAAAGATAGGAAGAGTTTAAACCTCTGGTGTCATCGTCTTTAATATACTGTTTCCATTAGGTGTAAATTGGTGGAGGGCCTTGTACCCATGTTATCGCCCAATGTTATTCCCTCCCCCTTTGGGTTCCATTGAGTCTTTGGAGAATGGTTGGAAATTTAGCCAAACAGGCCGATCACATAGTTTTTGCATGATTAGTAGTGACTATGTTCCTGGAATCCATGCATAAAGAATGATCTGCACAGTTAGGGCAAATTTTTCCAAACCGTGCGGACTAACTATGGAGCTTTCCCAAATCCTTAAATTTTTGGGTCTTTCTGTGCTAGCCCATGCTGGTTGGTTAAGATGGTTAGTTCTTGTGGTGGAGAGACATAGTATGATTCTCATGTATGTTCCTTCATAGATTTTGAATGGAAGTATACCCATTATACTGGGGATTCTGTTTAGGCCTCCCCTTATTAGTGTCTTGATTCTGTCTCGGAAAAAATATAGGTTGTCTGTTATGGTGGGGAGCCAATTTGTGTCCCCCCGTACCAATAACTTAGATTTATCCATGTTCTTGGCTTGGTGGTAGGTAGTATTGTTTGAAGATATCTTTCTACCAACATCATCCTTGTGTAAAAATTGGGATTGTAGAACGCCAAAGAGTTTATTTATATCAAAGTAAGTGTAACCTTGTTCGATGTTGTTGTTTGTTTGAGTGAATTGCTTGAGTCTTGTTCGGAAAGTGTTTGAGGAAATTTATTTTGGGATAATGCATAAATGTGATTGATCATTTTAGGAAAGTTTTGTATGTTTTGGTTGTGAGAGTAAATATTCTTTAATTGATCACTGGAGGTGTTTTGGCCTTTGGGGGTGAACCTTGGCAATGAAGTACATCTCGGTTTGTCGGTTGGGTTTGGTTTTTGTATTTGGCCTTACTGTGGATTTCCTGGGATGGAATGTTTTAATGGTGGGGAGAATTTTCACATCCATTACTTCATTTAAATTTATTTTTCATTTAATTTCCATTATATTTTTATTTGGGGGGGGGGGTTTCATGTTTTTTTGAGGAAATGGTGATTTTTCATGATTTGGGCCAAACCATTAGCCCATTTCTAGATTTAAAAACCAATTGTGTTTCTTTTATAACTTTTTTTTTGTTTTTCACCCATTCCAATTCCTAGATGGCCTCCTCTGAAATATTAACACCACCATTTCAATTTGGACCCATTAAGAATCCATTATAACGGTGGATTGGGGTGTTTATTTATGTATTTGGGCCATCCCTAAATCCCATTTCCAGTTTAAAACAATATTTTTTTTATTTAATAACATATTAAATTTTAACTATTTTTTGAAGATTCTACCTCTATCGTGATCCCACTAAACCAAGGCACATCCCCATTATATTCTCCCCCACTTTGGAGTTTATTTTCATCGTATATTAAGTCGTAACTTCTTAAGTTTCCTAAATTTGAGAAGATTTATAAAGGTAATTTGTTTCCTTAATAACTCCCTCATTTCTATCTATTTTACCCCATTCAGATTCTTACATGATCTCCTAATCCTTTTTCATACCTCTCAAAATTTTTTGGCTCTTTGAAAATTCAGATACTTGTGGATTTAGGTCGATTTCTCTAAGATTCATTCAATTCAGTGGTCCTACCTTCCATTTCTTCCATTTCCTTAGGGTTTAATCCCTCTTTCTTGACATTCCAATGTGTCCAGAAGATACTGTTAGAACCTAGGTTTTTAAATGGTGTATTTTTGGGGTCATATTGAGATTTTAGTCTTCTCTTCACTTCCTTGTAGTGCGGCGGTGGTGTGGTTTATGTTTCACTCCCAGATTTGAGGGATTCGACACTTTCAGTAGGTTATTAAATATGTAAAAAATTATTGATGAGTTATTTTGTAATATTTTTTCATTCCTTATAATCTTTATATGTTTTTTGTGGTTCGAAAAATATTCATGATTGATTTGGTAGAGGGTGTAATTTTATAGTTTCATTTTAGCTGGAAATTGGGTGTTTTCATGTGTAAAACTTGGGGTATTATTTGGGTGTTTTTAAAACATAAGAAATTTATTTAATAAATATAGTTTGGGCTGAAAATTATGAATATGTAGGGTCTTGGTGTGCCATTGGGTTGGAAATTGGGTTTTTGAATTGATTTAAGGTGTAAAACGATGTTGTACTCCCAAAAAGTGATTTTGAAAACGTGTGTTTTTCATGTGGATCTTTTGTGGTATTGTTTGAGGTATTTTTATAAGACATGGGGGTTGTTTAATAATAGTTTTTGGGGCTTTCAATTATATTTTGAATAGGTATTAGTGTGATTTTATCCTTTAAATATGGTTTTGAAATGGCTTTTATGTGAAAATCTTGGGTACGCTCCTTGGAATTATTTTATGAATGTTTTTAATTGTTTAATAATTTATGTAAGAGGTAAAACCATATTGGAAAACTATTTTGGATTGTGTATATTTATAAATGGTCCATTTTAAATATGAATGGGGTAGTCATTTGATTTGTATACTCTTGGAAATGTTTTATAAAAATGTTTAACGGATTTACTTAAATGTGAAAGAGGTGTGAACGTGATGTGGGCAGTTTGTCTGAGTGTGATGTTCAAAATGGATTTAGTTTATGAAAAAGGGTTTTATGAAACATGTGAGTGGACTTTTATGTGATGTTTAGTATATTTGGAAAGGTTTTATAAAATTTTTAAAGGATGTGTTGGATTATGAAAGTTATGAAAAATGTGTTGTGGGATATTTTAGTGTGTGTTAGATTTTAAAATTAATTTGAAAGAAATGTGGATTTTGTGACTTGTGTGATTTACATGGGGATTTTTGGTTAATGTGTGATGTGAATGTGATATTTTCATTTGAATACAATATTTATTGGCTTATTGAACTAGTTTGATCATAAGAGGGAAACCCTTGTATCTTGGTGGGTGGACTTGTACTAGTATACTAGTGAATCTGTGGGGTGGTGCCTCAGTTTCACATATCAATATTGATGCTTACAAAACTAACTAAATTATGATGATGATTATTGGGAACCAATATGTTATGGGTATGATCCCGACTAGTGGCTCCTGTGTATGAGAACACATATTGTGATGGTTACTCTCACTGAGATACGAGGTACCTAGGACCCACAACGAACAAGTTTTTACTGCTAATTAATAATACTCAATTTTAATGTAAAGTAAAATAATAAAAATAAAAAATTAAGAAATTGAACAAATACATCATAATTTATTCTTTATTGGAATTAAAATACGTATTTAAATATGAATGTATTATATCCCTGTGAAAATTAAATTTTGTAAATGATGAAATGAAGATATGGAGAGGATAGGAGAGGAAAGGAGAGGTGAGGAGAGGTGATGATTGGAATTGTGAGGATAGAATTGTATTGGGGGAATATATATAAGTTATATTGGTAGCAATGAAGCTTTTTGTGACCAGTATCCCATCAAAAATAGTTTTTTTTTCGAAAAAATGAATCACAAATGTGATCCACCATAAATAATATTGGTTATAATCAAAATTTTATTTCAGATGTGTTCCATTTCAAATAATATTCTACCAACATATTATTTGTGATAGGTTATAAATCCCATCGCAAATAACTTTATTATTGAATTTTATTTGCAATAAGAGAAGATTCCCATCGTAAATAAGGTTTCCCGCTATATAGAACACTTTCATGCCCATGGTATTTATGACAGGAAACCCATATAGTCACAAACAGTCATAATGGTGGTGTTATATGTGATGGGATATGGGCCTCTCAGAAACAACCAAACACAATTAATCATTTTACCCATAATTCGAAGAGGTTATCGCCTTAATTGATCAATTCCATATTTATTTATATTTTTAAATTCACTAAATATTTTAATTATTTATTAAATAATAACTTCATTATCCTCAATATACTGAATTATTATTATTATTATTATAAGACATCCTCAATTAACCCTCTTTTACTTAATTATGAAGTGAAAGTATCACCCATGTGTACATACGGATTGTGGTCACCATGTTAAAATTAAATTCATTTCTCCTCACTATCATTTTTTTGATAGGTATTGTGATGAATTTAATGTCTATATATGGTGATTATAACATTTTTAAACTTCTATAATGATTAAATCATGTCTACCTTCTTACCTTTCAAATCTTTAGAAAATAATAATGTCAATCACGCATATGTGTGGACTACCACATCCACAAAGTGATGTGATTCATTTTAAATTTATGATTAAATTGGATGGTAGAAATGATGTATTTAATAATTATATATGATATATATTGTATAATAATGGAAATATAATTGTGATTTATTATTTAACTTTATTTCATTCCATCAATTGAATAATGGAAATGATGTTCATGCATATGTACGAACTACTCTCTCCATGAATGGTGTAATTAATTTTTATGTATATATATTTGATTAATGAATATAAAAATGTATAAAATGAATATATATGACATTCATATCATAATTAACACTTTGGATATGAAGGAATCAAGATTGAAATACAAGAAAACAACTACCAAACCATAACATACATGAAAAACGATGTGGATATCAGCGAGAAGAGTGATTTTAATTAGGATCTTTTATCTAATAGTTGATATAATTATATATAAGATTGTGTTTTCTAATATATATATATATTAATTTTTTTTATTATATAGAAGGCTCCAATGAGTAATAAGGAATTCAGATATAAGGAAAGGCATTTTCATATAACTTTTATTTCCTGTGAACACAAGCCATATACACCACGGGTTTCTTTTATATGGTGTATATAAAAAACATGAATGGGTTTTATTAAGATTATAACAAAAGTTATTGTTAATTAAAAATCTATATAATGTTTTTATCTCATAGAATTAGGATTTAAATTTTACCAAAGATGTAAGGGTTTTTTGTTATAATCTCATCTTCTATTCGTATTGTTTATGGTCAGGTTTTGACGACGAAATTTATGAAATATGTCTCAAGATACTCAAATAATTTCTTCTCATTTGGTTATTTTATAAAAACATGTTTTTATTTCACTTTCATTCTCTTAAGTACCTGAGAGAATGAAAATTTATTTTTATTGAAAATCATATTTAATTATTTCTTTGGTCCAAATTCATTTTTCTGCCCTATAAATGCTATCTAAAAATGCTTAAAATAAGTTTTTTACTATTATAATATGATTTTAATTCCATTTTCCTTTTCTTTGTTTTTAAAAAACGGTTCTAATGGATTTTTTTTTTCATTTTCTAAATGATGAACTTTTATAAAATTCACACAGAATTGTAAATTAAATATTTTATTTTTTACTTATACGGCATGAATGTAATTTTTCTTCCACCATAACTGCACAATGATTTTAATATTAAATTATAATTTTCCTTTTTTATTTTAAAATAAAACGTTTCTGTAATATTTTTGAATTATTTTTATTTTAAAGGGAATTGAAAATGGAATAGTTATTTTTCTCAATAATTAATTAGTGATGTTTTAAGAGTTTTGTTTTCATAAAAGACAATAACCATTGATTTTACATATGATTTATTTTAGATATTATTGAAATATACCATCTATATTCTATAACTAGATGGTTCATATGTATTATTAAAATATTTTTTTGAAACCCATTAAATTTTTATGGTCTTTATTTTTATAAAATGATTAAATTTATATGAATCCCATTCATTTTCCATATATTATGCTATAATAGGATGTTTATGAAACACATTAAATTTCCATGATATATTATATTATTAAATTATGAAATATTTATAATGCCCATTTCTTTTCCATGTGTTATCCTATAATAAAATGTATATGAATTTCATTTCTTTTCATGGATTCTTATATGACGAATGTTTTATGATATTGTTGAAGAAATTTGTTTTGTTTTCATTAAGTGATTATGGTGATGGTATAACATATTATTTTTGTTATGTTATAATAAAGTAAAATGGTCACATTATAACCAATGATGGATGATACCTATATTTCTCAACAATTTGTTGGATAAAAATGATATCTCATGAGATAAAAGTGAATGGAATGGAGAGTGATCCTAGTTCAGTAAGGGATTTTGTCCACAATGATAGTATTAAGAGTGAATGTTGACTACAACGATAGTTGGGTGAGTGGAACCATTACACAAAGACAATATTTTTTATGAGCCTTAACTAATATCTAAATGATTTACTATAATTATGTATATTCCAAAAAAATTTATCTTATACCAATGTTATAATTTCATAATAGAATGTTGGAAAATAAAAATAGAGAAGTCATAAGAAATTCTTTGAATTGGTTAAGATAAACATAGGTTTCCCTTTTTCCATTACTATGCAATACTACTTAGGGTTAAATTTGATTTTAGATAGGAAGGATGGAGTAGTGAGTCATCCTAAGGATTATCTAGTGGGATCTAAAGAGGTTATTTTTAGCAAGTTTTCGGGATACCGTCATGTGAAGATTTCAAGAATCCCTCCACCTTGAATAATATTGCCTCAGCTTGAAATATTCTTATTAAATATTGTTTTAGAGAGGAGATCTTAAAGAATTTGGTTGAAGGTCAATATTTTTCTACCCAAACACGTTTCCCATCCTCCAAAAATGTCAACTATAGGTAGATATTTTAAAAAGAGAACACTACTAAAGTGATTGTGAGGTAAGATTTCATCCCAAAGAGACATTATTTATGTCTTATTTCAATAATTAGACATATTGTGGTTTTGAAGGGGAAAAATACTTGGAAACTGGAGGATATGGTAAGTTAATTGTTATTGATCTAGGGAACTTATAACAGGAAATGTATTCTAATGGGATGTGGCTTCTACCACATCATATTCCCAGATTTAGATTAAAAAATGAATCCATTGGTAATTGGATCAGTTTATCTGGAATGAGGATATCTTTGAATGAAGTAATGGAATCCATGAATTAACCCCTTTGGGGAAAGAAAATACTTTTTTATTGTTGGGGTTAGGATTTTTTGTATAATTTGGATTAATTGGAACCCAAAGATTCTATTTGATATTTTTTATTCAATTGGAGTCCTAATCAAAACGGATAAAAAAATAACATTTAATATTTTGTTACAATTCATGGCTGCTATTTTAGGATAACATGAGTTAAATTATAAATATGAAGGTGTTGATTTCTACTCAAAATGATGAAATGGATATTTGTGTTGAATATGAAAACCTACCGTCATTTCTCTCCATTTCTAATGAAAGTGGTCATGATAAAAATTATTATAGGATATCTCTATATTTATTGGTCGACCTCATTAGTGGAAATAATGTTGCTATTTGTCAGAGAGAAATTACTATAAATGAGATATTATTTTATATTGTCGATCCTAATAATAATAGAAATGAAAATTTATCTCATTAATGTGATATGAATGATAAGTCATTGGGGAATAAAATTTTCTTTGATGTTGTTCTTGGTATAGATGATGATTTGAATATGAGTTCCACTTTCTAGATGATGTGGTCAAAGGCGGTTGTTTCTATATAGGTCATTTTTGGTTGATTCATAGAGTTTTATGATTCCATGGAAAACCCAAATCCTAGTATGAATAGTCTTGTTGGGAATGACATACATCATAATCTAGTAAGTATGATTTTGAAATTGGGAAGTACCAGTCTTGTCAAAAATAGGAATGTGATGAGGAATACACCTATTAATAACTTAGGTAGAGCTTCTATCTAGTAGGAGATGATAGCTAGGGATGTTTTCCATAATTTGGTTATAGTTTCCTAGGTTAAATGTGTTAATTATAGGGCAGTCCAAGAGGAGCTTTTAATTCTGAAAATCATTGGCAGGGACATGAAATGTGTTTCACCTTACCATTGTGCTAGCAAAGCCACAAAACTAAGATTCCATAGCACCACCCTTTAACAGCGCTAAAAAAATATTGATAAAGTGTGCACCATTATCATTGAAAAAAAGAACTGATAAAGAGAACTTTTAATAGCTCTAAAAATAGCGTTGTTAAAAGTGACCCTTTATCAGTGCTTTTTTTAGTAACGATGATAAGGGGGATTTATCAATATTTTTTTTCCTATCACTGATAAATTGTATATTAAAAAAAATATTCCATAATAAATAATATATTGACATATAGATATATTAATATTGATATAAATATAATATCTATTTTTTAAATATGTTTTAGATCGATTGGGCTTGTGGTAGATGCAAAACAAACACCCGGAGCAGAAATTATGGCCATTTGGAGGGATTAAGAACCATTTTGTTTCTTAAAGAATATGAGAAGGTGTTCTAGTTGTCACCTAAGTGTAGGTCTAGTCATAAGATTCAATTTTTTATGAGGTAGAGGAAAAACAGACATGAGGAGCAGATGTTATTGCTAAACAGACACTCAGAGCCAAACTTATGACTGTCCAGAGGGATTTTGGACTTTTTTGGGCCATGAAGAATGTGAGAATGGGTTTTAATCATCACCAGAGTGCATATATTTCACAATATTTGATTTGATATGTTTTTGGGCTAAAATGGACACACGGAGTAGAAGTAATTATGTTTTAAATTGAGCAACCCTCCTACGGCCTGAAAACCTAAGAAACCCACCCCTCACTAAAATGGGAATAACTTATTCTATGGGTGTCCGTTTGAGCACCATGACTATTATAATAGAATATAATGAGATGAGTGAGGACTAGGTCCAATATAAACCATTATACGATCAAGGAAACAGATTATATATTAGTTATACAACTCCAAAAAAACATCAACTTCAAACGGCCATAACTTTCGCTCTAGGTGTCCGTTTGGGCTCTACCAAATATCAAATAGAAGGAAGAAAAGAGATATACACAAAAAGATAAATCAAAATTAGTTATAATATCATTAAAGACTTTAAAAAAACAAAAAAATATAATGAGGACTCTAAAACTCTGTTTCTATGTTTGGTGTCATGTCAATGTTATCTTAAAATGGAAATAACTCTTGATCCGTGTGTCTGTTTGGCCTCCTCCACCTATTATATAATAGTACATTCCATGATATTTAGTTTGACTATTAATGGAGATGAAACAGACACTTGGATCCTAAATTATTCCCATTTTGGTGACTCTACGATTTTTTAGGTTTTCAAGCCCCCATTTGTAGCACTTTTGTCACATCTGCTATTTTTTCAAACATTTGTAACTTATGATCTGCATGTCCATTCATCCTCAAACACCTATCATATCAATAAATAATTTTATGATGTTATATTTGATAGGTCACAGATCTGAAACGAACTCTCAGATAAGAAGTTTGCATCTTGACCCCGAGTTTAGGGTTTATATGACTTTCTGACTGTATTTACTAGTTTTGAGGGTTTCTCCATTTTTACCCATTTTTCAGGTTTTCAAGGCTGGTTATCATTTTTCATAATATACTACTATTTATAATAATATAAAAATATTTTTTATATTTTCATACATAATATTTTTATTTTATATATAAATAATTAAACATATTTACATATAAAATATATTTCTCAATATATAAGCCTTATCTAAATAAAAAACTAATATCCATTTTAATTAAAATAAAAAAAATATGAATATTTATATACCTATATAATGTGTACGTGTATATATATATGTATATTTGTACATCTATATTGACAAACTGATATATAGTATTTATATATTCTAAACATATGTATATACATATTAATATATAATTTTTGTAAATATATATAATTATGTATAATTATACTTACATGTAAATATATAAAATATGAGTGTGTTTGTGTGTGTGTGTGTGTTGTATATATGTATTTATTTATTTATAAACTCACACAAAAAATCATATCTTATAAATGTATTTAAAACTCATCTTATTAATATATATTAAAATACGAATAAATATATTAATATATAAATATAAATATATATATATATATTAATATATAGATATATATATTTTAATATTGGGATATATATATATAAATATATTAATATACTAATATATATATATATATATTAATATACAAATATATATATATATATATATATATTAATATAACTATATATATATTAATATAAATATATATAAATATATATTAATATATATATATATATTTATGTTAATATAAATATATTTTAATATACATGTAAATATAACTAAAAATATATATAAATAAATTGAAATATTAATAAATGAAGAGTAAAGAAATATGGTGGGGTGGTAATGGCTTAGGAGCGCAGAAAATTGGTCGTGAGTTCGAATCCAGGGGAGGCAGGTCGCGCATGCGGGTGGGGAATAAGACCTAGCGTTATTAAAGGGGGTGGGGGTGCAGTTAAATGCTACTGGGGTGGCAGGGTCGTGCGGGCTGGGGTGGGGAGGTGGGGGCGCTGTTAAAGGGGGATTCAAGCACTATTATAACCCCTCCCCAAATTGAAATAATAATAATAATATTAATATTATTATTAATGTTATTTTAACTTTTATCAGTGCTAAAAAAAGCACTGATAAACGACTTATTTATCAGTGCTGATAAAAGACACAATTTATCAGCGCTTTTTTTAGCGTGGATAATAGGGACAATTATCAGCTCTTTTCAGAGTGCTGATAAAGGGACCCCCTTATCTTCACTGATATTAATAGTTCTTATTTATCGCTATAGATAAACTTTTCTTACGCTAATAAAGGCCATTTTTGTAGTAGTGTAGTTATCAAGAAGGTGAGATGAATGAGTAGTCTCATCCGGATGAAAATAAGTTTCATGAGGATATTTAGTGTGTTATATTAGGGGACACATTTACAAAACATCATATTTTGGTACAATGAAGAATACAAGAGATGGAATCCAATCACTCAAGATAGACTCCACATGATGGTAGTTTCACTAACCTGATCATCAAATAAATGTTTATTATCATTAGGATATAGAAACTATCCTAAATTCTTAAATAGTCTTTGATAAAGGGGGAAATATATCTAACAATGAAGGGGTTAATGATAACACTCCAATCAAGGCATCATGTCGTGGTGGGCATACCTCATTTAAACATGTTGTCATAAATGTGAATAAAAAAGTGGTTGATAGTGATGATTTCACTCTTGATCCTTCAAATAGAAGGTCACTAAGGACTATTCCAAACTACCAAGGATTATGACAACAATATCTTATTATATAGAGTTGAAAATGACTAATACAATGATACTTAAAATCATCCATCAATATATTTATCAGTTTTAGTCGATAACTACAGATTTTTATAATTATGAAACCAATATATCATATATTGATATTTAACTATATTATTTTCGAGACGATGGAATGACAATTTGTTTGACATCTCCCACTTCATTTTTTATTTTTTGTTTAATCTTTAATAAAAAATTACAATATTTTTCTTCTGGATGAACTAGTTTGGTATACTCTCATATAACATGTTCTTAGATTATTTTATGATTCATGTATTACAAACTACCATTATGTATACCATTAAGATTATGATATATAGTATACAGGGTATGATTTTCAATTATTATGAAAATATTATCGTACAATTATATTCATTTTATTCTCTTATGGTAATTAATTTCTCCATTTTTTACCCTTGCTAAGCATTTTATATCACTATTTATAATGATATCTTTAAATTGTTATAAAGAAAAATATTTAGTTGTATATTCCTAAGAAGAGTGATAGATATCATAAACATATTGGGTGATAATGTTGATCTTTTATGAAGATTTTTTTATATATCTATGATTTCAATAGCACTAGACCTAAATGATTATTTCATGGGTCATTATTCTAGGAAAAAATATTAATATATTATGATGTGATATCTATGTGTTTCTATTATGGATTTATATATTATTTACCAGGAATGATTTAGATAAGTATTATAAATGATAACAAGATAATATTTGTGAGAACAATGGGTAAGCATCAAAGTATGGGAAAAAATCCTAATGTTTTGGTAGTGATCATGAATTACCTAGGTTAAACCTATGGTATCATATAATATTATTTCATGATTTAGACATCAAATAAATAATTTAAATTATGATTTGGTTTCCCACTAAGTTTATTGATGCTTATAATATATTTTTTAGTTTTAGGAAATTTCTTGAACCAAAAGGAATCATGTTGATGTAGAATGTGATGTTGAATGGAATGATTGTACTAATAAAAAACAATGTGAAATAATATATGGAATATGAAACCTTGTGGTTATGTATAATGATATATCTAATTATATGATTATGAATCACAAATTTGATTATTTTTCTAACACACATAATAATAAAAAGTTAGAATTTTATAAAGACTAAGGATGAAAAAATATACAACATCCATCATGCGTATAATGTGGTTAGAAGCAATCAAATGAATGTCTAATAAAAATTAGAAGTTGTTTCATTGTGGAAAATAAGTAAACAAAGAAAATAATTGTGGAATAAAAAATATATTTGTTAACATAGTTGATGAGAATAATATTCTACCTATGAAATCCCTAATGGTTGGATGTTTTTAAAGCGGAGAGTATGAGAATTATGAAAATCAATATCCTAGGGGGAATATCAATAATAAAATCACCATGGTTGTAAGAGTAATGGTTTTAACAATGATGATTAAGAGACTAAAAATGACATATGAATGTTATGGTATTTATAACAGTATTAATAATGTTAAAATTAAAAAGCATGATAATATTGAGGCTGATGAATATTAAAACATGATTCATATTTGAAATTGTAGGAAATAAGTATTAAGGAATAAGATGATAAAGTATAGTTAATAAATTTAGAGGTTTGGTATGGAAGATTTGTTTAGGTTTTTTGATTCAATAATTATATTGTATAAGTGTTATAATAATTATATTGTGGTAATAAAAATCATAAAAATCTAATGATTGTTCCATATTATTTTTTATTTAAGTAGATTAAAAGAAATTTTGAATGGTACCAATAACCAAGAAAAGTTATATAGTGGTTAGGTGATATTTTTAGAGAACAAATAATTAAGATAAATGATAAATCTTAATATGTTAATGATGTTGTGTTCATAATATTTTTATTTGATAAAGAGACGAATAAAAAAGATAGTTTTGGTAACCTTGAAATTGTTATTTTATTTGTTAAAATGTGATTTACTCATATTTTATGATGTTTATTTCATTTTTTGACATATTGAAATTATTCAATAGTTTTGATCATATTCATAAAATATGGATTATGTAAATTTTTAAAGCATATCTTTCTTCACATGAGGTTAGCTTAAATGTTATAGATAACATTAGGGGTTTAAAATTCCAAGTTTGATCATAGGTTTGAAGGAATCATAATTCCCTGTTTACTATTTTATGTAATGTTATTTTATACTCTATTAAGGTTTAAATACCCTTTTATGTTGATATGTGATTATATGATAGGTTAAATATGTACTACTAGGTAGTGGGATATAGATAACGTTGATGGTTTGAAGGTGATTAATTGAAAATATGATATTTTTTTCGATATTTATAGTCTAGTTAAGGATTTCATTTTATGATAGTATCTAAATTTGATTCATAATACTTTTATGATGTTCAAAGTGTGACAATATTATAAAGTACTTTATCATACCGTTCACTGAAATTTTTGTGTTGTTTCATTATGTTGAGATATTGGTAACCATTAGGTCGGATATGAAATTTAGCCGGACATTATATTTTTTAATAATTCAATCAATTGTTTATAATATGTATCCTAAAGGTTAATGCATTGCCTTTAGGAATAGAAAATTATTTAATGTTGAGGTTATTGAGGTAATTAATTATTTGGGGATTAATGATATATTTCATAATATGATGGATTGATAATTTTTAGAATTAATTTTTCCCATCTATTTTTACTTTTTTGTTTCTAAAATATTAGAGGAATATATTGATATAAATTTTCAATATGTTAGAAGGTTATTTTAGTTCATTAGGAAAAAAAGACATTTTGATTCCTCATCAGTTTGAGGAATATATTCTATTGTGGTGGAAATTGATTAATGGATGAAATTTTACTTTTTAAGTATATTTAACTATGTTCACAGTATTGATGGTAAATAAATACCCCAACTCTAGGAATAGAATCATAAGGTACAAATTCTATCCTATATCCTTAATTTTTTATAAATAATTAGTCGTACCACCCATCAAAAGTTTATGGTTTTGTGGTTGTTAAGATTTTACTGACTATATTCTATATCACTCTATTAGTCCTTGGGTGTTATTTTTCTCTTCTATGTCTATGATTTATGTTCCCACTAATGTTCTCATATTATGATACTTAATCCTGTCTAATTCTATATTGCCATCATGTTTCAAATTATTTATCATCAAGAAGAAGTTTTACTACGCCTTTTTATCTTTTGATTTTTCAATAAAAAATTTACAATATCAAACTATTGATTTTTGAGAACATGTTAAAATTTCAATGATGAAATTTATTAATGTTGGGGAGAATAAAATACCTCGAAATGTTGTGACATTCTGTTTTTGAATGAAAATATTTTTCTTCAATAACTTGTGTTACACACAATACCATGTTTAAGAAAACTGTGATATACTATTAAATTATATTTACCGTCAATACATTGGACTGGAGGGTATGAATTGGACCAACTAAATTATAAAAAATTATGGTTACACATGTTTAATGAATTATTTTAGTATTAATTAATAAAAAATAAAAATTTAAATCAATTTAATGTAAACAAGATATATTTTCGAAAAACTTTTTTTTATTCTTATAATGAATTTTTATCTAGATAAATTAAATTAATTTCTATTGGAGAAATATTTGAGTAAAATTTATATATTATATATCAAATAAAATGTTTTACCAATAATTTAATTGTTTTTATTAACATATAAATAAACCATGTTTTATGCATAAAATGTATCTTCTAAAAATAAATTTTGTTGTGTGTTGAATGCTTCTTTTAAACTATAATTATTCTACATATTGATATTGATTCTGATAAAATTAATTTCATGATTGTAATTTAGAGGTTAAAATTTGGTAAATACGCACCTTTTATTTTTGGGGAATATGGATAATAACCATGGTAAAATTTATCATCTTGATAAAGGGAAGATCATGTTAATTTGGGTTAAAATTAATTGATAAAGACACAATTTTTCAACAAAATTATCATGAGAATAATTTTGTTATACCATTATCATAATAAGATCTATTTTTTAGTGCACATGTTTCAATGATAATGACCAATATAATATTTAAATCAAAAAAGTGTTAAAAATATCACTCTCTTAGTTTTTAGTATGTGTTATAAGTCCACATAAGGAAAAAAGTATGTAATGAATGAATATAAATTTATATTTTGAGAATAATAATTTTTTTTCTATATATAAATTTATTTATAGTGTATAAATTATATAATGAACTGAAATTATTTTCCAACAAAAAAATTTATTTTTTAAATTAACTAAAAATTAAAATAAATGATGATAAAAATATTAAATGTGATATAATTTGAATTATTTTAATGGTCCTGATGATTTTTAAAGATCTATATTAAATACATGTGGGGTTTTTAAGAATGATATTCTTATAACCCCTCTGTTTTAATGTATTTATAGTCAAATTTATTGAATATTTTTAAAAATGATATTATTGATATAATATATAAAATAATATTTTATTAATGGATATAAAATTAATGAAAATTTTATATTGGGAAATAGTAATGGTATATGGTTTAAAATTCATCCACAGTCTAATTATAGGTCTTTTTTCATTTAATAGTAACATTATTAGCCCTTAATGGATTGACAATGTTAATATTATGGTAATTATCAAAAGGGTTAACAATGGGTTAGAAAAAAATATATATGGGTAAAATTGAGAACCAAAGATGAATATATTTTTCTTTTTAAGTGTATTTTTAATCATAGTAATCATTAATTATAATATTATCAATTTTATTCTATTTTTACATCAAAATTAATATTTATTAATTTAATATTTTAAGAAATTCCAAGATTCCCCCTGAATTATGAATGGGAACACATCCTTACTCTACTGCACACCAAATTTTTACTTCTAGATAAACCAAACTCTTCTAGGATCTCTCAAAAACTAACATATACAAACTATTTAGGTTATGGTTTCTAAGAATACAAACCATTAATCACAAAACAGGTTGTGTGAAGGATTTATTTCGAAGAGGAGTCAATCACCATAACTGATCAAATTTTTAATTTATTATTTTACCTCTTATAAATAAATTATATTATTCCAAATATAATAACTTAATTATAATAAACATAAAAAATTTATTGTTTTAAGAAACCTTTATTTACCTTTTTCTATCAAATTAAAAGTGAAAATATTGTTCGAACGTACATATGACTAACCATATCCACATAACAACACAATTAATTTATCATTACCATATTTTATTGATGGATATTATGATGGATTTAATGTTTATATATTATAAATTTTAAATAATTATAATTATGTATTTTTATTATGATATACACTTTCTTACCATCTAAATCGCTGGAAAACTATAACGTTGATTGTGTGTACATGTGGACTACAAGCTTCACACTACGATGTGATTCATTTTCAATTTCATTTTTACTTTGATGGAAATAAGGTTAGATATTGTAACACCCTAGGCAAATAAAGAATTTGACATTTTCACATTTATCCATATTTGTGAATAAAATATTAATATAACTTTAAAGGGGACGCTATGCTCGATGGCGTACCCAATACGCAACAACGAGTTTCTTGGGAATCTTACGTTGCACTCTAATAATAAAATAATATTATTTTATATTGTAGTTAACGCCTAGCCGTTGTAATGGCAGGAATGAACGGAACTAACTAAAAAATGATTATATATGTTTGTCAAATATTTTTACTTTTTACAATAAATGTTAGAGGATTAAAAATGCGAATGAATCCAATTTCAAGCGTAAACATTCTAATATTCTTTAAAAGGTCGATTAACCGCCTTTTGATGAAGAACCTCTTTTAAATCCACTTTTTTACAATTTTATGTGTTATATTTGACAAAATAAAATTCTTCTTTAGAATCGGGACATCAAAATTTACTTTCTGTAAATTTTTGATATTTTTCCGATAAAGTTCATTTTTAATGAATAGTGAAAAATGTTGTATTTTAATTCAAAACCTCTTTTGAATATAATTTATTTATATGATTAGATTATCTTTTGAATTGGTTTTAAAGTGAAATTAGAATATATTTTTACCATTTAATCCAATAGTGGTCATTGGACGTAATTTCATCTTGAAATTGGACTTAAACTAGTGTCAATCTTTTGATACTTATTGTTTCATAAAAACACGCTATTTTCTCTCACAACGGGAATTAATTATTATATTAATTAATTTAAATTATATGTTTTAATTTTTTTAAAATAGACATCATTTTTGAATTCGGAATCTCAAATATTTCTTAGGGTGAATTTTTGGTATTTTTCTGGAAAACTTCAATTTTTGATGAATAGTGAAACCACTAAGTGGTACTTAAAAAACTGATTTTTCATTTAAATGAAACTTTTCCACCTATGTGTTTTGAATTTCAAAAATACTACATTCATGGTTGACATTAGGAATTAAAATGAGGTTCAATGGGATTAAAATATTTTTCCGGTGAATAGTAACTTTTAAGTTTATTAATCGCGATTAGAGGTAATTAGTGTAATTTAAGGTAAAAATAATGTTTTAACAATATGAAATGACCTAGACACATTTCCTATTCTCATTGGATGTGTCATGACTGACCAAGACAATCCATGGGTCAACTTGGGGACACCATGGAGGAACTTTGCTTGGAAAATGACATTAATACCTTTTTATTTAAAGTTAAAATTAAAATGTCACAAACATGTGTTATTTTACTAAAACAATTTTTAGATGGGGTTATACAAGTCATATTTTTGAATATAAATATTCTTTAGAAATCTAAAAAGATTTAATACTTCATGGATTTTTTTATAATTTTTAGATATTAAATAAATTTATTTATTTATGACACTGTGATGATGCAGTGATTACCTCATAAATGAATGATTTAAATAAAATGAGAAGATAGGGTGAAATATAAGTCTTACACTTGTCAAAAACCTATTGTATGTGTGGATTTCGAAACCTTGTCACCTTATCCTATAAATATATCCTTTTTGGACCTTTTAAATCCGAAAATCATTTTATAATAAAGTAATATTTTATAACTTTCCAAGAGTGCCCCTCCTATCCTCTTATAAAAGGCCCCAACCTATACCACCTTACACACACCTCTCAAAATTTTTTCTCGGCAAAAACCTGCCCATTCCATCTCTCCACATCCCTATATTCATCAATGAATCCTCACTTTGGGCAGAAGCCTTTCCAAGGAAGCCTTTGAGCTTAAATCAAAGAGAGTTACCCGATTTAAAGGTAATGTCTTCCCTTATGTTATTTTGTTTAATTTTTCTTCTCCAAACACCTAAACTCTTATTATTATTATTTTTGTAAAAACACAGGTATCTTAAATATAGTATGATGTTTTTATAATAATTATTCTAGCTACACTTTCACAGACCTCTGTCTAATGGTTATGGAACATACTGTTTCTGTGGATGGAGAATTACTGCCTCACGAAACGATGATTGTTCAATATTATTTTAACACCTTCAAAGGTGGACATTTAGATGTCACTATATTTATATATTATATATAATATGTTTATTATTTCCTTATGCTTCGGTATTTTTAATTTATGGCATACCATCATGGTTTCCATTATGGGTAAACACGATATCTTCATTTTCGGAAGTGCGGACTACCGCCCCCTCAAAGTGATTTGATTCGTTAATGCCATATGTGGGACGTATAAAGGATGGAATTAATTATATTAATTATTATATCCTACTGGAATTATAATATACCTTTATATCATTATTATTTAATTCCATTTAATACAAAAAAAAAGAAATGATAGTAGCGTTCATGCGTACGTACGGTTTACCGTCTCCATGAACGGTACATTTCATTTCTTATCTCCAAATGTTATGTACTATTATAAGTAAATATATATAATGGATGTATATGTAATATATTACATCTAAATGATGTATATCATTATTTAATTATAATATATATATATATATCTCATTTTGTTTTAATTCTATTAATATGACAAAAAATGAAAGTAGCGTTCATGCATACGTACGGCCTACCGTCTCCGTGAACGGTGCTTTTAATTTTTATCTACAAATGCCATGGAATAGTATAAAATGAATATATAATGGATATATATGATATTTAATAGGTAAATACTATTCTTGATATGATGTACCTATAACTACATGGAAAATTCTTTTCGAACTAGTTCAATGTTTTCTCATGTACCGAACATCGACAAAAACGTCTGATATGAACTCACTTTATAAACCAATTATTATAACATTATAATATGTGATATTAAATGAATAATAATCTTTAAAGTAGGTACTTAAGAAATTATAAATTGACCAAAATTTATTATTCAGGAGATTAGAGAACGATCAAGTCATGTCGGACACGAGGTATGGGATCCTACTCCTCTCTTTCTTTTTAAGTACACTCTTTTATGTTATTCCTTTTAAGCTCATCTTTCTTATGATTGGGATGTTATTTTATATTAAATATAGTGTACTTCATTTGTTCATATGATGAGAGACCCTATTTTCTCTCATCAATCCATTTTGGAAGTTTTGAGTGGCGCCGTTAGGCAGCCAAATATTCGTAAGATATCTAACCTCTCTCTTTCTTTTTAAGTACTCTCCTTTATGTCACTTCTTTTAAGCTCCTATTTGTTATGATGGGGGATGTTAATTTGTATTCCCTATTTCTTTAAATTTTATTTTAATATGATGAGAGACCCTATTTGATCTCATCAATCCATTTTTGGATGTTTTAAGTGGCGCCGTTAGGGTGCCGAGTTTTCATAAGGGATTTTTAATCTCACTTTTAGTCCCGTGAGATTTATGACACATTGGTCACCATTTACATTGAGTGGTGTATGTACTTAACATTATTATACTATTTGTGTAATATAATTTCATTTATGGGTATTTACATATTCATTGTATAACCCTTCTTCGATAGGGTGTACGTTTCGAAAGTTACCCAAGTCGGTAAGGGAACCTTTCACCCTCCTCTTTATAAAAGACTTCTTTTGTTATGTCTTTTAATTCACATACTATTATGTTGGGATATGTTATTCTATATCCTTATTGATGTAAATTTTTTGTCCAAGTGATGAGATACACTTTTAATCTCTCATCAACTCTTTTTCTAAATTTTGAAGTGACGCTGTTAGGCTGTTGAATTTTTGCAAGGGAACTTCTTAACCGATTTTGATTCTTTGGGATAAACTTGTACTCATTGAATATGTTGTTCTATGAATAGGTGTGAATTTCCTCTTATTGTTGTACACTTAATATCCACTTATATTTAGTGTATTCATTTTTCACACATAATTATTTAATTGATTTATCCTTAATCCAAGGATATCGTCTTTGTATGGGACTTCGTCTCAATCTCCTTTCATTGACGCATATTTTGTTTTATACACAACCTAATTTTATACGGTGTATAAACCCATTTGAATTTTACGTTTATCCAGAAGGAATATTTTTATCCGAAGAGTTTTACTAAACGACAATAGGGAATGTTTTTTTGTATGTATGCAGCGACAACGACTTTTCCACTGTTGTGACCATTATTTGAGTTTCGACTTCCTCTACAAGTCATACCTTTTTTTAAATGAAAAATAAATACCATGTTTTACTTTTATTTTATTTTGGCATTGAAAATGATTTTCATAATGTATTTATATCAATGTTTTGTATTGATATCATGTGATTTAAAAGTGGAAATGTTATGTTTCCTTTATTCATGTTTTATGTGATACGATTATGTTATGGTTCTTGGGCATTATTATGATGATGGGTGGTTCTGTGATAAACTAAGGGCGGGTGAGCCCGATATATCTCTCCAATGAATTGGGTAACACGAAGGAGTTAAACGTTGAGGTTTCTTCGAAGATATCTATGGAATATACTGTGATGGTTATTCCAAACGTAACCAAGAGGGTTACTCCCTACGTAAGAATTTTATGAATGCCTCAAGTTACCTTTATGTCTTATGATTTCTATGGTTTATTCATGATTTGATGAGGTATGTTAAAATGATTATGTTTTATGAGTAATGTATGTTTTCATACATGGAATAATGTTTTCTTTTCATACTTTTATATCCCTTACTGAACTTTTTTTGCTCATTCCAAGTTTTTGAAATGTTTTTCACAGGTCAAGGGAAAGGTGCATGATATGATGATAGTGTCAAAGAAGTGTCAAGAAAGAATCCATGTTTTATTATAAATATGTTTCCGTTGATGGAAAAAAAACGAATACTATCTTTTATGTAACCACTTTGTTTAAATGTGGAATGTAATTAATGATTTATGATCTAATTATCTATAAATCTAAACCTGAAAAGATCCTCAATGTCAATTATTCATTTATTTAAATATTAAGTAAGGTTTAAGGCCGGGGCCTTATAGATATAATGAATATATATATGATATATATGATATAATAATGATTTGGTAACGTTTATTTACAATTTATCTTTCTTTTGTTCCATCCATTAAATGATGGAATATATTTCCATGTATACATAAAACCAATTATCTCTATAAATGATTTAATTAATTTTAATATATCAATATTTTATGAATGGAAATAGTTTTTTATTAAATTTATATTATATTTATATCATAATAAATATTCTGGAGATGATATAACCATGATCAATATACATGGATCAAAACTACATGATAATGTCAAACATTAAAAAATAAGCAGATATCACCTAGAAAATTTATTTTAATAAAGAAATGCTAAAAAATGTTTGATAAAACGAAATAAGGAAATAATATATTTTATGACATATATGTGTATTTTTACCTAATATTTTTATGATAACACTATATTTATTATACAGAAGGTTCTAACACGTATGATAGAAGTAGGACATAAGGTATTGGATTTTATTCTATGTTTTATTTATGTGGATTAGAAGCCCTATAAATAGCTTATTTATTTCTTATAGTTTATATATTTTCCATTAATGTATTTTTCAATGATTCATATGAAAATAAAAGGGATTCACATATCCATATATGGTTGATTCATTCATGGGAATTATTATTCAATTGTTACCAAAGAGGTATGTATTTTATGTTACAATATCATTATTTATCAAGATTAATTATTATTAAGTTCTAATGATGAAATTTAATTATCTATATCCTAATAAAATAAATAATTTTATTAACCTCTGGCTATTTTATTTAAATAATATTTTCCTTTCAATTTTTAGAATTTAAGTAGTGTAGAGAATTAAAATATGTTTTTCAGAAAAACCATCTTAATTTTTATCTTTTTATGGAATTTTTTTCCTCTAAATATGTGTTTTATAAAAATATTTTAAATAAAGTTGTTAATATTCTAATATATTTTTTTAGAATTAATTGTTACCCATTTTTTACCTTTTCAAAAAACGGTTAAAAAATAATCTTCTTGTTATTTTCAAAGACTGTTTGAAATTTCGTAGAAAAGTTTAAATGCATTTCTTTATTTTAAACTAAACTGCATGAATGGAATTTCACACCATCATGACCCCTAAATGCTTTGATTAATTTTCTTACTGTTTCCATGTTTATTTTACCGAATTTTTTCCCAAAATATTTTGTATATTTTTAAATTTTAAAGAAGTGAATTAAAAAATGGAATGTTTTTTTTAAATTATTTAATGATCATTTACTAGTATTTATATTCATGATATAAAAACCCCTTGATTACATGTCTGATTTAGTCGGTATATTATTTAGGGAATCCATTCATATTATTTATATGGATGGTTTATGTTTATGTTGAAATGATGTTTATATAACATGTTCCTTGTAACACCCCAAGATTTCATAGTGTGTTATTTTTTTCAAAATAATTCAATAACTTTCACTACGAGTAACACCGAGCTCAAGCGCACCATGACTTACCAAAAAAGCCGTTCAAAAGAGGTTATGAATAGTATTAACTAAATTTTAAACCTTATATAATCCTTATAATTTTAGAATCAATATTATGAGTTTCTTTGACATAATGTAAGAACAAATTCATTTTCAGTATTGCACTTTTACCAACTTTTGATAGTGAACCCTTTTTAAATCCAATATTTTAAACTTTTATATATTCAATTTGACTAAATAAATTTACTTTTTAGAATGGAGACATAAAAAATTTACAATGAAGCATCCCAAGCTTCCACGGTACGTTTCCCTTTGAATAATGCAATGGCGTGCATTGTACGCAACTTCGAGATTCTAACACACCAAAACCAATAAAACTAGCCGTCAGGAATAGTAATACCTAAATTTTAAAATTTTATAAATTTTATCTCTCAAAATGGACTTCATTTTTGTATTCGTAATATCGAAATTATCTTAGGGTGAAATTTTGGAACTTTTCGGATAACTTTCATATTTTGATGAATAGTGAAAATTACTAAATTTTAATTAAAAACAACTTTTTAATCGAAATAATTAATAGTGGTAAATTATTAATTTGAGTGTCTTTAAAGTTTATTTGGAATTTATTTTTACCATTTAATAAAATGTTGGTCATTGGATGTAATTTCACATTTAAACCAGACATAAACAAGTGTCAATCTTTTGATAGTTATTATCTCTTACAAACACGCTATTTGTTTTGACGAAGGGAATTAATTTTTAAATTAGTTAATGAAACTGATATGATATGAATTTTTTAAAATATTCATCATTTTTGAATTCATAATATCAAATATAGCTTAGGCCTATTTTTTGGTATTTTTCTGGAAACTTTCATTTTTTGATAAATAGTGAAACCACTAAGTGGTAGTTAAAAAACCGAATTTTTCATAAAACATAATTTTACCGAGTCTTTGAGTGGAATTTCAAAAATCCAAGAGACACAGTTAATATCAATGAATAAAATATGGTTCAATGAGATGAAAATAATTTCTGGTGAATAGTTACCTTTTTACTTGTATTCACCACGGTTAAAAGTAAATAGGGTAATTAAGGGTAAAAATGATATTAATATTACCCTAACACATGTCCTAATTCTATTGGAAAAGTGTATCTCGACAAAAAACAATCTTAGGAGTAAAATATTATCATTTAGGTCCACTTTTATTAGATTAGAAAATTTATTATTATTTAATTCAAAGAAGATTTAAAAGTGTTAAAATCAATGTTTATTTACTAAAACATTTTTAATATAGGGTTATACATAAGATAAATTCGATTGTAAATATTAATTAGAAAGATAAAAATATTTCCTACATAATTGTATTTTATTTATAATTTTTAGACATTATTTAATTTAATTTATTTATGACACAATGGTGATTAAGTAATTACCTAATTAATGAACAATTAGAATAATTGATATTATAAATACCCAAATAAATGTAATTTGAGACTTTTTATAAATAAAAATAATTTTATAGGTTAATATGATATGTTATGATTGATTTAATTAACTTTTTTCGAATAAATAATTCTGTTATGATTTTTACAAAAATCAATTATTGAATAGTGTCAAAATTGACATAAAAGAGATTTTAAAAAAAATAATATATTATTAATTGATATTAAATTAAATAAAATCTATGGTTTGGCCAATAGACTTATATAATGATATTTGTATCGTTAATGGAAATCTTTGGGGTCGTTAGGATGTATATAGTTTGTTTATTGACCATATAATATAAAAGTACAATGTGACATGGTAAGTTTCAAACTAATTAACTAAGAGTTAAAACTAAAAGATAAGGTTAATATAATGACCCAGACCTGTCTAAATTCTATTGGTTGAGTGGTATTCTACCAATACCCACCTTAAAATTTATATAATCCACTTTGGAGTCATTAGAAAACGAATATAAATTTATTATAAAATAATATTTCTTGCTTTTTTCAAAGGTGCCCCTCACCCCTCTTATAAAAGGGCACTCCCCCTTCTCATTAATTCACACCTTCAAAGCCATGTTTCTCAGCCAAAATATTCCCATATACTCTTTAAACTTCTCTCAATTAATCATAGAGGCCTTACATTAGTCATAAATCCATCCTAAGGAACCCTTTTGATCAAATCAAAAAGAAAAACCCGACGAAGAGGTAATGATTTCACCACCCTTTTTCAAGTTCCTTTCTTCTTCCACTTCTTCTTTACTTGTTATTACCATTATAAAATAATGACTCCAGTATCTTATATATACTGTGATGTTATTATAAATATGGTACAACCATATTCATTATTCTATCCATCCTTTTAATAACATGTCACCATACGTGTGTACGTACGGCTTACCGTCTCCACGTCGTGGTGTAATTGTTATTCAATAAATTATTAATTGGATGGGTATAATAATGATGTGTAATTCATGTAAATAATAAATATAACACGATAATGATTCTTTATATATGATATAACATCCAATTATATATTATTTTAATACCAAAAGAATGATATTGTCGCTCGTGTGTACGTACGGACTACCGTCTCCACGAACGCGATGAGAATCATTCTCCATCATATGCATTGAAGTATAATTATCATTTTATGATTAATAATAGTATCTAAGTACTTGATATAATTCTGTATATGATTATGATACAACCTATCCATGACAAACACGGCTTACGTAACAAAACATATAAAAGAAAACTATTAAGTTAACACCCAAAACAACGATAATTCTAAAATATTACTAACAGAGCAATGTTAAAAGATCATATATGATATCATATTAATATATATGATTCTTTTATAATTTAATTACAATTATTTCACTATTATACAGGAGGTTAACCTACCCTAACCAAGGAAAAGTACAAGTTAATTGTTATTTCACAATCTCTTCATTATCCGAGGTTGTTTATACGTAATTATCTACTGGGACCTCATTATCATCCACATCCATGATTCTTGAAAGTGTATATCAAAACATTATTACTATTTTAAGGAATATGGGATAAAGTAATTTATACCCTTGTTTGAATTTTATAAGAGTTTTATAAATGAATATTTCCATCGTTTTCCAAACAAGGTCCTTTTTAACCTTTTCGACAGAATTAATGTAAGAATGTCTTTTTTTAACTTATACGGAAGGTGCGGCTATTTTCCCCCGTTATAAAATTTTCTAAGATTAACATACAAGATTAGAAGGCTATTTTCAGAGTAAATTTTTTATTTTATAATTATGTGACTTTTAAATGATTTCA
Source organism: Viscum album (assembly GCA_963277665.1). Lineage (NCBI taxonomy): Eukaryota > Viridiplantae > Streptophyta > Magnoliopsida > Santalales > Viscaceae > Viscum > Viscum album. Next base: position 790,309,349 of record OY728138.1, on the reverse strand, counting down.
AAATGATTATTTTAAGATTTTCTGAATGGTACTCTTTATCAAAATCAGAATTTTAAATGTTTTAAAGATTTATCTTTCGAAATATTTTTAATTAATTTCCATGTTTTCAAAATGATTTGAAGCATTTATTTATATGGATATGAATGTTTTGAAATGATATTTCTTTTCAAAAGTTTTGAATTGGTATGAGACACTTTGATTCGAAAATCTCTTTTAAATTACTTCCTTAATAAATGTGTGACTTTGAAATGATTTTAAAAAGAGAGATATTTATCTCAAATAGTTTTGATTTCATCTATGTCAACATCTTTTGATGAATTTTAAGTTTATTTGAAGTTGATTTATTATGACATAAAACTTGAACATTGTTTTGAAGTTTTTGTGATGTTTTTTACTGTGGATGTGTTATTTTTATATCATTCGTGGTTTATGGATGAAGTATTTACATTTCGTATACTGGTTTTGATATGAATGTTTATGTTATGTTTAAACCTTTTCAAATGGGAATGCATTGGACTTAATATGTGACGGGTGGAGCCCGATATAGCTCCTCGATTCATCAGTAGGTATCATGAAACAAACTAGTGTCTTGGCACAATACCTTGGCAAAATCTTATTTGTAGTCTTGGCACGAGGCCTTGGCTATGTGGTTATAATAGTCTGGAATTATGCATTCCATTAGTATGAAAGTGGTTATTGATATTGAATGTGATTATTCGATTAATAGAATATCCATGGGAATAGGTAAATGGCATAATTTCATTTTTTACATAATATATTGAATTTTAAGTTTAAAAGGATTTTGCTTTAATTTTACATTGCCTTAAATGTTTATTCTTATTTATAAAAGTTTCCGCTATATTGTTATCCTTACTGGGCATTTGAGCTCACCCCATTTCTATGTTTTATTTTTCCAAAGATGAGAAGAAGTAAATTATGAATGACCTGCAGGGATAGTATGAGGGGATAAGAGTTTAGACTATGGAGACTATGTTGTTGTAGTTTTAATTTTTATGATGTAATAATAAACTTTATGAATATATCTAGTGTTTCCAAGGATACTAAACTAATCGGTCTTTCGAGATTTGATCTTTCTTGTGATCATGCCAATGTTTTGTAATAATGCACCGACTCTAGGTAACTGGGTTCGGGGCGTTACAGTCGGTATCAGAGGATGTTTAGTAAAAACCTTGGAAGCGAGATTTAGATAAACTCTAATTAGAGCATGTAGACCTATGGTAAACTTTGAGGATTAATATAAAATAACTTCCTAGAATTTTGGTATTATAGAGATTTTGTGAGTTTTCCGAGCAATACATCCCTGTCTGGATACGAGCAGGTAGAGACGGCTCTGGCACAGATGTACCTAGGGGTAAAACCCGAAAATACCGCTTTGAGCTAGACTCAAACGATAACTGGTGCACGATAACAGGACTTGCTGCACTCTTGGTTATGACACTCCCAGGGGATATGCTTAGGATAATTCTCATTTTATTTACAAACCATTATGAAGGGTTTATGTTTATATACTTTCTCACATGAGACATTTTTATGATTATGGATTATATCCATAAACTATTTAATTTATGTTATGTGTTTTACAAGTTTGGGATTAGGTATTTTTATTCATAAACGAATCTATTGTATTCCATTGTTTAGAAATGGATCCCATTAGAAGGAATGAGAACTCCAGCAATGCACATGATCCAAAGAGAAAGAAGGATCATATCTTTCATGGTCTTAAGATAGAATTTATAAGAGAAATAGTCTCCCATGTATTATAATCATATGAAAAAATAATATCATGTGTTGATAAGATAAGTAAAGAGTTTACTGAGTCCTATGGCTTTGAAGGGAAGCAAGAGAATAAAAGGATAGAAGAGAGAAAGATGGATAAAGGGAAGAGGGAAAAGAATAATTTTCCCATATGTGATAACTGTGGGAAGAAACACCCTAGAACTTTCCTAAAAGTAATGGGAGTTTGTTATAAGTGTTGAGGAAACAAGCATAAATTACGTGACTGCAAGGGTAAGAAAACGGTTTCAAATGTACAATTCATCATTTGCAAGTAGTTTAGACACTACGCGAACCTATGTCCCGGCCATTAGACTATGCCGCAAATGATGCTATTGGATAATAATCAAGTTATGATACTACCACAGATGAAGGGGAATGATTATAGATCTTATGTTGATTATGTCATTTGAGTGTTGTACCAACAATGTACTTGTTATAATAATTATGGAGTATATAAGGATTGTACTGTAGTACTATTTCATTAAGGACTTGAGATTGTGTGGAACAAATAAATGTGTCTCAATAGAAGGTTAAATTTTTGGAAAATATATGGTTGAGAGAAAGATAAACCCTAATATGGTTCTGATATTGAGGTAGTGATTTTAGAATAATACATGATTTATTTGGATAAATTATATTGGATATTTCTGACTACCGTGGAACTGATTAATGATTTGTATATTCTATCATTGTTTGGGTTTACAACATTTTTGGATTGAAGGAGTATATCTATTATTCTTTAAGGAATAATAGGTCACGAATTTAATCAATAAGGTTTTATGGTAATTCAGGATGTTGTAGTGTTTTAGAAGAATACATGATGAAGGTGTTCACATCTTATTATGTGGAAAAAAGGATCTTCATTGTGTTTACCTTCCTTATAAATTTTGGACTCATGTATTTTGGATAATTCTAGTTTGGATTATTTTGGATTTCTATAAAAGGACAACCCGGAGGTCGGGCGACAACTCGTTGCGTCCGGAAAGGCCGCGAGACTTGAACCCACAACCGAAGGGCCACAAGATTGTATCACCTACCACTGACCCATGTGATGTCCTGGATTGAATAATGTAATTTTTAATGGTTCTTCTAGAAAAATTATAAATTCATTTTTTTAACCCTATACGATAGGATAAATAGAATATTATTTTTATGTTCTGTTATCTTTTAGAATGAAAGATGAGTTTGTGGTAGAACATAGTTAAAGGACGAGACTCTACTTGTCAAGTATATATTTTTCTTCTTCTCTTATTCAATGAAGAAATTAATTCTTATACTTTAGTGAAGGGATCTTAAAAAAATGTGTTATCCTAATACCATATGTTTTGCTGGACCGATGGTATTTTAAATAATCATAGATAGATGAATTTAAGGCCCTCAATTTTACACTTGTTTATTATTAATTACCTCAATCACTACCTATAAATATTTACGTTTTTCCTCCAATTATATGTCTCTAATTTCCCCCAATGTTCTCCGAATAGAGATCATAATTTGGTGGTGACCCTTTCATTTCTGTTTTCCTTTTATTAAGACTAACTTTTATTAACCCAATTTCTGATGTGGGTTTTCCCACAAATATATTTTCTATATTCAACCTTTTATTTTCGAAGAACAATTTCAAATTGCGAGGACATAATTTATTGAAGGAGGGGATAATGTAACACCCTAAGATTTCATAGTGTGTTATTTCTGCAAACTAATTCAATAACTTTCACTACACACAACTCCGAGTTCAAGTGCACCATGACTTAACAAACAAGCCGTTAAAAAGAGGTTATGAATAGTATTAACTAAAATTTAAACTTTATATAATCCTTATAATTTTAGAATCCATATTATGAGTTTCTAAGACAAAATGTAAGAACAAATTCATTTTCAGTATTGCACTTTTACCATCTTTTGATAGTGAACCCTTTTTAAATCCAATATTTTAAACTTTTATATATTCAATTTGACTAAATAAATTAACTTTTTAGAATGGGGACATCAAAAATTTATAGTGAAACATCCCAAGATTCCACGTTACGTTTCCCTTTGAATAATGCAATGGCGTGCATTGAACACAACTTCGTGATTCTAACACACCACAACCAATCAAACTAGTCGTTAGGAATACTAATACCTACTTTTTGAAATTTTATAAATTTTAAAACTCAAAATGGACTTCATTTTTGTATTCGTAATATCGAAATTAGCTTAGGGTGAAATTTTGGTACTTTTCAGATAACTTTCATATTTTGATGAATAGTGAAAATTACTAAATTTTAATTAAAAACAACTTTTTTAATCAAAATAATTAATAGTGATGAATTATTAATTTGAGTGGTTTTATAGTATATTTAGTATGTATTTTTACCATTTAATACAGTGTTGGTCATTGGATGTAATTTCACATTTAAACCAGACATAAACAAGTGGCAATATTTTGATAGTTATTATCTCTTAAAAACACGCTATTTGTTTTGATGACGAGAATTAATTTTTAAATTAATTAATGAAAATTATATGTTCTGAATTTGGTAAAATAGACATCACTTTTGAATTCATAATATCAAATATATCTTAGGCCTAATTTTTGGTATTTTTTTGGAAACATTCATTTTTTGATAAATAGTGAAACCACTAAGTGGTAGTTAAAAAACCGAATTTTCCATAAAACATAATTTTACCGCTTCTGTGAGTGGAATTTCAAAAATCAGAGAGACACAGTTAATATCAAGGAGTAAAATATTGTTAAATGAGATGAAAATAATTTTTGGTGAATAGCAACTTTTTACTTTTATTTACCACGGTTAAAAGTAGATAGGGTATTTAAGGGTAAAAATGATATTAATATTACACTAACACATGTCCTAATTCTATTGGACAAGTGTATCTCGACCAAAAACAATCTTAAGAGTAAAATATTATCATTTAGGTCCATTTGTTTTAGATTAGGACATTTATTATTATTTAATTCAAAGAAGAGTTAAATGAGTTAAAATCAAAGTTTATTTACTAAAACATTTATAATATAGGGATACACATAACATAAATTAGATTGTAAATATTCATTAGAAAGATAAAAATATTTCCTAAATAAACTTATTTTATTTATAATTTTAAGACATTATGTAATTTAATTTATTTATGACTCAATTGTGATGTAGTAATTACCTAATTAATGAAAAATTAGAATTATTGATATTATAAAAACACAAGTAAATATAATTTGAGACTTTTTATAAATACCAATAATTTTAAAGTTTAATATGACATATTAGGATTGATTTAATTAACTTTATTTTATGTAATCATTCTGTTATGATTTTTACAAAAATCAATTATTGAATAGTGTCAAAATTGACATAAAAGAGTTTTTAAAACACATATTATATTATTAATTGATATTAAATTCCAAAAAATCTAAGGATCGGCCAAGAGACTTATATCATGATAGGTGTATCATTAATTTACCACTTGGGGGTCTCTTGGATGTATATAGTAAGATTATTAACCATATAATATAAAAATACAATGTGACATGGTAAGTGTCAAACTCATTAACTAAGAGTTAAAACTAAATGATAAGGTGAATATAATGACCCAAACCTGAATAAATTCTATTGGTTGAGTGTTTGTCGACCAATATCCACCTTAAACTTTAAATAATCTACTTTGGAGCCATTAGAAACCGAATATGAATTTATTATAAAATAATATTTCTAGCTTTTCCAAAGGTGCCCCTCACCCCTCTTATAAAAGGGCACTCCCCCTTGTCATTAATTCACACCTTCAAAGCCATTTGGATCGGACAAACTCTGACCAAATACTCTCTAAAATTCCCTAACTTAATCATAAAGGCCTTACTTTAGTCATAAATCCAACCTAAGAATCCCTTTTGATCAAATCAAAAGGAAGAACCCGAAGAAGAGGTAATGATTTCACCACCCTTTTTCAAGTTCCTTTCTTCTTCCACTTAATCTTTCTTTGTTATTACCATTCTAAAATAATTAATCCAATATCATATATATACTGTGATGTTATTATAAATATGGTACAACCATATTCAGTATTCTATCCATCCTTTGAATAACATGTCACCATACGTGCGTACGTACGGCTTACCGTCTCCACGTCGTGGTGTAACTGTTATTCAATAAATTATTAATTGGATGGGTATAATAATGATGTGTAATTCATGTAAATAATAAATATAACATGATAATGATTCTGTATATATGATATACCATCAAATTATATATTATTTTAATATCAAAAGAATGATATTGTCGCTCGTGCGTACGTACGGACTACCGCCTCCACGAACGCGATGAGATTCATTCTCCATCATATCCATTAAAGTAAAATTCTCATTTTATGATTAATAATAGTATCTAAGGACTTGATATAATTCTGGATATTATTAAGATACAACCTATCCATGACAAAGACGGCTTACGTAACAAAACATATAAAAGAAAACTAGTAAGTAACACCCAAAACAACGATAATTCTAAAATATTATTAACAAAGCAATGTTAAATGATCAAATATGATATCATATTAATATATATGATTCTTTTATAATTTAATAACAATTATTCCACCATTATACAAGAGGTTAACGTTCCCCAACCAAGGAAAGTACAAGGCAAGGGTTATTTCACAATCTCTTCATTATCCGAGGTTGTTTATACGTAATTATCTACTGGGACCCCTTTATCATCCACATCCATGTTTCTTAAAAGTGTATTTCAAAACATTCTTAATATTTTAAAGAATATGGGTTAAATACATTTATACCCTTTTTTGACTTTTATAAGATGTTTATAAAGGAATCTTTCCGTCGTTTTCCAAACAAGGTCCTTTTTAACCTTTTCGACAGAAAGAAAGTAAGAATGTCTTTTTTTAACTTATACGGAGGGTGCGGCTATTTTCCCCAGTTATAAAATTTTCAAAGCTTCCTTTACAAGTTTATAAGGATATTTTCAGAGTAAATATTTTATTTTATAATTATGTGACTTATAGATGATTTCAAAATGAATTTTTTATGATTTTCTAAAAGGTACTCTTTATCAAAATCAGAATTTTAAATGTTTTAAAGATTTATCTTTCTAAATATTTTTAATTAATGTCCATGTTTTCAAAATGATTTTAAGATTTTATTTATATGGACATGAATGTTTTGAAATGATATTTCTTTTAAAAAGTTTTGAAGTTTTATGGGACACTTTGATTTGAAAATCTCTTTTAAATTACTTCCATAACAATTGTGTTACTTTTAAATGATTTCAAAAAAAGAGATATTTCTCTCAAATAGTTTTGATTTAATCTATTTCAACATCCTTTGATGGATTTCAAGTTTATTTGAAGTTGATTTATTATGATACAAAACTTTCATATTGTTTTGAAGTTTTTGTGATGTGTTTGACTGTGGATGTGTTATTTTTATACCATTTTTGGTTTATGGATGAAGTATTTACATTTCATATGCTAGTTTTAATACGAATGTTTATGTTATGTTTAAAACTTTTCATATGGGAATTCATTGGACTTAATATGTGATGGGTCGAGCCCGCTATAGCTCCTCGATGCATCGGTAGGTCTCATGAAACAAACTAGTGTCTTGGCACAAGGCCTTGGAAAAATATTATTTGTAGTCCTAGCACAAGGCCTTGGCTATGTGGTTATGATAGTCTGGCATTATGCATTCCATCATTATGAAAGTGGTTACTGATATTGCATTTGATTATTCAATTAGTAGAATATCCATGTGAATAATTAAATGGAATTATTTCATTTTTTCCATACTATATTGAAGTTCAAGTTTAAAAGGATTTTGTTTTTGTTATACATTGCCTTAAATGTTTATTCTTATTTATGAAAGTTTCCGCTATATTGTTATCCTTACTGGGCATTTGATCTCACCCCTTTTCTATGTTTTATTTTTCCCAGGATGTGAAGAAGTAAATTATGAATGACCTGCAGGGATAGTATGAGGGGATAAGAGTGTAGACTATGGAGACTATGTTGTTGTTGTTTTCATTTTGATGATGTAATGTAAAACTTTATGAATATATCTAGTGTTTCCAAGGATACTAAACTAATTGGTCTTTCGGGATTTGATCTTTCTTCTGATCATGCCAATGTTATGTAATAATGCAGCGACTCTAGGTAACTGGGGTCGGGCGGTACATTCGTTTTCCATGAGTTATGCTGTGATAAAATAATAAAATTATTATGAAATGAATTCATTTTCCAGGGGTTATTTTATAAATAAATATTTATGTAACCAATTCTATTTTCACTATATATTATAAAGTGATGAAATATTTAATAAACACATTCGTTTTCCATGGGTTATGGTATGCCAGAATTTTTATGAAGCCCAATTTTTTCATGGGTTCTAATTTTTCCAATGGTTTATGATATTGTGAAATTTATATATATAGTTTTTCTTATGTGACAATGGTTATTTTATAACCCAAGATAATAGTTTTGTTATAACCAAAGACAATGGTCATGTTGTAACTGAGAAATAGTGGGACCTATATCTCCATCCAATGCATTGGAAAAGATTAATGTCTGATGAGATAAACATGATTGGAATTCTGAGTGAGCTTAGTTCAGTAAGTGACTTTTTCCACTACGATAGTAATGGGTGTGATCCATTACTACTACGATGGTCTATGGAGTAAACCCATTCTACAATGATAGTATTGGAAATGATCCCCTGCTACTAAATATATTAATTTTTTTATGTTTTATGTATTCTACAATCTATTTTCTTGCTATAATTTTATGCTGTCATATATTATGTTATTTTATTCCATTATGATTAATGTCTTATAAACTAACATTTTTTATTTAATTACTTGAGATTATGATATGTGATATACATGGTATGATTTTCAAATGTACGATCTAGTTCTCATGGCCTTAGGTTCTTGTTTTTCTCTAGTGATCATTGAAATCTCTCTAATTTTATCTTATCGGGCATCTGATTTAAATTTTTATTAGTTTTATTTCCCCAGGTCGTGAATCAAAATACTATGAATGATATGTTAAATAAGGGTGATGCATATGAAGAACTACTTAGATATGATCCATATATTTGATGAATTAGTTGTTTATATATCCATGTTTCCAAATGCATTGGTCTCATATGATTTAATAATGGATCGTTATGTACTATACTTAGTACTCATATTTTAAGATGGGATATATATGAACAAAAACTCTGGGTCACTATAAAAAATATCAAGTCAGTATAGAATTCATCATCAGTAAATATTCCGGAGAATTCACTAGTTATACATATATTATTTGGGTAATACACATCTTATATGACTATGTAGACCCTCGAGTGTAAAAACTATACACACTGAGCTACCTAACCCAAACAAATTTGTGAATAATGATATCACATTGAATTTGGATCTTGATTACTATCACTTCCTATAAGTATTTATATGATAGATCTTGAAACTTTTGTTGTATAACATATGAACCGGAGTCGTATGATTTTTGATATTTGAAACAATAAAAAATCTATATTGAAACTAAGTTCAATTCCCATGATATGAATTATAAGGACACATAAAATTTGAAATTAATTACTATAAAAATTTTATCGATGATGTGGTACACAACATGTGAACTGAGGATGCATGCAATGTTTTCCTGAAAATTGTAGATTATAAAAATAGTTTCCTAATGTGATAAACACAATCATTTAAATATTCACCAAACATTCCTCTAAATAAATATAAAACTATCAGCCTCAGTGAATCGAATACACCTCCCCAAGATTTGTTGTGAACAAAAGTAATCATCTAGTGAATTTTTATCAATCCACTAAATGATACTTTACCTATTTCTAGGACAACTTTACTTATATATTCTAAAACCTAGGTTTCATTATAGTTATCTATTATAGGATCACAATTCCATAATTTATCTCCTAATGGATTAATTGAAAACAAATACATAAGAAGGTGTGGTCAACAAAATACCCAAATACCTAGTAATTGTATCACATTATGTTTTTAAGGAACCTAAGTGTGATAAAAGATTAATGACAATATTCATGGGGAAAAATAACTCAACAAGATATTTATATTCAAATAAAATTTTAATTATCCACGAAATATGTATTCAATGATTGGTTATATGTTTAAAATTCAATTCCATCAACAAAATTTATGAGAATAAATAAATCAAAATATAATAATTGATATGAAATACTTTATAAATATAGAGTCATTATATACATGTTTATACTATACTAGAAATTATATAAATTTTTTTTCAAGATATCATGAGTAAACAATTTTAATATTATCCATGGTAAAAAATATGTATTCTTATAATGGGATAATATTCCCATTAATATAATCAATAAAATATTCTGTTATTCCTTATAAATATGTGGTTTTAGAAATTTTTTAAATAAATAGACTCATTTATAAATCTTTTTTTGAAACAATAATTAAATTTTTTTAGTTCATGTTGAGATAATAATGTAATAATATTTTCAATTAATTTTATTTTAGAATATCTGATTTTTTTAATGTTATATTTTTAGTCACATTCTGTATTAGAAAATTGTTTAGGGGAATGATTTATTTAAAAAGAAGAATAATTTTACGTAATAATAAATTTGGAGAAGGTGAAAACATTAATAAAATAGAAGACCTTTTTATATTATGAAGTGTTTTTTAATAATAAATGATGACTAAATTTTCATAAAAAAATTAGGTATTTAATCATATTTAAAATATTCATAATTTTATCCATTTTTTCACCGTCAATGTTTAGTTGAATTGATCATGTGAACAAGCTGATAAAAAAATTGAAAAAAAATATGAATGTGGATTTTGAAAAGGCGACATACCACTGGGATTTTTTCAATCACATTATAATATTTCATATGTCTTTTTTTATCATTGAATCGTCCACAAAAATGAATAGGAATAACTTCTTCCATGTGCTTGACTGGTAGATAAAAATTTCTTTCCATTAAGGTTCACCAAATAAAAAGAAAATCAAATGGAGGATTAATTTTTCCAAAGGTAAGATATGGAGATGTTGTAAAATGAGATAATATTTTTCCATATCTCCCAATATAAAAGTCCACAAATCCATCACATTTGTAAAATGAATTTTTTAATACCTTATTCATGGTTAGTCAATTATTTAAAATTATTAAAAAAAAATTCATCAATACTTCAAATACCTCACAACAAGGAAAGTACTTTCCATGTCTCTAGTGACATGTAACTACCACGTCCTCACCCGAAACATAGTAAAAATAAAAATTTATTTTTACTAGATAATGCTATTGTTTTATTTTGAACATAATAATTAATCAATCTGATGATCAACACATAAGATTAATATTTATACCTCACCTAGGAAAAAGAAGGAATTCTAAATACTATATTAGTGTAAAAATTTATATCTCAACTAAAATTTATGAGATATTAATATTCAGACTCCCATGGGTATTAGATATTTATTTAAGATATATTAAATGCCCCAAAAAATTTAACTTTCTCAAAAATCATCTAAAATCCATCCCTTGGGTAAGAACTGCATTTTCAGCCCAAAATAATAATCATAAATGTTTTTTTCACAGTCACTAGCCAAGAAAAATTTACTTTTTAGACTCTTTAAAGGATTCGATCTACATAAATCAAAAATAAAATATGTATAAATCATTATAAATCTAAGCTAAAACATCAACAGCATTTAAAAGTTTTCTTCCTATTAATTAAAAAACACTATATTCCAAATAAAAAACTTGATAACAGCCCCCTGTAATATAAACACCATCCTTGTGCATAAAAAATTAACAATCTGATGTTGAGACATGAGGTCAACTTAAAAAAAACTACTAATAGAAACACCCTTCGCATTATAATAGTAATTTTCTGGAACGATGTTATCATATTAAGGATTTTAAAAAATGTTTTATGATAACATTACACAATTTTTTCAATGATTTCTTATCGATGACCTATCGAACAGTCAATCGGCTATCCTCTAGTATGATGAAAAAAATAATCAATGACCATTATCCTTACATATACTCATTATAAATTCAACTAGGATAAAATAATTAGGTTAACCAACATTAAATAAAAACAAAAAATATATTTTTTGGGAAACATCAATCATCATTAAATCCTATCATAGTTTGGTTGGCCTACAGAAAATATATCAAAATCTCAAGAGGTCACTACATGAGACACCTCAACCTCATCTTCAATAATTATTTCCACTATGGTGGGGAGGTAGGGATACACACACTAATATATCATATATCATGTATTAATTAATAAAATAATTCACCACCCATTCAATTTACTTCCACCTATGGTAACACTAAACCAGACCATCATATATATTTATTCTTGAATATCATAAATAAATTAACCTTATATGGATTTCATCAAAATATTTGAAGGTGAATAAAGGGAACACCAATGCATTAAACAAAACTTATAATAAATATATTTAATAATCCCTAAGATCATCAGTGACCCATTCTTCAACATTCCAAAGTTGATGGTCATAAAAATTATTTTTACCATACACTAATGGTTTAAACCTGAGAATAAAACTTACCCAAATTGACAGACTAAAACCTAAACATGTTATATAACATCATTCACCAATGAGACAAAATAACCCAACAATGAATATATATACTGGAATATATATACAGTACTATGTTTATATAAACACTATTATTCCTTAGTTAAAAATATCTCATCCCATATATAAAGACAAGTCTATAAAATACATCACAATTAAATCCCAAAGATACGAGGCATACTCCCCACCATTAAGGGAATGAGTTTGGGAAAGTATTGACAAATCCTAAATCCCCCATGAATGAAAAATTGAATAATCTATATTGTTTCAATCACATTAATGAGATTAATGTAGCCTTGAAATAAAAAAAATAAAAACAACATATAAAAAAACACAATTGAAAATTACTAAAATGTTTACAACAAACTCTCTGATAAAATCTAAACAGCATAGGGATTATAAGAAAAAAATGGAATTCATTACTCTAAATTTTATTGTTATTATATCTATGTTTCCCCGTACGATTCCTCAGGAGGTATTCATAGAGTTACCTTAAAAACTGATGATACTTCAAATTAAACTTAAGATTGACCCCCATGAAACATTGGAATAGGAGGTCACAAAATAAAAAATTGAAAAACAACATCTAATAGGTCCATGAATTAATCATAAAAAATATAATCATTGAAAAAATAACTGATTAACAGTATAAAATATAAACACAAAATCAAGAGTAATCTTATATTAATATTTATCACCCAGTGAGGGTAATATTGTAATTTTCTCTACAATAATGTTAACTATTTCAAGAAACACTATCGTAAGCCAGACTAGCATATATTGAAAATATATAATCACTATAATAGATGACAAGTGGATGAAATACTATAATACTGTAATAGGTATTCTTATCTTGAGGTAAAATTCATATTTGTTATTAGTTATAATTAGAGGATAAAACCCATGAGTAATATTCAATGGATATATATGTCTGGTTTAGAGATGAAATATTAAAAGGACCGTGAAGATCATAAGGAGTTCACTAAGAGGAGGTGAAACAAAGAATAAAATTATATTTATTTCATATTTAGAAAGAACCTTTACTATCTATTAAATAGAATAATATATCATTGTTACACACACTAATGAAAACTTACATTTGGAAAATTAGATTTACAATATTCACAAACGACAATTGTGTTGCTAGTCTATGGCATGATCAAGATTCACCTAAGATAAAATATCTCACTTTATTATCTTGGGGAATAAAACTAAGTAGGATATATTGTTAATCATGATAAGAAAGTCCCTTGATTTTTTATAGAGGTCTCCAAACAAAAATATAATATAATATTAAAGAACATGTTAGTCTTCCTCTAAATTATACTTCTATATTATTATTATAATATTTTCTTTTCTTCCCCTTCCTTGTTTCCCCCTTATAATTATACATGATCTATATCATGTATTTTCACATTAATTACTATACTGTATCTCTATTATATTCTACTTTTCTTTTATTTTTTTCATTCACACAATAAAAGTGGGAATATCTAATTCATTATTATAGATGGTATAATTGTATTAAAATTTGTATTTTGAATTTGAATTTTTTATAAAATAATTCCTATTAACTGATACTAACATATTTATCAACTTTCTTTTCTTTTTATCGAGTCACTATAATTTTCTATATGATCACAGTTCTTTAAAATGAATTGTGACATGAAAAAGTAGTTTCCTTGAAACATTATCACCCATTATAGTGTGACAATTTTCTACATAGCATGAACCATCAAATATAATTATAATATATCAATAATTAAAAATCATGGCTTATTATCACAATAAAAATATCCTCTATTTCTCTAAAATTTCATTATCTTGACACAACATCATCTTTAAAGAATGAACTAGCTTCTTCCACACAGTATATCATGAATTCAATTGAGTATATTAATTCTATAAGATACCAACCTATAAATTTTAAAATATTTATATTCATGAACCTTTTTTATTTAATGAAATAATCATTTTTAAAGTACTATTTTAATTTATATAAAATTGAAGTTTTATAATATTTGGAACCCTAATAATATATAATAACAAACCAAACTAAAAACATTTCTTAGAAAAATGATTTTTATTTGAACTGGGATGGATCTTGATTTTTATTTGAATGAATCTTATAAAGTGATACATATATAAAATTAGATATCTACTTAGAATGAAAATTATATAAACTGAAATGAATTGAAGTACGTATTTGAATGAATTTTATAAAATAATTCTTAGTAAATTTTTGGAAATCCTAATTTGAAAACCCATATATAAAACTGGAATGAATCATATGAAATCCTATAATTACACACATAGGTTTTTGAAATGACTCTTATGTTTTACCACTATATATAAAATGAATCATATGAAATATATACTTTTCAAATTTTTCATGTCCCATAGTGTGAGTTACTCTAATGTTTAATTAATATCACTCTTGTAAAAATTGGGTATACTTTGTGGTTGTACCAAATTTTCTATTCTTTGCTCGGAGTTATTCTTGAAGTATGACATTCTAAAAAATTTATGGTGTTTTTTCATTGAATATTACAATAAAACTACGTAAAATAATGAGAAACTAATTTTTTTACTCTTAGTAATATGTAATATAATAAAAAATAGGATGAAATAATGTTTTCTACATGTTTTAATAATTTTTTGGTTTGAATGATAATTATTATTAAAATAATGAGTTCATTTCATAATATGTAGATTACATCTACCCCTACAGAACACAATGCAAGGAATAAAATGGAATTAAACCAAATGCTCGAGTAGATGACCCCATAACCTTCCCCTCAACCCTAAACCCTAACCACCCCACCACTAATAGTGGGTAAAAAGTATGCCTGGTATTTAGGCCGAGGGGGTTACAAGGTATTAGTGGGCCATCACCCACCACCATGTGACTTTATCTATATCTTTAACGATAGGCCCATGTGTAATGACAACAGGGATTTCAGGACAATTCCCAATTGGGTGTAGGGGTCAAAGAGTGATTTATTCAGGCATCTCAGGCGATTCCATAGTGAGTACTTGAACTCGGAACCCCAGTGATATACTCCATAACCGAAACCAACTGACCCATGCCATGTCGAAAAATGTACACCATGTTTTTAGGCCTAGGGGGTTACAAGGTATTGGCAAGCCATCATCCACCACCAATACCCTTTATGCACTTTTCTAAACATGGGACCAAGTGTAACAATACATAAGATTTTGGGCCATTCCCAATTGGGTAGAGGGGTCCACGGGTGACTTATTCATGCATTTCAGGCATTGTAATGATTTTTATTCATAAATAGGCTAACATTAATGATATTTAGGAGTAAATTTTTACTATGCATATTGAGGATGTAAATTTTCAATCTGGGGAAAATGATCATCCAAAACCATTTGAAACTCATAAAAAGGAAAATTCATATGTCTTTGAACCATTGATAATGGATTTCTTACATGGGAGATATTCTCCGAAAATTATGAAACCCCTAATTCAGAACTATTATTATATTAATAATATGATATTAAGAATTTCAAAATATTTTATTATGCTATCATAACTATATTTTTTGCAATGGAAAATCATCCTTGAAAACTAATTTCTTGTAATCATATCCTTCAACGAAGAATCCATCTTTACTCTAAATTTTGTTAATCCCGCCATAATTCTCCTACATTTAATGCAAAAAAATCCTTGAAGTGAACTATTGTGAATCCGTCATCTAATTATCAATAAAATTACATTAGTGGAATGCTTAATGCAATTTTAATTAATCCATGATCTCATCCTTACCAGGTGTAACTACTATGTGACCTCACCCCAGTCTTTCTTCACCATGCTTCCAAAGATGAGATTCCATTAGTGATACATATTTATATGAATATAATATCATGGTTGAAGAAGAAAGGCTGAAAAGCCTAACTTAACCAATCCAATAACATGAGGATAATCATTCATGAATGAAAAAAATCAAGAAGAATATATCTAAGACAATTTTTATGGAACTAGAAAATTAAAATTGAGATTGAAATTTTAAATCTGAGTGAAGAATGATGAAAGTTGGAGTGCTGATGAATGGATATGAATGTTGAAGAAAAAATATTACAAAGAAAATCAAGGTTGGATCTATAGAATATGTACGAATTAGACCAAGATAGAGGAGAAACAAGAACAAGGATGTGATAGATGGTGATTCAAGAGTTATATATTGAAATGGAAATTGATCTAATTATAGTAAAACATTTAAGGAATGATTGTTGATGAAAAAATATTGATTGATACTGATAAATTGTGATAAAGATACTTTGATGGGTTATAACATTAAATATTTGATATCCCTATTCTATTACCTATGTGTATTAAATATGGTGAGGAAATAATAATTCATAAATAAATATTTTTACTTATAAAGAGAGATATACCATAACCGATCCTTAAAAGTTATTAATAAATGTTTTCCTAAAAACCAGTTTCACTACTTCCTTGAATCATGTCAAAATGGTTCCCTCAATCATTAGAGATATAATTTTCAATAATCCCTCATATTAAGTCACTCTACTAGACTCATCATTTCACACTAGTAAGGTTGTTCTAGCTTGTTTGAACCATAGGTCCCCAATTCTGCTGAGTGATGCTTTATTTAAACTCAACTAGTATCTTCTCAAGAAGATAATACATTATAATTATTCAAACTATTCAAAGAATAATTCCATTATTATATATAATGAGTAAAAGTATATGATATCTGAGTCATTTATTTGAAATATAATACTCATAAGATGAGAATGAAATATTATACAAGGTTTAGGATTCATAATCTGATTAAGATTAAAGGAAGAATGAGATGAGATTCATGTACAAATAAAAAGTTAACATAAGAAGAAAAAAATCATATTCCAATGGAAGAGATATTTTAGTGATGGATTATACATGGATATTTTTATAAAAAATAATTTACAAAATTTTAACCAATATTTGTTCATGTTTATATCTTGCATGTGAAAATTTTAAAAAGAACCTATGACATAATCACATGCCATGATTGTTGTAGTTTTAAAACTACAATTGATAATGACACAATGATATCTTCATATACTTGGAATTAAATTTGGAATGTTTGAATTTAAATATTGAAACGAATGTAATCCATTGGGGAACAAATAGAAAAAACAATGGTTCCTATAAATTGAGTGATATCTATGGGAGAGGGAAACATGTAGAAGTATAAGGCTAGATGATTGTGGTCTTCTAGAACTATTCCATGATCTTATATATATTTATATACATTTTTTTATTTTCACTTTAGTACCACAATGATTTCTACTCCCATGTTTATATTTTTTATCTATGGAATATAGGGGGTAAAACATCTATGAGTTTTAGGGAATGAAATGAATACGTTTTTTAATTCTCAAGTCTTTATTATTTCAATTAATGTTATAAAACGTTTTTTATAAATTTATTTCAATATTTAGAAATAAATTTTAATTTCAAAAGAATGTGTGTTGGAAATAATTCAATCTATTTTTACTACCTTGGTGGAGGATAATATTATACCCCTCTACTTAGTTTTATATAATCGTTTTTAGAATGGTTTGGGATAAATGCTATGGTGTTATGCGGTTTAAAAAAGGTTAGATTGGTTCAGTGGTTACTTTTACGTTACTTGGGAATAAAAATACCCAATTGGGTGTTCCCAATGTGAACTTGTTGGGGTTTGAGGTCTATATTTCATATATTTTAAGGAATTCAAACCAAATAAAAGGTTTTATAATGCCAAAATTACCATTATATTTCAAGCATGTGTGAAAGGTAAGATATTGTAGAACCAACATCATATCAATTATCAATAAGAAGAGTCCTGATTTTGGAAGAAAACGATGAAATTATAATTGGAAATGATACCATAACCTGATCACATTTCTCATAAATTGATTTTAATAATTTTCTTCAAACATTTTTGTTTTCAAAATATGAACACCCTTTTTCATAAATAATTATTAAAAAATATTTTTAGTGAAATAATCTGTAGATGAAAGCTTTGGTCACCACCAATATAATAAAAACAAAATAAATAAAAAGATATTTTCACACCCTTAAAAAATGTTCTTTCAAAAAATGGAAATATTTCTATAGTGGCAGTGAGAAATTTGAAACTTTGTATTTTTTGTTGAGGAATTCTAATGAAAATATTTACAGTTTGGATTTAAATTAAATGAACTCAGCTATATAGATCTAGGATACTCAAATTAGATACTAAATTTGAATAAATAAACAATTAGAACAAGAGTGAAACATCTTGTGTTCACATTAAGAAAGTTATAATGGAAGTAAAACCAAACCAAAACCCAATATAATTGAATGAAACATAGTTTATAAAATAAAAAAAAATTAAATATCTATTATAGAGAAATAAAATGATTTTTGGAATAAAATTATAATTATAGAAAATTTTCTAAAATTCCATGGTTAATAAGTGAATTATAGAGACACTCACTTTTCATCCATTAGCCTTACATGATATTTAAAGAATACTTAAAAATTATACCAACAAACTGTCAAAGACTATGATTGGTATAGTGTGTTTAGAAACATGGAAACAGAAACACTTGTACACAAGAGAGCTATATCATCTCCAACTGGATTTTTATTGACAATCACCCTTCTTAGACATACCATTAATAGTACATATCATCATAACTTGTGGGAAATGAAATAGAAAATTTAATTCTCCAACCCCAGTTACCTGGAGCCGGTGCATTATTTTAATACATTGAATGATTGCAAGGAATCAAGTCGTGAAGAACTGATTAGTTAGCAGTCTCGAAAAATAGATTACATACATGAATGTTACACTACACTTTATGACATAAAACACAACATAAATAATCCTTTGAGAATTACATTGTTACCTTAGCATAACCATTCATATAAATCATAATACACTTCTGAGAATCCTAAGAAAATAAAACATAATAATGGGGTGTGCTTAGATGCTCAGTAAGGGTAAATAATTTAGCGGAAGCTATAAAATTTTAAGGAAATATGTATAATAAAAAAAATACACCTTTAAAAAATAATACATGAACATAATATTCTAGAAATTATTCAAACATTACCATATAAATATGAAAATTTATATTCTACTAGTCTAATAATCACACGTAACAACTAATTTCATAACAAGGAAATGAATAATGTTAGAAAATATAAGCACATATTCAAGGCCTCGTGCCAAGACAAATTTTTTTTGTCAAAGCCTTGTGATAAGAAACTAATTTTTCATATTAGACATACCAATGCATCATGGATCTATAGCGGTCTCCACCCATCATTTAATAAGTCAAATGCATTCCTCATATGAAAATGTTGAATGATAACATAAATATTATTATTAAATCTAGCATAAGAAATGTCCATACATTAACCAAATCAAAATGATGGTATAAAAATAGAAAGTCCATAGTCAAACATATCATAAAAAATTCAATAAAATATGGTAGATTTTATTATAATAAATCAACCTCAATCAAGAATAATATCCTGTAAAGGATGTTGACATAGTTTAAAATTATCAAAAGAACTCTTTGAGAGAGATATATTATTTTTGTTAAATCATTTAAAAGAAATAAATTTATAAAAGAATTTATTTAATAAATATTTTTGAATCAAAGTTTCCATGCCACTTTTAAACTTTTGAACGGAATTAACTTTTTAAATAATCATGTTTATATAAATATATCCTTAAAATCATTTGTAAAATATGGGCATTAATTAAAGATATTTAGAAAAATATTTCATTAAAACATTTAAAATGATGATCTTTCTAAAGATTCCCTTCCAAAAAACCGTAAAATTTTCACTTTGAAAATTTTTTATGAATCATAGACGTGGATGAAAAAAATTTCCCTGTAAACTATTTCGGATAATAATGAGATTGAGTAATTAACCCTTACCTTGTACATTCTTTTAGTTGAGGGTACATTTAAAATCCTTTTTAATGACCATAATATGTTATTAAATTATAAAAATACTTATTAATATTTATTATATCATATATTATTCATTTATTACTTTATACTATACATTTAATAATAATTTCAATGTTAAAGTAACATTTCGGGTAATAATCTATTTTTTGTCGTACATGTTTTAACATGTTATTCTTGATCGTATCACTTAGATCATGATATATATACTGCTAGAATATAAAAAATGATTTATATATCATATATATTCAGATATCAATATTTATAATAAATAGATATATGAAATGGAAACACCAGTCATGGAGACTGTAGTCTGCATGTACGCATGAACATTGTTTTTATTTTCTTATCGTATAGTATGGAAGTAAGTAAATGGAATATATTTATCTATGTAAATATATATTATTACAGTAGAAATATTATTTTATATATCTCATACTTAATAACTATATATATTTTTTTATAAAAATACTGGAATGGTTATCATTGAAGATGAATCTCATCGCGTCGTGGAGACGGTATGCTGTGTATACGCACGAGCGACAATATCATTCTATCGATGGAAAAATAGTCTTTTATTGGATGATATATTATATATAGAGAGTAATTAACATGTTATATTAATTTTTTAAATTAATCATACTCATTATTATACACATAAAAATAATGTAGTGTTGAATAACAAACAACACCACGACGTGGAGACGGTAAGTCGTACGTACACAAATATTGTGAATTTGTCATTAATAAAATGTATATAATAATGAATATAGTTTTTAACATATTCTTAATAACCTATAAATATGTATAAGTTACCAGAGTTATTATTTTAGTATGGGAAAAAACAAATAAAGATGAAGTGGAAGAATAAAAAATGAACTTTGGAAGATCTGATGAAATAATTACCTCTTCTTCAGGTGCTTCTTTTTGATTTGAACAAAATGGCTCCATAAGTTATCTTTCTAATATAATTAAGGCCTCTATGATTAATTTAGGGTAGTTCGGAGGATATTTTAGAAGGGTTTGGGCGAGCTAGATGGATCTGTAGGTGTGAAATTAAGATAAGGGGAAGTACCCTTTTATAAGAGATGCGAGGGGCACATTAATAAAATTTTGAAATATTAATTTATTCTGAAATTATATTCAGTTTATAATAGCTGAAAAATGATTTATTTAGAGTCTAAGGTGTGGATGTGTCTAAATCCTATTAACCAATAGGTTTTAGACAAGTTTAGGGCACCATATTAATCTTATTGTTCGTATTTAACCCTTAATAAAATAGATTAACATTTACCTTGTCTTCTTGTATTATTATAAAACATGGTTAATAAAAATAATATAAAATTACAAGAAACCCTCAAGTGGTTCATTAACGTCATATATATCATTATATAAGTCCTTTGACTGAACCTTATATTTTTAGGAATATTATATCATTTAATAATATAGTATTTGTTTTAAAAACTCATTTATGATTTTTTTGACACTATTTATTATTTGGTTTATTTGAATAACATAACAAGTTTATTAATTCAAAAATAATACATTAAATCAGTCATAACAAGTCATATACAAATAGAAAATTCTTTAATGGCATAAAAAGTCTCAATTTACACATATTTTTATATTTAAAATATCTATTATTTTAATCTTTCATTAATAAGGTAATTACTGCATCATCATTGTGTCATAAAAAATAAAATTATTTAATGTATAACAATTATAAATAAAATACCAAGATGTAGGAAATATTTTTATATTTCTAATTAATATATATAGTCGAATGTATCTTTTTTTTATCCCATTTTTAAAAATGGTTTAGTTATTAAACTTTGAATTTAACACTTTTAACTCTTCTTTAAATAAAATATAATAAATGTCTAAATATAACCCAAATGGATCAAAAGTATCTTATTGTTTTCCCTAAGCTAGATTTTGGTTGAAATAAAATCATCTAATAGAATTAGGACATGTTTTGGGGTAATTTTAATATTATTTTTACATTTAATTACCCTATTTACTTTTAACCATGGTAAATAAAGTTCAAAAAGTTACAATTCAAAAAATATTATTTTCATCACATTGAACCGTATTTTACATACTGATGTCAATTTTGTCTCTAGGATTTTTGATATTCAATTTAGAGAACCGGTAAAATTATGTTTTATGTAAATATTCAAATGTGCCAAGAAGGTGGGTAAAAAGACGTTAAAATGGTTCAATAATTTTTTATGTCTAATATTATTCTAAAATGACTACAATGACATAAATTGTAATAATATATGTATTATGTAATTATTTGAAGATAAATTTTTTATTAAAAATAATTATCTAAATGAAAATGCTGGTTTTATATGCCATACATTATTTATCACTAATCATAAAAAATTGAATGTTCTCAGAAAAATACAAAAAAATTACCATAATATAATTTTTATATTCTGAAATAAAAAATGATTCCTATTTTACCATATTCAAAACATATAAGTTGCATTAATTAATTTGAAATTAATTTCTATTGTCAAAACCCGAAAGCTAGGTTTTGAGAAAAAAACATCTAAGAGATTGATATGTGTTTATGTCTAATTTAGATGTAAAATTACTTCCCATGACCAAAATTGGATTAAATGATAAAAATATAATCAAATTATAATTCAAAACCATTAAAATTTATAATTTAAAACAATAATTTTTTTTATTAAGAACCATGTTTGCAATTATAATTTAGTATATTGCACTATTCATCAAAATATAAAAGTTATCATAAAACTCCAAAAATTTATCCAAAATATATTTTTATGTCCCACTTCAATAGAAAAAGATTATTTCGTCAAATTGAATACATAAAAGTAGAAAATATTTGATTTAAAAAGAATTCACCATTAAAAGGCTGTAAAATTTCATTTTCTGAAAATTACTTTATCTAAAGATTTGAAATTGTTTTTATATTTTCTCTAAGAAACCCAAAATATAGGTGTTAAAACTATCTGGAGTCTATAAAATTAAAAATTTAGTTAATACTATTCATAACCGATTTTTGAACGGCTATTTTGGTAAGTCTTGTTAGACTTCAACTCGGTGTTGCGTGTGGCACAAGCTATTGAATTACTTTAAAGAGATAACATATTTTGATATCCTGGGGTGTTACATTATCCCCTACTTCAATAAATTGCATACCTACAATTTGAAATTGTTCTTTGAAAATAAATGGTTGAAAATAGAAAATACCTCTGTGGAAAACCCACATCAGAAATAGGATTAATAAAATTTAGTCTTAATAAGAGGGAAAGGGAAATGAAAAAGTCTCCACCAAATTTTCATCTCAAATAGGATAACATTGGTGGAAATTAAAGACACAAAATAAGGGGAAAACATAAATATTTATAGAAGGTGATTTAGGTCTTTAATCACAAATAGGTGAATATATAAATAGAATACTGAGGTCCAGGAAGCCAAAAATCTATGATGTTTTAAAATATCAGAAATTCAACAAAACATAATGTATTTGTTTAACACATTTTTGGGATTAATATCATTTCCCTAGTGTTTATGAATTTTTTTCTTCATAAAATAAGAAAAAAAACTTGATAATTAGAGTTCCATCCTTTAACTAATTTATACCACAAACTCATCTTTCACTCCAAAAGATAATAAAACTCAAAAATATTATATTTATCCTAATATTTTGTGTTACAAAAAAATTAATTTATAATTTATCTATCAGACCATTTAAAAAAATACATTATAAAAATCAAGACATCACACAGGATACTGGAAGGTGATTCACCCTTGTCACCCTTCAGTTATAGGTTCTTGTCTCGCGGGATTTCCGGACACGACGGGTTGTTGCCTGACCTCCAGGAAGTAATTTTTATATCAATACAAAAAATAATCTGAAGAAATTCTTTAACATTAAACAATTGTATCCAATTTCAAACTTAATTCATTCAAACCATTAAATTTATCCAAAATAATTCTATCCAAACTCACAATCCAAAATTTATAAGTATGGTCACATAACATATATGTGAATACCTTCATCGTTTATTCTCTTAAAACATGGTAACACCCTTAACTACCAAAAATCATTATTAATTACAATCATTATCCCTTATTCCTTATAAAATATAGGATATACTTGTTATTTCAAAAAATGTTGTAAAATCGAACAATTATGGAATAAAAAAACAATTAATTAGTTTCAAAGTAGTCCAGAATATACAATATAATTTTTCGAAATCAATAATATCTTATTCTGAAATCATTATCTCAGTTTCCTAATCATATTAATGGTCATATTTCACCAAACCCTATATTTTCCAAAATGTTTAACTTGAAAATGTATCAATTTTCTTGGTACCATAAAATCTAAAATCCCTAATGAAAATTCACTACAGTATAATCCTCATATGCTTTATAATTATTATAAATTTTACATAATTAATACAATACTCAAATGACATAATTCTTTAATAACAACTAAAGAACACTAACAATTCCTCTTCATTTGTGGTAGTATCATGACTTGATTATTATTCAATAGCATCATTTGGGGTATACTCTGATTATTGGGAAATTGATTCGTGTAGTGTCCCAACTCCTTACAGATGAATAATTTTACATTTGAAACCTTTTTATTACCCTTAAAATCATGAACTTGGTGTCCTTTTTATCCACACTTATAACAAACTCCCATTCCTTTCAAGAACATCCCAGGGTGATTCTTTCCACAGTTATCACATATGGGAAAATCCTTCATTCCCTTCTTCCCTTTTTCCATATTTCCCTCTACATTATCCTCTTCAATGGCTTCCCTTCAAATCCATATGACTCAGATAATTCTTTACATATCACCTGATATTATTTCTTTATATAATTAGAATTTCAAAATGTTGACTTAAAACCATGAAAGATATGATCCTCCTTACTCTTTGGATCATTCTCATTACTCGAGTTCTCATCCCTTCTACTAGGATTCATTTTTAAATGATAAAATATGCTAGTTTAGATCATATCATAATGTATAATCCCAAAACTAGGAAAAATCTCAAAATTAATTGAATATTTTCACACATCTAGTCTCATAATCATAAAAATTGTATCTTTGCTAACACATTTACTCATAAATCCTTTATAATGTTTTGTAATGAAAATGTGAATTATCTAAAGCATATCCAATGAGAGTGTCATAACCAAGAGTACAGTAAGGGCTTTTGTCACCAGTTATCATTCAAGTATAGTTAAAAATGGTGTTTTCAGCTTTTACCCCAAGATATATTTGGGCTAGATCCATCTCGACCTGCTCTTATCGAGAGAAGGATATATTTCTGGTAAAATTCATAAAAGATTTAAATTAACAAAATTCTAGGAATTTATTATATACTAATCCTGAAATTTTATATTAGGGTAATGTTCTCTAATCAGAGTCTTTAGAAATATAGTTTCCAAGGTTTGCACTAATCTTCCAAAAATTCCAACTATGTCTCGCCAACCCCAATTACTTGGAGTCAGTGCCTTATTATAATAAATTTCCATGATTAAAAGGAATCATGTTATGATGGACCGACCAGTTTAATAGTCTCAAAAAATTGATTACATGCATGAATGTTACCTTTAAATTTATAACATACAAAACATCATAAATAATCTTTTGAGAATGCCATTATTCCCTTAACATAACCCGTCATATTAATCATAATACACTTCTTGGAATCCTTGGAAAATAAAACATTAGAAAGGGGTGAGATCAGATGCTCATTAAAGGTAAATAATTTTGCAGAAGCTATAAACTTTTAAATATAGATGTATAATAAAAACATCATCCTTTTAAAAATAAAAATTGAACTTAATATGCTAGAAATAACTCAAACATTACTATATAAACATGCACATGGACATTCTCTTAGTCGAATAATCACATGTATTAACTAATTTTTTAATAAGGAAATGCATAATTTTGGACATCATAACCATATAGTCAAGGCCTCATGCAAAGACTACAAATAATTATTTTTTGAAGGCGTTGTGCCAAGACACTAATTCGTCTCATGAGACCTACTGATGCATCGAGGAGCTATATCAGGCTCCACCCATCACATACTATGTCTAATTCATTACTCATATGATAATGTTGAAACATAACATAAACAATCATATGAAAACTATCATATGAAATATCAATGATTTAACCATAAACTATGAATGGTGTAAAAATAGAACATACACATTAAAACATATCATAAATTATTCAATAAAATATTGAATATTGTATTTTAATAAATCAACATCAATTA
Source organism: Viscum album (assembly GCA_963277665.1). NCBI lineage: Eukaryota > Viridiplantae > Streptophyta > Magnoliopsida > Santalales > Viscaceae > Viscum > Viscum album. The sequence continues at coordinate 790,282,623 of OY728138.1, read as the reverse complement.
ACAATAATATCCATCAAAGGATGTTGACATTGTTGAAAATGATAAGTAAAACTCTTTGAAAGAAATATAATTTTTTTTGAAATCATTTAAAAGTCCCGAATTTATAAAGGAATTCATTTAAAATAGATTTTTGAATCAAATTATCATATACAACTTTGAAAATTTTGAAAGGAATTAATATTTTTAATCGATCTGGTTCTCAAAAATAAATCCTTAAAATCATGTTTAAAACATGGACATTAATTAAATAGATTTTGAAAAAGAAATCATTAAAACATTTAAAAATGATGATCTTGCTAAAGAGTTCATCCACAAAACCATAAAATATTAATTTTGAAAACATATTTATGAAACATGGACATGGATGATAAAAATGTCCTAATAAACAATATCAGATAACAATTAGATTGAGGAATTAACCCATACCTTGTACTTTTATTTAGTCGAGTGTATGTTTAACCTAATGTATAATGACCATATAATGATATTAAATTATAAAATAACCATATTAATATATATGATATCATATAAGATTCATTTATTACTTCATACTACCCATTTAAAAATAATTTACATGTTAATGTAACATTTTGTGTAATAATCTCTTTCATTATCGTACATGTTTTAACATGTTATTATTGATTGTATCACTAAAACAATGATTTAAATACTTAAAGAATATAAAAAATGATTTATATATCATATATATTGATAATATAAATATTTATATTAAATATATAAATGAAATGGAAACACTATTTAGGGAGACGATTGTCCGTACGTACGCATGAACGTTGTTTCTCTTTTCCTATCGTATAGTATGGAAGTCAGTAAATTAAATATATTTATCTACATAAATATATATTATTCCTTTAACAATATTATTTCATATGTCTCAAACATAATCAATATTTATATTTTTAAAAAAATTATTGAATAGTGATTGTTGAAGATGAATCTCAACGTGTCGTGGATATGGTAAGCCGTACGTACACACAAGTGACAATATCATTCTATCGATGGTAAAATGGTGCTTAATTGGATGGTATATATTATATATATATATAACAATAATTACCATGTTATATTAATTATTTAAATTAATTATTCTCATTATTATACCAATCGAAATAATGTAGTGTTGAATAACAAACCACACCACAACTTGGACACAGTAAGCCGTACGTATGCACTTATGGTGACTTTTTCAATCATAGTGTGTTATTTCTTCAAAATAATTCAATAACTTTCACTACATGCAACACCGAGTTCAAGCACACAATGACTTACCAAAAAAGCCGTTCAAAAGATGTTTTGAATAGTATTAACTAAATTATAAACTTTATATAATCCTTATAATTTTAGAATCCATATTATGTGTTTCTTAGACATAATGTAAGAACAAATTCATTTTCAGTATTGCACTTTTACCAACTTTTGATAGTGAACTCTTTTTAAATCCAATATTTTAAACTTTTATATATTCAATTTCACTAAATAAATTTAATTTTTAGAATGGGGACATCAAAAATTTACAATGAAACATCCCAAGCTTCCACGTTACGTTCCCTTTGAATAATGCATTGGCGTGCATTGTACGCAACGTCGAGATTCTAACACACAACAACCAATCAAACTAGCCATTAGGAATAGTAATACCTACTTTTTAAAATTTTATAAATTTTATCTCTCTAAATGGACTTCATTTTTGTATTCGTAATATCGAAATTATCTTAGGGTGAAATTTTGGTACTTTTCGGATAACTTTCATGTTTTGATGAATAGTGAAAATTACTAAATTTTAATTAAAAACAACTTTTTTAGTCGAAATAATTTGGATTGATCAATTATTAATTTGAGTGGTTTTAAAGTATATTTAGAATATATTTTTACCATTTAATACAATGTTGGTCATTGGATGTAATTTCACATTTAAACCAGACATAAACAAGTGTCAATCTTTTGATAGTTATTATCTCTTAAAAACATGCTATTTGTTTTGACGACAGGAATTAATTTTTAAATTAAATAATGCAACTAATATGTTATGAATTTGGTAAAATAGACATCATTTTTTAATTCATAATATCAAATATATCTTTGGCCTAATTTTTGGTATTTTTCTGGAAACTTTCATTTTTTGATGAATAGTGAAACCACTAAGTGGTAGTTAAAAAACCGAATTTTTCATAAAACATAATTTTACCACTTCTGTGAGTGGAATTTAAAAATTCCGATAGACACGGTTAATATCAATGAGTAAAATATGGTTCAACGAGATGAAAATAATTTTTGGTGAATAGTAACTTTTTACTTTTATTTACCACGGTTAAAAGTAAATAGGGTAATTAAGGGTAAAAATGATATTAATATTACCATAACACATGTCCTCATTCTATTGGAAAAGTGTATATCGACCAAACGCAATCATAGGAGTAAAATATTATTATTTAGGTCCACTTGTATTAGATTATGACATTTATTATTATTTAATTCAAAGAAGAGTTAAAAGAGTTACAATCAATGTTTATTTACTAAAACATTTTTAATATAGGGTTATACATAAGATAAATTCGATTATAATATTCATTAGAAATATAAAATGATTTGATACATAATGGTTTTTTATTTATAATTTTTAGACATTATGTAATTTAATTTATTTATGACATAATGGTGATGCAGTAATTACCTAATTAATGTAAATTAGAATAATTGATATTATAAATACCCAAATAAATTAAATTTGAGAATCTTTATAAATACCAATATTTTTATAGGTTAATATGACATGTTATGATTTATTTAATTAACTTTATTCTATGTAATAATTGTTTTATGATTTTTACAAAAATCAATTATTGAATAGTGTCAAAATTGACAAAAAAGAGTTTTTAAAACAAATATTATATTATTCATTGATATTAAATTCCAAAAAATATAAGGTTCAGAAAAGAGACTTATATCATGATAGGTGTATCATTAATGGACCACTTGGGGGGTCTCTTGGATGTATATAGTATGTTTATTAACCATATAATATAAAAATACAATGTGACATGGTAAGTGTCAAACTAATTAACAAAGAGTTAAAACTAAAAGATAAGGTTAATATAATGACCCAAACCTGTCTAAATTCTATTGGTTGAGTGGTTTTAGACCAAAACCCACCTTAACCTTTAAATAATCCACTTTGGAGCCATTAGAAACTGAATATTAATTTATTATAAAATAATATTTCGAGCTTTTCCAAAGGTGCCCCTCACCCCTCTTATAAAAGGGCACTCCCCCTTCTCATTAATTCACACCTTAAAATCCATTTGGCTCGGCAAAAATCTACCCAAATACTCTCTCAAATTCCCTAAATTAATCATAGAGGCCTTCCTTTAGTCATAAAGCCAACCTAAGGAGCCCTTTTGATCAAATCAAAAGGAAGAACCCGAAGAAGAGGTAATGATTTCACCACCCTTTTTCAAGTTCCTTTCTTCTTCCACTTCTTCTTTACTTGTTATTACCATTCTAAAATAATGACTCCAGTATCGTATATATACTGTGATGTTATAATAAATATGGTGAAACCATATTCAGTATTCTATCCATCCTTTGAATAATATGTCACTATACGTGCGTACGTACGGCTTACCGTCTCCACGTCGTGTTGTAATTGTTATTCAATAAATTATTAATTGGATGGGTATAATAATGATTTTTAAATCATGTAACTAATAAATATAACATGATAATGATTCTTTATATATGATATATCATACAATTATATATTATTTTAATATCAAAAGAATGATATTGTCGCTCGTGCGTACGTACGGACTACCGTCTCCACGAACGCGATAAGATTCATTCTCCATCGTATCCATTGAAGTCTAATTCTCATTTGATGATTAATAATAGTATCTATGGAATTGATATAATTCTGTATATGATTAAGATAAAACCTATCTATGACAAACATGGCTAATGTAACAAAATATATAAAAGAAAACTAGAAAGTTAACACCCAAAACAAGGATAATTCTAAAATATTATTAACAATGAAATGTTAAAAGATCAGATATGATATCATATTCTTATATATGATTCTTTTATAATTTAATAACAATTATTTCACCATTATACAAGAGGTTAACCTACCCCAACCAAGGAAAATTACAAGGTAATGGTTATTTCACAATCTCTTCATTATCCGAGGTTGTTTATACGTAATTATCTACTGGGACCTCTTTATCATCCACATCTATGTTTCTTGAAAGTTTATTTCAAAACATTCTTACTATTTTACAGAATATGGTTTAAAGTAATTTATACCCTTGTTTGACTTTTATAAGATGTTTATAAAGGAATATTTCTGTCATTTTCCAAACAAGGTCCTTTTTAACCTTTTTGACAGAATTAAAGTAAGAATGTCTTTTTTTAACTTATACGGCGGGTGCGGCTATTTTCGCCTGTTATAAAATTTTCGAAGCTTCCCTTACAAGCATATAAGGATATTTTTAGAGTAAATTGTTTATTTTATAATTATGTGACTTTTAAATGATTTTAAAATGAATATTTTAAGATTTTATGAAAGGTACTCTTTATCAAAATCAGAATTTTAAATGTTTTAATTATTTATCTTTCTAAATATTTTTAATTAATGTCCATGTTTTCAAAATGTTTTTAAGCATTTATTTATATTGACATGAATGTTTTTGAAATGATATTTCTTTTCAAAAGTTTCGAAGTGTTATGGGAAACTTTGATTCAAAAATCTCTTTTAAATTACTTCCTTAATAAATGTGTGAATTTTAAATGATTTCAAAAAAAGAGATATTTCTCTCAAATAGTTTTGATTTCATCTATGTCAACAACCATTGATGGATTTTACGTTTATTTGAAGTTGATTTATTACGATACAAAACTTCCATATTGTTTTGAAGTTTTTGTGATGTGTTTTACAGTGGATGTGTTATTTTTATATCATTTGTGGTTTATGGATGAAGTATTTACATTTCGTATGCTAGTTTTAATACGAATGTTTATGTTATGTTTAAACCTTTTCATATGGGAATGCATTGGACTTAATATGTGACGGGTGGATCCTGCTATAGCTCCTCAATGAATCGGTTGGTCTCATGAGACAAACTAGTGTCTTGGCACAAGGCCTTGGAAGAATCTTATTTGTAGTCTCGGCACGAGGCCTTGGCTATGCGGTTATGATAGTATGGAATTATGCATTCCATCACTATGAAAGTGGTTATTGATATTACATGTGATTATTCAATTAGTAGAATATCCATGTGAATAAGTATATGGAATTGTTTCATTTTTGACATACTATGTTGAAGTTCAAGTTTAAAAGGCTTTTGTTTTAGTTATACATTGCCTTAAATGTTTAATCTTATTTATGAAAGTTTCCACTATATTGTTATCCTTACTGGGCATTTGAACTCACCCCTTTTCTATGTTTTATTTTTCCTAGGATGTGAAGAAGTAAATTATGAATGACCTGTAGGGATAGTATGAGGGGATAAGAGTGTAGACTATGGAGACTATGTTGTTGTAGTTTTTATTTTTATGATGTAATGTAAAACTTTATAAATATATCTAGTGTTTCAAAGGCTACTAAACTAATCGGTATTTTTAGATTTGATCATTATTGTGATCATTCCAATGTTATGTAATAATGCACCGACTCTACGTAACTTGGGTCGGGGCGTTACATTCCTTTTCCATGAGTTATGTTGTGATAAAATAATAAAATGATTATGAAATGAATTCATTTTCCAGGGGTTATTTTATAAATAAATATTTATGTAACTAATTCCATTTTCACTATATATCATAAAGTGATGAAATTTTTATGAATCCTATTTTTTTCCATGGGTTATGGTATGCCAAAATTTTTATGAAGCCCAATTTTTTCATGGGTTCTAAATTTTCCAATGGTTTATGATATTGTGAAATTTATATGTATAGTTTACCTTATGTGAAAATGGTTATTTTATAACCCAAGATAATGGTTTTTTATAACCAAAGACAGTGGTCATGTTGTAACTGATAAATAGTGGGACCTATATCTCCATCCAATGCATTGGAAAAGATTAATGTCTGATGAGATAAACATGATTGGAATTCTGAGTGAGCTTAGTTCAGTAAGTGACTTTTTCCACTACAATAGTTATGGGTGTGATCCATTACTACTATGATGGTCTATGGAGTAAACCCATTCTACTATAATAGTCTTGGAAATGATCCCCTGCTGCTAAAGATATTATTTTTTAATGTTTTATGTATTCTACAATCTTTTGTCTTGCTATAATTTTATGCTGTCATATATTATGTTATTTGATTCTTTTATGATTAATGTCTTATAAACTATCATTTTTTATTTAATGACTTGAGCTTATGATATGTGATATACATGGTATGATTTTCAAATGTACGATCTAGTTCTCAAGCCCTTAGGTTCTTGTTTTTCTCTAGTGCTCATTGAAATCTATCTAGTTTTCTCTTATTGGTCATCTGATTTAACTCTGTATTAGTTTGTATTTCCCCAGGTTATGAATCAAAATACTATGAATGATATGCCAAATAAGGGTGATGCATTTGATGAACTACTTAGATATGATCAGTATATTTGATGAATTAGTTGTTTATATATCCATGTTTCCAAATGCATTGGTCTCATATGATTTAATAATGGATAATTATGTAATATACTTAGTAATCATCTTTTAAGATGGGATATATATGAACAAAAACTCTGGGTCACTATAAAAAATATCAAGTCAGTATAGAATTCATCATAAGTAAATATTCTTGAGAATTAACTAGTTATACATAGATTACTTGGGTAATACTCATCTTGTATGTCTATGTAGACCCTTGAGTGTAAACATTATACACACTGAGCTACCTAACCCAAACAAATTTGTGAATACTGATATCACATTGAATTTGGATCTTGATTACTATCACTTCCTATAAGTATTTATATGATAGATATTGAAACTTGTGTTGTATAACATATGACCCATATTCATATGATTTTTGATATTTGAAAAAAAAAATTTATATTGACTCTAAGTTCAATTACCATGATATTAATTAAAAGGGCACATAAAATTTGAAATTAATTACTATAAAAATTTTATCGATGATGTGGTACACAACATGTGAAATGAGTATGTGTGCAATGTTTTCCTGAAAATTGTAGATTTTCAAAATAGTATCCTAATGTGATAAACACAATCATTTAAATATTCACCATACATTCCTCTAAATAAATCGAAAACTATCAGCCTCATTGAATCGAATACACCTCCCCAAGATTGGTTGTGAACAAAAGTAATCATCTAGTGAATTTTTATCAATCCACTAATTGATCTTTTCCCAAATGCTAGGATAACTTTACTTCTATATTCTAAAACCTAGGATTCATTAATGTCATCTATTATAGAATCACAATTACATAATTTATCTCCTAAGGGATGAATTGGAAACAAATACATAAGAAGGTGTGGTCATATGAATACCCAAATACCTAGTAATTGTATCACATTATGTTTTTTAAGGAACTTAAGTGTGATAAAAGATTAATGTCAATATTCATGGTGAAAAATAACTCAATAAGATATTTATATTCAAATACAATATTAATTATCCACCAAATATGTTTTCAATGATTGATTATATGTTTAAAATTCAATTCCATAAACCAAATTTATGAGAATAAATAAATCAAAATATAATAATTGATATGAAATACTTTATAAATATAGAGGCATTATATATATGTTTATACTATACTAGAAATTTTATAATTTTTTTTGAAGATATCACGAGTAAAAAATTTTAATATTATCAATGGTGAAAAATATGTATTCTTATAATGGGATAATATTCCCATAAAAATGAGGAATAAAATATTCTTTTATTCCTTATAAATATGTGGTTTTAGAAATTTTTTAAATAAATAGATTCATGTATAAATATTTTGTTGAAACAATAATTAAATTTTTTTTGTTCATGTTGAGAGAATAAAGTAATAATATTTTCTATTAATTTTATTTTAAAATATCTTATTTTTTCATGTTATATTTTTAGTTACATTCTGTAGTATAAAATAGTTTTTGGGAATGATTTATTTAAAAAGAAGATTAATTTTCCATAATAAAAAATTTGGCAAAGGTGAAAACATTATTCAAATAGAAGACCTTTTTATATTATGAATTGTTTTTTAATAATAAATGCAAACTAAATTTTCATAAAAAAAATTAGTTATTTAATCCTATTTTAAATATTCATAATTTTATCCATTTTTTCACCATCAAAATTCAATTGAATTGATCATGTGAAGAATCTGATAAAATAATTGAAAACAAATGTGAATAGGGATTTGGAAAAGGAGACATACCACTTGTATTTTTTCAATCACATTATAATCATTCATATGTATTTGTTTATCATTGAATCGTCCACCAAAAGGAATAGTAATAACTTCTTCCATGTGATTGTATGGTAGATAAAAATTTATTTCCATGGAGTTTCACCAAATAAAAAGAAAATAAAATGGAGGATTAATTTTTCCAAAGGTAAGATATGAATATTTTGTAAAATTAGATAATCTTTTTCCATATCTCCCAATATAAAATCACACAAATGAATTACATTTGTAAAATGAAAAATTTTAATACCATATTCATGGTTAGTCAATTATTTAAAATTATTAAAAAAAATCCATCAATACTTCAAATACCTCACAACAAGGAAAGTAATTTCCATGTCTCTAGTGACATGTAACTACCACGTCCCCACCCGAAACATAGTAAAAATAAAAATTTATTTTTACTAGACAATTTTATTGTTTTATTTTGAACATAATAATTAATAAATCTGATGATCAACACTTATGATTAATATTTATACATCACCTAGGAAAAAGAACCAATTACAAATACTATATTTGTGTAAAAATTTACATCTCAACTAACATTTATGAGATATTAATATTCAGACTCCCATGGGTATTAGATATTTATTTAATAAATATTAAATTCCCCTAAAAATTTAAATTTCTCAAAAATCATCTAAAATCCATCCCTTGGGTAAGAACTGCATTTTCAGCCCAAAATTATAATCAGAACTGTTTTTTATAGTAACTAACCAAGAAAAATTTACTTTTTAGACTCTATAAAGGATCCGATCTACAGAAATTATAAATAAAATATGTATAAATCATTAAAAATCTAAGGTAAAACATCTACACCATTTAAAAATTTTCTTCCTATTAATTTAAAAACACTATATTCCAAATAAAAAAACATGATAACAGCCCCCTGTAATATAAATACTATCCCTGTGCATAAAAAATTAACAATCCGATGTTGAGACCTGAAGTCAACTTAAAGAAAACTACTAATAGAAACACCCTTCACATTATAATAGTAATTTTCTGGAACAATGTTATAATTTTAAGGATTCTAAAAAAGGTTTTACAATATTAATTAGTTTAATCTTTCCTTAATAAGGTAATTACTGCATCATCATTATGTCATAAATAAATTGAATTATTTAATTTATAAAAATTATGAATAAAATACCATGATGTTGAAAATATTTTATCATTCTAATGAATATTTATATTCGAATTTATCTTATGTATAACCCTATATTAAAAATGGTTTAGTTATTAAACTTTGAATTTAACACTTTTAAATCTTCTTTAAATAAAATATAATAAATTTCCTAATCTTACCCAATTAGATAAAAAGTATATTATTTTTGTCCTAAGAATGGTTTTCATAAAAATAAACTTATCCAAAAGAATTTGGACATGTGTTGGTATATTTTAAATATTATATTTACCTTTAATTACATTATTTACTTTTAATCGTGGTAAATAAAATTCAAAATATACCATTCACACAAAATTTTTATCATCATATTGAAACACATTTTAGATAATGATGTCAACCGTGTCTCTCATATTTTTGAAAATTAATTCATAGAAGTTGGAAAATTACGTTTTTTTGCAGATTTGCAAATATGCTAGAAGATGGGTAAAAAGATGTTAAAATGGTTCAATAAAATTTTATATATCAAATATTAATATAAAATGAATCCAATGACTTAAATTGAACTAATATATGTATTATGTATCTATTTTAAGATAAATTTTTAATTCAAAATAATCATTTAAATGATAATGTTGGTTTTTATGTTCTATGCAGTATTTCCCACTATTAATCAGAAATTGAATGTTCTAAGAAAAATACCAAAAATTAACCCTAAGCTATTTATGATATTCTGAATTCAATAATTATGTTTATTTTACCAAATTAAAAACATATAAGTTTCTTTAATTAATTTGAAATTAATTCATGTAGTCAAAACCAAAAAGTGGGTTTTGAGAGAAAACTATCAAACGTTTGATATGTGTTTATGTCCAATTTAAAAGTAAAATTACATCCAATGAAAAAAACTGTATTAAATGATAAAAATATAATCTAATTATACTTAAAAACCATTTAAATGGATAATCTTACACTATAAAATATTTTGATTAAAAAAAAAATTTCAATTAAAATTTAGTATTTTTAACTATTCATCAAAATATGAAAGTTATTAGAAAAAAATAAAACATTTAACAAAAAATAAATTTTTATTTCTCCCTTCTAAAGAAGAAGTCTATTTTGTAAAATTGAATATATAAAATTGTCAAATATTTAATTTAAAAACGGTTATCTTTTAAAATATGGTAAAATTTCATTTTCTGAAAAAGACTTCCTTTATCTAAAAAATTGAATTTCTTCTTATATTATGTCTAAGAAACACATAATATTGATGTTAAAATTATATGGAGTATATAAAATTTAAAATGAAGTTAATACTATTCATAAAATCTTTTTGAATGACTAGTTTGGTATGTTGTGGTGCACTCGAAATCGGTTTTACATGTGGCCCAAACAATTGAATTACTTTAAAGAGATAACGTATTATGAAATTAGGGGGTGATAAATAAAAGGGGTGATCTCAAATTATCAGTAAGGGTAATCAAGGATTACAAGTAAATGTAGACGTGAGTATATGGGTATGAGAACGTGATCTTGAAAATAGAATATCATACCTTTCATATCAAAGATCATAACTGAAATCATGTCATAAATATTGTCAGTTCATAATACAAGAGTCATATGAAAAAAGAGAATAATCCAAAAAATCATAACATAGGAATAAGACATATAATTATGGGAAACTAATATGAATATAATTATTTCCATAGTAGCTAATGTGTCGTTTCCAAGACCATCTTTGTAGTATGGGTAGACACCCCATACAATCATAGTAGTAATGGTTCACTCCCATGGCCATCATAGTAGCATGAGGTCACTCATCATTCCATATTATTAGTAATGACTTACTTGAATAACCATAATTATATTCTAGGATCAATCCTAATACCATCTTATTTTATATTGTGAGATATAAAACATTACACAATGAATTAGAGGGTGATATAGGTCCTACCCATCACAAAATATAATCATACATAATTTTTCCAAAAGACCATAAATAGACATATCATAAGCCATGAAATTAAATGAGTATCATAAACATTTAAACATATAATAAATTGTGGAAAATTATAGGATTCATAATCATTTCATCAAAAGTAAAACCCATAAAAGAGTTAGAGATTTTATATACATATTACCCATGAATGAGAAATGGGTTTCATAAAGACAATGACATTAAGCATAACAAATTCATAAAATAAATATGAACATAAAAATTTATTTAAATGAGTAAAATTAATATATTTCATCTTATATCAAAAATTATTTTGAAATATCTTTTAAAAACGTTTTTTGAATAAAATATGATTTTTTTTTAAACATATTTTTTTCATACATAAAACCATTTGAAAATATTTTTCTAAGAAAATACCTTGAAAACATATAAAGAAATAATAAAATCATTATTGAAAACTTTCTCCATTAAAACTTATAAAATAGACATCCAAACATTTTATAAACCTTTTCCTTCAAAAACCCTTTGAAAAATTTATGAAATAACTAGAAATAATTTTGAAAATTATTATATGTGAAAAATTATAAAAGAAGAATGAGATTTTTTTAAAACTATCTTTATTGAAAACTAATAATAGAATCTTAAAATAATTTTGAAAACTATTTTCATTGGAATTATATTTTAAAAAAATTTACTTAAAAATTAACTTTTTAGAAATTAAAATGGAGCTTCAAAGAAATGAATTCAGGTAAATTCATACACATTGTATGAGGTAAAAAGAACGTTCCTTTTGCATGGAAAAATGTTAGAAAATGAAATTGTTTGTAAAGTGATAGGAATAATCCATTTAAAAGACTAATTAAAGACTAAAATTGTAAAAAAAATATTTTAATTATTATTGGATAATGGTATAATAATATTGGAATCCATTTTTAGAAAAAAACGATTTCTGACCGAAGAAAGGGTGAAGTGGGGATTTACTAAAAACACATTATTAACTGTCTTATGTCACAATTAGTATAAGTGGTACTAATACATGATTATATCTATAAATAACAGAGTATAAATAAAATCATGAATTTTCTTGATATATGGATCACAATATTTCTTCAATGGAACCATAAACATAAGAAATCTTGAAAAGCAATGAGATTGTCTCAATAAACTCTTATAACTTGTTATCATGGGTTCCTACAATAAATGTAAATAAAATAAATTAAATTAAGTATATAATATTATAAGAATATTTATATTCATTATATTTCATGAACATAGAAATATATTCACCTCGAAAAAACATTTAGAAGTATAACAAAACATGTGTCTCAATGAAGGAAAATTGTGAAAAAACTTTTACCGATTTCGTAACTTTTGAAAGTTAAACCCCGCAAAATAAGGATCATATAATGTAAAATTGAAGAAAAATATATTTAATTATAATATACATAGAATAAAATCATAGTAAGTACATACACCACAAAAAAATTAATGAGTAGAGAATACAACTTTTATCTCACCGAAATTAAATGTGAGATGAAATCCCCATACCATGTGTCTCTACTCTCTCCAGACTCAGAAACAAATCCTATATAATAAATATAATTTAATTATAAATCTTTTTCATAATCATATTCTTATATATATTACTATATACGGTTTTATTATGACCTTATATTACCCTCTGGTTAATGACACTATGATAAAGTTTCACTTTGGGTAATATTCTCTTTGTTCATCACATGTTTCCTTATTTGTTATATCATTAACCCTAATAATTATATAATAATAATAAAATGTAGATCATGGTATAAATATCATGAATATCTAGTATATTTATATTTTAATAATTTATTTCAAAATGAATTATGAAATTGAATATACCATTCATGGAGACGGTAAGCCGTACGTACGCGTGAACACAGGTTTTGTTTTTTATTTTCATATTGAATGAAAGAAATAAATTATAATATATATATATATATATATATATATAATATCATGAAGATACCACATATATCATATAATTTCACTAAAACCATCCTAAATACATTCTATGATGTGTGTGAACGAATCACATCGCTTTGAGGGGACGGTAGTCCACTCTTCCTCAAAAGGGATTATCATATTTCCACCAAATGGAATGTAAAGTAATGTGTTTTTTAAAATTAAAAAATAAACATAAATAAAAAATATAAATAATATATGAAATACATAAATAGCTTGTACATCATAATGGCCATCGTGATTTGTGGTAAATGAAAAATGAATCATCATCGTTTCCTGAGGCAGTAGCTCACCATACATAAAAACAATATGTTAAATATCCATTAGATGGAAATGTGTAATTTTAGTTCCAAATATTTTTATAAAAACATCATATTTTATGAATTATAATAGTTTTTTCACACAATAATAGAATAAATAGTGTTGATGGGGTGAAGAGTGAAAATAAAGGGAAGGAGCTTGAGAGAAGATCTTGCCTCTTGATTGGGTAACTACTTTTAATTTATTAAAAAAAGTCTTCTTTGAGAGGCTTTATACTCAAATTGAGTCTTCAATTTAAAATTGATAATTTTTTTGGGTCAACATAAGAAGAGGATGTCAAAACAGAAAAGGTTTGATAATTATGAGGAATGGGTAGATGTGGTGGCCTTTTATAGAGGGGGAGGAGTGAGACTCTTGTAAATATTCGAAAAAATAATTACACCAACATAATTAATGTTGAATGTGGATCAAATAATAGTGAAGGTTCTATCCAATTGATTATAGGTTAGAAATATGGGAAATACAATGGGTGTTGTAACTGTTTTTAGGTCATTTTGGGTCTTAAATTTAAAGATTTGTGAAGTTGGCACCAAAATATGTGCAGAGAAAACGGACCCAAAGGGGAAAAAAATTCCCAATAGGATTCCTCACAATGACCATTCATAGAGCCCCTCATCACCGTTCCATTCTTGGAGCCTCATAGCACCATGGCTGGTGCGAAGAGAAGCCTCATTCGTCGTCATCGCGGAGTACTCTGTGAGAGCACAATGAGAACCCAAGAGAGCTCCTTACCAAGGTGGTGATGACAGTCAACTTCACTTTTGCGAAAAACTTGATTCTATCTGTGGATGATCGTAGAGTGCAAGTGGATTCTCACCTTGTTGTTCCTACTTTGCACCACCCTCGCCTATAAATACTAGGCTCTCCTTGAGGCCAAAGGATGGATACCCCGACTATTCACCTTCTCAACTCTCAAATCTCTAAGCACCTTGTGCTATGTGAAATGATGAGAAAAACGAGCTCTTCAAGGTATGTGATCATTGAAAAGTACCCTTTCCTTTGCTCAAAGACACCCCTCTTCTAGCATGGATGCCCTTTATGGAGCCCACAAGACATCGCAAAGGAAGGATACCCCAAGGGGACTCGGGTCTTCACAAAGTACTCATGCTTCGTGAAGTACCTTCCATGAACATGTAACCATATGATAAGGAAGGGTTACTTTGCTTCACAAAACACATTGCATCACAGTGATATGATTTGCAGGGTGCTATTGCTTCACGAAGTTCTACTCCGTGAAAGGATTTTTACTTTACAAAGAACCCTTCATATGCACCTATACCCTAGGCCTAGACTAGGTCATTCCACTTAGACAAGCATACCTCTTCGTGAAGTCCCTCCCCAACATAGAGAACCGGAGATTCACATGGATATTTCTTGTGAACTCATTGGATTCACAAAACCTTCTCCCGTACAACCCTCCAGGTTCATATGAATTTCAAGGTCCCTTGGGTGGTGCTTCATGTTTTTTTTCATAGCATTATAATTCTTCACAGAGGCATGCTAGTGGCTATTACTTCTTCACATAGCCATGCTAACATGGACCCCTCAGTGGATCACTCCACAACACCCCCAAAATACGACATTGTCGATGCCTTCTCGTCAATAAGGGTAGGTTGGTATTAGTTATATAAGTCCTAGGGGTGCGGAGTGAACCTTCCTCATCTAAGAAGAAGGTTGTTAAACTTCTAAGAACCATCATCCTCATGGCCTAATGTTAAACTGTGGAGTCACACCATGAATTATACGAAGGGTGCCCCTCCTCATAAATTTTTCATGCCCGCTCGTCTCCCCAAGAGAGAGATCTTCCTAACATGGAATGAGATCCTATTTCTTGGAGCAACGTCTGTCTGCGGGGAAGGGAAACCAACTTTGTTTAAGACCATAGCCATTCTTGCGGAAGCTTGCATCCCCACTCCTCATCTCTTCTTCTATGCCAAATAATAGAGGATATATGGGCCACTAAACATGTGTAATCCCCACTTCATTCCCCACATATGCTCTTTTCAAGTCTTGGTCATCAGGTCTTTGCTGCATCTTTTTTCTCACATCGAGCTTGAATCGTGTGGGTTTAGAGTAAGCATCAACCATGACATATTAATTGGGATACCTTAGCGTGTGAGACCCAATACCTCACACCAAACTTTGTGGACTTTGATCCTTTTCTCCTAGGTAAGGTACGTAGGATGCCTCCCTAAGGTTCAATCCCAACACCTACTTGTCCTAACTCCTTCATGTCAGTTCACTTTCATCCCAGATGACTTTAAAATGTATCCTATATCCTAAACTAAATGAAAATTTATCCTTTTCTCTAATACAAGGTTTGTAGGAAGCCTCCCTATGGTTCAAGACCAACACTAACTTGTCCCGACCCCATCATTTCAGTTTGGTTTCATCCCCCATGATGCTAAATTGTATCCTCCGTCCTTAACTATGTGGACTACTATCCTTGTATCCTTGACATGGTATGTTGGATGCATCCTTGTGGTTCAAGACCATAACATACTTGTCATGACCCCTTCATGTCGGTTCACTTTCATCTCGCATGACATTAATCCATATCCTTTATCCTGAAATATGAGGAATTTGATCCTTGTTTCCAAGGCAGGGTACGTAGGAAGCCTCGCTAAGGTTTAAGCCCAACACATACTTGTTCCAACCTCTTTATGCCAGTTCTCCCTCATCCCACATGAGGTTAAACTATATATCCCTTTTTCTCGTAAGATGTTAAACTGTAACCATTGGAACTACATGGGATTTGAACATTGTCACATAGACAGGGTTTGTAGTAAGCCTCCTTGAGGTCCAATCTCAATTGAAAATAAGCTGTTAGGACTCCCAATCGATAGTAATCCATTTTGATCCCCAATTTGCGGTAATCCCTTGGAATCTCAATCGATGGTAATCCATTGTAAACCCCAATGAGAGGAAAGGTGTTGTAGCCCTGTCCAGTGGTAATCCGTTGTAGCCCAATCCAGTGGTAAGCTGTTGTAGTTTGTAATCAATGGTAAGTGGTTGTCATTCGTCTCATTAGGATCCATATCTCTGGTCTGTCCTAGTAGCATCAGACCCAATCGACCTGCTAACCATTCATAATCTCCAATATATATTTGGTTCGTTTTCCTTTGTGTACACCTCTATTCCATACCCCCATCTTGAACTACGTGGACTTTGATTATCTTCCAAAGGGATACATAAGATGCCCCCCCCCCTGAGGTTCAATTCCATCACTCATTTCTCATCCTAGTCTATCCCTTGAGCATATGTGTTTCAGTAAGGTCATGCCCTAAACATGAGGATCCACCTCCTCTAGATCCCATCCATTTTTACATTCTCAGGGTCACCTCCTCAGGTGTCCCATCCCCCCACCAAACTATGTGTACATTAATTCTATGCCACAAGGATATGTAAGAAGTCTCATCGAGGCTCAATCCTAGCATCTCCATCATCCTCATGTCATTTTTATCTAATTGTCGTTCCAAATTCAACCGACCATATCCATCCTGATTCTTACCCAGGCCGCAAAATCCTAATGAGATCATGTCACCAACATTCTCCGTAATCATAGAAGTAATCGGGTAACTAAACATGTGTTACCCCCAACATCAGTGTTCTATCCTAGGGTTACACACATCTAATCCACTATTATCATTGTTCTAATCAGTTTGATCCATCTTCACTAGATGCTAAACTCACAACATTCCCTATTTTAAAAATTAGATTCTGAGGAAAATCTCAGATACATGCTTATGGAATATAATTCCCTACACTCGACATGGGATTCCTAGGGATTCCATGTCCTCGAGAATCCCTATCATAAGGGGAAGAAACCCAAAGAAATTAGTGTTCTTGCATCCAGACTCACCAGTGATGTCCAACGTTACTACTCCCCGACCGAAAGTTATTACCCTAACTAGACCCCTTGGAATTTCCTTGCAGGAGTAGTGTAGTCAACTGGTGTCCATGAAGACTTGGAACGAGGAAGTGTTTCATGAAAAACGTCTTAATTCTATGAGGGAGACCCACGCTAGACAACATGTTCTGAGGAAGAATCCATATAAAGAGGAACCAACATCCCAACATCCCATTTCAATCAAGGAGAAAACATCCCAGATTAAGCACTGGAAGTCGACCTCCTTTGGGAAGTGGGAATGCAGGGCAACCGAATAGTGTGTCATCTATTGATGGATGTGTGCCCCAATGAAATCGTCATAAATAGAAATGATGTACTTGAAATGAAATTATTATCCCCAATGTGGATATTAGTAGTGGTCTAGAAATTATTGGATTATCATGCAACCAGATCTAGTTATCTTGTTCCAGGTCCCACCACGAAAATAGTGGTCCTAGCATGAAACCCACTAGAAATTGGGGTAGTTGAACATTTGACATCTCAGTATGCGATGTTTCCATCATGAATCCTTCTTACCAAACATGGATGATGGAATAGGAATGGGAAACTAGACGTAAGTTTCCTTCTTTCAGCACTAATGGTTAAATCTCTCTAATTTTTAGGACCTAATCTATCATGAACAGAAACCAATCATCGCCCACCCTACAACACAGGGCTAGGTGAAATGTCATCATGATAATCCCATGTGGCGTCATCTCCCCCACGCCTACCTCCATGTCCATGTCTACTAGGTTCCCACACCCCATCACCCCATTGGAATTTATTCAGATATTGGTTATTAATGATATCGTTCGACAATATGAGGAAGGGGGGTTATCCCAAACCTAGATATGACCTGAAACGACCTATAGGCTTTGGTGGCTCATCATCACCACTTCCACCATGGACCGCACAAGGATCCACTACTCCCCACTTCAACATATAATCATTTCGAGAACCTCTTCCTAGAATGCTTCAATGTCCCCCTCCCCTATTCCAATGAGGTGAGGGATGTCTAGGCTAGCCTAGATGGAATCCTGTTCTAGTGGCTACTAAGGAGGGATCCCACTAGTCCATGTCAGCATTTCCACCCTGCCCCATAGGATGAGTATTAGGTGAGTTATGAATCGGCAACACCAACCCTAGTCTAGTTAACCTAGCGCCAGTGTTGGGCACATGCTTAGGAGTGTGACCGCCGAGGGGCGCCAACATTAACGACTTCCATGGAACAAGCCACCACTGGTGCATACCATAAATAACCAATTTTATCCAAGTAGTGGCACTAATATTCTCGACACAAATCAAGGCCACAACTACCCCATGTTCCAGCTGGGTCGACTCTCCCGGTGGCCGACACATGTAAAGTCTATCGCTGGCCGACCCACGACAATGAAATATAGTACAAAGGATCTCCCCATACTATAACCAATGAGAGCACATGTCCTACCCAGTCCCAAGATTGGTGTGGAGTCCCTCCCCATGCCACCTTCAATCCGAGAAAATGTCATACCTGCTGCATTGACAATCAGTACAGAAGCCTCTCCTGCACCCATGACCTCAGGTATGGAGTCGTCCCTCCTATAACAGGTCACTGATTTCAAGATACTAAACATCTGGTAAACTGTCAATGTGGGGGTCTTCCTCATGTCCTCACAACAACTAACAAAGGTCCTCCTCAACCCAATAATCAGAGAAACGGAGGTTTTACTCACATCATTGGCACCGACATGGAGTTCCAACCTGTGTTCAGATCGATCTGTATGAGGACCTTCCTTGTACCATCGCTGCCAAAGGAAATAGGCATGAAGACCCTGCCCATGCTTATACGATCTCCAGTGGAGGTCCTACCCACTCCAGCACTTCATGTGGAGATTCCCTCTATGAATCATCTAGTGGACAAAAAGGTCCTCCCCTTGTTCCCTTTGACATTTTTCCAGGTGCTCCTCAAACCCCAGCTCACCAAGGAGGAAGTCCTCTCCACCCCAACCTCAATTCGGCTGAAGGCCCAATTGGATCCAAAAATCTACCCTATCCGGAAGAGCCATCCTGGTGAGGAGGGCGGGTCACTGACACTATAAGAAGATAGGGATGTTTCAGACTGTGATTAAAATCATTTTCTTCTCAGATTCCGATGCGGAATGTGATTTAGAAAAGGAAACATCACCTTGATACTCTCTCTCGAGGGATGGGTTAGGAATGAGGTGTACCAGCCTCATCTTTCCAGAATGTGAAGTCCACCAGATTCTCGCCTCCCTCTACAGATACATCTAGGATGATAAATATTTGGACTCTTCCTAAGGTCTAGCCACGAAATCCTACCTATCATCCAGAAATAAAATTATCTACCTTATCCAGAGATCTTAGGGAGTTATTCAAGGGACCGGTAGAGGAAGAACAACAACATGGACCACCATCAGTAACCAAAACCCCTGCTCCAAAGTCTGTAGTCACCAGTCCTTCATACCAGGATGTGGTGTCTTAGTCATTACATTAATTTTTGGAAAACCCAAGATATGTTAGCTTGTCAGCTCATTCTTTGTATTCTCCACTGGCCAGTCTACTATCTCAGTGGTTTACTTCTGTGCCACTGCCAATCCCGCAACCACCCCTAGTTAATGAATGGGGAAATGGAGGGACAGATCCTGAGTCTTAGCCTAGGATATTTTGCTGCATTATTGAAGTGGACCTTTTCCCAAAGATGTTCTAGCCAATTGGGACCACAAACATCAGTGTACCAGAATCTATTACTCAGATGGAAGTTGCATGTTTTAGCCAAACCCTCTAGGCAATGCACATCTGTATCTGTTATCAGTGAGTGGGTTACCCAAAGATTCAGGCACACATTGATGATATTGACAAGCAATGTCATATGGTGGACTTGGCTGTGATCCCTATGGCCTCCAAACCTGAGTCTCTCGGGCACCACTAGACCCTCCAGAAATGATGCATTTAGATCATTAAAGTGCTCAAAATAATTATAAAGGAGGATTACCCCAACATTTATTTGGGTTGGGGGAAGTATTCTGCCCTATATTTCTGTTCAATATGGCACCAACATAACATTATAGGATACATTGCAAATATTCCTCCAGGAAGATTTTTCATTAACATGGATGATCTATCAGATGAAGAGATCGAGGAAGATCTTCTTAGAGATAACATACCCCATGGGGGAGTGCTACACTTATTGGATCCACTGGGAAGGGTTACTCGCGAAGAGAGAAATATACTGAGTCTTCTTGTGCCCAACATATCATTAGTCCTCATCCAAAATCTCTATAAGGGAAAAGATTATCTTGGGGCTGTCAATCCCTCTGACCTATCTGCCTCAGTGTAGAAGATGGTAGATGATCCCGAAAAGGCTGCATTGCATTAATATCTCATAGAGCAAAAAAAATTGGTCGGTGAAATTTTTGCTGAATGTGCCACTGAGTGGCACTAGGACAACGATGTTCTTCAGATGGGGAAGTAGGGGGAGATACAATAGTCCCCCAGTGAGTTACCTCTGGATGACCCTGACCATCCTACCCACATAACAGGGTAGAAGCCAAATCTTATGGATGGAGGGCATGGTATGTATCACCAACTACACATGTATAATAAGATAATACTCAAGACCCAGATCATTTTCCTCAAACCACTATGAAGGTCATCCCTCCTACTGCTCCACGAGCCGCTGATACTTCTAATCAAGTTAAAAAACCTTCCAACACACTACTGGTCAGGGATCCTCATCAAGATAGTAACACCTACCCAGATAACCAGATAAAGGCGATCACATATCACCTCGAGGCATTGGAAGTTTGACAGTCGGTTATCCCACGTGATGACAAGACATATCCACTGTGGTTCGAGGATATGAAAACACTACATGTTTCAGAAACCCCTCATTTCCCCATTTTAATGGGACTGGAAACCCGCTATAGCACTTAGCAAACTTTATCTCAAGGTGTGGACCCTTTCTAGGAACTTCGGCGTAGTAAGAGGCCACCAAACTCTGGTGTTTCGTATGGACATTGTAAGGGAATGAATTTTTCTCATACAACCAGTTACCCATTGGGTCGGTCGCCAGTTGGGAAGATCTCTATATATAGTTTATTTACTATTTTAGCTCTAACACCTGAATGAAAAGTATTGCATAACTCATCATGTGAAAGAAGAGGCCTGATTAGTGTGCTGCAGGCTTTGTCTCATGGTGGAAAGGCATTACCTATTCCCTGGATATGCCACGGACTCAGGAAAAACTGATGAAATTATGTTTGGGGAATGTCAAAAATGAATTACTACCCTCTCTCATTACTCAAAATTCTCCTAGGGGATTCCGAAATTTCTTTAACAAGGCCCATCATCTAGAGGAATCCTTACAGAAGGCCATGTAGGCATGTCCATTGCCTTCCAAAATTCTTGTAAGAAGAGATGCTAAGGATGATCCTGCCGTGGTAGCATAGATAGAGGCCCCCAAGAAATTTGAGTGGTTACTAGTGGATCCACCTCTGTAACCTTAGAGAAACCATCCACCTTAGACATAGCCTCCGCCCAGAAGCACCCACCTTAGAATTAGTATCCCCCCACCCCATGTAAAAGGTCACCATAGCCTAGGATAGATAACCATGTTCCATATTCTCGAGCTCCTCTTCTAGTCCATCGTCAGGGCGAGGCTCATAGATCCCCCTTCTCGAAGAAGAGAAACCAGGCCTACTCATTCAACAACGCCTAGGTCCCATGTTATTTTCAAAGTGAATTGGAACATGGAATTATACAGTTTCCCAAATGTAGGAGGCCCAAAGAGGTGAATCTCACTGATCATCCCAATTACTAATCCTATCACCGGATCCTGGATCACACCCTAAAATAGTGTTATGTGTTTAAATATTGTCTTTAAGACCATGTTCATAAAAATCAAAGTTAAGTTAGGCCAAGCTCTATCATAGGTGGAATATGTATTCCAGAAGACATACAATGATAGTGACAATGAAGGTGAGTGGTATTAGGTTCTTAGCCAAGGGTCTCAAAAGTATGACAACTGGATGGCTCGTAAAGAAGTCACCCATGCCCATGGTCTTATACATGCACGTCTGAATTGACTTAATCCTTCAGAAGGTGTTGCGTCACCCACGATCATTACTTCTGTGTCAACATCTCAGCCACCTTCTTTCTAGTAGATAAAGCATCGGCGACGCATTGTAAAAAAGACCCCCCAATATCGTCATCCTTCTGTACTGTCAACTACTTAATACCAACAGAGATGGATATTCCCCCAAAATCCATTGAGTGGTGGATAATTAATCAAGTGACGATCAAGGGTATACTTCATTTAACACCGTGGAGGTGGTAAACCCCTACATGATTTCTGACGATGAGGAGTGCCACATGGATCCTCACAATTTCCTATGCCGTCGCCAGCACAAATAGGGCCATGTCTATATGGGTTATCAGAATACCTAGGTAAATAATTCCAATTAGGTTATTCATGGCACTAAAACCAAAAAATAGGCCCAGTGATGAGATAAGCATGCACAACCTTCTCATCTGGTGTTAATAAGTCCGCCTTTTTCCGCCTTTTGGGTTACTTGACCAGGAAGAGCCACCCGACTGTTCCATGATCAGCCATGATCTGTTACAAATCGGTGTCAATAATCTAGCCCACAACAGTTAGTCACTCCATGAGCATCAACTTGTGGGTAGGGGACATTCACAACACCAGTCAGCTTCTGGTTCAGCCGAAAGGGCCCATCATACCTCCTACTACAGAACGACCTCCTGTTATAATAAGTTAATGCTTGGCACATATGTATGATATCATTAAGCATCCTAAAATATTTACTTCAAGGCTCTATATCCTAGAGGATCTTCGCCTATCAGTGGGTATGCATGAATCCATCACCAAGATTTAAGAAGCCCCCTCCAGTTTGAGACAATGGTTGAAAATGATGAAGCCTTCCATGTAGATGCAGTCGAGCATGCTAAATGTCAGGACATTATCTATTTCTCTGGAGAATATGTAATCTCTTCCATAAAATAGAACATCTTCTCAATATACATCACCAGCTACTTCAATAGAGGAGAGTTTTTTCATTGTCTTGTTGACATAGGCTCTAGGATCAACCTAATCCTGACCCGGACATGTTGAAAAAATGGGGTGGTCTGAGGATGATTTGAGTCCCTCCGACCTAAAAAATTTAAGTTTATGATAGGAAGGAACATACATCTGTTGTAAATATCCACCTGAATACCTATTTTAGTGGTCTGGTAGCTAGCACTGAGTTCCTAGTTGTCTCTTAGGACATCACCTACAATGAATTGATGGGTAGGCCATGGCTTCACCTGTATGTGATACTCCCTTAATCGTATCACTAGTGCATTGAGTGATTCCTTAATGGTCGAGTGTGTATAAAATAAAGTGACACATCTCCATTTTCATCTTGTGAATTCTTATACCCAGATGTTGACAATTAAAAGAGAAAGGAACAGCAAATTTTGGTCAATGAGGTTTAACATGCTATGGCTACGACAGACCCATGGACAGACCTGGATGATGCCCACCTTTTTCTGATCCACCAATTGGAGTCCACGGCCCTAGATATAGTGAAATGATTTTTTGATTTTGGAATTTGGGGGAAGCACATTCCCAAGTCTAGATGATTCTAGAAGATCACCTCATATTACTACATGAATAAGGATTGGGTGATCCTAGATCCCCCTACTCTTATAAGGTATCGGGATGTCCGCCATATGAAAATGGAAATACATCATACTTGTTAGTTTCTCTAGGCTGGGATAAAATAGTTCTAGTTGAAACACAACTATTTCTTTGATATCATTAAGCATGGCCCCTTGGTCCAAAGACTAGATGAGATCAGATCGATAACCTTCATCGCTATGGTTTCAGAAGCACAAGAGCCCCCCCAATGCAGTGTCCAACGTCGCTCAGGTAGGAACTAGCATCCCATGGGGATATTTTTACTCAAATAAATCTCCTCCTACCAAGGATCCCTCCACCATATGTGAAGAAGAGGATTTGGAAGATAAAACTCCTGCATTCGAAGAGGGTTTCTCCAACACAGTTGATGAATTGGTATAAGTGAACCTCGGTAGTAGGACGAATCTGAAACCCACATTGATTAGTGCCTCTATCCCTGTCAAATTGAAACAACAATACATGGAAACCTTTGAAACATTATCACGATGTGTGTTTCTAGAGTTATAATGAGATTATGGGAATAGATCCTATTGTCGCCATCCATCACCTTGACCTCCCAGCAAATCATCTTGGGTTCAAACATCATCCTAGAAATATGCATCATTCTCATGGTTCTAGGGTCTAGGACGAGGTTGATAACCTCATCAGAGCCAATTTCATCAAGGAGGTCCAATACCCAAGATTTTTAGCCAATATCATGCCCCTAAGGGCGAAAAATGGATAGATCTGGGTCTGAATCAACTTTTGGGTTCCAAACCATCACTGTCTGAAGGATAATTTTCCCCGTCCTGTGAAAAAACTATAGATTGATTTCACCACTGTGCTGCAGGATTTCTCCTTCATGGATGGGTATTCTAGGTATAACAAAATTTGAATGGCCCTTGAGGAAGAAGAGTCCACAGCCTTCAGGGCACCACAAAATACCTTTTTCTTCCAGGTAATTCCATTTGGTCTAAAGAATACAGGTTCCACCTATCAATATTCCATGCGCCGCATATTTAAGAAGATCCTTGGGTCATTGGAGTAATACTATGTGGTCGACCTGGTGTTCAAATATTTCCAGTGTCAGGACCATCTCAATGTCCTTGAGAATGTGTTCAGCTTCCATCTTTCTTTCCATCTGAAGATGAACCCATTGAGGTGAGCCTTCAAAGTCACCTTTGGAATGTTTCTCAAATTCGTTATCACATATAGAGGCATCATGATTGTTCCAGAGAAGATTAAGGCCGTCCATCATATGTATCTATTGATCAACATTCTGGACCTATGAGGATTTCAAGGCCACATACACTACATATACCGATTCATGCTGAATTTACCCAAAAATTGTAATCACCTTTCTCAGCTCCTGATAAAAGGCACTATCTATCAGTGGGATGAGGAATGTAAGACTGATTTCAAGGAAATCAAGCAGTACCTATTATAACCTTTAGTCTTGATGCCACCTGTTTCTAGAAATATGATAGTCTTTTATATGACCACCCAAGAAAGATCTATTGGCGCCCTTCTCCCCCAGAAGAAGAAAAAGGTAATGAAGAATAGTCTATACTATCTCAGCCACATGATCCTCGATATAGAGACCAGATACTCCTCTATCATGAAAATCTTCCCCGCGTTGGTATTCTTAGTGCAGAAATTAAGACATTACATGCAGTACCAAGTGATACAGCTAGTATCTCAAGTGGATCTGCTGAAGTATATCTTGAACCTCCCCATGTTGAAAGACTATCTAGATCAAAAGGAAATGATCCTCCAACAGTTCAATATCAGGTTTGTCCCATAGAAGGACTTCAAGGGACAAGTATTAGAAGACATACTTTCCTCCCATCATGCTTTCGTAGACCTGTCTCTAGATCTTGACGTTCTGGATGAGGCAATAATATCGTTATACCAAGCCGTTCAGTGATGTAAAATGAACTTTAATGGTTCATCCCAAATCCCTATGTTAGAAGTCTCAATAACCCCAGACTCAATAGAGTGGGCCTGGGTATCGTCTTTGTCACGTCGGCAAAAGCCATTATTCCATATTCATTCTTGTTTTTAGAAGTTTGTACCAACAATGAGGTAGAGTATCATTCTCTCATTCCTGGTCTCAAGATGGCTCTCAAGATTTTTATTCCTCACTTTCATGTGAAATGTGAATCCGAACTAGTCATCAAGTAGATCAATGGTGACTATGCCATCAGGAAGCTAGCGATCGTGCCACTATTGAAACATACCCTCCAGCTGATGGCCCATTTCCAGTCTCGACGAGACGTTATCCATGCCCCTCGATCCCAGAATGGTTGAGCCAATTCCTTGGCCAATCTGGATACAATGCTTCCAAAGCCTGATTAAGATAATTTGATTATCCACATTGCTCATCGGAGAGTTATCTCCCCCTCCAATCGAGACGGTGATGATAGCCTATGGTAAGCCACCTCACCACCGGTGCTTCAACGTTAGGACCCCCATCCCCCCTGATGTTGTGCTGGATGTGACTCCCGACTAGAGGACCCACTTTATCGAGTACCTCAAACATGGAAATCTACTGAAAAAATGATCTGAGCGTGAGTGAATATGGTGTTACACATTATAGTTTACCCTCCAGAGTGGTCCTAGTCTTTAGCACATCCTCTATAGACACAGGTTTGATGGGGTTATCCTACATTACATTCATGGAGGTGAGATCTGTCAGGTCATGTAAGAAGTTCATGCTTGTTCCAACATAGCTCATTAGACCGGGCCGAAAATATCTCACCAGAACTGGAGACTTGGATATTTTTGACCCTCCATGATCCATGACTATATCTAGTTTTCAATGAGGTTCCATTCATGCCAAATCTATGCTAATTTTGTGCATCGGACGCTAGAGCCTATCCGCTCCACCAATTTCTCTTGGCCCTTTATAGTATGGGGACTCGATATCCTGGGACCATATCCACTAATGACATCTCACTAGTGCAAGTTCATCCTGACAGCTATGGATTTATTTTCCATGTGGAAAAAGGCAATTCCACTCAAGGAGGTCAAGTCCTGTTATATCATTGAATTTTTGAGATTCAACATCTTCTACCTTTTTGGAGCCCCTCACACCATCCTCAATGATAACAATACCAACTTCTAGGCAGCCGAGTTGATAAAATTGTATTCCAAGTACAAAATATCTTCTAACCACACCTCCTGCTATCACACAAAAGAAAATG
Organism: Viscum album; assembly: GCA_963277665.1. Classification (NCBI taxonomy): domain Eukaryota; kingdom Viridiplantae; phylum Streptophyta; class Magnoliopsida; order Santalales; family Viscaceae; genus Viscum; species Viscum album. Next base: position 790,254,995 of record OY728138.1, on the reverse strand, counting down.
GTTTGATCGAGGAATTCAATAAAACCCTCTCTAACATTCTACCGAATATGGTTGGTCTTTACAAGAAAAGTTCGTCCGACAAGCTCCCCAATTCACTTTGGGCCTATCAGACAACAACTCTCAATTCTACTATGGTGATACCATATTACCATGTGTATGGATCAGAGGAATTATTTCCCATCGATATTGAGTTTCCTTAATTGTGAACAACATTCTACAAAAAACCGACACCTGATATGGTAGTCAAAATCCGTCTGGCTGAACTAGAAGCGCTTGACGAGAATCGGATTTGTGCCCTACACAATATTGAAAGGAATCAGAATAAGATATCTGGAGCATTAAACAAGAAAGTTCACATCCACACAATCTTGAAATGTAACATGGTTTTGGGTATTAGAATACTAATGATACACACTAGGAAACCACCCAAACTAGAGCTCAAATGGGAAAGACATTACATCATCACCAAGGTTTACCCCACAGTTGTGTACTCTATGGTTAACATGGATAGTGAGAATATAAATCCTCCCACCAATTACATGTTCCTCAAGAAATACTTTTCCTGAGTAAATGGTCCCATGTGACATTAAACTATTCTGTATTCACCACATGCGGTTAAAATTCCTGATTCGTCTAAACAGAAGGATGGAAAACTACTCAGCATTTGTCTTGTATGATGTTAAATTGGGAGCAGCAAATATACCATTATGTTCTGTGCTATACGACATTAAAATAAGATCTCTCCATACCCACATCCTGACCGCATGACGTTAAACTTCACGGAACCTTCAAGAACTACGTATTGCTTGATTGACATCCTTATGGGACATGTATGAACACTCAGACGCCTCATATTAGAGTCCAGCCCCCAAATTATTCTCTTTGAATATACCCCCTTGGTGTACTTCTCTTGGAATATCCCACATGGTGTAGTGCAGGCTTCGTTGAACCCAATCATGTTGGGGTTACGATGGTCACACTAAGTGACCCCCATTATTCTATCCTCCCACATCATCACAAAAAAACCATAAACTGCATGGCCCTTTCATAACTGTGTAAGGCTTGATTCCCATCCTCATGGGATACATAGGAACTCCCTAACAATTTTCTGTGGGTCAAGGCCCAAAATTTAGGATCTCCCCTTGGATAGAAACACATGGTGTGGTGTAGGCTTTTTCCATCATTCACATCAAGTTCATCATGACCGCACCATGTATCCATATCCTTTAAGTTCACGACCTCATTCATCATCCCACATGACATTGAACTGCACATTCATATTCATTATTCACACATCCCCTGTATTTGGGTCTTAATTCTCTTTCAAATCCAAAAAGACTCTTGAATGACATGGAATCTAGGCCCTAGTGCTCTCCTACCATTTTGCACCAACATTCTCGAGGATCTAAAACTAAAAATTGATACAAGTCCCACACTGTGAATATGTTCAATGGTCAACACTCATTTTTTGTTCCCAATTCAGGTCACACGATGTGGATTATGTGATTTGAATGTGGTCAATAGCTATCCCTTATCATCAACACCACCCCGGTATGTCCCAAATATTGGGTCCAGTGGTTCATTTTTCCCTGTTATCCCTTCAAACAAATATCTTCCTCAAGTATAAGTTTTCATTTGATCAATCTCAACCCTATTTGATCCCCTTCTCGCATTTCCGTACCCTTATATGTTAGGGAGAGACTGATCATAGTCCTTGTTTCCCACACCGAGCATTTCTCATGCGGGCTTAGGAGATTTGGTATGGAAATATCTGCATAAAGGGTAATTTCTATATAGTCCAAGATCCATGACCTTAAACTAAGATCATTCACCATCCTCATCGCAAGACATTAAACTAAAAACTAGTTGGCAATTCCATCTCAGGTCCCTAAACTTTTTCACCCCCCTTGGCCCATGTTCTCATTTTTGATTGTGTGGTGTGGTACGGACTCCATGTCCTCATTTATATCCGGATATTTTTTCCATGAAACACATATTACCTTGAGACACCCACTCCGAGTTACCTCTTGTCCCTCATGAAGTAAAACTGCACAAAACCTTCCAGAACTACATATGGATTGATTCCCATCCTCATAGGATACATAGCACCACCCAAACATTTAGTATTCAGGTCCAGACATGTTTCATGGAATCCTCCTTATATTCATGGTCCCCTGGCTCGAGTTCTTACTCGGGACGAGGTATATGATGTTTTATGGACCCCATGTCCCCATTCACATCTGGTTTGTAACATCCATGCCACGTACCTCTCTCTCTCCTGAGATCTCTTTGTCCCCCTATTCTACACTCATATTTTCGAGTAAGATTCTCTTGAGATGGGCCCCTTTTCCTTCTTTTTTAGTTCACCAATGTTCCCAGGAGCACTCTCGTTCAGAACCTAGAGTTTTGGATTCTACATAGACATGTTATCGCCCATTTTCATGCTTCATGTTCCCCTTATTCTGGGATTTTATCATCTTTTATTTTCAAAAGGACCCACTAATGACATGGATGGTTGGCCCAGTTCTCTCCAACCGCCATGGGCTAACATCACAGAGAATTTAGAATATAAAATTCATACATGTCCTACGTTGCGAATATGGTCAATGACCAACTCTCATTTGTAGTTCCCATTTCAGGTCACACGATACGAAAGAAGGGTTTCAAACATCATCAATAGTTATCCTCCATTATCACACCACCCCCATAAAGCCCTAAATATTGGTTACATGATTCACATACTTTTCCACTTCATCATGTCCATGTGAAATTTTAACACTCTTGGTGATATCCTTCAGTGCTCGTTTTCATGTTAGGAGAATTAGGCCCTGGTGAGGCATTATTAAGGGCTCCACACCGATTTCTCCTTTTCGTGTATTCCATGTGTTGCAAAAACCTTCTACACCTTGTTCCCACATCGAGCATAGCTCATGTGGGATTAGGGATTCTGTCGAGGTTTACCCCTTTTGGAAGAGTCTCTCTTCTCTATGGTACGAGATCTATTACCTTAAAACTAAGATCTCTGTATGTGTTTACAGCAGGACATAAAAGTACAGGAAAATCCTAGATCTATATACATATTGATTATAATCCTCATGGTATACAAAGGAATTCACGAGCATCTTGTCCTCAGGTCCAGCTTAGGTTCCACTTATTACGTCTTTTGTTCGGCCTTTTGGACCATACATTCATAGGATTGTGTGGTGTGGAATGTGTTTGATTTTGTCCTCATTAACACAGAGTTTGCAATAGCCACACCACATACTTCCCTTATAGAATGTTGTCTCTCATTCCTTTTGTCCGGTATGATTTTAAACTAAACTCCTAGAAAATAACTACATATGAATTGATTCACATCCTCATGGGATACGTCAAAACACCCATACATCTCGTCTTTGAGTTCATCCCCATATTCCCTATCCATTTACGGCCACTAGGCCTAAGGTTTATTTCCTAGGATTACACATGGTTTGGGGTGGAATTAGTGTCCTCATTCACATAAGGTATGCTTTATCACACCATGCATATTCCCCTCTAGAATCTCACTCTTCTGTGTTCATCCAAGTCATATGATGTTAAACTATATTTCTTGGTCCCACACGACTCTAAACTATTGCGTCTTTACTGCATGACATAAAGGTGAATGGTTTAGTCCTATCATATAATGCTAAACTATGACATTATCATCCCAGATGCACAATGAAAAACTACAATGCATTGTGGTATCCTCACTCGAGGGGATATCATGTTTGGTATCCGTTCTCTATAGTTCCATTTGTCATGGCTTACATATGGCTTGATTTTTGTTGTGTTTCCAAGATTCCCCATTCCAAGTTTGTTACTTCACAAAAAAACTCACATGTCCATCCTAGAGAACAAAAATGATCCATCAAATTATTCTTCTTTTGGTGCGTGGGCTAGACCCACATGATAGTATTGTCCATTGAATTGGTACCCAACCATGCCACTTCTAGAACTAAGTATGGCTTGATCCCCATCATCATGGGTTACGTAGGAATCCTAGACACTTTTTCTCAGGGCCGACCAAACATTCATTTTCAGTCCCTCGACATAAAACCTCCACAGAGAGCACGTGGGGGTATAGAGTCATACTGTCCTCATTCACGTTGGTTTTTGTAATTACTGCACCATGTTTCTCCCTGCCTCACTTCCATCCATGGTCGGAGTTCTATGAACTTAAAAATTATATCTCTCTGTATCTTTTCCATAAGAAATAAAACTTCATGACATTTATCAAAACTACATGTGGCTTGATTCCCATACACATGGGATATGTAAGAACACATGAACATTCAATCTGTGGGTCTAACCCTGGGAATATTAAATCATGACCACTCATTTTTTCCTCTAGGCCCAAACTCTTTTGTGAGAATGTGGTGTGGTGACCCCATGACCCTTGTACATGGAAAGGGATTAGACCTCCTCTATCTAACATATCTTATTGGTATACATGAATGAATTTGGGAAAGAAACCAAGGTGTGGAGTTTTCACATGGACATTACGTCGTTTTATGTCCATGCCTCACGATCCCTTGGTTTGGATCATAATACTCTTCCACATATGACGGGAATCCCTTTATGGCTTAGTCACATGCCACATTGGCTCACCTACAATATCGGAATAACACACCAGATGTTCTCTAATGACATTTTGTGATAGGTCCTATGTTTCAAACATGGTAAGCGGTCAACCCTCATATGTCTATCCCAATTTTAGGCTAATGAAAAATGGATAATGTGTTTCGAACAAGGTAAGAAGTCATCCATTATTATCACGCCTCTATCATTGTGATCCAAATCTCGGCCATCATGATTCATGTATTTCCACTCCCATATGTTTAAGTGTAATTCCAACACAATCAGTTCTACCCCCACCCATTTATTTGAGTTAAGTAGGTGGGTCAGTAGTAGTGGGATATCACTCATTATGTAGACCATCGCTCATAATATTTTTTCCATGTACCAGGGAAATCCTATCACTACTGATTGTTTCTCACATCGAGAACGACTCACATGTGTTTTTTATATTTGGTGGGGTGTGTACTGGTGCATTTGTTCCGCACATGCTTTTCGTCCTACATGTCATTAAACTGTAATCCAAGAAATACATTTTGATTGATTCCCATCCTGATGTGGTATGTATGAATGCCCAAAAACATTGCCTCATGCCCAAAATAACTTTCACTTTTGGTCCCTTGACCTAAAACACCCCTAGGGATACGTGGTGTGGTGCGGACTCTTTATGTCCTCACTCACATCAGGATTGTAGCTACTGTATAGCGTACTCCATTTTTGGGATCTTCAATTTCCCCCTCCATCCAACCATGTGATGTTAAACTATTTGATTCCATAGGCCATTGATGAATAACATTAAACTGCAGTTCTAACTTTAACAAATTTACGATGCCCCATATTAATTATGGGATGTGTCAGCTTCCTCGCCAAATAAGATTCCCCCCAGCAGCATTGGTCTCTAACTAGGATGTTCTCAAGAACTACTTTTGGATTGTTTCCCATACTCATGGGATACATAGCAATTCCCCACAATTAACCTCGTTCCCGACCTCATGTACTTTAAACTTTTTGCACTATCCTCACCATGAGATGTTTAAACTACATGTATATCATCCTAATTGTTATAACATAAAACAATAGAGCATTCTAGGTCCTTACCATAGAGGTCCTGTTTAGAAGTAAGATTGATCCCCGATCAGTGTGATGTGCCCACCTAATCTGTCTTCACCGCAGTGGAATAATTTCAAGAGTGTTTGAATCCATTACAACAAACAATCACTCTACCCATAACGATTTGCATACCCTTTATTTTGACCCTCATCCTCTATCATGTCTGAAGGAACCCGTTAACAGTATGTGTACATGGCCTATGGATTTCCTACTATATTGGGATAACATTTTGGAAGACTAAAGGATGACATTTTGAGTAAATCCTCATGTTTCAAACATGGTTAGAGGTTGGCCCTCAGTTTTTTATCCCCATTATAGGCTAACAAAATAGGGATACTATGTTTTGATTATGGTAAATAGTTATCATTCATTGTCACTCCATCCCTATAGAGGTCTAAATTTTGGGTATCATGATTTAAACATTTTACTCGCCTCTATTTGGATTGATTCTAACACCCCTAGCATTACCCCACTGGTACACCAGAGCACATTGGGAAAATAGAAATTTGACTGTTCAAAAAAATTCATCCACCAATCGGGCCTCCCTATTTATTTACGAAAATATGGATTGGTTGTTCAGATCCTGGATTCTCGAATCCTTGTTTGAATTCTCATGTTCGAATAGAATAATGATGTGATCGTCCCTTATTTCTCACATTGAGTATGACCCACATGAGCTTAGGGACCAATCACTAGATATTTAACAAATATTATGGAAATGTAGAAAACCAATGACATCTAACAGAACTCATGCTACCAGTCAACATAAACAAAAAAATCATGAATGATCCTTAATGAGTTTACATGCATTAAAACACCCAATGGTTGACCACTCCCATGGATTGGTTGACCTCTTCAATTGAGAATTCCAGCTCTGCCACCCTCTCGGTTGTGGAATCTAGGATATACTATCGGATTTTTAGCTTCCACTCCTCCTCGGTAGCGATGGGGTGTAGTTTATCAACTGCGATATGGGCTCGCTACTCGTCAGTTCGGATATTAGCCCTGTCCACTCAAGCACTCTTCAACTGTTCTTTATCCTCCTCCCGATCTACCTTTAGGTGCAACAGAATCTCTGATTGTGCATGGGGGAAAGATGCGTACCCATTCGATTATGCCCGCAACTACTAGATCTAATTTTTGTCCATCTAAATCCTCTTTATGTTCATCAATTTCCTTTGTTCCAAGACCACACCAAGGCTATGATCACGCTTCTGAATCTTCTCTTCCATGAAGTTTCAAATGAGCATATGAGGATGTTGTGCATCCACTCACCTAGTGCATAGAACGTGATGCCGGAAAAAACTCATCCCCATATGGTCAATCCATTTCACTTGAGATGTATCCTTGATGAAGTTGTTGATCAGCTTCCATGAATGGTGATGGATGATCTTTCTATCTTATTCATCAGAAGCATTAACATCCTTGTCTATGGGGTCGATAGGTTAATATGTAGAGAATTCCTCTTGGAACTCCTTAGCAGGGTTTTCATCTAGTTTCTGATCAGGTAGGATAGGTCACATGTTGTTCAATTTATCCTCTTAATCGGATTCCACCTTAATGATTTCAGGATTGGTCCTTTTGATAGTCCGACCAATGATCGGGAGCACTTCAATTTGGTTAGTTTGGGAATAAAATTCCATTACCATACGTGTTCCACTAGGAAAGGATGTTTTATGAGCTCCAACCAACTTCTCTATTGTGGCCTATGCCATTTGAAGATCTATGCATACAAAAAGTGAACATACATCAGTTGAAACAATCAATGATGGATAGTTACAAATTCTGTAATGGAGACATACAGTGGTCAAATAGTCGGTCTTGCACATGATTTCTTTCATATGGTATCCTAAGGAGTGTCCCACCATACTTGGTTGGGAATTTCAAAAGCTCTAGGAGGACCACCCTGGGTGTCGCGACCTTGCTTGGCACGATAATCCCCATAGCTAGAGGTGCGGATCCCGTAGTTCCTATAGGTACATCCACTATTGAGAGTGAGCATGTTTTGTGTATGAGGCCCTCCTGTATAGGTCCAAGCTTAGTTTAGAAGTCATAAATGACCTGGATTAAGACTACATGGAAGTGACTTATGGTCTTACCTCAAGGGCCTTGAAAAACTCTCCTAGCTCCAAGTCTGAGCTGCTGACCTCACCCTACTACAGAGGGCTCCCTCCATCGGCCTCCTCCTACCATGAGGTCTCTACTGATGATTCCCATAGAGGGAAACGATCTCTCAATTTGGTGGTGGAAAAATTCATAGGGTCTGTTCAATGAAGCATCAAATTCATTTGATCCTTAATTGGTTACAGAGCACCTTTATAGTGAAAAAAATCATCCATCTCGACAAGGTACTGCTCCCCCACCACCGGGGATAAAACAAAGCGGGCCATGACATGACTGATCCCCGAAAAATCGATCCATAGATGATTCAGATATCTCCGAATCTAGGATGGGTTGAGGAATTGACTATTGAAATCCAAGATGTCCCATGCCTCTTGGAAGACAACATTCTCAGGAATGTCTATGTGGCACAACTGCTTCCCCATATCCGGGGTGGGTATCCTACAGATTCCCCTGGAAGACCTCCCCTCAAGATAAATATGCTCCTCTGGGACTGTAGGGTCCCCTTCTAGCGTCTACCTCTCAATTGTTGCAGGTGTCGCTGCCACTACAGACATGCCACCACAGGATGTCCTTGCTGCCTTCTGGCTCTGATCTCGAGGTTGGAGAGGCACCCCATCACTAGCACAGATGGTCTACTAATTCAACATTTCCTTTGGTTATGCTGCTTAACAACTCTTGGCATATATTCTCACCAGCCCATAGAGAGTTTTGGGCAGAAGTAACTAATTCCACATCTTCCCATCCATCCTTGTGAACATGAGCCACATTTCCCTCATCGGACATGGGTGATCCTCATGGTGCACTCCCATGTAATATTCTAGGGAGAGCCTCTTTATGCATAGAAACAACATCATGAAATGGTGTGGGGTGTACGACTCACAGAGAGGCTCACGGTCGACCCATGTCACCAGGACTCCACCCCAAAAGGCTAGGAGGTAGGACCGATTCTCTTTCGTTCACTTGCCATCATTAGTGAACACACCTGTTGGTAGTTGGATTGGGTGGAAGTGGAACACATCCTACTTCCAGACCTAATTCTACACCAGATGCGGGCACAGATTGGTCAGAAAACTCCCCCCCCCACATTTAGAATGGCTAGTTGGAACTCCTATCCCGGAGGGGAAATAGGGTTCAAATATTCATTCACACACCTAATATTAACTGATATCAACCCATATAGAATATGGAATGTCCCACAAACCCTTTGTGGCTTATTCTCTTCACATATCTTTCCAAACACATTATACAGCTTGGCGAGCATCGAGATACCTAGTGTGGCCCACTCCCTAGTCACCAACACGGACTCTATGATGAACTTGCTCAGCCACACACCCATTTTTTGTATCTTTTATAGGAAGAATAAAGCCGCTGATAAGCATGAAAGTGAACACATCCAACCTAAACACCAGTTGTTGCTCAGTGGTGGCATTGAATCCCCATGTATTACATTTTTTGTCCTCGAATAGTCACCAGTATGAGTGCTCCTTTCAACACTGAACCCCCTTCTGGTAGGTCCAAGTCCTCACGGGAAACTGTCCATCATTATGAGAATTTAGGTATTTCTTGAACCACCTCATAATATGGAAATCTCTCACCAACTTCTTATTCTCCCCTGGCACTAGGTCCATCTAGGACATTCCTAGTAGTGACATCTGATATGGGTTCTCCAATGTATTTTAGGTGGGGAGAAACTCAGCGTATATTTCCCATAGTATCAAAACCCATCGAGATTCTTTGCAAGTACCAGAGGCTAATACCAACCTCCCCATGGTGAAGATGGAAGGTATTGGTCATCTACGACCACCTACTCATCCACTCTAGCATCAGCTACTTTGGCTGGTAGATGTGAAATTGGGAATCCCATGCTACCTCATACACGACCACTCACCACAGCTCAACCAAAAATCCTCGCACGAGGCACATACCTGGTTGGACCATGCCTTGTCATCCGTGAAGTCTCCACTCTTGCATAGGTCCCACTCATCTTTCCACACCTTATTCAGTTTCCCCAAGGATGCATTCAGAATGGTGTAGTACTGCAGAAGAGATACCTTTTGTTTCAATGCCTTCCCATCGACATTATTAATATGGTTTTATAAGAAATCAACATTGACGGGTATGAAATCATCGTATATATGGCCGTCAGCCGCCCTAAACCAATGGAACTGGCATGGAGTACTCTTGAACTAGTAAGCCCACTCGTCCTTTCTCAATTTAGGAATGAAGATTTCATACCTCATACAAAATCTATATAGAGGAAACATCTCTCATATAGTATTTTTCTTCTATCTCTCCGATAGTAGCTCCAATAGGGACTGATGGTCTGAATGGATCTGCACATACACCCCAATTCTCATGTTATTCCATCTAGGCATCATCCACAAGCACCCCCCAGGTAGGTTCCTCATGATCCATTATGTCTTCATTGTTTTTTTGATATTTTTCTTGGATTTCGGAGATCGATCGTGAAGATCGATCATGAAGCTCGATCGTAGAGACATGTATCAGAGCCCTACCACAAGCCTCACAGGCAAAAGCCACATATCACACACTAGCAGTGTATGAATAATCACAATGTGACATAGATAAGAAAGGCTCGATTCACAATGGGTGATTGTATAGTGTGTAGAGGTATATGAATTGATATATCAGGCATGAAAACATGAAGATGATAAATGAAAAAATAGAGGTCATTCTCCCCTATTTATTTGAGACAATCCCCTTTTTCATCACAACACATCTTGCCGTGGTGAACTTTGAAATGATCTCAACCCGTTTGTCGCCTCTAAACATCGTGAACCTGCTTCATGATCCTACTTTGATATTGGACTAAAAATTATGGAAATTGACCTTCGGACATAAACCCTCATTTTCTACTCAGATCCATGTTTGAGTGGGGTCATTTGTTGAAAAAAATGTGCATTGGAAAAGGAAGCATAGAGAATTCCAATTCCCAAGAGGATACCTCGTGAAGCCCCTTCCCATATCCCCTCAACGCTGTGACATTCAAAGAGCCCCATAGTACCGCAGATGGCCTGAATCACAAGATATATTCGTAGTCACAACGGAATAAAGAGGTGGGAGGCTCCGTAGTTACGACATAATTAACTAGGAGCATCGTGCCACAAGGGGATCTAAATCGACCTCTGCAAGCATATAAAACATGACAGAAGCCTCCATGAGAACCATGAAGAGAACTTAGTATATCTTTATGCTATGGAGTGGATGCCTGTCGACTCCATAGTTATGAAAAACATGACACAATCGATGTCTGGTTGAAGAGCCCCATATGGCTTCACAAGGCGTTGCCCCTACTTCACACCACCCCTTGTTTACAAATATCAGGATCCACTTGAGCCCAAATAATGATACCCCATCCTTTATTCATATCATCTCTCAAATTGCAAATCACATTCTACTATGTGAATCCTTGCAAAAAATAATCTATTCAAGGTACATGAGAATTGAGAAGTACCTTTCCCTTAGCTCAAATTCAACCCCTCTTTAATTAGGGATTCCCTTCATAGAGCCCACGTCCCATCGCAAAGGATGGATATCCCTAAGGGGAATTGGGTATTTGCAAAGCACTCATGTTTCATGAATTAATTTCCATGAACATGTGAATCATATGCTAAGGCAGTTTTAGTATGCTTCGCGAAGCACATTGCTTCGTAGTGAAATGATTTCCATGGTACCCTTTCTTTTCATAGTCCTACAATGCAAAATCCTTTCCACTTTGTGAAGCACCATTCATATGAAGCTATACCCTATGCCTAGTCTAGGTTATTCCACATTGCGGATCATACCCCTTCATGAATTCCCTCCCTTATGTGGAGCACCAGATCATCACAACGCTCTTTCTTATAAACCAATTTTCTTCACAATCCCTTCCCCAATAAGATCATCCAGGTTTATACGAAGTGATTTCAATGTCCCTTGGGGGTGCTTCATGTTGAGTTTCTTATCCTTATTCTTCTTGTCATAGGAACACTACTGTTTATTGCTTCCTCACATATCGACATTAATGTGGTACCCTTAGTGGGTCACTCGACAACACCCCTATACCATGGAATTACTGATTTCTTACCTTCCACAAGGGTGGGTGGGTATCAGTTATGTACGTCCTAGGGGTGTGGAGTGACCCCAACTCATCCAAGCTACATGAAGTTAAACTTACAAGAACCATCATCCTCAACACATGAACTTAAACTATGGAATCTCCCGGTGCATTATACCCAGGGTGCCCCACTTCAGACATTTTCAACACCTACTCATCTCCACAAGAGTGAGATATTCCTCATTAGGAATTAGAACCTATTTGTTGAAGTGATGTCTGTCTGTGGGGAAGGGAAACCATATTGGTGTAAGCCCCTATCCTTTTTTTGTGGGAGGTAGCACCCCTGCTCCTCCTCTCTTCTTAAATACCAAATACTAGAGGATATATGGGAACTGGGACCTTCTTTACCCCATAAATCTCCCTTTGTGATTTGTCACCATCGGGCCTCCATCCTAGAGAATGTCAAAATCTCTATCTCCCTAGGATGCTAACCACACATAATCCCTTATTTCCTTTGTGGACTGCTAACCATGTGTATTCCCTGCTTTACTCCCAATGTATGCACCTTTAGTGATGTGATAGTCTTGTCCTTAATGCCTTTGGTTTCTCACACCGAGCATCAATCATGTGGGCTTAGTGTAAGCATAGGACATCACATTTTCCTTACACCACCTTAATGTGTAATCCCTAATCCCTCACACTAATCTACATGCACATTGATCCTTGTCTCCGAGGCAAGGTACATAGGATGACTCCCTGTGGTTTAAGCCCAAAACCTACTTGTTTCGACCCCTTCACGTTGGTTCACTTTCGTCTTTCATGGATTTAAACTATATCCTCCCTTCCAAACTATGTATAATTTGATCCTTGTGTCACAAGAAATGTACATTGGAAGCCTCCCGAAGGTTTAAGCACAACACCTAGTTGTATGGACCCCTTCACATCGGTTCACTTTCATCCCGCAAGACATTAATCTATATCCTCCATCCAGAACTATGTGAACAATGATCCCTATCTCCTAGGAAGGGTATATAGAAATCCTCTCTGAGTTTCAATCCAAAGACCTAATTGTTCTAACGGATTCATGTTGGTTCACCCTTATCTCGCATGATGTTAAATTGTATTCCCCTTTTTCCCTACAAGATGTTAAACTATACCCATTAGAATTATGTGGGACTTGATACTTATCTCCTATAAAAGGTATGGAGGAATCCTCCCTGAGGTCCATTCCCAATTAACGTTAATCCATTGTGACTCCCAATCGATGGTAATCCATTGTGATCCCCAAAAAATGGTAATTTGTTGGAATCCCAATCGATAGTAATCTATTGTTACTCCCAGTGAGCGGTAAGCTGTTGTAGCCCCATATAGCGATAAGCTATTGTATCCCCATCCAACGGTAAGATGTTGTTTTCCGCAATTGATGGTAAGCCATTGTCATCCCTTTTGTTGGTACCCACATCTATGGTCCATCCCAATGGTGTCAGACCAACCCGAGTTGCCAACCATGCGTAAGCCCTAGTATATCTTCGAGTCTTTGTCCTACGTGTATAACCCAATTCAATACCCCCATCCTGAACAACGTGGTCTTTGATTCTCTACCACAAGGATATGTAAGAAGCCTCCCTGAGGTTCAATCCCTTCACTCATGTCTCATCCTGGTCTCTCCCTCGAGCCTTTGTGTTTTGGGAAGGTCATTCCCTTCCATAGAGGTTCCACTTCCTCCATACCCCATCCAAGGTCCATTCTCGTGGTCGCCTCCTCAAGTGTCCCATAGCCACACCAAATTGTGTAGACTTTGATTCCCTGTCAGGGGGATGCATAAGAAGTGTCTTCAAGGCTCAATCCCAATATCACCATCATACCAATGTCAGTTCCATCTCACTCACCATCCACTCTATACCATCGATATGCATCCTGATTCTTACCCAGGCTGCCACATCTCAGTAAGATCATGTCACCCACATTCTCACCACTCCTAGAAGCAATCAGGTAACTAACCACACATTATCCCTAACATGAATGTTTCCTTATGGGGTTTCACCCATCTGATCCACTCTTATTAGTGTTTTGATATAAGGACCCGGCCTTAAACATTACATAATATTGTATTAAATGGATAATTCACATTGAGGATCTCTTAAGGTTTAGAGTTATAGTGAATTAAGACATAACTATTACATCTCAAAAGATTACAAATTAGACACTTCTTCACAGTTTCCATTTTTTCATAAAATAAAAACTCTTGAAAAAAAGATTCATGTCTAGTTCCATGTTTTAGACAACATGAATTTTCCTTGATCCCATCCTTGACCCTATTCGTCTTTAGATCTTGTGAAAACATTTCAAAACTTTGGATGAGCATAAAAAGATTAGTAAGGGTTATAAAACAAAGAAAGATAGCATTTGTTCATAAATACATACAAAACATGTACTCTTTTACTTACCTCATAAAATCATAAGATTTTATGAATAACAATAGAAATCAAAAATCATAAAGGTAACCTATGGAATCTATATCATACTTACATTGTAGCTATCACATCTACAAAGGGAGTTACTTTGGAATAACCATAATAGTATATTCCCTAAATATCTTAGGAGAAACATTCAGGTTTACCTCTGTCATGTTACCCAATGCATTGGAGAGCTATCTCGGGCTCACCTACCATAAGATTATCACAGAACCACCCGTATACATAAATAATTCCCATGAACCATAACATGATCATAACACGTAACATAAGCATAAAAGAAAGATAAAATTTCCACATTACAATAACAAAATATAATTTCAACATATCTAAATAAGAAATACATTCTAAAAATCATTTTCAATACCAAAATACGTAAAAAAGAGTATATGGTATTTATTTTTTTCCTTTTAAAAACATTTCGGCTTGTTAAGGAAGCCAAAGATCAAATAATACTCGCGGCGGCAGAAAGGTCGTTGTCACCGCTTACGTTAAAAAAACATTCCTTTTTGTAGTTTAGAAAAATGCTTTGTATAAAAAGATTCCATTTGAATAAAATAAAATGTCAAAGGGGTTTATACACCGTATAAAATAAAGTCGTGTATATAACTAAAAATGCCTCAATGAAAGGAGTTTGAGACGAAGTCCCTTAGCTCGTGTCCGACTTGACTCGATCGTTATTTAATCTTCTGAATAATAACAAGAGTTAATTTATACTTTCTTAAGAACCTTTTTCAAGTTTATTGTTCCTTTTATATCACTTATTACCATGTTATATACATTATGCAATCATTTAAGTTAATAACGTTTGTTTGGTCGATATTTGGTACTTGAGTTAAAAATGGACTTCTTATAATTACGTGTTTTTCATGTGGTCAAAGTTTCATTATATCTAGAATGATATTCATGATTTGGATATCATATATATCATATATATCCAGAATATACATGTGTTTATGATAGTAAATAATATTTAGATGTAAGAAATGAAATGCATCGTTCATGGAGACAGTATGTCG
Source organism: Viscum album (assembly GCA_963277665.1). NCBI lineage: Eukaryota > Viridiplantae > Streptophyta > Magnoliopsida > Santalales > Viscaceae > Viscum > Viscum album. The sequence continues at coordinate 790,239,615 of OY728138.1, read as the reverse complement.
TACGTACGCATGAACGCTACTTTCATTTCTATATATTATTTAAATGGAATTAAAACATAATTATACATAGGTATATTATAATTCCAGTATAATATCATATATAATATCATTAACTCTATCCTTTATACACCCCACATAAGGAATTAACGAGTCATATCACTTTAAGGGGGCGGTAGTCTGCATTTCCCCAAATGAGATTATCATATTTACCCACTATGGATACAATAAAGGATTGATATAATTGGGAAGTAAAAAAGCATAAGGAAGTCCTAAAAAAAATATATCATGTATAAATACAGTTTCATCATAATTTCCACCATGAGAGGCGGTAAGATGTAATTGAACAATCATCATTTCGTGAGGCGTTAGTTTTCCATCCGCAGAAACATTACGTTATTCATCCATTAGATGGAGGTGTGTGTAATTTTAGTTCGAATCCTTCTCATAAAAACATCCTAGTATATTAAAGATACTATTTTTGTTACAAAATAAACAAATAAAAAGAGTTTAGGGGCTGGAGAAGTAAAATAAAAGAAAACAATTTAAGAGAAATCGTTACCTATAATTTTGGTAACACTCTTTGTTTTGAACCAAAGGACTTCTTGAAGTGACTTCTTCCTAAGTTAAGGATTCTAGGAGGAGGAGAGGGATTTAGGGAGCCTAATTGGGCAAATCATGGACGATCCAAAATTCTTGAGAGGTGTGAGGAATTGGTTAGGAGTTGTATCCTTTTATAAGAGAGAGAAGGGGCTCTTTAGGAAAGTGTGAAAACATTATTTTATTATAAACGTATCATCGGTTTCAAAAGGTCAAAAAATAAATAAATTCAAAGATAAGATGACAAATATTCGAAATAAAATCATCCAATCAGAATGAGACAGGTTTTGGATAATATTTTAAACATTGTGATCTTATTTATTTAAATCATTTTTTAATGAGGTATATACTACATCATTATTATGTCATAAATAATTTAATTTATTTGAAGTCTAAAAATTATACAAAACATACCATTATGTAGGAAATAATTTTATATTTCCAACAAATATTTATAGTCAAATATATTACTTATATAACACTATATAAAAATTAATTTACTAAATCATTTTTGTTTATGTCATTTTTGTCTTTACATTAAATTAATTAATCTAAAGTGTCATTATCTTTCATAAGTGGATCCATGGGATCCCAAAATAGACCAAAAGATGAACATGGTCAGACATTACTCATACAATAAGTTTAGGACGAGTTTTATTGTAATTTTAAATTATTATAATATTCTTTTGACCTTGAATTACCCTAATTACCTTTAACAGCGGTAAAAAAAAGTCAAAAGTTACTATTCAACAATTTGTTTTTCATCTTATTGATCCAAAATTTACTTCTTGTTAACAAACATGTATGTCGGGTTTTTGAAATTCAATTCACAGAAGTGGTAAAATTTTATTTAAATGAAAAAGTCAGTTTTTTTAACAACCTTTAAGTGGTTTCACTATTCATAAAAAATTGATGTTTTTCAGAAAAATACCAAAAATTCAGCCTAAGCTATATTTGATATTACAATTTCAAAAATGATTTCTATTTTTCCAAATTCAAAACAAAGAAGTGGCATTAATTAATTTTAAAATTGATTTCTGTTGTTAAAACAAATAGCGTGTTTTTAAGAAACAATAACTATCAAAAGATTGATACTTTTTATGTCCAATTTCAAAGTGAAATTAATTCCAATGACCAACATTGGATTAAATGGTAAAAATATATTTTAATTTAACCTTAAAACAAATTAAAAAGATAATCTAACCATATAAATAAATTAGATTAAAAGTCACTTTTGAATTAAACTACAATATTTCTCACTATTCATTAAAAAATAAACATTATCGGAAAAATTCAAAAAAATTGCACAACGTAAATTTTGATGTCCCCATTCTAAAGAAGGATTTTATTTGGTCATATAGAATTTATTAAAGTGACCAAAACTAGATTTAAAAATGGTTCTCTATTAAAAAGCGATAAATCAGCCTTTTAATGTAATTTATGATTAAAATTAGATTCATTAACATTTTAAGCCTCTAACTTTTATTAGATAAAGGGAAATACGTTTAACAAACATGTATAATCATATTTTAGTTAGTTTTTGTTCATTCTTGCCAATACAATGGCTTGGAGTTAACTACCATTTAAAATAATATTATATTATTAGTGTGCAATGTAAGATTTCAAAGAAACCTGTTGTTGTGTATCTGGTACGCTATCGAACATAGAAACCATTTTAAATTAAAATTAATATATAATTCAAAAATTAAATAAATATGAAATATTTCTTATTCATCATTTACTTGGGATGTTACATCCTTCCACCTTTTGGAAATTTCATCCTCGTAATTTTTATTCCCTTATAAAATAAGTGGGGGTATTTATCCCTCATAGCCTTTTCAGATTCCCACGTTTCCTCTTCAACCATATGGTTTTTCCAAAAAAACCTTTACCTGTAGAATCACCTTATTCCACAACACTTTCTCTCTATGATCAAGAATCTGAATTGGCTATTCTTCATAAGAGAGATCCCCTTCCAACTGAACTACCTTTGGGCTCAAAACAGGATATGGATCTAGCATATACTTTCTCAACATCAAAAAATGAAAAACATTGTGTACCTGGGATAAACATGGAGGAAAATCCACTCTATATGCAACTGATCCAACTTTCTCTCGAATTCCATAAGGTCCAATGAAACTCAGACTCAACATTCCCTTCTTACCAAAACACATCACATATTTCCATGGAGAAACTTTGAGAAAGATATGATCACCTACCTTAAAGGAAAGATCCTTCCTCCGATTATCTGCATAACTTTTCTGTCTACTCTGAGCTGTTCTCATGTGCTTCTGAATCAAATGAACTTTCTCTACCATCTATTCTACCAATTCTGGTCCCATCAGCTTCTTTTCACATTGTTCATCCCAAAAAGCTGGAGTTCGACAATGCTTTCCATATAATGCCTCAAATGGAGCCATCTGTATAATAGAATGAAAACTGTTATTATTTGAAAATTCACCCAAATCAAGATGTTCGTCCCAACTTCCCTATTAATCCATCGATCAAGCATGTAACATATTCTCCATGGTCTGAATTATTCATTCCGACAACCCATCTGATTGAGGAGCAAAAGTTGTACTAAATTATAATTTAGTACCCAATGACTTCTGAAGGACTTTCCAAAAGTTATAAGTGAACCTGGGATCACGATCAGATACAATGGAGAGGAGAAATCTAGGAAACCTGAATATCTATTTAGAATACAACCGAGCATGTTGATCTAGAGACAAAGTATCTCTAATAGGAATGAAATGAGTAGATTTAGTCAATCGGTCAACTATAACCCAGATTGCATTATTACCTCGAGATGTCTTTGGTAATCCCACAACGAAATCCATTGATATATTTTTTCATTTCCTCTCTGGCACTGGTAAAGGCTGAAGAATTCCTTTTGGTAACTGTCACACTGCTTTAAACTACTGGAAAGTCAAACAATTCACAGTAAAATCAGCAATATCACTTTTCATTCCATCCCACCAGTAATACTCCCGAAGATCTCTGTACATATTAGTACTACAAGGATGAACTGAAAATGGAGAACTATGAGCTTTACATAACTACTCATTCTTCAACTATGAAACACAAGGCGCACATAATCTCTTTCCAAACCTCAAAACACAATCATTATCAATGTTAAATTCAGGAAACTTACCCTTCTGAACCAACTCTACCTTTTTCTGTAACTCACTGTCTTTATTTTGTGCTTGCTTTATTCTGTCTTATAGAGATGATCTCACCGACACCTGATACAAAACAGAATAATTTCCTACAACAACAACTTTTATGACAATTTTCATCAAATAAAAATCCAAAGGATCTTGTTCCAAAAGTAACATGGTTAATGAAGTATTACTTTTTAAACTCAAAGAATCATCCACTTTATTTGCTTTCCCTGTATGATAAAAGATCATGTAATCATAATCCTTGATTAATTCTAACCGTCTCTCTGTCTCATGTTCAATTATTTCTGAGTGAATATATACTTCAAATTTTTGTGATCAGTATATATTTCACAAATCACTCTACACAAATGATGCCTCCAAATTTTTAAAGCAAAAACTACAACAGCTAATTAAAAATCATGTGTAGGGTAATTTAACTCATCTGGATTCAACTGACGTGAAGCATAAGCAATTACCTGATCATTTTACATTAGGACACAACCCAATCCTTTCAACGAAGCATCACTATAGATAACAAACTCACCATTTCTGGAAGGCAGTTCTAATATTGGGGAATTCACCAATCTTCTTTTCAATTCCTGAAAAGAATCATCACATTATTTTGTCCAGATAAAATTAACACCTTTCCGAGTTAACGTAGTCTTTTTACTAGATAACCATGAAAAATATTCAACAAACCTCTTGTAATAACCTGCCAAACCAAGAAAACTACAAATCTCGGTTATATTTGTGGGTCTTGGACATTCTTCAAAAAAATTTGTTTTAGCAGGATCAACAGTTATGCCATTTTTTGAAACAATGTGACCATGGGAATTTTTTTAACCAAAACTCACACTTGCTGAATTTCCCAAATAGTTTATTTTCTTTTAAGGTTTGAAAGAGAAACCGTAAAAGAATTTAATGTTCCTATTTACTTTTGGAATAAACCAAAATATCATCAATGAACACAACCACAAACTTATCCAAGAACTCATGGAAAATTCTATTCAAAAGATCCATGAATACAGCAGGTGCATTGGTTAACTCAAAAGGCATAACTTCAAATTCATAATGGCCATATCTAGTATGAAACACGGTCTTCAGAACATCTTCTTCCTTTACTTTCAACTGATGGTACCCCGACCTCAAGTCAATCTTCAAAAAATACTGAGCTCCCTGGAGCTGATCAAACAAATCATCGATATGAGGCAAAGAAAACTTATTCTTAATAGTGATGTTATTCAATGCTCTATAATCAATGCAAAGTCTCATTGAGCCATCTTTCTTTTAAAAAAAAAATACAAGAGATCCCCAAGGTGATGTGATAGTTCGATCGAAACCTTTATCTAATAACTCCTGTAATTGCTTCTTTAACTCTAAAAGTTCAATTTGGTCCATTCGATAAGGGGGTTTTGAAATTGGCTTAGCATCATGATCTTAGTCAACAGTAAATTCAACTTCCTGATCAGGTATAATACCAGGAAACTCATCAGGAAAACATCAAGGTACTCATTTACCACTGGCACATCATTAATCTGAACAGTTCCTTTATTTTCAACAATATGTGCAAGGTAACATTAATTTCCATCTTTTACTAGTTTCACAGCTTTCTGATATGTTATCAACAACAAGGGTTCATTTTTTTATACAAACTAAAACTCATTCTGAAATGAAACCTCTTTAGCTCTGTAGTCAATATTAGCCTGATAAACAGAAATCAAATCCATACCCAAAATAACATCAAACTCTACAAGAGGAAAAATAATAAGGTTTGCAGGTAGATTCATTCCACACACAAGGAGATGAATGTTCTTGTGTTTTATTTTTGTCTCAACATTTCTTCTAGGTGTTTTTACCTTATGTTATGTATTCATATATTGAGATGGAATTCCAAATTTACTAGAAAACCTCTCAGAAATGAATGAGTGTGTAGACCCTGAATAAAACAACACATTGGATAATATGAACAAACAAACAGTGTAACTGATACGACTTCATTTCATGGCCCAACATCCACTGAAGTAGTTGCAAAGGATTTCACCACCCCTTTCTTCTTGAAGTCTGGCTGCTTTCTTTTGGTTGAGTTCTTTGTTGGACACTCATTTGCATAACGACCCATTTCATTTCTCTTAAAACATTTTACTGACTGTAAATCCAATTTTTTCATACCATTACCCTGATCTTTTTTAGTGTAATTTCGAGACTTATGCCCCATTTTACCACATCGGTAGTACTTAATAAAATTTAAAAGAAATTCCCCAACATGTTTTTTACCACAATTTTCACAAACTGCAAACTTAAGATTCATACCATCAGACGTTTTTGAAGAATTCTTCCATTTCTCTTGCCACCTCGACCTCTTATTTTTTCGTCAAAGAATATTTGATCATCAGAAAACTCCATTTCCACCTTCTCTACACAACGAACAAGTTTTTCATAACTTTTGAACTCACGAGAAGCTAAATTCCTTAGATACATTTCCTTTAATCATGAGTAAAAATATTTGATTTTACTATCAAGATCTCGAATGAAATTTGGAGCATACCTTGCCAGTCAAGTGAATTTTTCATCAAAAGGAGCCACTGAGTCATCCCCCTACCTCAATTCGAAGAATTGTTTTTCCATACTAATATGAACCACCTTAGGAAAATATTTCTCAAGAAATATACCTTTTAATTCATTTTAATCGAGAGTATCAATTTCCTCACTATCACTGATATTTTTCACCATCGACCACCACAGATCAGCTTCACCTTCAAAATGGTAAATAAAAAGACTAACCTTTTTATGTTCTAAACAACTCATGACATCAAAAATCATTTCCACTGCTTTAATCCACCCTTCAGCTAGCACAGGGTCAGATGATCCTCTGAATGATGGGGGATGCTGACTCCTGAAATGACCCACTACTGACATCTTCCTCTCTGGTTGATCTGGCTGATCTCATACATGGATACCACCACCATTTGTAGCCTGATTCAAATGTTCCATTGCTACAAAAAACTGTTCAGTTTGGATTCCGATCATCCCAGGTTGCTGATTTGGAAGGTTGTCTTCCTCCTGATGTCATCACAATATAGCTGCCCTATTTCCTCTGCGGAAAATCAATCTGAACACATAAATATCTTAAGTGAAGCAACATGGTAATCTGGAAATGCTTTACGATGTCCATATTAACATAAATTACATTATGGATCCTACTTTAACAATACCCTAACACCTAATGTTATCTATGCCTCCCTATGATACCAACTATATGGACCCAACCTTAAACATTACATAATATTGAATTAAATGAATAATTCACCTTGAGGATATTTTAAGGTTTAGAGTTTTATAGAATTAGGACATAACTATTACATCTCAAAAGATTACAAATTAGACACTTCTACACAGATTCCATTTTTTTCATAAAATAAAAACTCTTGAAAAAAGTGTCATGTCTAGTTCCATGTTTTATACCGCATGACTTATCCTTGATCCAATCCTTGGCCCTATTCATCTTTATATATTGTGAAAACATTTCAAAACTAGCGATGAGCGTAAAAAACACAGTAAGGGTTATAAAACAAAGAAAGAACACATTTGTTCATAAATACATACAAAACATGAATTATTTTACTTACATCATGAAATCATAAGATTTTATGAATAACACATAGAAATCATTAATCATAAAGCTAACTTGTGGCATCCATATCATACTTACATTGTAGCTATCACAGCTACAAAGGATGTTACTTTGGAATACCCATCACATTATATTCCCAAAATCTCTTAGGAGAAACATTCAAGTTTACCTCCACCATGTGACCCAATGCATTGGAGAGCTATCTCAGTCTCACCTGCCCTAGTTTTATCACAGAACCACCCGTATACGTAAATAATTCCCAAGAACCATATCATGATCATAACAAATAACATAAGCATAAAGGGAAGATAACATTTCCACATTTCAATAAAAAATATCATTTAAAGATATTGAAATAACAAATCCTTTGAAAAAATCATTTTCAATACCAAAATATGTAAAAAATAGCATATGGTACTTATTTTTTCCTTTTAAAAACATTTCAGCTTGTTAAGGAAGCCAAAGATCAAATAATACTCACGGCGGCGGAAAGGTCGTTGTCACCACTTACGTTAAAAAAACATTCCTTTTTTTCATTTAGTAAAAATATTCGTATAAAAAGATTCCATTTGAATAAAATGATTTTCAAAGGGGTTTATACATCGTATAAAATAAAGTCATGTATAAAACAAAAAATGTCTCAATGAAAGGAGATTGAGACGAAGCCCCTTACCTCGTGTCCGACTTGACTCGATCGTTCATTAATCTCCGGAATAATAAACTAAAGATAATTTATACTTATTTAAGAACCTTTTTAAGTTTATTATTCCTTTTATATCACTTATTACCATGTTATAAACATTATGCAATCATTTAAGTTAATAACGTTTGTTTTATCAATATTTGTTACTTGAGTCAAAAATAGACATCTTGTAATTACATGTTGTTCATGTGGTCGAAGGTTCATTATATCCAGAATGATATTCATGATTTGGATATCATATATATCATATATATCCATCATACACATTTTTTTATAATAGTACATAACATTTAGATGTAAGAAATGAAATGCACTGTTCATGGAGACGGTAAGCCGTACGTAGGCATGAACGCTGCATTCATTTCTATTTACTATTTCAATGGAATTAAAACAAATTGATACATAGGTATATTATAATTCCAGTATAAAATCATATATAATATCACTAAATCTATCCTTTATACACCCCACATAAGGCATTAACGAGTCACATCACTTTAAGGGGGCAGTAGTCCGCACTTCCCCAAATGAGATTATCGTATTTACCCACTTTGGAAACCATAAAGGATTGATATAATTGGGAAATAAAGAAGCATAAGGAAGTCCTAAACAAAATATATATCATGTATAAATACAGTTCCATCATAATGGCCACCATGAGAGGCAGTAAGATGTAATTGAATAATCATCGTTTCGTGAGGCGATATTTTTCTATCCAGAGAAACATTATGTTCTTCATCCATTAGATGGAGGTGTGTGTAAGTGTAGTTTGAATCCTTCTCATAAAACATCCTAGTATATTAAGGATACTGGTGTTGTTACATAAGAAAGGAATAAAAAGAGTTTAGGGGTTCAAGAAGTAAAATAATAGAAAACAATTTAAGAGAAACTGTTACCTTTAACTTGGGTAACTCCCTTTGGTTTGAACCAAAGCACTTCTTGAAGTTCCTTCTGACTAAGGTAAGGATTCTAGGAGGAGGAGAAGAATGTAGGGAGATTAATTGGGTAGATTTTGGATGAGGCAAAAGGCTTGAGAGGTGTGAGTAATTGGTTAGAAGTGGTCTCCTTTTATAAGGGAGAGGAGGGGCTCTTTAGGAAAGTGTAAAAACATTATTTTATTATATACATAACTTTGGTTAAATAAGGTCAAAAATCATTAAAGTCAAAGATAATATGACTCATATTCGAAATAAAATCATCCAATCTGAATTGGACATTTTTTGGATAATATTTTAATCCATATAATCTTATTTATTTAAATCATTTTTAATGAGGTATATACTACATCATTATTGTTTCATAAATAATTTAATTTATATTTAGTATAAAAATTATAGAAAAAAATACCATTTTGTTGGAAATATTTTTATCATTCCAATAAATATTTATAGTCAAAAATATTTCTTATATAACAACATATAAAAATTAATTTACTAAATGATTTTTGTTTATGTCATTTTTTCCTTTACATTAAATTAATTAATCTAAAGTGTCATTATCTTTCATAAGTGGCTCCATGGGGTCCCCAAATAGACCCAAATATTCCTATGGTCGGCCATTACTCATAAAATAAGGTTAGTACAAGTTTTAAGGTAATTTTGAAGTTTTATAATATTCTTTTAACCTTAAATTACCTTATTTACCTTTAACCACTGTAAATAAAAGTCAAAATTAACTATACACGAAAAATTATTTTCATCTTATTGAACCACATTTTACTTCTTTATAACAACTATGTATGTCGGAGTTTTGAAATTCAATTCACAGAAGTGGTAAAATTTGATTTAAATGAAAAATTCGGTTTTTTTAAACTACCACTAAGTGGTTTCACTATTCATAAAAAATTGATGTTTTTTAAAAAAATACCAAAAATTCAGCCTAAGGTATATTTGATATTACGATTTAAAAAATTATGTCTATTTTTACAAATTCAAAACATATAAGTGGCATTAATGAATTTTAAAATTAATTCCTGTTGTTAAAACAAAGAGCGTGTTTTTAAGAAAAAATATCTATGAAAAGATTGATACTTGTTTATGTCCAATTTCAAAGTGAAATTAATTCCAATGACCAACATTGGATTAAATGGTAAAAATATATTTTAATTTCACTTTAATACCAATTAAAAAGATAATCTAACCATATAAATATATTACATTAAAAGGCAATTTTGAATTAAAATACAATATTTCTCACTATTCATTAAAAAATGAACTTTATCGAAAAAATTACAAATATTTGCACAAAGTAAATATTGATGTCCCAACTCTAAAGAAGAAATTTATTTTGCCATATATAATGTATTAATGTGACCAAATCTATATTTAAAAATGGTTCGCCATTAAAAAGCGATAAATCAGTCTTTTAATGTAAATTATGCTTAAAATTAGATTCATTCACATTTTAAGCCTCTAAATTTTATTGGATAAAAGTAAATACATTTAACAAACATGTATAATCATATTGTAGTTAGGTTTTGTTCATTCCTGCCGATATAATGGATATGAGTTAACTACCATTTAAAATAATATTATATTATTAGTGTGCAACATAAGATTTCAAAGAAACATGTTGTTGCGTATCGGGTACGCTATCGAACATAGCAGCCATTTTAAAGTAAAATTAATATTTCATTCAACAATTAAATAAATATGAAATATTTTTTATTCTTCATTTACATGGGATGTTACATCTGATCAGTCCAAAATTCATTCTCTAGAAGGTATACTTACGACATACCTTGTATTAAACATGGGAAGCTGTGGAAAACCTCAGAGACATACTGATAGAATATAGTTACCCACACTCAAAGTGGGATGTCTCGGGCTTCCACACCCTCGATAAGACCTATCATAAGGGGAAGAAACCTAGACACATCATTATTCTAGTGTCCAGACACGCTAGCAATGTCCAATGTGACTACTCCCCCGACTGAAGGTTACTGCCCTGACTGGACCCCTTAGTATGTACTAGAAGGAGTAGTATAATTAATCAGTATCCATGAAGACATTTCCCTGGGAAGAATTTCATGAACAATTTCTTAAGTATCTGAGGGATACTCGGACAAGGAAATGTGTTCTGAGGAGGAATCCATGGAAGTAGGAACCAACATCTCATAATCCCGTTTCGATCAAGGAGAAAACGACCCTAAATAAGCAAAAGATACCACCCATATTTAGAAAGTTGGAATATGGGGTAATAAAACAGTGTGCCCTCCATGCCTAGAGTCATTCCATGATGAAAGAGTTGGAAACAAGTAATTTATTAACCAATATTTTCTCTTAACTGATGAAATTAATTTTAATTAGTTTCACTAATTTTATTGGTAAAAATCAAAGTTGACCTTATCTGATATTATAAAATATTATGATTCAAAATATGGAGTCTATTTTTTCAAATTCTAATCACAAAATTGGTATAAATTGATTTAAAATTAATCCCACTATTGAGATGACCCTGTGGGGTTTTAAAGTAAAAATGTTCAAAAAATTTCTAAAATTTTATATCCAATTTCAATGTGAAATTAGATCCAATAACCTAAATTAGATTAATTGGTAAAAATATTATCTAAATAAACTATTAAACCATTTACAAATATAAAATATCCTTGTAAATAAATTATTTGAAAATCAGCTTTGAAATAAAATCCAGTATTTTATTAGTCATTAATGGATGAAACCTTTTTTAGAAATATAAAAAAATTATCCCAACATAATTTTCCTATTTCAATTACAAGAATAATATTTATTTTGACATATTTAATATATAATATATCCAAAACATAGATTTAAAATGGGTTTTCACTAAAATGAGGATTAATTGGTAAAATGATTTATTCAATGATATTTTGAAGGATCTCGGTAATGTTTTGTAATTTTAGAATATTTTGAAGATATTTTCATGGAAACCATTTGTATTACATGGTTTATTCATGTTTTAATGATATTTATATGTAACCCTTTTCTTTCCCATTAATGAATTATGTTTCAATGATATTTTCATTCTTTTCCATGTGTAAATAAAATTAAGAAAGTAATAATGGATGTTTATATGAGTATTATGTTTTGATAAAAGTTATTTTTTATTTATTTATGTGATGTTTATTGGGAATTTTTTATATCATTACTATATTTAGATAGTGCTGGGTGAGCCTGATATATTTTATATTTTGGTTTTACCCATATTGTTCTCTAATTTAGTATGGATGATGATCAAATTTATAGTTATTACATTTATAACATCAATTATAATAGTGATATGAAAATTATGTACCAAGCTATCGACATGTATTATTTATTATTTGTTTGGATATTTAACAATTCCTTTAATAATGATTGAAATCTCATGGATCATTATTATTGACTCTTATGACTCTTGGATTTGATATACCATTATTCTGTGTTTCATGATTGATGATCAAGATATATATGTGTATGAATATTCCTATGATATTTTAATTCACTTTGATTATATCATCATACCCTTATGCTTATATTATGATAACTAATGAAGTTAAATTGTAAAATCTAATTTTTAACCTTACTGGGAATTTTATCTCACCCTTTCATTGTTTCTTATTCCCCATGTTATGAAGAAAGATGATTACACGATTTATTTCTAGAAATGTTTATAACAAAATGATCTTTTTGGGATATGTATACGACATTATATAAAATATGAAAAGTAAGGTATATCGTAAAAATATTCTCTAGAATTCATGGGTAGTTTTTGTGTATGAGGTTTGCATAATTCTACAAAAATCTAAACTGAAAATTTCATTTATATTTCATGTGATCCCATATTTTCATTTTCTGTCAATTATTTTGGTTACAAGAAATGGGGTCACCTTAATTGATTTCAAATATAGAAATGTAATGTTTATTATTTTTTCACTATATTTGGGAGTGAGGGTCCAGGGGTGTTATTTTAGCACTTTTTTTTTCTCAAAATAGTATCCTGAGTTATTATTTTTCACCCCTATAAGGGTAAAATGAGTTAAATAGAGTTAAAAAATTTGTATAATACTTTAAAATAACTCAAAAAAATTTCCATTATCCTATTGAAAGAGAAAAGTATGGGTATTAACATATGTGTTTTGAAAACAATGAAACATGGGGCCACTTAACTTTGATTATGGCCATTATATTATTTTCAGAAAATAATAAAAAAAATTCAATCCCTTGAATTTAATATCTCTAAAAAAATTATATAAGGATGAAAAAAGGTTATTTTTTATTAAAAATGTTAATTTGAAAGAATATATAATTTTTTATCACAGTAATTTATTTTTAAGTTTTCGTGATATAAAAATTACTATAAGTTCTTAAAGAATGCTCCAAAAGTATTTATTCAATTATTATAAATATAAAATAAAATATTTTAAAAATATTAAAAGTTATACAATTTTTGTGAATTATTATATTTAATATATTTTTAAGATATCCTAACATATTATATACAAAATATTTAGATTCAAATTCTTTCATTTTCATGTAGTATTTATTATAAAATTATTTTAATAGTTACAAAAATTATATTAATAGAATATTATGATATTTTTTTAAATTATTTGAATATTATTAAAATATTTCAAGTGTGAAATTAGGATTATAAATGGTCTATAATGTTATCCAAGAATAAATTATGAGCTAATTTTTACCTTATAATAAAAATTATGAAACATTAATGCTAAACAATTCATTACCCTAGATGGAATTTCTTACCATATTTCTGGAGTTAGACACATTTTATACTATAATATTTCATGTACTCTAAAAATATAATTAATGATATTTTATAATAAAAAATATTTTATTACACGTTTTAATATTCATAAAAAAATTATTATTGTCCAAATGAAAATTATATTCTATAAAATATCATCAATGATCAATTTATGGGTCAGTTTCTTTTTATAGTAAATTTTTAATCCCCTAAGAGTAAAGAGAATAAGTATCATGATAATTGTAAAAAGGTTTAATAGAGTGTTAAAACTAATAGATAATGGTGCTAAATTAACACAAACCTAAAAATTTTATTCAATGAGATAATTTATATTTTTAGTCATCTTATATAATAATTATATCCATTTGGGTCTATTTTTTTGTTAAATTAAATTTATATTAATTTAATACATTATTTAATGCAATGAGTTCCCCTCCCCACAATTATAAAATGGAATATTTTAACCTATATTACATACAATTTTTCAGCCTTCAATATTTTTATAGAACCACCAAAATAAGTTATCATATTCCTTCAAAATATCCTTTATCTTTTAGACTTACCTATAAAACATCCTTTCAATGATTAATGTGTAAGCCAATGAATGATTTTCAAGGAATCTGCGTAATTGTTAACCAAGAGTTTTTAATTTTATTTCTTATTATAAATAATCTAAATATATAGTATCCATTATAAAATAATGAATTAGGTATCTTTAAAATACAGGATGTTTATTATGACGATGAATAAACCATTATCCAATATCTTCCAATATATTGGAAAATGATAATATCCATAGTGTGTACGTGTGGAATACCTCCTCCTTGAAGATATGTGATTATTTTTTTACTTATTAATTATTGGTACATCAGTAAATATGTTTTAAATGAATATATATTATAAATTATCTAATAATGATTATTTAATGGTTAATTATTTTTTACCATTTATTTATTCAATTCGTTGAAAAGTGAAAACATAATTTTTGTGTATGTATGTCCAACCATCTCCATGAATGTTTTAATTAATTTTTTATCAATAGAATATATTGATGATGGGATATATATATATATAATGAATATATAATATATTTATTTCATGATTAAATTTATTGAGATTATTGATATATTATTTCTTTTCACGGGTATGGACTTCCTCACCAAAACCTGCATGAGAAATGAGGCAATTATGACCAAGACCATTGATATTAATAAATAATATATAACATATGAGTGATATGATATTAAAATTAAATGATATATGGTATTAAATGTATTATTAATTTTATTTTATTTCATGTATTATTAAAAAAAATTATTACACATGAGGTTCGATCATATACGATGAAAGATAAGACTTGATGTAAGGGGTTTTCCTATCACTTTTATTTATATGTTAAAAATTCCATATTAACAACACATTTATTTAATGAGGTGTATATACTACTTATTAATGAAAATTATGATGATATATTGGATAATTATAGGGATATATAAATCTATGTAATTTTATCTCTTTCATGAGGTCTTTATTCGAATGTTACAATTGTTGAAAGAGATTTATGTCCAAATCCAATTTTATTGTGGATTTTTCATGATTTAATTTAAATTGTGTAAATTATATGATATTGATCAAATAAATTACATGAATTAATATTCTTCTCCTATTATAGCTATAGATTTTATTTTTTACCACATTTTTCTATACTTTAAGTACTCAAGATAATGAAATAATGTTTTTTTACAAAAAATTGAATATGTTTTTAAATTTAGTTAGGAATAGTTTTCTTCTGTATACATGATTTATTTGAAATATCTTCATGAATGTTTTAATACAATCCTTTGAGGGATTAATGTAATTTTTAATGATGTTTCAATATTTAGTAAATTATTTTTGATGACTAATATTATCATTTTATGAATAAGGTGATTTGGATTTTTTAGTTTAAAACTTTAAGGGAATCGTTATTTTAACGTACACTAAATGAAAAGAATTTGTAATCATTATGATGAATTAATTATTTTAGGATTACAATAAGAGTATTTTAGGTTCCTTTCCAAGAAAATGTTTTTTTTATAAAAATGGTTAAATATTTTGATTTTAAATAATTTATTTGAAATTTAAAATGGTATTTTTTATGAAATATTCAAGTGATATTTAAAAAGAGTTTTCATCTATAGTAATAATATTTTTGAAAATTATTCTTTATAAAGTATACAATCCAATGATACTGTTATTGTTATTTTAGTAGATGGTTTATGATATTTATGATGAGATTTCAATGAAACTAATTTATTTTCTAGGGGTAATGATTATATTTAATGAATGAATGTTTATGAAATCTATTTCTTTTACATGGGTTATGTTATAATTCTATGATAAATTGTTTATAATATTTTATAAAACATATATATGGTTTTTATTATGTGATGGTTGAGTCCATAATTATATTTTCCTCCAATACGTTATGAAATGGTATATATATCTTGAGATAATTATTATAAACATGTCCATCTACTTGATTCACTATAAGAAAAAAGTATATGTTATTGATAGACTATAGGAAACATAATAATTCACTATATATACATGGTTAACATGTGATGAAGAAAAATATGTCATGATATAAAAAATGTGATGATTCCTAATCAACTCTAATTTGATGATATTGGTAGTTAAACGTGAAATATTAAATGGTTTTTATAGATATTAAGGTCTAAATATTATTGACACATTTTTATACTTATGATTAGAACTCAGGGTGCATGTTTGAATAGTTATGATCTCTCTCCCATATGATCCATGTATTTTGAATGATAATTTTTATTCCATAACTCATGTTTATGTAATGTAATAAATTGGTAATTAAATTGTATATTATGGTCCTAATATCACCCATTATTATAAATGATTGTATATGATCACAAATTTACATCTCTAAACATTACCCATATTGAGTATATGAGTTGAAAATTCATTAGGTTCCCATTTCCCTGGTTTTGATGAAATGATTTATTTATTCCATAGAATAAAGGGTACAATATGAGAAGAGTATTTTGAGATATTTTTGAAAATATTCCGAGGTAATATGTTTTTGTATATATTATTAAAATAAACTCAACCTTTAGGGTTCTTAAATAGATCATAATGTCACATATTGAACATTGCTCTAAAAGGATGTGATATTTTTGTATGAAATGTTCATGTCACTATTGATGGAATTATGGAATATGTTTGTCAATATTTAGAGATTAATATTAGATATATTTAGAGAAAAACCTATGATAACCCTAAGTACAAGATTAAATCTTATGGTTTTGGTATATTAGAGATTATGTAGTTTTATTAGTGACACATCTTTATTTGTAATCTATATGTGAACATGGTTCTGGAAAAATTATATCAAGTGGTAATAATCTAGAAAGAGTCGGTCAATATATTTATTGACCAATATTCTAAAAAAGGGAGAGTGATACCTTACTCTACATCTAGTTTGAAACATATATTGGAAAATATGGTTTTAATTCACATTTTCCATATAAACAAATTTTAATTATTTTAGTATATGATAATAAAGGATGGACTAGGTTAAACATAAATTATCATAGATTTAATAGAATGTGTCATGATTTTGAATGTGTCAAAATTTAGATATCTTATGATTTATTTTTCTATATTATATGATTTCACACTATTTCTATTCTTCCTCGCATAATAATTTTTTGCATTAGTCAACAGATTTCTCAAAATGACATCATGATAACATTGAATGTGTTGGACAAGGAAAATGGTTTCTACCAGAACAAGCAAATGAAATGGGAGATGTACTAAAATCCATTTTTATTATTAATAATCACTTATCCTATTATAATATTTACAACATAAACATGGGTGAGTTTCCTAACACATCCAATAATAGAAATATTTTTCTTTAGTAAGACATTGTAAGTATAGAGATTATACTTCCTATGTTTCATTTATGTGGGTAAAATCTGTAGCACCCCGACCCTAGTTACCCAAAGTCGGTGAATTATTAAATATCATTGGCATGAAAACAAGATATCATTTCCTGATAGAACTATTAGCTTAGTATCCATGGAAGTACTAGATAGAAACATAAGTTTTACATTATATCATGAAATAAATAAAAACAACACTATGTCCCCTTTGAACACACTCATATACCTTCACCTATTAATGTAGGTCAATCATGATATACTTCTTCACATCCTAGGTTAAATAAGACTAATAAATTGTTGAGCTCAGATTCTCAGTAAGTAAAAAAATATATAAGAAACATTCATAAATAAGAATAAACATTTAAGGTAATGTATAAGACCAAAACACAAGCCTTTTAAACTAAAATTTCAGCATAATATGGAAAATATAAATCAAATAATTCCATTTAATTTTTCACATAAATATTATACTAGTCGATTAGTCACATTTAATATCAATAGCTAATTTTATAATGATGGAATGCATAATGCCAGACATCATAACCACATAGTTAAGGTCTCATGCCAAGACTAAAAATAATATTTTTTAAAGGCCTTGTGCCAAGACACTAGTTTGTTTCATGAGACCTAACGATGCATCGAGAGCTACAGCGGGCTCCAGCCGTCACATACTAATTCCAATTAATTCCAAATATGGAAAGGTTGAAACATAACATAAACATTCGTATTAAAACTAGCATACGAAATGTTAATACTTTAACCATAAACCATGAATGGTTTAAAAATATCACATCCACAGTCAAAAATAAAATATTCAATACAATATGGATGATTTTATTATAATAAATCAACCGAAATCATGAAGAAAATAAAATGAATGATATTGACATTGATGAAACAAATTTGTAAAACTATTTGAAAGAAATACCCCCTTTTTCTTGAAAACATTTAAAAGTCACAGTATTTATCAAAGAAGTTGTTTAAAAGATATTTTTGAATCAAAGTGTCCCATTCCACTTTGAAACTTGTAATATTAATTTTTATTTCAAAATATTTATGTATATATAAATAAATCCTTAAAATCATTTTTAAAACATGGACCTTAATAAGAAATATTTATAAGAGTAAATCTTTAAAACATATAAATGATAGTTTAGTTACCGTTCCTTACCAAATGAGAGACACTTGAATAAAAATAATTGAGGTAATAAAAACTATTTGATATCATGAGAATATAGGGATTCCTGATATAATATTTCAAAGTACAATATACACATTATATAGATGTGAATTGGTGCATAACAATAATGAAGTCTCAATAAAATGTAAATTGAGATCAAATCCCTTATAAAGACTATATCCTTAGGATAAAGATAAATCAATGACATAATTATCTGTGAAAAATATAAATACACTCAATATTATTGAATACTCAGTTTAAATCAATCAAAGGACATTCACACATACTGTAGTAACAACAATATAAATAACTTGGATGTTTTACACATTGAATAGAAATTGAGTTAAGATTACTCTTATCAAGTTCATATCAATGACTTGAGAAATTATAAATGGAGTAATTATGTGTATAATAAGTATTTCCTCACAAAGGAGAGTAGAAATTACTACATAAATAAATAAATAGTGATTTCATACATAATCTTGGTATAAAATAATCAATGAAGTTTGCGTGAAACCCAATGAGTTGAAACTAAAATTAGATGTTCTCTAACCGATTTAGTAACATGGGAAACATAAACTCCATGAAATATGGATCATACAATTAAGATGTAAATAATGATAAATTAAGGAATATTATACATAGAATATAACCATGGGTAGTATATACACTTAAAAAATGGAAATAGTGGCAAATATATCATGAATCTCCTAGGAGTAAAAGTGAGATGAAAACCCCTAACCACGTTGGAATCAATCAAGTTGTATGAAAAAAAGTTAATAACCACCAAAGTAATCACATAATACCATGAATATAAAGATAATCATGATAATAAATATCAAATGGCAGTACACAATACACCACATGCAATAAATAAGTGGAAAACAACGGTAATCACCCAGAATTAAAAGTGTGATAAGAAACCCATTAGCTTGTACTTTTCCTTAGTTGAGGGTTAGTTAACCTCCTATATAATTGTTAAATCATTGATATTATATTTTAAAAGAGCCACATTCTAAAATATTATATCATATATGATCTTCTAATATTTCTTTGTTAATAATATTTTAGTAGTATCATTGTTTCTGGTGTTAACTGATTCATTTTCCTTTATATGTGTTGTTACGTAAGCCATGTTTGTTATGGATAGGATGTATTTTATTTCTAACTAGAATTATATTATATTTTTAAACATTATTTTTATTCATAAAATAAAAATTATTCTTGAATGGTTATGATGGAGAATGAATCTCATCACATTCGTGGAGATAGCAATCTGTATGTATGCATGAGAAACAATATCATTCAATTGAAGGTGAAATCATATACAATTGGATGTTATATCATATATACAGAATAATTAACATGTTATATTTATTATCTATATAAATTATACACCATTATTATACCCATATAAATAATGAAGTGTTGAATAACAACTACACCATGACGTGGAGACGGTAAGCCTTACGTATGCACGTATGGTGACTTTGTCATTCATAGGATTGAAAGATTAATTAATGCGGCTATACGATATTAATAATAACATCACAGTATTTAGAAGGCACTGGAGTTATTATTTTTTATGTAAAAAACAATGAAATATGAAGTGGAATAAGAAGTTAACTTTGACAGTGGTGATAAATGACTACCTCCTCTTTGGACGATTTCTTTTGAGTTGATCAAAAGTGCTCCATAGGTTGGATTTTTGATCAAAAGAAGGCCTACAGGATGTAGTTAAAGTAGTTGGGAGGTTATTTTGGTAGGTTTTGGCGTAGCCAAATGGATTTGGAGGTGTGAAATTAAGATAAGGGGAAGACCCCTTTTATAAGAGGGTGTGGGTCTCTTTTGAAAAAACTAGAAATACTATTTTATTATAAATTTAGTTCTAGTTTATAATGGCTCCAAATGTATTTATTTCGAGGATAAGGTGAGGTTGTGTGGAAAAAATCTCAACCAATAGGTTTTAGATAGGTTTACATCACCATATTAACCTTAACTTTTAGATTTATCTCTTAGTTAAATAGTGTGACATTTACCATGTCTCCTTGAATTTTTATATTATGTGGTTAATAAAATTACTATAAACTACCAAGAGAATCCCAAGTGGTTCACTAATAACATATATATCATTATATAAATCCTTTTTCTGAACCTAATATTTTTAGTACTATTATAAAATTTAATAAAATATTAAATTTTTAAAAAACTCAAATATGTCAATTTGGAGACTATTTAGTGTTTGGTTTTTGTTAAAGTCAAATAAACTTGATTAATTAGAAATAAATTCATTAAATAAATCCTAACATGTAATATTAACCTATAAAATTCTCGGAATGCATCAAAATTATCAATTTACATTTATTATGATATTTATAAAATAAATTATTTTAATATTTCATTAATAAAGTAATTAATGCATCATCATTGTATCATAAATAAATTTAATTATTTAATGTCTAAAAATTATAAATAAAATACCTTGTTGTAATAAATATTTTTAAAATTCTAATGAATATTTATATTAGAATTTATCTTATGTATAACCCTATATTAAAAATGTTTTAGTTATGAAAATTTGAATTCAACACTTTTAACTTTTCTTTAAATAAAATAATAATAAATGATCTAATCTAAAACAAGTGGACCAAGGATGATCATGATTTATTCCTTCATATTATTTTTGTTGAAAAATACTTATCCAATAGAATTAGGACATGTTTTATAGTAATCATAATTTCATTTTTACCTTTAATTAATTAATTTACTTTTAACTATTGTAAATAAAAGTAAAAAGTTACTATTTAACAAAAATAATTTTCATCTTATTGAACCAAATTTAACATACTAATGTTAACCGTGCCTCTTGGATTTATGAAATTAAATCCACAGAAGCGGTAAAATTACATTTTATGCAAATTTGCAATTGTGACTAGAAGGTGGGTAAAAGACTATACGAAGTTCAATAAAATTTTATACATCAAATTTTATTATAAAATGACTCGAATAGATTAAATTGAATTTATATAGGTATTATTTATATATTTTTACTTATAATTAATTTAAATAAAATAAAAAATTATTTAAAAAAAGTCAGTTTTAATCAATAACGCAGTGTTTTCACTATTCATCAAAAATCGAAAGTTTTTAGAAAAATAACAAAAGTTCACTCTAAGATAATTTTGATATTTCAAATTCAAAAATGATGTCTATTTCACCAAATTAAATACATAGAAGTTTTATTAATTAATTTAAAAAATATTCCCATTTTCAAAACCAGAAAGGGGGTTTTTGAGAAGTAAAAAACTATCAAAAAACTGATATTTGTTTATATCCAATTTAATTGTAAAATTACTTCCAAGGACCAAAACTAGATTAAATGATAAAAATATAGTATAATTATAACTCAGAACCATTCAAATATATAATTTTACATTATAAATTATTTTGATTAAAAAAGTTATTTTTAATTAAAATTTAGTATTTTTCACTATTCATCATAATATGAAAGTTTTCATAAAAGTACCAAAAGTTTATCAAAACTATATTTTTATTTAATTATTCTAAATAAGAAGTTCATTTCATCAAATTGAATATATAAAAGTTTCAAATATTGGATTTAGAAATGGTTCCCCATGAAATGGCGGTAAAATTTCATTTAAAAAAAATTCTTTTATCTAAAAAACTAAATTTCTTCTTATATTATGTTTAATAAACACATAATATGGATTTTAAAATTATATGGTTTATATAAAATTCAGAATGAAGTTAATAATATTCATAACTTCTTTAAGAACAGCTAGTTTGGTAAGTCCTGGTGCGCTCGAACACGGTGTTGCATGTAGCACAAACTATAGAATTATTTAAAAGAAAATAATATACAATGAAATCTTGGGGTGTTAAATTCTTCTAAAATTTTGAAATGTTCATCCTAAAAATTTTAAAATTGGGCTTGGGAACTTCATTGAAAGTCCCACATCAGGAAATGAGACAATAAAACTATCACTTTAAATGAAGGAAAGATATGTACAATGGTCACCCGAGATATCCCATACATGGATTCCATATATGAAAACATGGATATGAAAGACAAATTATGTGTCTTTTTCTGATGGAGAGTGATAGAAAACATGATAATTAGAATGTTAAAAATAAGAAAATCCCAAAAATGTGATGGGTTAAACAATCATTAGTTTCCCTACTGGAAAAGTAAATGGACAATGTTTTTTGTATTAAGTTCCATTTCATAAAGATGAGAAATTAATTTTAGAGATTAACTTGGAACATAAAGAGATATACTGACTTTTTATTTATAGTTTGATCTGTTAATAAATTTCTACCACTAACTCATCTTTTCTCTAAACTATGGGTATTCAAGATTACTTGGTCACACCTGAAGTTCTAGAATCAACTTCTATAATGTCACATAATCCAAAAATGATGACCTATATATTTCCCTTGTCTATAGAGATTAACCAAAACGAAATGGTTAGAACATGATCAGATGATTCCCAAAATGGATAGTCCTTTATAAAATGAAATACGAATCATAATTTCCAAAATTTAACAAATAATACAAAAAATTCAATAAAGTCCATTCAGTAAACAATTATCCTTAAAATCCTTCAATATAATCCAAACTAAGATTGAAACTAAATACCCCGAATAATTTAATCACATTTTATTTCATAGTGAATCTTAAAATTTATCTCCAAATATCATCTACTACTCTTAATTTCTCATACAAGATGTTTAATTAACCAAATCACATACTCTCTATGACAGGTTAATCATTTCCATTAATAACCTGAATCTCTATAAAAAACATAGATTCTTAAAATATAAAAAAATCCCTCATTAATCTTCAAATGTAATTCCATAGTATTATATTTTTCTTAGGCATATAGTGTTCCCAACACAGCACACATATTCGAAAATAACATTTACCACTTAATCACTAAATAATTTTCCTATACTAAGGATATGTATTTGATAAAACATAAGATCCCAAATCAAATTATTATTGATCAATAAAATAATTTAACTAAAAAGAATTAGTCACACTTACCCGGGACTTCATGTAGTCTAGTGGTAGGCGATAAATCCCAATCGCACTCTGGTTATGGGTTCGATTCCCACAACTTTTTTTGATGTGATGGGTTATCACATGGTCTGCATGTTATCCTTTTTCAAAAACAACATTTTATAACATTCCCAAAATGAGATAATTTCCTCAAAATAACCATAACACAATTTAACAACAAATGTTATCTCATACATCGCATTTTCACCAGAAAAATTAATAACCTTAATTGCCTCAAATTCAAGGATCATATAAACCCAAATTGTTCTTTATTAATATATCCACAAAAGAAAAGATAACTCTTCCTCAAATAGCATTTTCACATAACAAACAACTTGACTACACATACAAGAGAACAGTCTTCCAATGTAATATGAAAAGCAAAGATCATTAATACTTTTAAACATTTCTCCATCAATTTATTTCCACATAGGTTCTTCTTTGACCAAGAGGTTATCCTATATAATAGGTCATTCACTCGGGTAATGCCCAGGTCTCCTACATTTACGATAAATTACTGTAAATGGATTCTTGGGAAAAAGTTTATATTATTCTATAATACTCTTCAATTTTCTTCGGCAATTCTTTACATTATGTACTTATTTCCCACACATAAAGTATTTACTTGTTCCATTGAGAGACTTTCCAAGGTGTCTCCTTCCACATTTCCTGCATGATGGAAATTGAACTATCTTTTCTTTATGGTCTCTATTGTTCGAGCTCTTATTATTCACCATCTTTCTCTTCTATGTTGAGTGTGGGAGTTAGATAATATATATGTTATTGATCATATTTTTGGAAAACTAATTCGGCATGAACACGATATCTATTACACCTATCAACAGTCCATTTTGTTACTAATTTTCACCATAATTCCCACCTTGTACATCATGTTCAATATTACTATGACTTCCTTGGAATATAGAAATTGTATAAAACTAGAAATCATAGTGTGAGGAAAAATAGTCATACAATAAATTAATGAATATCATGACACTTAATTTTCAAACAAAAACACCCTAAGATTAACCAAGGTTATTTATACCAATCTTATATTAAAATCCATCAAATCAGTTTTTAAAGAAAATGTTAATTATACTAAGAATTTCCCCCCAGGAGTGTTGTAACCAAGAGTGCATCAAGGCCAGTTATTGTGAACCAGTTCCCATTCAAGGCTAGCTAAAAATGGTGTTTTTGGGTTTTACCCCTTGGTAAATCTCTGCCAGATCTGCCTCTACCTTCTTATATCTAGATAGGGATGTATTTCTTGGAAAACCCACATAATATATACATTACCAAAAAATTTGTATGTTCTTCTATACTAATCCCCAATGTATATCTTAGGGTAATGTTCTCTAATCAGAGTTTTTATAAATCTATTTTCCAAGGTTTGTACAAAACATCCTCTAATACCAACTGTAATACCCGAACCTTGTTACCCAAAGTCAGTGCTTTATTACAAATCATTGGCATGATCACAAGAGATCTAGTACTGAAATACCTATTAGTTTAGTAGCCTTTGAAGTACAAGATACACACATACGTTTTATATTACATTAGGAAATAAAGAAAAAAAACATTGTGTCCCCTTTGAACACACTTATATCCCGTAGACTATTCTTGTATGTTAATCATGATATATACTTCTTCACATACTAGGAAAAATAAAACATATAAAGGTTTGGGCCCAAATGCTCAGTAAGGAGAACAATATAATAGAAACATTCATAAATAATCATAAACATTAAAGGAAATGTATTTGACTAAAACACAAGCCTTTTAAACATAAATTTCAGCATAATATAGAAAATAAAAATCAAATAATTCCTTTTACATATTCACATGGATATTCTACTATGAGGTTAATTACATGTAATATCAATAACTAATTTCATAATGATAGAATTCATAATTTCATACATCATAACCACATAGTCAATGTCTCGTGCCAAGACTACATATAATATTTTGTCAAGGCCTTGTTCCAAGATAGTAGATTGTCTCATGAGACCTACCAATGCATTAAAGAGCTATAGCGGGCTCCACCCATCTCTTACTAAGTCTAATTCATTCTTCATATGAAAAGGATGATACGTAACATAAAAATTTCTATTAAAACTAGCATACAAAATGTTAATACTTTAACCATAAACCATGAATGGTATAAAAGTAGCACATCCACAGTCAAACATAACTTATTAAATATAATGTGGATGATTGTATTATAATAAATCAACATCAATCAAGAATAAAATATTGTTAAAGATATTGACATTGATGAAAATAATCAGTAATACTATTTGAAAGAAATAACCCCTTTTTCATTAAATCATTTTAAAGTTGTACTATTTACCAAAGAAGTCATTTAAAAGTGATTTTTGAATCAAAGTGTTCCATACCACTTTGAATATTTTGAATGGAATTTTAATTTCAAAACAATCATGTCCATATAAATAAATCCTTAAAATTAGTTTTAAAACATGGAAATTACTGAGAATGATTTAGAAGAATAAGTCATTAAAACATTTAAATTGATATTTTAGTTAGAGTTCCTAACCAAATGAGAGACGCTTGAATACAAATAATTGTGGCAATAAAAACATTATAATAACATGAGATTAAAGGGATTCATGATATAATATGTCAAAGTACAATATATACACCACGTAAAAATGAATTGGTGCAAAACAACAATGAAGTCTCAATATAATGTAAATTGATATGAAATATCATATAAAGACTGTATCCTTATGTTAAGGATAAATAAATGAAAAAATAATGTGTCAAAAATACAAATACACTCAATATGATTGGATATTCTATGTAAATTAATCATATGGAATTCACACATATTCTTGTAACAACAACACCAATGACTTGGATGTTTAACTCAATGAATGGAAATTGAGTTAAGATTACTCCTATCAAGTTCATATCGATGATTTAATAATTTATCAATGGAGTAATTATTTGTATAAAAATTATATCCTCACAAAGGGGAGTGTAAATTACTACATAAATAAATAAATAGTGATTTATTACATAATCTTGGAGTAAAATAAACAATTAAGTATGCATGAAACCCAAGGAGTTGAAATTGAAATTAGATGTTCCCTTACCGATTTGGTAACTTACGAAACATACAATCCATAAAAGAAGGATAATACAATAAAGATGTAAATACCCATAAATTATGGTATATTACACAAAGAATACAACCATGGGTGGTATATACACCACACAAAAGGAAATTGTGGAAAATATAGCATGAATCTCACGGGTGTAAAAGTCAGATGAAAACACCTTACCACTTTGTAATCAATCAAGTCATATGATAAAAAGTTAATAAACAAAAAATTAATCACATAATACCATGATTATAAAGACAATCATGATAATATATATTAAATGGCTGTACACAACACACCATATGCAATAAATAAGTAGCGAAGAACAAAAATCTCACGAAATTAAAAGTGAGATAAGAAACCTCTTACCTTGTACTTTTCCTTAGTTGAGGGTATTTTAACCTCTTATATAATAGTAAAATCATTGTAATTAAATTATACAAGAACCAAATACATAAATATGATATTGTATATTATCTTCTAATATTTCTTTGTTAATAATATTTTAGTATTATCATTGTTTTGGGTGTCAAATGATTCATTGTCATTTATATGTTTTGTTATGTAAGTTATGTTTGTTATGGACAAGATGTATTTAATTCATAACCCGAATTATATTCAGTTCTAAACCAATATTTTTAATCATAAAACTAAACATATACTTCAATGGTTATGATGGGGAATGAATCTCATTGCATTCATGGAGACGGTAATCCGTACGTACACACGAGCGATAATATCATCCTATTGAAGGTGAAATCAGTGATAATTGGATGTTATATTATATATAAATAACTATTAAAATTTTATATTTATTATTTACATCAATTATACATCATTTTATACCCATCAAAATAGTGAAGTGTTGAATAACAACTATACAATGATGTGGAGACGGTATGCCGTACATATGCACGTATTGAGACTTTGTCATTCATAGGATGGATAGAATAATGAATATGGCAGTGCCATATTTATATTAACATAATAGTATGTAGAATGTACTGAAGTTATTATTTTGGTATAGAAAAAAAAGAATGAGGAAGTGGAAGAAGAAGATAACATTGAAAGAGGTGATGATATTATTACATCTTCTTCGGGTACCACCTTTTGATATAATCAGAAGGGATCATTATGTTGGCTTTTTTATTAATGGAAGGCCCATAAGATGTAGTGATATTATATGGGAGGGTATATTTATAGGGTTTTGTCTAGCCAAATGGCTTTGGAGGTGTGAAATTAAGAGATGGGGAAGTTCCCTTTTATAAGAGAGGTGAGGGTCACTTTAGAAAAAAACATGAAATATTATTTTATTATAAATTAATTTTCTTTTTATAATAGATAAAAATGGATTTATTTTGAGGATAAGGTAGTTATGGGTCTAAAAAATATTAGAAAACAGGTTTTAGATAGGTTTAGGTCACCATATTAACCTTAACTTTTATATTTAACTCTTAGTTAAATAGTTTGACATTTACCACGTCTCCCTGTTTTTTTATATTATGTGGTTAATAAACTTAAAATAAATTTCCAGGAGAACCCCATATGGTTCATTAATAACATATATATCATTATATAATTTCTTTGGTAGAACCATATTTTTTTAGAACTATTATATAATTTATTTATATATTATTTGTTTTAAACACTTAATTATGTCAATTTTGACACTATTTCATATTCGGTTTCTGTTAAAGTCATATCAACTTGATTAATTCAAATAAATTTAATTAAACCTATTATAAAATGTCATATAAACCAATAAAATTAGCAAAATTAATCAAAAGTATAAATTTACATTTATTTTGATATTTATAATATTAATTATTTTAATATTGCATTAATAAGGTAATTACTGCATCATCATTGTGTCATAAATAAATTTAATTATATAATGTATAAAAATAATAAATACAATACAATGATGTATAAATATTTTTATATTTCTAATTAATATTTATAGTTTAATTTATTTTATGTATAAAATTATATTAAAAATGATTTAGTTATGAAAATTTGAATTTATCACATTTAACTCTTCTTGAAATAAAATAAAAATAAATATACTAATATAATCCAAGTGGAAAAAAGGATCATATTTTATTCCTAATATTTATTTTGGTCAAATAACACTTATACAATAGAATTAGGACATGTGTTTGGATAATTACAATATCATTTCTACCTTTAATTTCTCTATTTACTTTTAACTGTGGTAAATAAAAGTTAAAAGTTACAATTCACGTAAAAAAAATCATCTTATTGAACCAAATTTTACTTACTGATGTCTACCATGTCTCTCATATTTTTGAAATTCAATCCACATAAATGGTACGATTACATTTTATGAAAATTTGAAAATTTTCCTAGAAGATGGGTAAAAGATGGTAAAAAGTTCAATAAAATTTTATACATCTAATCTTATTATAAAATTTACTCAATGAATTAAATTTTATTTATATTGGTATGATGTATCTATCTTGACATAAAATAAATTAAATTAAATTAATAATAATTTAAACAATAAGTCGGTTTTAAACAATAACGTAGTGTTTTTCACTATTCATCAAAAAATAGAATGTTTTCAGAAAAATACCACAAATTCACTCTATGATAATTATGATATTTCAAATTCCAAAATTGATGTCCGTTTCACCAAATTTATCATGAACCATCCCAAGTCGACCCTGAACTAGTCACCTAGGCTAGCCCGCGACAAGTCTCGAGCGATGTTCCTGATTCTCCTGGGATGGGGACATGGAGCAAGGGAATTAATATAGTACACAAGGGAAAAATTTCTCCCATAAATAAACAATCAAACAAACAGTGGAAAGAAATAGATATCCAAAGAAAACATTTATATAAAAATTGAACTGAACATTATTTGTTCAAGAAACTAAAAGTGAAACTAAAAATAATCTCAACTGAAAAAACCAGTCAACCATATAAGTCCATGTGACCCTACTAGTCAGTCTCCAAAAAAATGATCACACATCGCCCAAGGCGATCAAACTCGAGCTAAAACCCACACAAGGGCTAAAAACAGTATAAGACTATAAGCATGAGAATTAAAACTCAGTAGGTTAGCCCGATATTATATTCCCAATGCACTTCCTTTAAAATAAAAGAAACATCAATTTATAGTTTTAAATACATGATATAAAAGTATGTTTTTAAAATGATTTTCCATGCTATAATAATTATCAGACAAAAACATGCATGTCTAAAAAAGAAAAATGCAAGTAACAATTTTTCAAAGAGGTTGAACTTCAAAATAAAAATTGTTTCAATGAGGGATGCTTTAAAGATTGTTAAATTTTAAATAAATAACACAAACTACTTAATTTACTAACCAAACACACCGTATGACGATGGTGACTACAAAATAGCCAATGAGAACAGCTCACAGGAACACCCCTAGGCACTAGTTAGTTGTGAGCCCCAAGTACCTCGTATCTCAGTGAAAGTAACCATAATAAATATATGTTCTCGTGCACACGAGCCACTAGTAGGGAGCATACAAGTTAACCTAGTGGTCCCCCAACATAATCATCATCATAGTTTAGTTATTTTTGTCATCTTCAAACTTGCTACGTGAAACAGGGGACAAACCCCACAGAATCACTAGCATTCAGTACACGTCCTCCCACCTAGATACCCGGGATTCCCTTTAGTTCTCAATAAAGTTACACATATTATAAAATAAACATTTCACATCCAAATTACATTCCCAAACCATAAAAACACAAACAACCCATAAACTATCTTCACATTTCTTTCATGAATCAATAAACCACTACAAATTTGTGTAAAACAATTTCAAGGAGTGTATTGAGGCTTTGCACATAAAACTCATTCAAAAAGACTATTTTAATTTTAAAAACACAACAATACCATACCCAACCATAATTGGAATCACTAAAAACATTTAATAAAACCATGTGATGGACGATAAAACAATCCCAATTGACAGACCATTGTATATACAAGTAAAACACTCATTCTTCCATTCAACGTAAATTTTTTATTTTCAAACACTTTTAAGGGAAAGTGAGAACCCTCACACATTACCTATTTCAACACCAAGTGATACAATGGAATCGTTTATGAACAGTTTGAGTTGTTTGGAATCAACCTCCCTAAACAGAATCCAAGGGATAGATTGTACCGGGGTGTCCAGACAGTCCTTTAAGATGCCTTCAAAAAGATGTGTCATGTTTTCCCAGGATTGTTTACATTCCTCCTTGATAATCTTCTTCGTATTGAGTCCTCTAACCCTGATGTGAGTCTTCTTACCAATCCACTTGCCTTGTTCTTTATATGTAGTCACCTGAAGCGGTCTCATCTTCATCGAAGCCTTAAAAACCAGTGCATCCTTAATCTTTTCATCTACGTTCATAAGAGGATCCAGGTGTTCCAACACCGATGATACCTGTTACTGAGGGTCTTCAGGAGAGCCTTCCACTTGATGTTTCCCAGGGTTAAACAACCCCGTAACCCCCATGGGAATGTCAGGGACCACGACCTCATATCCAGCCTCCACCGGGTCCCTGGGGATGTCAGCCTCTGCATACTGACTGTTCAAGATGGACTTACCTTCAGGCATAAGAGTCGTTATAGGCACCTTACCCTTAAAAGAAGCATCTCTAGTAAGTGGAGGACTAGGTAGATAGGATTAATAATTTCTATTCCGAGCCCTCCTATTATTCAAAATGAAGCCCTTTGAATCAATAAATATTTTCTTTCCCTTATGCGAGGAGGATCTAATGTAGTCTTCCTCTATGACCAGTTCGTTGGAGTCAATGGATCTGAGACCTCATCCACTTCCTCTTGAGTTACTTCCTCATCCACCAGAGGATACTATTCATTATCCATTCCTCCTACTCCTTCATTAACATGCCCATCCTCCTCCCCTAACCCTACAAATTGGTTTTGAGAAGACTCATATGATCCCCCAGATTTAAGCATCGCAGCATATGAAATTCTATCCTGCGTAACCTGCATTTGTTTTCATAAAGCTCCTGTCTTATCTAGACCTCGACCCATAATTTTGACAAATTATGGGATGTCCTCCTGGGACAAGAGCTTGGAAGCCTCACCAGTGGCTTTAGCTACGTGGGCATCCTCATCCAACTCCACAGTATTGGTAGTGGTTGGAGGTTCTGGTTGTAATGCCTGAGAAACATCCAGAAAGCTTCCCCTCACTTCCTGTACAGCCCTTCCCTAATCGCATACCTCACTAAGAGGTGAAGAATCATTGTCTGATGCAACACCATGATAAACTTTCAAACGCTGAAATATCTGAGAGACACTTGGGTTAACCTGAGGACCCAAAGACTGCACCTGAGGAGGAGAATGGTCTTCCCCGCTCCATTGGCCACTCC
Organism: Viscum album; assembly: GCA_963277665.1. Lineage (NCBI taxonomy): Eukaryota > Viridiplantae > Streptophyta > Magnoliopsida > Santalales > Viscaceae > Viscum > Viscum album. The sequence continues at coordinate 790,207,062 of OY728138.1, read as the reverse complement.
CTTGATGCAACCCCACCTCCAACCGAGGGGAACAACAGTCTGGAGAAATCACAAATGAAACCAGGGTGTGAGATGCGTGGAAATCATTTGGCAGATGTCTAAAACATTGACAGGACAAGAAAAAGTTGAACCAATTATCAAAAACCACAGATTGAAGATAACGCAATTCATTGCAAACCTCAATCGAGACAACTTCAACTGGAGGCTTTGAGACGTCCACCTCTACGCATATTCAGGGAGTAATGGGATGGCAAAAGGATCTTGAGTGTTTTTCAAAGGCTAGGAATCTGCTGACGAGATAACATAACATCCGAAGAATTGCTGGGTTTTGGAATGGAAGACGGAGAACCAGGAAACTGACCCAAATCACCGCAAGGGGATGATCCCATCTCCAGTGAAACTCATAGCTCCATCTGAGTAGGAAGAAGTGAAAACCATCACAGGATCTTCTCCCCATCGACCACATTATGGCCAGATCAACATCGGAGAAAAAACACAGAAGAAAATTACACAGATCCAATAGGATGACTGTGATACATCCTTAAAGAGGCCAGATATTGTTGACAAAACGATCAAAACTATCGAGCGAAAACAATGTTTTTGCAGTAGAAAATATCATATAAATAAGTTTATAACAGTATGAGAATGATGAAACATAAATGATAAAGACTTTTAAAAGGGACATCCTACCTCAAATCCATAGCGTAATGGAAACACACACCCAAAATCACCATCTGAGGGTTTACAAACCCAAAACCTATGAATAAAAGACCCAAATTAATAGAACCCCCATAAAAAATCATGGAATAACAGAACCCTAAGTCGAACAAGACTATGGTAGATTATAAAATCAAGAAATAATTAACGGAGGAATAAGATGGAGGATACAGAAGAAGCAATCTCACCATTTTAACTAGAAAACTTTTCATATTCCACTATATCTGAACCCTTATATAAAATGGAATGGATTTAAACTTTTTTTAGATACTTCTAAGGTCAGGAAGAACCAGGTAAAGAAGATTGGTGGCCAAAAGAGAACTAATTGATTGATTTGTGAATTATACAATTTACCTTGTCAATTATGGATGATTTGAGAGACATTGAGAATGTTTCCCCACTCCGAGACTATTTTGAGCTCTAAAAAGGAAAATCGATAATGGAGGTGAGGATATGGATATTGGCTTCGGGTGGGAGGTAGAATCACCAATTAATATTAAATATTGAAATAGATATAAAATAGAAAAATTGTTTTTTTTAAACTGGAATGGGCCCATGGGCTGGCCCAATGCCTAAATAAGTAACAACAATTCACCATGATTATGAATTCTTAAGGGGTCCAAAAGGATATTCTAGTTTGAATATATCAGTTTAGGCCATGTGGGTAGTGGAAGGGGTGAAAAAGGTTCAAAAAACAAAGGAGTTATAAAAGAAACAAATTTGGTTTTTAAAACTGGAAATAGACTCACGGTTGGCCCAAATCATGAAGTAACCTCCCTTTCTCCATAAACTCCTAAACAATCAATGGGGAACCGAAATTTGGGTGATTAGACATAGATGAAACTTAAAAAGTCAACATTAATATCACAAAAGACCCAAGAAAAGTATTGAGATTCCAAATGAACAAGATCAAAACAAAGACATGAAAAACCAAGTGTGATAGAATTAAAAATAGAGAAGTTATATTAATTAATTAAAAAAATATTCCCATTGTCAAAACCAGAATGCTGATTTTTGAGAAGTAAAAAACTATCAAAAGATTGATATGTGTTTATGTCCAATTTAAATGTAAAATTACTTTTAATGACCAACATTAGAATAAATGATAAAAATATAGTCTAATTATACTTCAAAACCATTCAAATATATAATTTTACACTATAAATTATTTTGATAAATAAAGTTGTTTTTAATTAAAATTTTGTATTTTTCACTATTCATCAAAATTTGAATCTTATCAAAAAAGCACAAAAAATATATCCAAAATAAAATTTTATTTCCTTTTTCTAAAGAAGAAGTTTATTTCATCAAATTAGAAAGTGTCAAATATTGTATTTAAAAATGGCATTCCATTAAAAGGCAGTAAAATTGCATTTTTTTTTAAAAAAAATACTTATTTTATCTAAAAAATTCAATTTGTTTTTATATTATGTCTAAGAAACACATAATATGGGTTTTAAAAATATATAGAGTATATAAAAATCAAAATGCAATTAATACTTTTCATAACTATTTTTGAACAACTAGTGTGGTATGTAGTGGTGCTCTCAATCTCGGTGTTGTGTGTAGCCGAAGATATTGAATTAATTTAAAGAAAATAACTTACTATTAATTCTTGGGGTGTTATAGAAGCACTTAGGTAAATGTATTAGTGTAAGTATAATATGTTTTATGTGTGAAATATAAGGGAATAAATCATTCAATTGATGACGGAAAATAAATATTTTGATATAGGGAAATGAATTTCAACATATGGTACTATTTTTAGTTAGACATATAATGCATGAGGAATATGGGAATTATATGAGCCAATTCTATAATCCATGAGTTTTCACTAATGTTTTGGATGTAATAATGTAATCTACTCATTTAAGTAAAAGTATTTATTCATCTCCGTATTGTGACTCATGAATAATAGTATAAAAGTGATATATAAATGAAATTTTAGTTATAATAAACATGAAAAATATAAGGATTGTTCCATAGTAGTATTATTTTATTATTTGAAAACATATTTTGAATTCTTTTGATAAATAATACAAGTGATTTAGTCATAAGGTGCTAATGATTATTTAGGATTGAAGTGCACTGTGTTGCATTTGTTGTCAATGAGGTATGTTGTTGTCAAGGAATGAATGGATGGATGTCAAGGAGGTTCAATATGTGAATGACAAAGGATGGTGTTGGTGGTAAAGGAGAATGGCCATGGTACTAAGATGCATGTCACTTAGGAGACTCACTAAGTGGTATTGGAAATTGTGGTTGAAACATTCTCCATGAACATCAGACGATTGTTGAGCTGATCTTTAAGTTCATAGAACTTGTATCAACTGGATACAAAGTCACAACAAAGTTAGAAGACCATGCATTGTATTGACAATGCATGAGGAGAGGAAGATGATCCATCCACAACCACTGAGTGGATGAAGTGGATTGAAAGAAGTCCATGCACTATCACTTAGTGCATGTGAATCAGAAGAAGATCCAATTGATCTCTGATTAGATCAATGAAGAATGTTGAAGAACATGTGTGATTCATGAGATTCAGTTGAAGAAGTCCCTCCTAAGTATTGAACACATATGGAAGAGGATATGAAGAAGATTAAGAAGAAACCGTTTGAAATTCCATTCCTAAGTGATGAATACATGTTGAAGATAATGGAGGAATTTCAAATGAAGAAGAAGAAAGGAAGAAGGAGAAATGAGGAAGAAGGCTTGGAGTGGCTCTTGGCATTTCACATTATGTATGTGGTTACTTTGTTTTTATACAAGGTACCCTATATTTACTTTGCCAAAAATTAGGCCACCAAGGAGGCCAGCCGAGGGTCATCACCCAAGGCACATGTGGGACTCAAGGTCACCACGCCCATGGGGAACCCTCAAGGCCAGGGCAGCATCCTTGAGGCAGGGGCGCACCCGTAGGACACCACATGGGCGCCTGGGGCACGCCCGGAGGAGCGCGGCAGGGGGCCGTGTATAAGCCCCCGAGGGCACGCGGTGGTGAAGCCCGCGCACCCGAGTGTGCATAGTGGGCGCTATGAGCGCGCCCGCAAAGGCGAGAGTGGGCGCAGAGCGCGCCCACAGGGAGAACACGGTGCGGGGCGGCACCGTGGAGGGAGAGGATTCAACTGAGCGCTTCCCGGCAGCGCTTGGTTGTTAAACCGCGGGAAAACAGGAGCCCGTTTCGATGTGGGACGCGGAATTTTTCCGCGGGAGCGATCCTGGCCGCACGATCGATCGCGCGCCAGATCTTGGCCGCACATCTGATCCGCGGCGAGGCGATCTGATCCAGGCCGTCCGATGTATTTCGATCGCCTGATCCAACGGCTCCCGGCTCATCTCCTTCGTCGAGCCACCCCGAAGCCACCCGACGTCTCCCGCTGAACCAGAGGCCACCCGACGACGACATTCGAGATTCCGGCCACCTCCGATCAAAGTAAGACCTCCATTGTGATCGTCTGGCCCTACTGAAAATATACATGCAATAAAATATGCATGCAAACGTTGGATGGGGAATTTGAAGTTCGGCCGAAGCAACCGAAGGTGCCGAGGCCACGTGGAGAGTATGCTTTGCATGCATAAGCCTAAGCGAAGGCCGTGCATGCATTCTAAGTCGCATGCACGTGGAGGAAACCTAAGAAAAAGGGAGCCCGCGTGAACCGAGGATAGAAACCAGATTTGAAAGATTTTTAAAGATCCAAAATCTTCGGGATTTTGAATTTATAACCACGTGGAAGTTTTAAGCATTCCTCTGCCTATAAAAAGAGAGGTCGAGGCTCTCTGCTGTTTGCTGAAGGTTTGTTGAAAACACGAAGTCCCGCGGAGCACTTTGTTCCTCGTGAAGTAGAAGTCCCGCGCAAAGAACCTGCGCGGCTGAAGGTTCCGGAGCCACCCGAGGCTTCGAAGGGCCCCTGCGCGCATTATTTGTGCGATAGGAAGAGCTCTCTCTGCCCGCATACTTGCGCGGCAGGAGTAGCTTGCGCGCCCAAGGTGTCCTCACCCTTGTGGCTTGCGCGCCTCGTGGTGTTGCATCCTGCACACCCGAGTGCCTGTGCACCCCGCGGCTCAAGACACTTGTGCGGCAGTGTGTGTGTGCCAAGTGGAGAAGAAGACCCGAGGGCTTGGTACCTTGTGCAGCTGTTGGAGAAGGAGTTGGACGCGGCTCAAGCAGACCCTTGCGCGCCTCCTTTGGCATTCAGGTGGAATAGAATAAGAAGGCCGAGCCTTGTGCTTGTGTGCAAAGTGAAGGAAGAACACCCTACGGGCAGTAGGTGTGCAAAGCAAGAAGACCCGAGGCATAGTGCCTTTTGTGTGCAAGATAAAGTGGAAGGCCAAGTGTGTGCCAAGTGGTTAGAAGACCACACTCATTAAGTGTGTGTGCAAAGTGAGCAAGAAGTTGGCCGAAGCCTAGGTGTGTGCACAAGAAGGGAAGAAGGCCATAGGCATTTGTGTGTGCAAAAGAACTAAAAGGCCGAACCTAGTGTGTGCACTAAAAGTGTAAACACCTAGAAGTAAAATAAGGAGTGACCCACAATAAAGTAGAACACACTCTAAGTGTGTAAACAAATTGGATAATGTGTGTGAAGGAGGAAGAAGGTGTGTGTGCTTAAAGTGACTACACCCTTTGTGGGTCTACTGCATCAAGAAGAGGAAAGGAGGAGTGCATGCATGCATGCATGCACGTGCACACGTGAAGAAAGTTAAATCAGTGGTGTGCATCTGAGTTGACCAAGACCAGGAGTTCTTGAAGAGATTTGAGAAGCCATGCAGTTAGTGCATGAGGAAGAAGAGTTTCCATGCATTCGTTGCGTGAAGTTGAATTGATGTGAGACTGAGCCAGACTGAAGTGAAAGATATTGTTTGTCTGAGTTTTCAGTAATTGAGAAGAGCCTGATCAAGTGAAGTGATCAGAAGATTGCTGAGCAAGACCAACAGACCTTTTCAGAGGCTGTTGAAGATTCTTGAAGAGAGAGGCCAGGTCATCCTGAGAAGAAGGAGATAAAGCCTGAGCAAGACGAGAAGACCTGATCAACTCAAGTGATCAGAGGTACAGAGCAAGGCCAGCAGCTTTTATCCCAGGCTGCTGAGGATACTTGAAGAAGCATAAAGGGAAGAAGAGCTACTCGTGTGACTCGAGGAGCCAGGAGAAGACCCTGTGGGACTCAGGGAGAAGAAGTCTTCAGTGGGATTCTGGAGCAGGCCAGTGGGACTCTGGTAACACTGTGGGACGCAGTATAAAGACCCTCCTGTGGGACTCAGGAGAGATACGGTGGGAAGCTATATCGACCATTGTAATACTAACAGATTATAATGGGAGAATCCATACTGGGAGAGCATGGTAAGGATGTAGGCCTTTGGTGCCGAACCTTGTAATTCCTTGTGTCCTGTGCCTTTTCATTACTGCATTATCCGGGAAAGGTTGAGAGACATAAGAAGAGTGGATCGAGGCCTTAACAAGCCATAGAGGTTTAATTGATTAAGAATCAATTAGTAAAAAGTTTTAAGGGATCACTGATTCACCCCCTCCCCCTCTCAGTGATTCACACTGATCTGGGCACTTCAATTGGTATCAGAGGGAGGTTACCTCTAAAAGATCCAAGGGAGTCTTTATTAAGTGCAGATTTGAGGAAACGAGCGACCAACCTCAAATGGAGATATCTGCCAAGACTCAGAAAAATAGAAAGATGAAACATGCCAAGAAGATGAAGAAAGCCTGTCCTAGCTGTGATGAAGTTGGAACAATGAATGATCTTCAGAGTGCACTCAAATATCTTCAGAAGATAGTTCCCATGGAAGTGGCAAAGTGTATAGCTACAGGCATCCATGATCTTCATGAAGAAAAATCACAGTTAGAAGAAGAAGCCAATGCAATGGAAGATCAATTGGCAAAAAGGGTTGGCATAACCAACACTCTCAGAAAGCTGGTGAAGGCTAAATATGAAACAGTTTCTCTTTGCAATGAAAGATATGAAGACACTGCTGAAGAATTGCAAAGAAGCCTTTCTGAGAAATAAATCTTTAAAGTAATAATCAAATATGTTTACCATGCACTGGAGAAGAGGCATAAAGTATCAATGGTTGTCAGAGATGCTCAACTTGAAGACAAAGTAAACAGGGTAAAGGAGCTTGACAATTCATTACAAGAAATGAAGAAGGTGCATGAAGACCAACTAGAACAGCTGGAAGAGAAATGGGAAGGAAGGCTAAGAACTGTTGAGGATGAGAAGAACTCCCTCAACATGAAATGCTTTGAACTGGAGGTGATATTGAAAAATCTGCAATCACCCAAAGCTGAAGCCTCCCAGTCAGCTGAAAGAAGAAATGTTGCCACTCAAGCGAGCTTTGAGAAGGATGATTCTAAAAGAAAGACATCCTCTAATAAAAGGGAAACAACTTCTAAAAAGAAGGTACCATCCATACCATCTTGTACTGATGCTTCCAATTGTGTTTCCACAAAAAGTGCAGGATGGAAAAATAATTCCAAACAAGTATGGATGAAGAAAATGAAGAAGCAGAGCTCTCCTGAAACAACACAGAAGCTCCAGAAAAGTACCCTAAAATCAGAAGGACTGAAGAAGTCAAGATTTGTGGGTCAATGTTGGTGTTGTAATAAGTATGGACACTGTGCAAAGGATTGTTGGTACAATCCACTAAATGTCAAAGCACAAAGGAAGCCCATGCCAAGGGGGAGCAAGCCAGAAGGAAAGAAGCAGCATCCACAGGTCCAGAGACATCTGTTTACTGCAAATAGATTTGGATTACTTGACAACATCTGGGATGATTGCAAAAGTGGTCAAAAAGATACATGTCAATCTCCAACTGTATCCAGAGCTCAAAAGAAGAAAAGATCACAGAACCCGGCTCAGAAAGAATCCTTGGGAAGCAAGAAGAAAGTTGAAGATGCTCCCAAGAAGGTTTTGAAAAAGGAAAAGAAGTCCTTGGAGTCTAAATCCAAGAAGGGTGATGCATCCAGAAGGACCACCAAGAAATGCTTCTAATGTGGAAAGAAAGGACACACCATGGATCTTTGTGAACAAGCCATGGAACTGAATAGAAGCAGACTGGACTCAAAAAGACAATCAATCCAGAAGAAGAAGAAGGGATTGATTGAAAACAAGTTGCCTAAGAAAGGTAGCTTGACCGCATCTAAGGATCCATGTGGAACTTCAAGAACTGGGGCCACTCTTCCAAATGATTTACTTGTCATATGGCCACATCAGTTGCAATTGGCCAGAGAACTACAAAGAGTTGAAGATGAAGCTCTGGCAATTGCTAAAGCAAAAGGGAAGAAGAAGGTTTCACATGAAGATGTTTTGAGAACCACACCAACACAATCATCAATGAAGATCAAATGTGCAAGTTTGAAGACTGGTGAAAATGGGACATCTCGGTTGAGAGAATCTTCTCAACCTTGTTGTTCACATTGATGAACCAAGGAGGTTCCATCTTATTCCCTTATACTCTTGGTATATACATGTGCTAACATTGCAGGGAATTGAAGATGATGATCATTCTCATCTGGAGGATGGTTTGGACATAACGGAGTGCACCCCTTGAGGGGGAGAAAATCTGAAGAAGATGATGTTCTGAAATTAATATCATCTTGAGAAAGTAGATGAAAGGGGGAGCTTTATCTTTGCACCTGAACTTTCTAATGAGTTTTGTGAAGTTGTGCAGGATCTAGCAAATTCATTGTTATATCTGAAAAATTTCAAACCCCTGAAGCATGATCTCACATGTACAGTGAATGTTGGACAACATTGAGCACCTTGGTTACATCACTCTTGTTTTCTACACCGTGTTAGCCCAAGTATACTTCGAGATGATATACTAAAGGTTCTTTGCTAAAGAGAACATGTGACATCATCCCTCTCTTAGTGTTTTTCAAGAAGATGCTATTCGAAGGGAGGAAGAGATATGTGGAAGAGAACCACACCACACCTTTGCATTTGATTTCCAATAAGGGGGAGAAAATATTGGCACACATATTGACCCATTCATATGTGCTGAAGAAGTGTATTGACAACAAATACAATGGGGGAGATTGAAGTGCACTGTGTTGCATTTGTTGTCAATGAGGTATGTTGTTGTCAAGGAATGAATGGATGGATGTCAAGGAGGTTCAATATGTGAATGACAAAGGATGGTGTTGGTGGTAAAGGAGAATGGCCATGGTACTAAGATGCATGTCACTTAGGAGATTCACTAAGTGGTATTGTAAATTGTGGTTGAAACATTCTCCATGAACATCAGACGATTGTTGAGCTGATCTTTAAGTTCATAGAACTTGTATCAACTGGATACAAAGTCACAACAAAGTTAGAAGACCATGCATTGTATTGACAATGCATGAGGAGAGGAAGATGATCCATCCACAACCACTGAGTGGATGAAGTGGATTGAAAGAAGTCCATGCACTATCACTTAGTGCATGTGAATCAGAAGAAGATCCAATTGATCTCTGATTAGATCAATGAAGAATGTTGAAGAACATGTGTGATTCATGAGATTCAGTTGAAGAAGTCCCTCCTAAGTATTGAACACATATGGAAGAGGAGATGAAGAAGATTAAGAAGAAACCGTTTGAAATTCCATTCCTAAGTGATGAATACATGTTGAAGATAATGGAGGAATTTCAAATGAAGAAGAAGAAAGGAAGAAGGAGAAATGAGGAAGAAGGCTTGGAGTGGCTCTTGGCATTTCACATTATGTATGTGGTTACTTTGTTTTTATACAAGGTACCCTATATTTACTTTTCCAAAAATTAGGCCACCAAGGAGGCCAGCCGAGGGTCATCACCCAAGGCACATGTGGGACTCAAGGTCACCACGCCCATGGGGAACCCTCAAGGCCAGGGAAGCATCCTTGAGGCAGGGTCGCACCCGTAGGACACCACATGGGCGCCTGGGGCACGCCCGGAGGAGCGCGGCATGGGGCCGTGTATAAGCCCCCGAGGGCACGCGGTGGTGAAGCCCGCGCACCCGAGTGTGCATAGTGGGTGCTAGGAGCGCGCCCGCAAAGGCGAGAGTGGGTGCAGAGCGCGCCCGCAGGGAGAACACGGTGCAGGGCGGCACCGTGGAGGGAGAGGATTCAACTGAGCGCTTCCCGGCAGCGCTTGGTTGTTAAATCGCGGAAAAACAGGAGCCCGTTTCGATGTGGGACGCGGAATTTTTCCGCGGGAGCGATCCTGGCCGCACGATCGATCGCGCGCCAGATCTCGGCCGCACATCTGATCCGCGGCGAGGCGATCTGATCCAGGCCGTCCGATGTATTTCGATCGCCCGATCCAATGGCTCCCGGCTCGTCTCCTTCGTCGAGCCACCCCGAAGCCACCCGACGTCTCCCGCTGAACCAGAGGCCACCCGACGACGACATTCGAGATTCCGGCCACCTCCGATCAAAGTAAGACCTCCATTGTGATCTTCTGGCCCTACTGAACATATACATGCAATAAAATATGCATGCAAACGTTGGATGGGGAATTTGAAGTTCGGCCGAAGCAACCGAAGGTGCCGAGGCCACGTGGAGAGTATGCTTTGCATGCATAAGCCTAAGAGAAGGCCGTGCATGCGTTCTAAGTCGCATGCACGTGGAGGAAACCTAAGAAAAAGGGAGCCCGCGTGAACCGAGGATAGAAACCAGATTTGAAAGATTTTTAAAGATCCAAAATCTTCAGGATTTTGAATTTATAACCACGCGGAAGTTTTAAGCATTCCTCTGCCTATAAAAAGAGAGGCCGAGGCTCTCTGCTGTTTGCTGAAGGTTTGTTGAAAACACGAAGTCCCGCGGAGCACTTTGTGCCTCGCAAAGTAGAAGTCCCGCGCAAAGAACCTGCGCGGCTGAAGGTTCCGGAGACACCCGAGGCTTCGAAGGTCCCCTGCACGCATTATTTGTGCGACAGGAAGAGCTCTCTCTGCCCGCATACTTGCACGGTAGGAGTAGCTTGCACGCCCAAGGTGTCCTCACCCTTGTGTCTTGCACGCCTCGTGGTGTTGCATCCTGCACACCCGAGTGCCTATGCACCCCGTGGCTCAAGACACTTGCGCGGCAGTGTGTGTGTGCCAAGTGGAGAAGAAGACCCGAGGGCTTGGTACCTTGTGCAGCTGTTGGAGAAGGAGTTGGCTGCGGCTCAAGCAGACCCTTGCGCGCCTCCTTTGGCATTCAGGTGGAATAGAAGAAGAAGGCCGAGCCTTGTGCTTGTGTGCAAAGTGAAGGAAGAACTCCCTACGGGCAGTAGGTGTGCAAAGCAAGAAGACCCGAGGCATAGTGCCTTTTGTGTGCAAGATAAAGTGGAAGGCCAAGTGTGTGCCAAGTGGTTAGAAGACCACACTCATTAAGTGTGTGTGCAAAGTGAGCAAGAAGTTGGCCGAAGCCTAGGTGTGTGCACAAGAAGGGAAGAAGGCCATAGGCATTTGTGTGTGCAAAAGAACTAAAAGGCCGAACCTAGTGTGTGCAATAAAAGTGTAAACACCTAGAAGTAAAATAAGGAGTGACCCACACTAAAGTAGAACACACTCTAAGTGTGTAAACAAATTGGATAAAGTGTGTGAAGGAGGAAGAAGGTGTGTGTGCTTAAAGTGACTACACCCTTTGTGGGTCTACTGCATCAAGAAGAGGAAAAGAGGAGTGCATGCATGCATGCATGCACGTGCACACGTGAAGAAAGTTAAATCAGTGGTGTGCATCTGAGTTGACCAAGACCAGGAGTTCCTGAAGAGATTTGAGAAGCCATGCAGTTAGTGCATGAGGAAGAAGAGTTTCCATGCATTCGGTGCGTGAAGTTGAATTGATGTGAGACTGAGCCAGACTGAAGTGAAAGATATTGTTTGTCTGAGTTTTCAGTAATTGAGAAGAGCCTGATCAAGTGAAGTGATCAGAAGATTGCTGAGCAAGACCAACAGACATTTTCAGAGGCTGTTGAAGATTCTTGAAGAGAGAGGCCAGGTCATCCTGAGAAGAAGGAGATAAAGCCTGAGCAAGACGATAAGACCTGATCAACTCAAGTGATCAGAGGTACAGAGCAAGGCCAGCAGCTTTTATCCCAGGCTGCTGAGGATACTTGAAGAAGCTTAAAGAGAAGAAGAGCTACTCGTGTGACTCGAGGAGCCAGGAGAAGACCCTGTGGGACTCATGGAGAAGAAGTCTTCAGTTGGATTCTGGAGCAGGCCAGTGGGACTCTGGTAACACTGTGGGACGCAGTATAAAGACCCTCCTGTGGGACTCAGGAGAGATACGGTGGGAAGCTGTATCGACCATTGTAATACTAACAGATTATAATGGGAGAATCCATGCTGGGAGAGCATGGCAAGGATGTAGGCCTTTGGTGCCGAACCTTGTAATTCCTTGTGTCATGTGCCTTTTCATTACTGCATTATCCGGGAAAGGTTGAGAGACATAAGAAGAGTGGATCGAGGCCTTAACAAGCCATAGAGGTTTAATTGATTAAGAATCAATTAGTAAAAAGTTTTAAGGGATCACTGATTCACCCCCTCCCCCTCTCAGTGATTCACACTGATCTGGGCACTTCAAGGATAAATAAATATATGAAATTATTGATTTTAATAAGATATTATTAGTAACCTCTAAATTGGATTGTTATTTGATAAAATGTAATTTATTTAATAATTGGTGATGTTTATTGAATTTTTGGATTTATGCATATATTCAGTAGAATTTGATTTTATTTGATGGATAATTATTGTGTTAATTATAAAAGAATATATGTTTTCATTGTGGATTTATTGTGATTTAATTTATTAGTATATTTTAAGAGAATATATTATTTGGATATTAACATGTTTGGTATGTTACATTATGAGATACTTTATGTTTTCTAAGGATGAATTTATGAACCAATATTTCATATTTTAATTATTTCAATTTGGTTAGAAATATATTGGAGGAGACTTAATGTATACTATTTATGGAATGGATTATGTTGACCATTGGAGTGTATTGTTGATGTTTTAGTGATAAATGTTTTTATATTTATCAATATTGGGAAACATAGGCTTATAATTTTTTAATTATATAATATTTAGTGAATAAACGAATGAATTTTCTTTTTCCTGGATCTTATGATCTATTAAAAGATAATTATAGATCATTAAGCACGAAAAATTCATCATGAATTTTCATTATATGGAGTTTTAGATAAAGTATATATTTATCTATGTATAACCAAATGGTGAAATTATGGTTATGAAATGGTAAAAGATTATTTAAGTAAAATTTTTCATGTTATCTAACTGGATAGATAATTAATCCCTCAAATTATGAAAAACGATCTTGAAATAATTATTTATCTATTTACCTTAATTTTTGATGAATTGATAGTCATTTCACCAATAACATAATTATGGTTTTGTTTTCATTAACATTCCCTTGACCATATTATATATCAATACCTATTAGTATTTGGATTCCATCTTCCACCATGTATATATTTTACCTTCACAGTAATGTTCCCCTTATAAGGGAATCCAATTACTGTTATTTCATGCATTTTGTATATTCCTATATAAGCATAATTGTCTTTTTGTATGATGTGGGTTTTCGACATATATATTTTCAAATATTGAATCTATGATGATGAAGATAAAATTTTGAGGGTATAATTTACCTAAAAGATGAATAATGTAACACATCGAGGCTTTAGAATATATTTATATTTATATAAATTTAATTTATTTGGTTACATGCATTAGATGCAACACCGAGTTTAAATGAACCATGACATACTATTAAAATCATTTCTATTTATATATAAAATATTAATTTAACCATTATAATTTTTGGTATGGATACAAATAAACAAATTTTAAATATATATATATATATTTATAAGATGATCTTATATTTTAGTGAATGCTGGTTTTTATTTTCAAGATGGGGGAACAAGGGGGAGATAGTAGAGGATGTGGGTATCAGGCAAAGGGTGATTCGTAGAATGATCCCTTGTGTAAGGTATTATATCTAGCATTGAATCTAGATGATCAGTTAGGGAACATAGATCTTTTCTCCCTCTATACCCCACAGATCAAAAAACCTGCAAATCAAGAATCATTTTTAGTGCCATCTGGTTTGAAGAAGAATATTATGAATGTTGTGAAATATATTCCAAATACTCCCTAATCTTATTTTATTTCTCCCTCTCTAGAGGGTTGTTAAAAAGTGTCATATTTCCCATGTCTCTACTAATCAGAATGTTGTTGAAGAAAGGATACACTTTTAAATGTTCCCCATTATCACTCTCATCCTAACTACAAAAGGTGATAGGATGTTGAGGTTGAAAAAGTTGAACACGAGAATTTCTATAGTGTGGGGTTTTGAGGAATGGAAGATGACAACCAAGGTAAGGGGATTCTTCCATGTTGTTTTTCCAAAAGATGAGTGCAAGAGGCAGTTATGGAGCATTGTATATTTTCCCTTAAAGCCTGGTATTCTTCAAATTCAAGAATGGGACCGTAAATTTGATCCCTTGAATGTCAAAAACATCCATGTGAATGTTTTGGTTTATTTATATAATCTCAATTGGCTATATTGGAATCCCAGATCTTATGATATATTCCATTTTCATTGAGATATATAATAATAATGGATCACCAAACTAAAAATCCCAGATTCAGTCACTTTTCACGAGTTCTTATTGAAGTTGATATGGTAGGAACATTGGTGGAGGATGTGGTCCTCATGACCAGGGATGATAGTATTATCCAAAAAATATTCAATGAAAGGAAGCTGAAGTTCTGTAGGTACTAAAATTATTTTGGGCATCTTGTTGAGGAAAGAAGGATGTCTTGTATCTATACATTTTCAATATTAAGGGGAATGATGAATCTAACTGAAAATGTTTATTGATAAAAGGAAAAGGGATGCAGAATCCATCTCTTTTGAACCCAATCAAGTTATGAATTCATAGGAAGGACTTAATTATGATCTCCTTTCTCTTGTTGGAATTGTGAATATTGAGCAGGTGGCTAAGGAATTTCTCCCTGAACACATTTTCAATCATGTGGGATCAATCTTGGTTTTCATTGTAGTACATGATTTTTATTAGGGGCATAGATATTATAATTATACTTCTAAGGAAGTACCAAAATCTATGGATGTATGATACATTTTTTAGGATGGAATACATATTGGAAGTGATTAGGAGAAGAAAGAGTCCCCACTAGTGTCGTAGTAGATCTCCAATGCTGAAAATATTATAGCGCAATCTCTGGTTATTAGTTTCATAAAAGATTATTTGGATACTGCATGAAAAAATGATATCCAAGGTTTCATGAGTGATGTCTTAAAGTCTCCTTCACAGCCCCCAGGGATGTCCTCCACCCATATATGTTCGCTGGCCTCAGTCCATGGTGTAGAAAAATAGGATTCCACTCTTGCTATCCATGTTACAGTAGATTTACCTAGTGATATCGTTATTCCATAGGGAGCCCTAGTGATGTAGTATCAAATATAGGATCCACCACTTGCTTCCATGATGGGTCTTTGGTAAGAGATTCTTCATTACCCCAAGTCCCCGCAAATAGGGTTTCCAAGAATTGGATGGAAGATGACACAACAAGAGGGAATTTAGTAGTCCCCTAACATATTCAGTCGAATTTTTATTGTGTTTTGGGATGAATACAAAGGATATGATCATCCTAATGATGGTTCAGATGATAATGAAATGGTCTCTATATTAGATAGACTCTATGATAAAAATTAATGTAAGACATGAAATAAGATGGGAAACATGGTTAAGAAAGAAAATCACTCACGAGGGACTCAAACAATGGGAAAGTCAGCCCTTTATAAATGAAGAATGTGTTCTGGAATTGTCAAGCGACTGGGAATGATCCCATGGTCAAAGCCCTTAGATGTATTTTCATTACCACAAAACCTATTCTTATTTGACTTATTTTTTTGAGGTTGATGTTTTCCAACTAGAGAGCATTAAAATGGTATTCTCTTGGTTATTCCTTTGTAACTCACAATATTAACGAATATGATGTGGAGAGCCTTTGGGTAATGAGGCATGATTATCTCATCCTTATATCTTGTAATCAATGCCATTCGAATTTCTCAGCCCCAATGAGAATATAGGGATTCACAGTTTTTGAATCTTTTATTTATGACTCTAATTGGTATATCAAAAGAAGTGAATTGTGGAGTGATTTGGATATTCTCTCTGCTAAGATACCTCACAATTAGACAATTTTAGGATATTCTCACACTATCATCTCAACTGGTGACAAAAAATTATCCAATATTAAAAAACATACATGCAATGTGTTTTCTAAAAGAATTGAAAAATTCAACCTGGTTTAGGTGTTCAAATATGGTGCTGATTTTACATAGGGAAGATACACTTTGAATAGAAGGCCAACCAACAAATTGGATAGGTAATTATTTAATGTTGCGGATATAAATGATATTTTAAATACCTTTAGCCTAATTCTTCAAAAAACACACTCATATCATAACCCCTTTATGGTTGAAATATATATTTGTGGTGCATGATCTCCCCCTATTCCTTTTATGTTCAACAATTTCTGGGTTGTTATTTCTGAGTGTAAAGAAATTTTCACTGATTCTTGGGACAGTTCAAGTCTTGGTATTCCACACTAGATTATTTAATTAAAACTGAAGAATACTAAAACAAATCTCAGGTAATGGAGCATAGATTATTTCTTTGGGATTGAAGAAAATATCATGTTTCCTGAAAACCATTTTCTCAATTACCAAAATATCAATAATTTGTGAATCATTCCCTAAAATGATGAGATTCTGGTTTTATCCAAGCCTGATGACTTAGTCAATGCCAAGAAGAATTTTTCCAGGACATAATACAACATTAGATGGTTAAAGTAAGGATACAAGGAAAGGAAAATCATGAGGGTTGCCACCTCCATAAACATTAATATATGTTTTCTCACTTTAGAAAATGACATCTTCAATACAGTGAAAAGCTATTTTTATGACATCTAATCAGAAAATGGGATGATTTACCTCCCATGATAGTGAATAACATCATTATTAACAATGATGATCAGAGGAATGATAAATTAATGAAAGCCCCAAGGGAGAAGGAGGTTAAAGTAGTCTAATTCTCTTTAAACATTGATTGTGTTGGGGGGATAGATTGTTTCACAAAAATATTCTTCAAGTTCAATTGGGAAATTTTTCATGATGAGGTTATCAACACAATGAAGGAATTAATTTCTCATTTCTCTATTCTATATAGTGTTAATTACAACATCACTTCTCTAATACCTAAGAAGGATATTGTTTTGGACATTAGGGAATTTATGATGGTTACAATTACTATGGGATCGAGAAATATTATTAAAGATATCAACACCCTAAACCAATTTAGATTTTTCCTAGGGAGGAATAATAAAACCTATATTTTAACAACATCTAAATGACTTAATTTCATGGTATGAAAGGTGATACATGAGTTCCATTCTTTGAATATTTAAATTTATGAGGCCATTGACATTATGAAATGGTGTTTTATCTTTTCTACACTTCAAATGAACAAATTTTCCAACATATTCAACAATATGATTCATTCAATTATTATCAGTGGTATGATGTCAATTATTGTCAATGGACCTCCATGGGGATTCATTAAATGTTATAGGTTACTCCAGTAAGGGGACCCCCTTTCTTGCCTCCTGTTTTCCCTTGTTGAGGATTATTTGAGTCTCTGTATCAGTATTATTGTCAAAGATGGATTGTATAAATATATTAAATATTGAAGGTATATTCTCACCCCTTCCCATAATTGTTTATGCTGATGAAATCCTATTGCTTGGGTAGGCTGATAGAAGTACTGTTTCTTCGATTAAATCCATCCTTAAGAATTATGAGGATGTGGCTGGCCATGCCATTAGCCGAAAAAAATATTTTTTGTTTTTTTGGGATGTGTTTTCCATCAAAAATTTGAACGAAGTTTTAAGGTATATTGGGGTAAATAAATTCTCTCTACCATTTACCAACCGTTGAGTATAACTATGTTTGGGTAAGGTTAAAAAGGGATACCTTGAATCTATCTTCTCTATAATTATTGCTCAAATGTGGACTTAAAAGTATAATACCATGTCCTCGACTGGAATAATCTACATTGTAAATATAGTGATCACCTCTATGTTTGTATATGTATTCTCTATCTATAGTTGGCCCAAATTCCTCATCAAGGAACATAAAAAACTTATCAGAAATTTCAAATGTATTGGGTCCATTAATAAGAAGAATATTGTCACTATATCATGGAAGGATTGTATCAAGACCACTATTATGAAGGGGTTTAGGGATAAAAGACTTCTATATTGTCAATGAATATATATTAAACAAATTCACATGAAATATTCTAACTTTTAATGACATTTCAATAGAGTTTCATCAGCACACCTCATCCCAAAATTGAGGGCAGTCTACAAATTTAACATTTCCTCCTAAATCTAAAATACCATGAATTCTACCTTCAAAATTCTCATGAACTGCTCTAAATGGATTATATACAACAATTCTTCTTGGAATGCATGGATAACTCCCTAGTAAACATGTCCCATTGATTAGTCTAGGGATATTTACCCTGACTTACTGCATACCTCAATTGCTGCTCTTCAGGATGATGACATGAACAGTTAGGATTTCATTCACGCTTAATTCCATGATAAAATTGAATGATATATATTCATTGATAGGGAAACACGCATCTGGAAACCCCAATCAACTGTTATTCTCAACAATCGAGTCTGGTATCATCACATGTGTGATGGGAAGATCATCACTTCACACTGGCTTATAACTTTTCAGACCTTTTTTATCCCTAGAACTGATTTTTTGCGTCTATGAGGGATCCAAAAATGGATAATTCCAATCCAAATTACATTGTAAAGGACCTAACTATAACTTTCTTAAGCATGAACCTCTATGTATTGTAGTGGATGAAATAATTAAACATATCTTCCTTTTTGCGATAACAATTTAAGGTTATGGAGTTACATTCAATACATGCTTGCATGATTGCTTCAAATGAATGTCCTTGATGAGTTGATGGTTTCTTCCACCTCTATGGCTTGTTGGGATCAGGTGAAGAGAATTCTTTTGGATGCAGCAATAAACATATTTGAGTTTACCTATAAATCACAGCATGGATTTTCCTTTGATAATTAAATTTCATCCATTAAGGATGGTATCTTATATATTCATAGGGTTCTTACCACTTATTAAAAAATATAGATTGGTTGTATGAATAAGGACCTAAATGATATCATTATATTCAGATTCATTTATGTCTACGTTTTTTTTCAAAAGGCTATTGGTGCTGAAGTCGATCAAGTGGACTCCCCAAATTATTTCTTGGGAGAAAGTCAATGTTGATGGAGTAACATTAGGTGTTTCCGGAACTTTAGGATACTGTGGGGTCTTCTCCACCAATAAAAGATTCTTTAAAGGATATTTATATCAATATGTTGTAAATGTCTCTACCATTGACGGTGAGGTTTGAGCTATGGTCAAATCCATCACTTATGAATTTCATCATCGCTGGAAATTTGTTTGGATGGAATCTGATTCGGTAGTGGAAACAGATATCTTCAGGAGTCAGTCTAGGGATGTCTCATGGAAGATGTTTTAATCTTGGTTTGAGTGACTTAAACTTACATGGGGTCTCAATATTTATGTGACACATGTATATAGGGAGGATAATCAGGTTTTATATGCATTTTCAAATAATTCCATTGAAGACTCATGTTGGGAATGCTCCTTGTTGGCCCTTGATTTCTATTCATACTTTCTTAAAGTAGATGCACATGACATCATTTTGACCCAGATTTCTAAACCCCTCTTCTAATATTATGATCTTAATTTTAAAAATAATATTTACTAAGAGGGGGTTCTCCCCACTATTTGATTATCTGGATTTGTATTTTTAAAAATTCATTATATTTTTTAAAAGTAAATTTTACCCAAAAATGGACTTGATGACCTTTTATGAATAAATAATATAAGACAATTCTACCCCTTTAAAGATTACATTTAAAAAAAGAACATATTTATTTATATAAAAATGTAATAATTTTATTTATGTCATATTAAAATAATTTTATAAAATATTTATTTTTTGATAAAAAATAAAACACACAATTTTTATATAAATTATTTTTTTCATTTAAAGCATTTAAAAAGATAAAATTTGGTTTAAAATGGGATTAAATGTAATTATAGTTCATTTTAAATATATATAATCAAGATTATGTAAATTTTAATATTTTTTTTAATTTTATTATAAAATATGCTTGGAGACATTTTTCTTTTTTTGGGGCTTATATATTATATTAAGAAATTAATAAATACAAAATGTCACTCTCTTAACATTAATAACTGGAATATTATTACATAAATATAATAGTAGATTTTTTTTCATACTTCTAAATTAATTTGAATTATGAATTAAATTTTTTTCTTATTATTATTTTTTATTTTTAGTGATTGGATAATTACTGTAAATACATATGCAATGTTGATAAATTTTTTATTCAATTAATCATAAATAAAAAATGATTTTAAAATATTAAAAGTATAAATATATTATGGAATTATAATGTTTAATTAATTTAATAGATAAATATATCTTATTAGATATATGAAATTGGTTTATATTAGAATTTCATTCCTATCATGCTATTTTCAATGCCAAATTATGTAAATAGATCATAAAATGGAATTGATATGTTTTTTTATTAAATATATATTATTTAATTATTTAAAAAACAAAAACATACTTGAAGAGTAAAATTCGGATGAAAAAAAGTCTAAAATTTCAACCATTTTCCAATTATAATGTAAATTTTAAGTTATATGTAAAATTAAAACACTTTAATATAAAAAATTCACTGCCAGTTTTAAGATTAAAATTTGTTAACCAAGGTGGTAAACCAAATTATACTGTATAGAATGATATCTAATCCTGTAAAAATTATATTGGATGAATATATTACAAACTAATATTCTTTATATTCTAATTAATATCATTTTAAAATAATTATTTATAACTTTGAAACAATTAGATTATAATGTTTCATGTAATCTAGAAAATGGAATTAATGACATTCCATAATAAAACATAATTTATTGATTGATTTAAAATTCATAAAAATTTACATTAATCCAATTTTATGTTATATGGTGTAACATAACATATAAAGTAAATTTATGGGCCGATTGTTAATTTATAGTAACACTATTAACCCCTAAAGTGTAAAAAATATAGATATCACACTAATTGTCAAAAGGGTCAACAGAGGGTTAAATGTAATATATATGAGTGAAACCATTTTCTAAAATTTTCAAATATTATTTATGAAAATATTTAGAATTATACTAATATTATTTCTAAAATATATCACTTTTTATTCATTTTTCCATGAAAATTAAATTATATTAATTTATTAATTTATGCAATTCCATGATTGTCCCTGCCCTAACTTATAAATGAGGACATCTTTAGCTCTGTCTCTAAAAACTTTAGAGCCTTAATATTGGAAAATATAGGACATAATATAATACTATATTCCATATTAAAATCAGAGTTATTAAATTATTATAAAAATACCATCCTTTAAAGTCTTAAGGTGTATTTCAATGAAGGTTTTGGTAATAAGCGGTATAACTCTTAACCGAGAGATTTCAAGATTATTTATTATTATTCTACGTCTAAATAAATTGTATCCATTATTAGATAAATGAAATAAATTTATAAAATATTGTAAACATTGATTATGATTATTTAATGACCAATATCCCCCATCTTCCCATGTGTTGGAAAATGAAAACTTTACTCATGCGTACATGTGGACTACCACCTCCACAAAGAGATGTGATTCATTTTTCATTTTCTATTAACATAAAAGAAAATAATGAAATATTTAATGAATATATATGATAGGTATGAAATGATAATTATTATGATAATTTTAATTATTATTTACCTTTCTTTTATCCCATCCATTGAAAAGTGAAAATAGCATTGAGGCATACATATGGCCTAGAGTCTCCATGAACATTGATTTTTTTTTTGAAATATTACATTATATGAATGAATATAAATATATAAAATGAATAAATTTGATATTTATTTCATGATTATAAATATATATTCATTGAAACCATTATCAAAGTATAAGGACTCGGACTTCTGAACAAAAACAAGCATGAAAACAATGCAATTATTAGAAGGAACATGGATTTTAATATACTATTTTGAATAAGCACTTGATAAAATGATATAAGTAAATAATAAATTGTATGATATTTATTATAATTATTTTAGAATATATATATAATAAATATATATTTATTTTAATTTACTTTTGAATATGTACAAATAAAGAAAAAAATAGAGGTAAGGTATTTTCGTCACAATATGATTTTTATGAGACACATGCCATATTCTTCAAATGTTATTTATTTGGATTATATTTTCCCATTAATGTATGTGATCATTTGATTCATGAAAAGTATTTTAAAACAATATACATAAATGTTTCTCTATTTCATTAGGTTTTTATTTAAAAGATACTACAGTTGTATGAGATTTATGTTTCAATCCCATTTTATTTGGGGTTATCTATACTTAAATATCCATTGAATATATTATAAGATACATATTTGATGAATTACATTAAATTTTATTCCCCTCATCTTAATTCTAAAAAATTCTTGTTTACCATTAATTTTCATCCAATTATGCACTCAAGAGGCCAGGAAAACACTTCCAAGGAAAACTGACAATGTTTTACTATTTTTTCTGGAATCTATTTATTCTATATAAATGATTTATTTTTAATTCTTCCAAGAATTTTTTAAAATTATAAAATGAATTGTTAAATTAATTTCATGAAGTTATAAATTTATTTAATAAAACATTTTAATTAAATCATCTTATCATTTTTACAATGACGTATTTCTGTTTTTATGCAAAAAAATGTTAACTGATTTTTTTTAACATATTCTTGATGAACAAAATTTCTCACCATCATGAAAAATGAATGATTTAAAACATAATTCATGAGATTACATGTTTATTTTCAAAAAAAAATTCCATACTATTTCTGAAATATTTACTATTTAAAGAATTTTTTCACAATGAAATGATATTTTTTCATTAGAAATATCCAACGACCTTTTAAAGGAATTTTCATAAATGATAACATACTTGATGTTAATTATTATTTAATAGGGAAATTAAACAATGATACCAGACATATTATTTATATATATGTATTATTATTTTCAAGATGTATTTATATAAATACATATTTTCCATGAGTTCTGATATGATGATATAAAGAAAATGTTTTTACACTAGTTTTCTTTAGACAGGTAATGTTATGTTGACGAGATGTATGCCTTATAATATTGTGAAAGAATATATATTTTTAATTATGTGATTGGTGGGATTTTAATTAAATATCCATCTATTGAATTTGTTATTTCTTATATCTCATGATATAATTTTTGGAAACAAGTTGATTTACTCAATCCACAATGGGGAACATATCGATGTGTATAATCCAATATAAGAATCATGTACTTAGGTATAATCCACTATCTCAAATAGGTTATGATGACCTCTCCATTATGATAAGGGAGAATAGTGTTTATTTTTAATCCAGTATTATTTTATGGTCTCAATATTTAAACATGAAATATTAAATTGGTTTCAAAACTATGATGGTGCCACCCTTTTATGACATGTTTTTATGTTTATGATATAAAATCTGGGTTCATGTATGAATATTGATGTCCTTCCAACCATAAGATTCATGTATTTAAAATAATTCATTTCTATTCCATGTCTCACATTTATGATCTATGAAAGATTATATGTGAGGTTTGTATGTTTTGGTCGTGAGCTCATACTCTTATTCTTATCTTATTCTTTGTTATGATCATTGATTAATATCTCCATTTTTTAACATACTGAGAAATTATACTCCTGGTTTCTTATGTTCCCTTCTCCTAGGTTCTAAATAATGAATTTATATTGGTTATAAAAATAAGGATACGAATTGAGAATACAATTATAAGTGATTATGCATAATATAACTAAATAATATTCTTTTGTATCTTGTTTCAAAAAGATACAAAAAAATTTATGGATCAGAAATCTTTATTAATGTTACTTATAGAATATTTATTTTAAAAGTCATAAGACTTCTATTTAAATAGATTTTTAAACTATATTGGAAAATTCAAAAGGCTCTTGAAGTGTTTATTGCTGAGGATAGTGGGTGTGCTTTTATAAGTGGGGGAGAGGATAAACCAAGAATTTTTTAAAATATAAAAAATTTGAATATGTATTACTCTTAATAAATGGATAAAAATTGGACCATTTTTAATATTATATGATATAGCGTTAAAATATTTCTATGTAATTAGATATAAAATCGTTTTTGAATAATTCAATCCCATATCACATTAGTTTTACCGTAAGGAAAAGTGATTTTATCTTCAATTTGGATAACATGTATTTTTCTATATTTACTCTATATTATGAGAAATTTTTTTAAAATTATTAAATAATAATAAATATTAGTATTAAATATATATATTTTTAGTTATCAATTTTAATTCATTGAGGTTTTTGTATTTATTTTAAAATTAAGCTCAAAAAACATGAATAGAAAATGATTCAAAAAATATCGTTTTTTGTATTTTTTTAAAATTTAAGTGTAATTTTGATTTTGATAATATTAATTTCAATATGTCGAATCGAAATGAGATAATGAAATTTTAAAACTAATACTAAATTAAATGTGGCTATGAAATCACATGAAAAGAAAGTACAATTTTCAATTAAAAGTTATTTTTCAGTATTTATAAAATATAAAACTGTTCATAAAGATTTAAAAAATTATTAATAAATTAAATTTGAAATGATGAATTCAAAAATATTTTATATTTTTCTAAATTATGAATCTATAATTTAGAAAATAATAATCTATATAAAACCATATAATTTATGATTTTTTTTCAAGAATATATTTCTTCCCTTTTGACGTAAAATTTACATAAGATTATTAAAAAAAATACATCTATAAAATATTTTTAATGAATATATATGACACAAGAAAATTATTTATCAAAACATTACATTGGTTTGTAAAAATCACACTTTATAAATAAATATATTTAGTTGATAGATTTTAATCCCACAAGAGTAGTTATACAACTCACAAATAAATCCAGTATTTTTCAAGCATGAGTTTTATATATTGCATTAGTTAGAGTTAAAGCTTGCTATTCCTATATAAATTTTATTTTTTTAACACAAGGAAAGATATTTTACTAGTAAACTCATGTTTTTATGGTAAGACATTCTTGATGATAGGGAAAACATTAGTCAACATATATAAAGGATCCCTCACTATAGAGTTTGGAGAAAAACAATTCACTTTAATATTCTCAACTCTATAAGGCAACATTTAGGTGAAAATTTAATTTGTAAACTCTCCCATATTTAATACAATACATTTTACGATAAAATAAGAATATTTTAGGAATTTTTGTCATTAATAATTTAGTTTTTTATATAAAATAATGATGATAATGAGGCTATTGATAATTATAGAATTTATTCTTTAAATTTAAAAAATGATATATTGTATTATATTTGTGATTGACACAATGTTTTTTTATAAATTACATGCTAATATGTATCTTCATCTGGAGAAAATTTAATTTTTATGAGTGGGTATCTAGTATTTTGTATTGATTATTGAAGAACCCTAGAATATGGAATTAAATCCACTTCTCTAAACATTGAATTTTTATATCTCATAGAAAGATAAAAATTACAAGTAATGATTTCTAATAAAATGCTCTCTAGTTAGGAATAGAAATATATTTATTTTTACAAGAAAAATAAATAGCTATATGGTGGAGTTAGGTGATATCCCGTGCATAATCATCAAAATCTGGTCACATTGTGTTCAGGTAGAGGGTGATTCCAAAGCAGTTAGGAAGCGTCGAAAAAGGATTAATCCCACCATAACGGTCGTAGTAAAAAAATAAATAATGGCATTGTTATAAGTATCCATAATTTACCCCACTTATAACTACAAATGGTTAAATCTCTTTCTTTTAGATCCCAAAATAACTGACCAAACTATTATGAGAATTTAGAAGAGTAAATTTATCCCTATGAGAAATTATAATATATAAAGAGTGTGTGTTGAATATTTAATACTTAATATAGTCATTAAAAATAACACTTTCAAAATTACTTCATCAAACAAATTATGTACTTATTTTAAGGAGGAGAATGTCACTATTTCGTAGATGTTTTATGACCATATTTTCATGTACCCATTTCTCTATAAGACTAAGAAAAGACAACCTTGAAATGTCCTTTTGTAACTTCTTCCTAAAAGTGTATTTCTTTAAATGAATTTAATGACCTATGTACATTTGAAAGGTGCATGGAAAGAATATTTTTTCACATTGCTGATTTTATAGTGGTATTCATGGATGACTTCACTAACTTTAGCAGAACTTTTAACCAGTATTCAACAAATCTGATATTTTTTTGATCACTAGTAATGATAGAAATCTAGTTTTCTCTTGTGAAATGTTGCAGATCATAGATTTATGATAAATAGTATTTTATTTTTTATTATATTAAATGGAATTTACATAGATAAATTTATAATTTTATGATTAATAAATTTCCCCATCAAATTATTTTTAAACAGTATAGATATTTAATTAGACATGTAGGTTTCAAAGGAGTATTAGTAGTGTTTTTTTGATCAATTTCTATCCTTATGTCAAAGATACTAGATGATAATTTTTTTAATGATGAATTTATGGAAAATATGATGATATAATAATACTTATCACCTAATATTTATACAACCACCTAATTTCTTACATCCATTCAAAAATTTATGCGAATCTTCAAACCTAGATATGCGATTAGTTTTTCTAATAAAATGAAGGAAAAGTTTTTATTTATTATTTTTTAGAACACTGGATACATCGCAACACAACTACACCATTACCAAAAAGGATATGCATATAGAAAATTTTTTCTTTAGATATGTTTTTTATCCTATTTCCATTTAAAAAAAGACAATATAGATTCTGACCATGAAATCCTTAGACACTTGAAGAAAAAGATAGATGAAAAATGGGTGGTATATTGGATAATACATTTCCATGAATTCAAATTATTTTGACCAATGATTAAAATTGAGATAAAAATCTGGTGTACGATCGTGTAAAAATACTACTAAAAATGATGTAGAATATATTCCAGACTGTAACACAATAAATGACAACATTCTTGGAAAATAACTCTATATATTAGAAGGTGATTTACCATGGTATACGTTAAAATCAAATTACCTGGTATCATTACATGTAACCCCTTATATTAACTCCCATTAAAAAAAACAAAAATATAAATATATATTTTATATTTATAAAGTTCTATTGTGCTAAAAGATTTGTAATTACTGTGTAATGAAAATATAATTCTTTATAAGTAAATGTTTTTTAATTTTTGATGATTTTCACAAAATTGCTTGTGTGGTCCACATTGGACCATAAAAAAATGACGAAAATATTTTAGAATATGGTATTTATACTACCAATCTATATGAGGATGCACATAATTATTTTAGGTTTTTTGAAAAATTATAATTTTCGAGATATATTTTTAAAAGAAAAGGGATAACCCAAAAATAAGTTAACATTTTTGTAATTTTTGATATATGAGAATACAATTTATGGGAACTTTTCCTAGGAAATTTGGAAAATATAATATTCTTATTGATATAGATTATATTTTAAAATGGTTACAATCTAAACCCATCATAATTGATGATTCTGATGTTGTATTTGAGTTTTTATTGGCTAACAAATTTTATAGGTCTGGATTACCAAGATCCATCATCCGGGACCAAAGGACCCAGTAATTATATAAAAAGATAAACATGCTTATAAAAAGTATGATCCACGTTATAAGACACCTACACCCTACCATATTCATAAAAATAATCCATAAAACGTTTTCTATAATTAAATGAAATCTATTTTTGGAAAATAAAGTAAAATCCAATTGGAAGGATTCGAGACAATGTTTAGAAGAAATATTGTGGGATTACATATAATCCTATAAAATACCTATTGGAATGAGCCTTGAATTGTAAATCTTTTGAAGAAATTTACTTCAATATTTGGTGTTGGTTCATAAAGAATGCTTGTATATCAAAAAAATAATCTAGATTTATAAGGAGCTAGAGAATAGAGAACATTGAAGCTATATGAATAAGAGGATAACAAAAAGTTTGATCTAGAATATTAAAAAATATACAATTAAAGGAAAAGTATTTTCATTAAAATCCAATAAAACAAAAAATATTCCATCCAGTATACTAATTTTTGGTATAAAAATTTATATTCAATCTATTTCTAGCTAAGATACATTCTTAAATGGGTAGTTGCATTTATAAAAACTAATTTCAACCCATTTTTTGATGATTCGATAAATAATGAAGGTAAATAAAAATAATTCCTCATTAATGGATATTGATTATATAAGCTCCATGGGAATATTTATAATGAAGTAGTGGAGGATATCACACTTAAATAACTAGTTTATCTATATAAACCCATTTGGTTATACATATCCCTAATTTAATATTTCTTGCTCTGATTAAATATAAAAATGAATTACATGATATTATTTTCCATTGGATGAGTTAATTGTATGATTTAAATAATAGGTAGGTAACCTTATATTTTACGACATTTAGGTTTTTAATTTTATGTTTTCTTTCTCAAAATGAATGTTTTTTTCAAAATAATTTATTGGCTCCTTTCAAATTAAAACTAATTTTTTACTAATGACTATAATATGAATATCTAATTTTTTTATTATCCATTCCAATTATAAGAGACTAATTTAAATAATTGATCACCATATATGAATAAAAATATGATATTGTTTATAAATTTTATAAAATGAAATTTCTTGATAGTCCCAAAAAAAATTTCAATCTCATTCCATTACATTCATTCCTAATTTTTTGTTACTTACATATGAAGATTCTGAACCAATTTTTATTTCAACATTAAAACTCTATATTTATTGTCTATAACAATTATTATTTGAAAAAAAATATCCTTATATTGTAAGAAACATAAGGCATTTTAGTACTATGTGGTTTACATAATTTATGAATTCATTTTCTTTTAATATCCCTTTTCTGAGAAAAAAATCTATTTTTAGGACTAATATTAAATTTAATCATTATTTCCATTGGTATAAAAGAATGAATATTTTATCCAAATTAAAATCCTGGTATTCCTATCCATGTTTCTCAAGATACATTTTTGTGATCTATTTTCTATTCCAATGTGAGGGTAAAATGAAAAAGTCCTAGGAAATCAATTATATAGATCCTATTGGAATTTAAAGAATAATTTACTATTAATTTTTTGTTATTGTTCTATGAAAAAATAATATTAGACAGTGTCAAAAAATTTCATGATATAATTCAAAAATAGTCATTGATATCCCCCACTTTTTGGAAAAAGTACCCCACTTTCCCTAAAAGATTATTATGAAGGGAAATAGAGATATTAAGAAAATATGATAAAATTATATTGGGAAATATGGTAGAAACTAATGATGATGATATTTCTTATTGTCTTTATAAAGGATAAACTGTTAAATTAGCTAAATAAGGTCCCAACCATACCTTATAATTTCCAAATACCCTATATATATTATAGATTAGGTCCAATGATTTAAAAAATGTTTAAATAAAAAGTTGGTGGAAATAAGGATAAAAATATTAACTACTAATGAAGAGATTAATAGTGGGTGCTATCTAAATAAAATTAAATAAAGATAAACTTAGTTGTGGAATAGAGTCAGGTAAGAACTCATAAATAGAGTCAACTGAAAATCATTCATTACAATTCATATTAAATCTTACCTTCCTCATTTATCATCAGGAAATTTACGTTAAAATCCTACACAAGACTAATATTCAAAAAACATTGAACATTATCTTGAAACCTCTCAACATGCATATATTCTTAACTCATAGTTTGGAGATGAATAAATTAATCAATATTATAGTTACACTTGTATCAAATTGGAATAAGAAAATAATTTCTTGAAATTCATACCATGTGCTCTATATAAAAAGTATTTGAAGGTAGGAATAAGTTCATATTAGAGGAAGAATTAAGTTGGGTTTAATTGAAAAAAAATTGATGAGAAAAATGGAATGATGATCATATGGGTGACATGAAAAGAATTAGAACCATATTTTTAAGGAGACTAATATACATTGGTGGAAGTTTAAATCATTATTTTTAATCTTATAATTTACTTGTCAAAATCCATTTCATAAAGTTTCATAGGAGTGCAATTTTATATGTCCGTTGGGGGTGGGGGTTGGGGTAGATGGGTAGTGAAGAATGGAAATGTATTTATTTTTAATTTTATTAATGAAAATTAATCAAAAAATAATTTAATTCATGTGAAATACATATATTTTTTGTTACTATTAGTAACCTAGATTTTATTCATAATTTTTTTGAAATAATTGTTTTTTCAGGATTTATTAAATTTTTGTTTGAATGTGAAGACATATTAAAATAATGAATTTAGTGTTTTTATAGTCTCTTAATCATTTTTTGTAATTTTGATTTTTAATTGTACAACTTGAATATCAATCTTTTCAAAACCCCATGAAAGATCATGGTATAACTTGTGACATTCCTTGAATTAGAAAAAAATTGTCCATAAACAATATTACATTGAATTATTCTATGGGAAATGTACTTATATTATGCTAATATATCTTAGATGGGCTCATCCATCCATGAGAATTTTTCTTATTAGACATCTATAAGTAGGTAGTGTGCTTCAATATAGTGGGTAATCATCTATGATTTTATAATCTATTACATCTTAACCTTTCATGAAGCATGAATCTATGCCCTTTCATTCATAAGGCCTACGACCATGCTCCTATGCCCATGGAATGTATCCATAAACCATGCCTCAAGAAATATTACATGCATTCATCATCCAAATTCCTTGTTTGACATTATTTACATTGAATCCAATTAATCTTTGATCTAGAATATATATGGTATAGCTACATTGAGAACAAACCTCGATCATTCTACATCAACATTTCATTATTGTGATTCCAAGAATGATCCATCATTCTATTAATCATTGATATTAGGTTA
The DNA here is from genome assembly GCA_963277665.1 of Viscum album. Lineage (NCBI taxonomy): Eukaryota > Viridiplantae > Streptophyta > Magnoliopsida > Santalales > Viscaceae > Viscum > Viscum album. Next base: position 790,176,060 of record OY728138.1, on the reverse strand, counting down.
TGAATAATGGAAGCAAGGATTAATCTTAATATATAAAAATCCATGATCTATAGTATGAATTGATGGTGAACCCCTATGGAAGAATAAATTAAGACCATGATTATGGGGATTATAGTCGTAAATACATAATAGAAATTGTAAACATGAGTAAAGAAATATGTTTCCCATTATTCTAATGACTAGATAAAAATATTTATGATTTTTCATTTTGAATTCAATAGAGGTTGGCCCATTGAAATATGGACTGATGAGAATGAGATATAGGGTGAACTTGAACCAGATTTGATATTTGAAGATCTGTGAGTAATAGGTTGAAATTGACATTTCTTTGATTATAAGAAACCATAGTAATGTTGAAGATAAAGGATGTAATATTTATTTTATCATCCAAAGATGATGAATTTTCATCTACATGTAATAAAAATAATGATTTGATTTTGGTTTTCTATTCCCTAGGGAATTCAAGTATAGGGAGGCCATGATTCACTATAATACCATGATTTTAAGAAGTAAGAGAACATAACTCAAACTAATTGATGAATGTACACAATATATGCATCTTTCTAAACCTGTTTCACCACTATATTAAAGGAGTTCATGATGATATACTCATGAAATAGAGAGGTGATTATCAATTATTTCTAATATGATGTTATTACACCTGAATTATCAATACACACTAGAAATTCCATTAAAATATACCTAAATCCAGTGTCTTTAATACAATTCTGTGATACTATATATGAACATGAATAATATATGGTCAAGAGGATCAATTTGTTGAGTTCTTTAACAAATTGAACGAATAATGCAGTGTGGATAGTGCATGAATATAAGACAACAATATGGGATTGATTTAATTGTATGGTAATATTTATATGACTGTAAAAACCTATTTTTCATGGTTTATTTATCACAATCAATCAAAGACCATGTTGATAATAAGATGATCCTCACACACCAGTAAATGGTTTTCATAAGAAAGACTAAATCCTAGCCAAACACGAGGATTTATTTAGCATGGCAGTACACATTGATATTTTAGTAAAAAATAATAATGATTTTGATCAAGATTAAATCTCCATTACTTCATGAATATTTAAATTTAAATAATAAATAATTACACAAACTCATGAAATGATGGTTGAATGTTTTAAAATCGTGTGTCGTATGGATTTAATGTTATCCTGAAATATTTGTATTGGGATTAGGCATATTTGACCATAAATCCTGATTTGAAAGGAATATTTTGGTTACAAAAATAAAAAATCTGAGGTGCCTATAAATTCAGTTGTATTACTGGATGATGAAAATATAAATGGGAATTGGGATGTATGGGGATGATTTTCTAGAATTCTACTGCACAGTTATTTTCAATTTTCTTCTCACAATATTAAATTAATGTTTTTATATTGTCCATTCATATTTTATATCTCTCATATGGAGGGATAAAAGAATCTATGTAATCTTTGTAAGGGAAGGAAATAATTCTATAATACTTGATTAGTAGTGTTTCAAATAAAACCCTGTCCTTTTTATTGTTGTATGATTTCAATATTTAGTAATATATTTTAATTTCTAATGTGATTATGGTTTTAAATAATAATTTCTATCAATTGTAACCATGATTTATGATCCATAATCTCCCTATAAATATTTTTAGACAATATACTATATAATATTCTACTCAATGTGTTAAACTGTTTAGTGGTTTCATGTATTTGATAATGGTTTGGTGGTTACTCATAGATTACTTGGAAATAATATGTATTGGTTGGGCATTTCCTATGTAATATATGGATGATTTAAAATAAGAAAAATTCACTCATTTATGTAAGGTAGACCAAATAAAATGTTTTTTACAATCACAACATTATCACTAAACCAAGAAAAAAATGAGAAGTGGTTTCACAATCTACAACTTATGAATAAAAAAAAACATGATCCCTACTTTTATATTACTATCATTATATTAAAATTTGAAATATGACCCTTAAATAATTATTTTAATCACCCACTTATATTAATTATTTGATTCAATGACTTTTTTTTTTCAGAATCTACATATCCTTATTCTAAACTATTTAATCAAAATATGATTTTGTTCCCTCATAACTAGAGAAAAAATAGGGTTACCACTAATACCACATTAAAATTGGATATATGTAGTTTTTTTACACCATGTATGAAGTATGTGTAAGATCATTTTATGTACTAGAATACATATTATATGTAATCCTGGACCTAACCCCATTTTCAATGATCTATTATAATTAATATTATGTTTTATAGACATATTTCTTTAAATCTACTCACATTCAAAAACATGTCAAAATTATTTAAAAAAAACTCAAATATCTTTCTAATCATCTTCAAACAGTAAAGATCCTTGGAATGTACATCACCACACCTAATATACTTCATTTCTTTTAGTTCGAAGAATATTTATGTACATAAAATAAAATCCAATATAATTATCATATCCATTCGTTATTCTTAATATTTTTTATATAAAAAATAACAAATGGAAAAGGAATCATCTTAAACTAAAAATAATTTGAAATTATACTACTATTTCCACAATATCTCTAATGTAACATTTTCATTCATTGGATCAATAATATCCCCAAAACAACTCGTGGTATCAATAATAATAATTTTTTTTAATCAATGAACATAAATCACAAAAAAATTATCACATCAATAAGTGAATCATTATTCAATTATTTGATGTTTATTTTGGTTGTTTGGTGTAAAAATAAAAACATTGAACCGTGGAAACATTTGGTTTATATGTAATTTCTTATATCATTTTCATCAAATATTTTGATTCATCTTCTAACTAAATTTCATTTTATCCAACTTATCATACACATATAAATTTTATTAATAAAAAAATTTCCTTCACTCATGGTAACTAAAAAATATTAGAAGAGTCCCCAAATCAGAAAATATGCATAGACACACAAGATGAATTCACAACATACCCATTTTTATAAGTCTCACTAAATAATTCTTGAACTAAATAAGAGTTTTCCAACTCATTTGGTAAAACATATATATATTAATTCTATCTACAATTAATATTCTAACACTTTGAAAACCAATTTGAGAATAAAATTGAAGAGATATTTTTGTCATCTTTGTCCCTTTTTTACAATATATCCGAAGAAAGAAAATGTGTGTGGGAAAAATAACCATATATTATCATTGAGAAGAATAAAGTTTACCCCATTCTATTAACCTAAATTATATAAATGTATGTTCAAGTGATGTTTTAGTTAGTGGACCAAATTTTATATTTTTTGATTGAACACTTTATATATTTAATATTTTTGGATGCATATGATATTTGAGGATGTGTTATCCTCTATCAACATATGTTAAACATGAATAATTAATTTCATTTCTTGATAGATTAAAGACACTCCAAGTATCATATTCCACAAGGGGTGGAAGCATCACTCACACCTATTTATCTTCCAATTTAGTATTTATTCACAAATTTTTGATTATAACATTATTTAATCCATATATACTTTTTTATACTCAAGTTCACTGAGTGTAATTTCTTCTTGTTCGAACACAAACAACATTATTTGAAAAAATATAAAATAATATCCTAAATAAAAATAGATTATAGCCTAATCCATATTTATATATCCATAAATATTAATAATTCAACATCATTTATATTTAACTATATTTTTTTCCCAAAAGTTTTGCTGATAAAGTTTTTTTAATAAATTAAATGAAATTATTTTTCTTCACTATGATACAAAATAGATAATGTAACAATATAAAAAATATCATGTATTGATGCTCTAAAAAAGTAAAATTAGAATATATTTTTTAAATTATATTTGGACAATTTATTTTACATTTTCATTATTATTTGATTTTATTTACACAATAATTGGATTATAAGATTAATATGAATCTTTGAAGCCATACTTCTCCAGAAGAACTTGAGAATATTTCTCCAAAGATACGGGGACATTATCTTTCACATAAGAAATTTATAATCCCATGAAGTATCTTAGTTATCCATGCTTGTAAAATTATGAAAATACAACCACATATATTTAAAAAAATTCAAATATTCCATCCCCATTTCGATAAATTACTAAATTATCTACAAAGGGAATAAAAAATGTGAAATCTCTTTATCATCATTAATTTATAGGTTGTTATCCACTTTTTCATTATAGAAATTTAACTAAATAATAAATTAAATTAAATTTTAATACAATTTTATCATTTATTTTTTCAACCCTAATATATACTTCATTAACCTGAAAATATAACATTCATATTTATCAAAAAATAAACATCATGGTTTCTTAATGTACACTTAGTCTTAAAATTTTCTTTTGAGGTTGGAATACATGACATCAATTTGGAAAATATTGTGCTTCCTTTATTATAAAATATCAATAAATTTTATTATTTTATATAGTCCTGAAATAGTTTAAATATATTATCAACATCAATTAATTTAACTAATTATTTCCCTTTGCACAAAAATCATGATTTATTACTTTCAACATCCAATTTTCTATTCATTGTGTTTTGAAACACCCACATTGTGTGGATAATATCTTTTTAATGGATTGGGAACCAAATATCATGTATTATTCTGACTGGTATGATCTAATTCTCTATTAATAACTAAAATTCACCCTCAAAACTCCAAATCCTCTTTCAAATTTATTTTTTGACCTTAATTAAAAATAAATAAATGCATTTATGTCCTAAAATTTATTCTATTCTAAATATAATACATATATTATGAAATTATATATTGGAAATCCAACAATATTATATTCATTAGATGAGATGATATATGTTTCTATTATTCACTATAAATTTAAATCTTCTTCCATACTTGTTCTAAATTTTCAATATTCTGAAAAGCTTTATCCAACATATACAGTAAAAAATTTCATATTAACGTCTAGAACCTAATTCATGGTTAGTGTTTTCTATACTTGAGTGTTATGGTACTTTTAAATCATATGTTCCATGAATATTCCATCTAACTTTATTCAAATAAAGGTACCCCTTACATTTATGGGATAACCAAAGATGATTCCATCAACCCCTCTATTCCGAAACATCATATGATTTTTAACATTCATATTGAATATTTTAGGGAAACCAAACACCATTAAATACTTCAAACTGTAAAAATAATTAATACATATCATATAGTGAAATATATATGGTTGGTATTTATAAAAAAAAAATTCTAATGTGATTACTAAAATTTTATTCTATATAAATACCAAGAAATATCATGATAGATCAGCATGATATAAGCTATCAATAATAAAAGCATTCTCCTCCATTCACTAAAACCATTTGTTTATGGTGTTCATAGTACACTATGTATATGGATAATACCAAACTTATTAATAAACCCCTTTATTCTTCTACTAGTATATTCTGCCCCATTGACTATCTAAATCATTGAAAATGAGAAACCACACTCCATAGAAGTTATTATAATACATTAAAATATATTAAAAACCTCTAGATTATGCTTCATTTATAAATTAAAAGTGATAAATATAAATATATAAATAAAATAAATTTTATACATATCTATGATTATTGCTTGATTCCATATAGGGAAATGAAGTTCTTAATATATATGCTCTAATAGGTGAGTTTTATGAACTTCAACTTTTATTTGTGGATAGGTAACAATATATTCCATTTTTAAAATAGATTACTTCTTTTTCCTATATCACTCATATTATTATTTTCTAACCATATAGTATCTCACTATATAATCATTATCATAATTCTATAATGGATTTTATTCATTCCTGAATAAATATTAAGATTTTTTATCCTCACCAATATTTTTTTTTATCATTTTCCACTGTCCTCTTGTCAATACACATACACCAGTTAAACTATTTACAAGGTTCACATTTTTCAATAAAACCACTTCATTACCTTATTTTTTTAAATGAGGTACAACTAAAAAAAAATTTAACCCATCTAAAACTACAGAGTTTATAGACTCCAAAATATCCTTTAAATAACATATGACCTAATTCCTTTAATTTTATAGGACCCATTATTTCTAAATTTTACCCATCCTTTCTTTAAATAACCAATAGTTTTCAAAATATTTAAATCTATTAACATGTATGGAGAAGATATATAACATAAGATGTAATGCAATTCCCATTTAGAATATTTATGTAAGAGTTCAATGAAAAAACCCTTATCCTTTCATTTTTCATGATTATTATAAGACACTAGAGTATTAAAATTAATAAAAAATTGTGCATGTGTGATTATTTGATAGTATTCAATAATGTTAATTAGATTATCATGTATTATATAAAAATATTCCAAATTTTTATATTTATTTCCAGCCCTCAGTCTAATATTTTTGTTTTCTTTTATAATTGTTCATTTATTTTGAGTGGGATGTGTTATACTCAAACATTACCTGAAAAAAAATTATGGTATCCAAAAAACTATAGTAATTATAAAAATCTTTTATACCATGTGACCCAAGTCTCCAATGATCATAAAATTACTATAAAATATATTTCTATATATTCAAATAAGTTTCTATCCATATATTGACACATAATTTTTTTCTATATCTTTTCCATGAATATTAGATTATTTTAAAAAAATCTATATGATTATAATTATTTCTTCATCAATTATCACTTATCTAGTTCCAATTTTAAATAAAAAATTAATTATATTTTTATTCATAGATATTTTCCATGAATATAAATATTCAATGAATAATATTATTTCACCAAACAATTTATATTCATTACCTTTGAATTATTCTCAGAAAATATTTATATAATTTTAAGAAACTATTCACACTTTGTGAGAGATCTATTCTGTCCAACAAGATCAAAATAATTTTGTGGATATATATTATATTTGGTATGATAGGTTTTTCAGAATTCACAATCTTATTTGATATAATTATAAATGTATGACTTGTACATGTCTATTTCATTTTTAAAATTGATAAAATTCCATTAGAAAAAATTAAAATCATTCTCCTTTATTTTAACTGATTCCATGATTATAATTTTAATTTTATTTCATTATCAAGATTCTTGTTGATGTTATCAATCTCCATTATTATCCTGGATTCATAATTTACATGAGAATACTATTTTTTCATGAAATTTAATTGTATTTATTTAAAATTGTGATATCCTTCATCAATCAAACGATCCATGAAAGACATTCCATACCTTCAATGTTAAAAAAATAAGTTTCTATTTATTCCTAACTACCAATATCTATAATTTTATAAAATGTGAATTATTTTTTATACTCTTTTGTTATAAGTGTAACTTCATCAATATCATGAGAATATTTAACATCATCTTCTACTACACTATTATTATTATATTAAAATTTTGATAATAAATATCATTTAATTTATAATTAAACAATTCACAATCCTTTCATATTTAAGAATAATTTTATTTATTAAATTTTATTTCATTCTTTATAGATGATATCAATATTCTTTAGTCCTCCTCTAATGTCATGTAGGCCTTAATTTTTATTGATTTTGATAATCAACCTTTCAAGGGATGAGGTGGAACCCTATTACATGCCCGTAGGCCATACAGAAGCCATTTCCCGTAGGCGCTAACCTTAAATACAACCCAGACTAACAACTTGGAACTGCTCCTCCCCAGCATCTTTATCTTGAAATCAGCTCTTCACCTCCGCATGGCTGTTTGGCTAGGCATTCCCATTCATGCACAGGCTTGTCCCGATGGCAGGTGCCATACCCTCTCATTCTTGCAATCCGTTTAGCTTCTGCTGTGGTGAAAGCTCCTTTGATCATCCTCTTTGTAGAGCATATTCCTTGTAGGTTGGTCTGGTTTTGTATCTACAGGTGGCCCGAAGGCCATTAGGATAGCCCGAAGGCCCAACTGACCCGAAGGCCTGGGTTCCCAAAGGCCAATGAAGGACTTGGGGACCAAATATGATGCCCGAAGGCCCAAACGGGGGCATATCTCTGGCTGCTATAGTGCCAAACAGTGCCCACTACAGTACTGCTACAACTCCCGCTACAGTTCCTGCTACAGTACTGCTATAGAACTACTACAGTGCTACTACAGTACTGCTACAGTACCCCCCGGAAATTCTGCCTCCACCTGGATTTGATCTCTGGTTGCTTGGATGCACCATCAGAGACCTTGCCAACCGGGCTAAGGCTCATGTGCCTTTAGTCCTCATTTACAATAACTTCATTGTATTTTATCATTTGAATGTTTTCCTTTAAATATACTATAGATCCAAATTTAAAACACATTAATAGAATTCTCAACATAAAATGATTTCTCTGATAACACTTCAAGAGAAGAGTTATATTATTTTTTCGAACTTCTATTATACATATTTATCATCATCATCACTTTATTACATTAATAAAATTTCACTCTGATTCTTTTCATGTTTTTAGAATTTAAAGGAAATTTTATTTTCAAACATACAATTTTTTTAAAAAAAACATACCCTTCCCCTAGGCCACATTGATATTTCTATTAACTACATTCTAAAAAAATACCATTTTCAATATATTATTTCACTCTGAAAAATTAAAATAAACACGAAACAATAAATTGTTTTCTATGAAAATTTTACATTGTGGAGTAATCATTAAAAATTAATGGGAATAAAATGTAAAAAATCACCAAAAAAATTAAAATTAGAATAAAATAAATATTAAATAATAATAATAGAAAAAAATATTTAACCATTTATATTTTCATAAAGATAAAATACATGATTGAAACTATAGAAATAAATTAAATAACTAAAAATAGAATTCATATTTTTTATATATAAATGAATAGTTTGAATGATTCTAAAAAATTATGTAACTCCATATCTAGAAATGAAATCGGACCACTATATACATGGTCAATGACAATATAGTAATTAGATATATGTTTATTAGGTATGCATGTATTAAATTGGTATACAGATGTATGATAATATTTAACAACTAATTAAAATATATTAATTCAAAAATAACAAATGTATTTGTAATGGAAAAATATGATATTTAATAAAATTAATTTATAATAAAAATATATTTTTATGAAATTGATATTATTATAGTAATTATTTTTATTAATGATTGATTTGATATTTTTATAAAATTATAATATCATAGAAAAAGTCGAGAGAAAATATTTATTATTTATAAGATAAATAAAAAATTTAATATAGCGGTATTTGATTTAAATAATTTAATTTTAAAAGACTCATTTTTTCAAAGTATTATCTTTTTAGTTGTTGTTTATTTTAATCCTAATAAATTAAATTCACTCATTTTATAGTGTTATTACAGTTAAATTTTGTATTTCTTAAAGAAAGAGACTAATTGTCATGAACTTACCAAGAATAACCAACTATTTGGAAACAAAGCTTCTCCCTAGATGACCCAAAGCACATTCCTAATACATAGTAGCAAGTAAAAACCACATCTGCATAAAGAAAATAAAACTGAGAATGAGTCTTCTACACATTCATGTGGAATGAGATAATATGATGAAATATAATTTGGGTACACCAATACCCACCGATAATAGAAAATGGAAAAAATTAAGGCTATACAGGTTTAAAAACCACAAACAAAACCAATGTACAGGGAATATAAAAAACCAATATCATTATGAAATATGGTCACCAATAAGCTCACATTCCCATCTAATAAAAAATTTATCCTCCACCATGTGATTCCCTTATTTAAACTATGTGATTCCAAACATGTTTATCACATACCCAAATATATATTTATGGTATGAGTAGGACAATACAAGTAGGATCCCACCATGTTTTTCAATAAGAATAAATTATGATATAAAAAAATATTTATAAACTAAGTATAAAATTCATGATATATAATTTTAAAAAATATATTATAAAATAAGTAACAACAATATTTTTAAAAATGATGAAATCATTATAAAAAATTATATTTTTAATGCATTTAAAAAACTATATATATATAAATATAAAAGAAAAACTAGAAAGAAAAATTTTACATTGGGGTAACAATTATTCTTGTTTAGTAAAGATATTCATATAATCTACTTGATAAATAATCCACCTAGTTTAAACCTTACCTAATATCAACAAGGCTAAATGGTATGATTTCACTCCCCAAACTAGATCTCAACAACAGGTTTGGCCTCCTTCTGTGTGCATCACCATAGAATATCATGCATAGGGGGTAAGATTTTATCACCAATTGGGGATTTTTAGCATGTTGATGATCATAGTGAAGATCAAAATATTAAAATAATTCATAGAAAATTACATATGTAGAAATTCATAAAAAAATTCCATCTGCAAAAAACATAAATTGAAATCATTTCTTAAACAACTCCACAAAAAAATATAATCGAAATACCATTCCATTAAAACCATTCTATGTTAATTTATTATAAGAAGACAAAAATGACGCATTCCTACAATTTTTAAAACCAATAGGGAGGGTAAATCAATCATTATTTTTGGTTAAAGATATTTCATAAAACCACATACCTCGAAAAACATGGAATTCCATTATCTATAGTAATCTAAATAAATAAAGAGAGAAATCCCAAAGAAAAAATATGGAGGTCACTAGGTTTAATATTCCAAATTATGATCCCAATTTCAATATATTATCATGGTTACATGATAGTTCCATAAGAAGAAGTATGAGTAAAATAAATAAGATTAATATCAATGAAGAAATCAGTGTATGAATCACCAAAAATTGTGTAATGGCTTCAATCGAGCTTCAATAAAATAAGGGTTCATGTTTAGGGAGCTAAGATAATCAAATAAAATCCCCTAGGTTTTAATGGGTCTAGTATATATCACGGTTAAAATATAAAGAAATTAAATTGGAGTTTTATATAAAAAATATATGACATTTTCCTTAGATTTTGATCACCCTTTAGATTCATCGATGGGATGATCGAGACCGACCATCAATCCAGTGGTTTAATTAGAATGTCATATACACTAATAAGGCCCCAGACTATCTGATGGTAGAAAAATAACATTGTAGCAATTGTAAATCATATCAGCTAACCAATGGCCCTATAAGATAGCTGGTTCACAATATGAAGCTATGTTATCAATAGTTTTAAATCCACACTCACCAAATCCTCTAAGCACACCTATGAACCCACTCAAAAAAAAAATAAATAAAAATTAGTTAGGAATGGAAAAATGAGGAGGATAATAAAATATATAAATGTTTGTACCTAAGAAAAATAAAATTTTAAAATTCTCTTGATCATATTGTTTTTTTCCTAAGATGAATATAATTGTTCCATAAAGGGTTACGGCCATTGTTCCCTCATTAATGACTCATTCTCCTATGTTTTATCACTATCAAAATCATATTTCCACAAAATTATTAAAAAAAATCCCTCTCAAATCCATTAGTTGATAATAAAATAATTGAAATTTTTCTCATTCATAGATATATCAGGTTTATATTAATTTCTACCAAATTTAAAACAAACATGTGGCTAAGTTTATAATTATTTGAGTTAGGATACAAGGAAAACATTGGGAATAAAATGCAAGTATATTAGTAATTTCAATAGAGTGTCAAATTTACAAGGTGTTTAATGATCTCGAACTGTACCATATATCAAATAAAGAGAATAATTTTTTTTTAAAATTATTCAATGAGCCAACTAGTTTGAGATTTATAACAACACATAATAACCAAATAAAACCCAAAAGGATTATTTGGTTAATCCACATAAAATTTATAATGACTAGGTGGTGTCACAAAATACTAAATAATTAATTGGATATTTATATTTTTCTCATGACCCAAACATGTACCATAGTGGAAGCTTCAACAATAATATAGCAATATAGAGGTTATTTTTAAGGATTTATATATAAACCAATAAAGGTTATATCTTTATGAATTATTAAAAACTATTATTATAAGAAAACTACACTATCCCCAAATGGATAATCCATCCATCTTTGATGTTATGTAAATAGGAACTAAGCATATCCTCTAGAATTTAAGTAGCCATTTCTGTTTTCCTATCTATTTGAGGATAATATATTGTTCCCAACATGAACTGATGTCCCAAAACCACTTGTATACCCCTAAAAACAGATATTTAAAATGAGTTTCCCTATCAAAAAACATTCCACTTGATCCTAAAGATATATTTTGATCATTTTAACATACAAATTTCCCACATGTTGTGTCATGAATTTGTATGAAATGAGCCGACTTATTAAACTGGTCAATCGACATCCAATTTTTTTCTTACCATATGTTGTCTAAGGTATTCCAACAATAAAATCCATTTATATCTCATTCAATTTCCGCGTTATCATTGGTTGTGGTTGAATCATAATAGAAATATATTGGTGAAAATCCATAATCTAATAGAAATTGTAACTTTGAGATACGGATTTGGTTGTGTCCTAATTTATTCCAAGCCATCTAAAATTGATGTTTCATGCCATAAGACATATTTTTAAATTTAGGGAGGATAATGAAAAAATATTGATGAAAATGATCCAACTCGACTTCCCAATTCTCAAGGGAACACCATAATGGTTCCCAAATCAAAGAATAACCTGAATAATGTGAGAAAATCACTAATAGACTCCCCACAATATAAATATTTTTTTTAATTTGGAACTCATTATTTTTATGCCTCTACTAGATAATAATTGAGGGTGTGAAGAATTATATTGAACACATTGTAGAGAATTATCAGATTCTTCCTCCCTAACTAACATGTGCATCGATGTAAGAAATCTCATCATGTTCCATCCATAATTTTCTTCCATCACATCCTGAGGATAAAATATCTGTCTAATAGAATCTTTAACCCAATTATCATATTCTAGATTATATGAAATTTCAACTGAAGAATTACTACTGGTATGCCTAGCAAATTTTCAATTAGTGATTAAATGGTTTTTTAAAAAATATTTACCTTAAGTAGTTTTTTTTAGAGTCAATGATAAAAATAAAATTGAAAATATAGTGTCACTAACTAACAAGAGAATGGAAAATAGTTTAGAGTTTCAAATAATGAGAGGGATTATTCCAGCAATGCGGTGAAGCTAACATTATTGAAGATACAACAAATAATATCATTGCATAAAGAGACATCCCAAACTTAAACCTGGGGAATAAAAATAAACCACATCATCTTATCTATCCTTAGGTAGATTCAATATCATATTTGGTGACAACAAAAATTTATTTCATCGAAGATTTCTGGGCATATAGAACCCTACACGAACGTTATCCTATTTTGGGTGAGATTAGAAAATGGTGATGAACTTAAAAGAAATCCTTCAGGAGTTACAGATAATATCATATTAAACACTAGAATTTGAAAAAATCAAATACAATCCATTGATCCTTTCATAAAATGACATCTTTCAGATGTTATGTATTAACTAAGATACCATGATCAGATATCTCCTATCAAAAGAAGATAACTTCTTGAATCTATAATTTCCAACTTCATAAATTTTCATACTGATGGTGATTCCTTACATTGTGAAAAAATAAGAATCATGTGATGCATATGTTCCTATTAAATCATTGAGTAATTCAGAATGTAATATAGAAAAACAATGAAAAATGTCCTAAGATTGTGATGGAAAATCTTGTTCATGAGAACCATAAAAACTTTAAGAGAATTATTTAGGTAATACTATATCATAAGGCACTCAAAATATCCATATATTATCTTGATGCAAGTCTTTTGATTATCAAAATCATTGATTCTCATCTGGTGATCACCAGACTAAAGTGAAATCATTACAAACCACTTTACCCATTAAAATTATAAAAAATAATATATTTTTCTACGGTATATCTTTTCATGAACATTACTCAATTTATTTTCTAAAAAAAATTTAAATGTCGGGAGTCTTATCAACCATCCTTGGAAAGCATATAGGATATTCCCTAAGTGAAAAACTTCAAAATATAAATCCCTAGTCACTAAAATCATTGAATTGAAATTTATACAGTTTAAACTCAGTTATATCCATATGGTATGAAGACAAAAATATTAGCTAATTTATTAAAACCAAGTTAGAAAACAAATACACTTCCCTCCTTGAAACAAAACATAAAAGTTTCTCTTTAAAATCTCTTAGAGAAGGATCAAATGCCGATTGAATCTCACCAACAAATTATTACCTTCCCACATTATCGAGGGATTTTGAAATAAATATATAATGATATGAAAGATAGGTATATCATGACTACTTATTTGGTATCATTATCCTTAAAAAAATGATTTTTACCACTCGAGATAGAAATGGGAACCCATATGTTATAATGATAATTTTGATATTTATGGAAAATAAACCAATATAACCCAATAATAACATCAAAGTGGTTTCGGTTGAGAAAATAATATTAAAAACTATATCAATTTATCATATAATGAAATAGTACGAGGGAAATTAAAAACCAATATTTATGTTTTATCCTCTAAGAATTACTAATTATATAAAAATGGAATTATTTTTGTTGGGTGATTTTAAAGATTCATAATACCTATTAATATGAATGAATGAGGGGAAAAAATAGAAAACAATACTGTTAAACATGTCAAAAAAAAAAAATATTATATCTCATAGTTACTAGCCATTCATTAACATCTATTGGGTACTGATATACTACACATAGTTTCTTCATTTGGGAGATATATGGCTAAAACCCTATTGTAATCTATGTATATGACTACACCATAGATCCTTTAGGTTATGATGAGTTTTTTCTACCTAAGGATGAGAATAAAAATTATAATATATTATTATAATGTGACCATGTGGTTCACAAAAGCTATAGATATTTAGAGACATGAAACAAAAGATCTTCATTTCCCCATCTAGCCACATCTATTTATATGCATGGCACGAAGAGCTGATAAAGTTTCATAAAATGGATTCAAATAATATCAACTATTTTTTCCTCAATGTAACTCAGTCGACATACTATTCATATGAAAATATATACTATTGTTATAAAATATTGTAAGAGGAACTTTGGTCTTTCCAACTTATCATCTATGTTAATCTCTACCATTAAATCCATATCCACCACCACAAAATTTGTTGAAATAAATAGCATGGTGAGATTTGTGTAGATAACAGGTTGACAAAAATTATAAAACCTTCATTCCTCCATCATCTGATTAGAAGAAACCTCAAGTGAAAAGATGATGAGCATAGTGAATTCATTGTAATACTCCATCATTGTTTGGTGGCCCTATGTGATGGTAAGGAAATCTAGGTAATATTCAAATATCATTAAGTCTAGGTAGAACATTGGAATGAAGAAGGTCATGAATTCTTCCCATTTCAAAAACTCATTATTCCTTTTCAAAAACATCTGAGTCTCACCACATTTTTCTCAGGCTCAAGAGCGAGAATAAAACATACCCCACCATTATTGAATCAAGGATATCTAGTAATTCAAAGTTATTTTAGATCAATAAAAACAAATATTTTGACGTTTGAGTGTCATTCATCCCTTAGATATATAGTTTTTAAGTAAAAAAGTCATGTAATTAATTCTATCTGCATCCCCTTGAGGTTTTACCTCTATATCGTAAGAAGGGGTAGGTATCACACATTGGTCCATAGCTTAAACTATACACAAAACAACAATGATAATATTATGATAAACTGGAGGATTCCATTTTGGAGGTTCCTTAATAGAACCCATAATATGATTCCTTGGAAGTATTCATTGTGGTATAATGCTCCAAATTAACATACAAAGAGACATTAGAAATTTAGAACCAAGAGTAAAATCAATTAAAAAATTTGATAAGTTATGAGGAGATATTTTGAAATAAATAATTTTACGAAATCACTCTAAATCCCAAGATACACACATCACAAGAACTTTTAGTAACTTAATCTTCATCATGATGAGGTCTATCTTGGAACTCCCTTATAATATACCCCTCAATTCCCAACATTCCTATCCCCTATCATCCATGATATCCCAAGGAAAATTCTGAAAATGAAAATGAATAAACCAAATGTTGATAATGATTTCTAATGTATTAATATTAATATGAAAAAATATAGTAATCTCAGTTATATCCTAACACGGCTCAAAGAGAGTTAACAATCCCAAGGGGCTAGTTACATGAGCATGAAGATCAAGTGTAACACCCTGTGTTTTTTAAATAAAATAAAATCATTTGATATATATAATTACATGATACACCATGGTATACTTTTTTATATCCTACAACATGTTAATATTATGATATATGAAACATTTTCTTAGCTTTCCATACACACAATACTGTGTTTCTATGAGAGAGAATTTTATTATTTAAAATACGATGGTTATAAAATAGACATTAAACATACTAATATTAATATAGATAACAAATTTTTGAATATTATTCTTAATCGTTACATATGGATAAACCATATTCACAATGAAAAATATAATTTTTTACAAAGTCCATATGATTTCAAAAAATACTATTTTCTAAGAAAACATTTTTTCAGAAATTCCATGAAAATTAATAAAATTAATTATAGGCACATTATAAAATTGAATTTGATAAAATAAAAATAATTTTTGAATTCATAATATCAAATTTACTTAAGGTAGTATTTTTTATATTTTTATAGAATATTTCATTTTTAAATGAATAGTTAAAAATACTGAATTTTAAATGAAAACAACCTTTTTGTCTAATTTATTTATATTGGGAATTCATATTTTATTTTTAATTTATTATTTAATTAGAATATTGTTTCATAAATTAGTTTAGTGGAACCAATTTCACATTTAATGTGGATATTAAAACATTTCAATCTTTTGAAATTTTCTCTGTAAACCCGCTATCTCACTGTGTCAGTAGGATTTATTTGATATTAATTTTATCCACTTATATGAATTCAAGTTGAGAAAATGGATATAAATATTTTTAATAATAATGATTTTTTTATTAATAAGATCAAACAATTTTTTTTTACCGAAATGATTAGTGAATGTAGTTAAAATTATTTATATTGATCAAGGTATTAACAAGCTTGCCAAATGATTAAACATTGAATATAAGGTATATAAATGAATTAGAACATCTAAAAACGGATTTAATGACATATTTATACCCTCATCAAAATATTATAAATTAATATGATTTATTGAGAAACTATTCCAGGAATGTGACATATATAATAAATTAAGTGAGGAAAGGGAAAAAAGGAACCTTTCTTACCTTTAACAATTGTAAATCATTGTAGTAGGGAAGAAGATAAATATGTTTGGTTATAAATATTATTTTGGAATATGAATGTTTAATTTTTAACTTTATAATTTATATTTAGTTTTTATAAAATGTATAGTAATATTAAATTCTTAAGAAACACCAACACCATGATTATTTGGTTAATAATAAAATAAAATAAATGATATTGTATTTAATAATTAAAAAATAAAAAATATTGTATTATGAAAAATGATTTTAAAATTTTAATAAAAATAAACCTTTACATTTCATTTACTAATTAATTTTTTATAATGAAAATATATATTTTTAAATAGATAGAATCATTTTAAGCATGGTTTGTGCTAAAGAAGTATTATTGGGTGTTACATGCTCTTGTATTAAAATTAACTTCCAAAATACATTTTAAATTATATAAAAAACAGTTATATAATATATATAATTAATTTTTTCTATAATTTATGATAAATTAAACTTTATTTTATTCATAATGATTAAATATCTTAGGGTAGAAAACTAGTTTCCTTAATAAAAATCAATATGACAAAAGTGGGGAAACAATGAAGTTGAGGAAGAAAATTATAAAAATGAAATTATTTTGGAATGATATAGATTTGGATCCACCATAATTCTAGTTAAATCTATAATTTTTAAAATATTTAAATCACCTGATTTTATGGATACATCCCAGTAGTGTCTATCTTTTAGTGTTTACAAGAATACAACCCCTCCTCTTCTATAAAAAGGCATTCACTCTTCCACTTACCCAAAACTCTAAAGTCACTTTGAATCTTAAAAATCCTTACCAAATTAACACCCAAAATCCCCCTATTTATTCTACAATCATTAATTTTGGCTGAAATCTAACCACGTAATCCCTTTGGAAAAAATACAGAGGGATTATCAAAAGAATAAGTAACATCCTTATATGAGATCTTTTTCGTCATTATCCACAGCTAAATTCTTTTTATTCGAAGGTTATATAAAAAATTTAGTATCATAAATATATTTATATGTCACCATATTAATGATTTTACCTATTCACTCATAATCACATCAAATGTGATATGAAATCATCATTTGTGTGTAGGACGAACTACATCCATGTGAGCTAAAGTTTTTCTTTCTTCAATTGGCACATTTATGGGTTGGTAATAATGATGGAATTATATTTTTATATTACATATATGATGTATTTATTATTATTTAATTATTATATAAAATCTATATGTATTACTTCTTTTTTTTTGGAATACGATAACTTCGTTTGTGGATGTGTGGACTACCGCCTCCTCAAAGAAAAGAGATTCATCCACACTTTAAATGGAATGTATTAAGGATGGGTTTAGTAAATTTATATGATATAAATGAAACAATAATTCTACCAGAATTGTAATATATATATATATATAATTTACTTTCATTCAAAATGATAATAAAATGGAAATAACATCCGTGCATACGTACGACCTAGAGTCTCTATGAATGGTATATTCTATTTTATATTTATATATTTTATATATTATTTTAAATACATAAATAATTAATATGTATAAAATTTATATCATGTTTTAAATTATTTAAAAAAATATATTTTAATCTATGTATGTGGGTCAAAAATAACAAGTCAAAACATAGAGGAAAACAAAAGCATTTTATACAAGAAACCAAACTTTAACATGGAATTGTTAAAAAAATATGATATAAGGTCATAATTTAACCATTTATAGAAATATATATAAGAATATATTTATTTTATAGTTTCATAAAAAAGTTATATATATTATATATGATGTTTTAAGGTGCACAAAAAAATTCAAGACTTAATGTAAGGGTTTTCTCATCCAACTTTTAATTTTGGATCATATATGCTTTATTCACCACTTATTATTATGGTGGCATGTATATAATTCCCTATAAAATGTTATATAATGGATTTATGTTATTTCATGATATTAAAATGTTCAATTAATGTTATTATTTATTGGGGTAATTATTCATAATTTATTCAAGTAGTAAGGGGATTTCTAGTCTAAATTTTAAATCTACCAGAATTATTATTTATTAACTAATCATTTCTTTTGCGTGGTGTATATATAGACCATGAATGTATAATATTATTATTATGATTACATTTATGTGTATTTACATATTCATTTGATGATCTATCTTTCTTTGGGTTTATAGTTCAATTTTTTCAACACCGGTAATGTAATTTTGTATCAATATTCCTTCTTTGAGACACACTCTATGTTATTCTACTATATTCTTATGAAATGTGTATAGAATTCCATTTTCCATGTTATATCAGGAATATAATTAATTTTATTATATTTTAAGCTTCACATAATATAATTATTTCATTTTTATTATGATTTAATGCTACAAATGTGGTAATAGTTTACTACTATAATGTCATAATTTAAAAAGTTTTTTTATGATTGTTCTTCTGTTGATAAAATATTATGATCCATCTATTAAGGACTATAATGAATTTTATTCTAATATTTTTATTCCTGATATCTTCCTACATTGGTACCATTTTTTCTACTCATTAGTACATTAGATGAACAATAAAATGTATTTATGAAAATATCACTTTATCACACTATTCAGTTTTAAATAAATGTTATTCAAAAACAATGTTTTAAAAAAAGTTCTTAAATAAGTACATGATTATAATATTCTTGAAAAACAAATTTATTTAAATTTCTTATAGTTTAATGTTTCTAAAATGTTTTTAAAATTTCCTTTGTATGTTTTTAAAGTTAATTTTAATAAAATTTCCTTTCAAAATGATTTAGAATATAAAAAGTGTTTTCAAAGAAGAAATGCATTAAATGATACTTTGAAGTTTATTTTCCATCAAAGATAAAATCAATTGGTGCTAATCATAACTTAATAGGGTTATGATTCTAGGATACCATTCGTATTATTTCATTGAATGTTTTATTCTTTTGATGACATTTTATTAACGAAACAATATTCTCTTATATGTGTTATATGATTATAAATGATTATGAAACACTATTTCTTTGATGGGTTATTCTATGATGAATTTAATATGAAAAATATTTATTTTTAATTTTTATAAGATTATTTAATTTTTATGATACCCATTTCATTTCTTGGGTTATGAGATAATGTTTTTAAAGACCATCCCTTTTTATGGATCATGATATGATGAACGTTTTACAATAATGTAGAACTTGTATGCATAATTTCATTATATGATGGGTGGGACCTATATCTCCCTCCAATTCACTGGGTAAAAATTTATTTTTGATGAGATAGAAATAGAGAGAACATGGAGTGTACTCAGTTTAGTATGACAATACTGGAATGATTACATAACTCAATTCAGTATGACAGTGCAAAAACAATGAGTGAACTTGATTTAGTATGATAAGGATACAACAACGGGTAAAATTGGTTCAGTATGACTGAGTTAAAAAAATGAGTGAACATGGTTCAAAAATATATTGTTTTAAAGAGGAGGGAACTCTGTTTAGTAATACATGGATTAAACTATATGTGAACCTCATTTAGTAATATAGGGTATGAATGGTGAGTGAATCAGGTTCAGTAATGTAATTTTTCCACTAATATGGTCTTGGTAGTGAACCTTCGCTACAAATGTGGTCGGGGGGGGGGGGGGGTCCCATTCCACTAACATGGCCTCAACATTAATACATGACTACTATGGAAATCATTCTATATTTTTGTGTGTCTACCATAATC
The DNA here is from genome assembly GCA_963277665.1 of Viscum album. Taxonomy (NCBI): domain Eukaryota; kingdom Viridiplantae; phylum Streptophyta; class Magnoliopsida; order Santalales; family Viscaceae; genus Viscum; species Viscum album. The sequence continues at coordinate 790,155,013 of OY728138.1, read as the reverse complement.
CTATGTCTTATGCTTATGTTGTTATTTCATTGATTATTATATTTATCACTTATGATTCATTTAATATAAATAACAAATATTTATTCTATGATTAATGTTTATGTTAGTTGATATGTTTACTATTATTTTCCATATTATTCAAATGTTATCATACTGTTATTCCTTTTTTTGCAGATTTATCTATTTTATTTTTACACATACATAACATTTAATATCAGTCCATTCTTGTGTTTCATTTCATTAGGTTATGGATAAAGGGTTTAAGTAGGATTACTAAAGGGTAATACATTTAAAGGGGATGTTTAATATATTTTAAATTTTTTGAAGATTATGTTTCCATGTTTCTGAAGAATCTAATATTTTAAGGTCCTCAGGACTATATTTTTTTAATGCTTTGAAAATACATATAAAAATATGTAATATCCATGTAAGTTATTCTTGTGTCATTATAGTTGGTATAAAAGGAATGTTTTAGCCAAAATATAGAAAACATGACTTGAAATATTTATTGAGATCCCTAGAGATAATTCTATAGATATTTTTATGGATGTGTTAATGGATAAACCTAAGGAGTAATAGATTAAATAACTAGGTGTTATGAATTAGAAATCATATAAGTAATTTTTCATTATTATGTGGTTTTATTCTATGAGAAAAGTTTCTCACACTATGATTTCTAGTCATAGTCAATAACAGTAACTAGAAGGAACTGGGAAAGCATTGGATGTTTCAAATATCGAATGAATGGGAATTATGAAAATCGTTGTCCATGTTGGATATCCCAAGAAGAGAATCATAAAGGTGGTATGAGTACTAGTTTTAGTATAGAAGATAAAAATATTAAAAATTACATGTGAAAGGTATGTGAGTTTCTAATTGAATTTTTTACATTAAATGTAAGAATCGTGATTAAACTGGGGATGTGGAATATCAAAAAAGATTTATATTTCATCTAATAAGAAAGGGGTATTAGGGAATAAATGATGAAGCATGACTAACGAATTAAGATTAATGTGGGACGATTAAAGTGTATATGTATTTGAATTCATGAATTATATTACATTAAACCTGAAGTATATGTTTTTAATTAAGGGTTTAAAAGGATATTATCAATGGTGATAATGATAAAGGATATTGATTTAATGGAACATTGATATTTTGATCAAGGGAAGGTAACCCTTCTTAACATGTTACTAAGGATGAGAAAATGATAATTAGTATATTTAATGATATTTTGATATAGATAATGTAAATTGGATAGTATTTATAACTTCATAACTAATAATGGATTTGATGAAAATGTGGTTTATGCTATTGTTGATGAAGTTTACATCATTTTTATATTTATGGAATATATCAAAATAATTATTGAAATAAGGAATCATGTATGTTTCTTAAAGGGATTTATGATAATTCTTGTAATTTACATGTTCTATGAAAATATATGATGAATGAATTCACATGTTTGTTATGTGACAACCAAGAAACAGTTTTTAATTTATGGGGGTATTCAAGATAATTTTGATAGATTTAGTGACCTTGTTTCAAAAGTTTTGTATTCTTAGGTTTGAAAAGGGTTACAAGGTTAACCATTTATAAAATGGTTTATGTTTAAATTTGGTTGATGTTTCAGAGATTAATGTATTGTCTCACTATATAAGGATTTATGAATATTGGATAGAATGTGCTAACAATTTTTTTTATGTTAACTAAACCCAAATTAAATAACTTGTCATTATGTCTATGCATATAATTTTCTATTAGTTCTTTTAGAAGTTGAAATACACATCCATTCCCTAGAATAATAAATGAAGTTGTAACTGATCATGAAAATCTAAAGGGTGGGAGTGTTCATATAGAATTAAATTAAATCAAGTATGTTTATATTCTTTTGAAAAATTCTTTGACAATTGGAAAAAGATATTGAAAAATATTTATCATGATACATTCATTTCTATTGAACTGATGTTTTTATAAGAAATCACAAATTTATTATTTTAATGAAATTACCTTTATATTAATAATTCAGTTGTTTTTACTAATGACATAAATCATGCTGTATAATTATTTTGGATTTTCTTACATGGCCAATTATCCCTTCTGACCTATGTTATCATATATGGAAACATAGTTATGAGTTACATTTGGAAATTGATATATAATAGAGTTTATTTTGTAATGTAATTTTTATAATTCATTTGTGTGATGTAGGTTATTATGAAAATAACATCAAATTATTAAACCTGTAATTACCAAGATGAATTTTGAGGGAGATATTAATTTTTTGTGGGTTAGAATGTAACACCACAAATATTTATGATTTTTTTGAAAAAATTAAATTTCATTAAAGTATATCATTGAATTATAAACCATGTAACACTTTCTTTTTATGATAATATAAGTTAATCTAGCACTACATTCAACATAAAATAAGCTTTCATTTCATGCAGATCATAGTTTCTATGAAAGAGAATTTTATTATTTTAAATAGGATGGTAATAAAATAGCCATTAGATTTAAAAACATAAACATTAATAGAACGTTTTTGAATATTATTTGTAAATTTTCATATCCGTAAACACATTAATAATGAAATATGTAATTTATGGTAAATTTTATATGTATTGAAAACACTAATTTCTCCAAAAATATGATTTTTATTTACTTTTGTGAAAAATAATATAATTAATTTTATAAAAATTATAATATTTAATCAGATATAAACTACATTTTTGAATTCATAAGGATATAATTATATTATGGTGATTTTTTGGCATATTTCTAAAATATTTTATTTGGAATGAATACTGAAAATTTCTGAATTTTAATTAAAAACATCTTTTTTGTATAACTTATTTAAATGGTTATCTTGTATATTAATTTAATTTTAATATTTTATTAGATCAATTTTACAATAATTATTCCAATTCTGGTCATTGGAACCAATTTCTAAATGAAATCAGATATAAAAAAATATCAGACTTTTGAAGTTTTTTCATTATAAACTCATTGTCTCATAGTGTATGTGAGATTAATTTTAATTTAATTTTTTCTAGTTATATTATTATAATTTTAAAACATGGATAAATTTATTTTGTATCCTTATTAAATTTTTGATCTAATAAGATCAACAAATTATTTTGATAGAAATTATTAACTAATACAATTAAAATTAATTATAATGATTAAGGTAAGAAGAATCTTACATAATGATAATACATAGTATATAATGTGTATAAATATTTAAAATATAAACAACTTATGATTGATTTTTATGCGTTATTTGGATATTATTCCAATAAATTGGCCTTATTAATAAAAAATTATGTGAGTAAAAGAAAAAGATGAACATCCTTTTCCTTTAACAGTTATAAGTATTTGTAGTATAGAATAAGATACATAGGTTTGGTTATAAATTTTATTTTAGAAAAAAAATGAGTCATTATTATAAAAAAACTGATATTTATTTTTTAGTGATGATATAATTACATTATATTATTTTGAAATACCAATTCATGGATTATTTAGTTAATAATGAAATAAAATGAGTGATACTTTATTAAATAGTTTAAAATTACTAAAAATATTATCTTATTACTAATTATTTTTTATTTTTAATATATATATATATTATGTTCTATATATTTTCCAATTGATATTTTATAATAAATATATTTTCATTTACATAGAAAAAACATTGTTAGCATTAGTTGGGTTAAATCATTGGTTTTGCAAGTTACATGCGGTTGTTTTAAGATTACATTCCAACCACCATTTTTTTTATTTGAAAAAATAATTAAAATTTATGTGGTGTTTAATTTTTTTTGTAAATATCACTTTAATTGAATATTATTGGTAAATTTAATGTGTTTATAAATCAATCCAACTCGATTAAAACTAAATTGATTATAGTGCGGAAACATATAAGTTAAGGAACAAAATTAAAAAACTGTACATATTTCTGTGTTGTGGAGATTTGTATCCAACATAATACAAATTTAATGAATTATTTTTTAATTTTGTAAGCACATGTGGAAAGTAAGATCTCCCAATAATTTTTACCTTTTAGTATTTACTAGATTTCCACCCGTCCTCCTCTATAAAAATACATTCACACTTCCCCTTCAACACACCTCTCAAGCCACATTCGATCTTCCAAATCCTTCCCAAATAAGTAACCAAATTACCTTGATTAATCATATAATCCAATAATATATAATAACACTATCCAATTAATGCCATTGGTGAAAACAAATAAGAGTTATCCAAAGAAGAGTTAGCATCCTTCAACATGCTCTTTTGTTTTGTTTTCATTCTACACTGTGTAAATTATTCATACTACAAGGTTATATAATAAAAAACGTGTTCTTGATATAATTATTTGTTTTATTGTTAAGGTTTCTACCCACGATCACACAAAATTCCATCAAATGTCATACACAGTCATTTTTTATGTGTACGGAGGAGCACCACCTTGCAAACCGATGTGGTACTTTCTTTCGTTGCCACATTTCATGGTTGGGAATAATGATGGAATTTATATTTTTATATGATATAAATGATATTATTTATTTTTTATGATTATTTAATTATTTTATAACATATACCTTCATTATTTACATTTTTGGCAATATGATAAGTTCGTCTGTGGACGTGGGGACTGATGTCTCATCAAAGCAATGTGATTCCTTCACACATTACATGAAATGTATTAAGTATTGTATTAGTGAAATTATATGATATATATTATAAAATAATTCTAATTTAATGATAATATATATATACTTATATATATATTTGTATATTTAAATTACCCTCTTTCAATCTATACGAAAAGAAAACGAAAACAATATTCATGCTTATGTACGAAATACCATCTCCTTGAACTGTATATTCCATTTCATATTTATAAATTTTATATATTATTATAAAGAATTATATAATGAATATATATGATATTTATAATATTTTTACATTATATTATTAATTATATCATCATCTAATTAAGTGGTTCAAGAATAACAAGTCGAAACATATACGAAAACCAAGAAGTTATTACCTATAACATAACATTAAAAAGAAATTGTTAACAAATGGGTAATATAAAGTAATAATAAAATTATATATGGTATGATATACATGAATATTGTTATTTTTTCGGTATAATAAACTTATATTTATTATATATGAGTTTTGAACGTGTATAATGTAATTAAAGTCTTATGGTAATGGTTTTCACATTTCACTTTTTTATGTGAGATATAAGCTATATTCAGTACTTATTTTTGTTGTGTGGTGTAAATAATTTCCCTAAGAAATATTATATTATGAATTATATTTATTTAATTAAAATAAATGTTTCAATAGATGTTATTCATTCATGGGGTTCATAATTCAAAAGTTACTCATGTAGTAAGGGGATTTCTAGTCTCACTTTTATAACTACGAGACTCATGCCTTATTCCCTACGGGTTTATTTTTGGTGGCATATATAATTCTCAGGAATATATTATATGATTATTATGATTTCATTAATGGGTATTTAAATATGAATTTTATTATATATATTTCATGGTTTTTATGTTTCAAAAGTTACCAAATCGGTAAAGTTATTTTGTCTCAATTTTCCTTCCTTGAGACACACACAATATTATGCACATTTATTCTTCTATGAGGAGTATATAATTAATTTTGTTATTTTATATCATGGATATCCTTCTCTTAATTATATTTTCAGATTACTGTAATGTTATTTATTCATGGATATTATGATTCAATGTTACCAATAGGGTAACAGTTTATTGCTACAATCTCATCAATTATTTGGATTGTTTTTATTATGCTTTTATTGATTAAATATTGTGTTCCATATCTCAAGAACACTTATTAAATTTATTATTATATGGTTATTCATATTATCTTCTTGTATTGGTACTATTAATTACACTCCATAGTATTTAAAATGTTCAAGAAAAAGTTTTTAAGAAAAGTTTACTTTATCTCTCTCTTTGATCAAAAATCTGTTTTATTCACAAACCTTGTTTTTAATGAAAATGTTTTCAAATATTTTTTTAGATTAAAAATGATGATAATTTTAATGAAAAAGGATTTTAATTTTTTATATTTTAATTCTTTTGAAAAGTTTTTCAAAACATTATTTATATGTTTTAAGGTTATTTCCAGAGTAAATGATTTTTTAAATATTATATGATTAAAAAAGTGTTTTTCAATGGTGAAAGGATACTTTCCTCAAGAAATGTTATAAAATATTATTTTAAAATTATTTTAAAATTAATATAATATCCACTAGTGTTACTCATGTCTTACCTGGGTTGTTATCCAAGGATACAATTCTTATTATTTCTCTGAATGGTTTATCATTTTGATGACATGTTGTTTATGAAACTCATATATCTCCCATAGGTTATACATTGATAAATGTTTATGAAACCCACATCAGTTAATGAGTTATTATAGGATGATATGATTATTAAACTTATCTATTTTTTGATTGATTATGATATTATTAAATCCTAATGATACCCATTTTGTTTCATTGGTTATGAAAAAGGTTTTTGAAACCCATTACTTTTTATTGGTCATGATGTAATGAATGTTTTATTATATTATATAAATTGTATGTATGATTTAATTAAATGATTTGTGGGACCTATATATCTATAAAATTAATTGGTTATAGATTTATATCTCATGAGATAGACAAGGCTGGAATGAAGAGAAAACTCATTTTATTACAATAGGTTGGAATGAGGAATGAACACGATTTAGTATTAAATGAATGGAATTAGGTGTGAACTCGATTAAGTATGATAGTTTTGCAATGATGAGTGAATTAATATAAATTTTCATGGTTATAATGAAGGGTCACTTCAATTTAGTAATACAGATATAGGATAAAAGGTTATCTTTGTTTGGTAATATAGGATCAGAATGGGAAGTGAACCTTGTTTAGTAGTATATGACTAGAAAGGTTAGTAAACCATTTTAGTAGGGGTATTTTTACACTACGATGTTCTTGGTTGTGAACATTGACTAAAAATATGGTTTGGAGAGTTAACCCATTCTAATAATATGGATTTGGTAGTATCCCTTGACTATTATGGAGATCATTTTGAAGTATATGTGTCTGCAACAATAGATTTTCTTAAGAGTATTTTATGATTTCATGGATAATACAATTCATTTCCATTTGATTCATGTCATGTAAACTACCAAAATTTATTCCATGATTCAATTTTATGATCTTTGATATCTTGGTTATCATTTTCCCTGTTATTCTCATGTTCTCATACCTTTATTCTTATGTTATACTTATTTATTTATTTTATTTTTACCCTTACTGTGAATTTAAGATCACCCCTTTATTATGTTTCTTTTCCCAATGTGATAAATAATTGTTTTTATTTGTATTACTAATGGGGAATATCGTTAAGAGTGATGTTGAATATCTTTTACAAATTTTGAATATTATCTTTCCATGTTTCCATAGACACTAAACTATTACAGTTTTTCGGTATGTATTTTTGTAATCAACTATTAATGTATATAATATGTTGGAATATCCATATATGTAAATCTTGGGAATTTTTTTCAAGAAAATAAATTTGGGAATAATTTTTTACAAAATAACATAGAACAAGATAACAAGAATAAATTGGGTGTCAATATTACAGTGCATGTCAACATTAGAAATGGTAAAAATGTTCAGAAATTAACGTTCCAAAAACATAAAATAGTAAAATTTACACAAGAATAACAAACATCCATATCCTTATGATATTTTTCAACACTATTCTCCAACATCCAACTAAATATGAAAACCACCACTATCATGTGGTGCCTTCACTTTACTTGTGTTAATCAAAACATGGTCTACATGCACCCAAATGGGTATTCAAGGATTGTGAAAAACAATAATTGAAGGATATCACAATGTGTTTCATAAGTATTATTTATAACATACACTAATTATGATTAATTATAATTAAAAGGCATGATATTCATTTTTATTATATTGAATATAAAACATTGAAAATGAACATTTTTCATTACAAGTAAAAAATTATAAAAAATGTGGGTTTAAACTAATTTCTAAAATATATTCAATTATATATTCCAATATTTATCAATATTGAAAACAATCCTTTAGAGTATCTTTTAGTATAGGTTAATTACTATCCTCATATAATATCATTGATCAACGATCCAACTGGATTACTCATTACCCATGACCAGTAATAAATAATACATTTAAAAGAATTTAAAGTCAATTTTCAAGAAGAAATTATTAAGTTTTCATCAACCACATGGAAAAATAATTTCATTAATACAGTGATATATTATTGAAGGATTAAAGAAATTCTTGAAACCACTAACTTTTATACATTTGGTATTCTACTATATGAAAGAATCCATATGACTGGGTGAGGAAAAGATCAAAGAAGAAAGCGTGAGATACCTATATTCAAAATTTAAATTCTGAAACCCAATTCTGAAATATTTCTATAGTTTTCATGAATAAATAATTATAGGAAAATATATTAGAAACAAGAAGATGATAGTCTATAAACAAATAATTGTTACACTCACAGAATGTGGAACATGTAATTGATATATTCTTTATCTATCCAAGGGTTTGTGTTTTTAGATCAAAAAATAATCCAAAGTGTGTCTGTAGGGTAGAATGGTCTATATTTAGGTTGTGGGAAAATGATTAAGACATAAAATGAGTGTTATATATTAACATTAGTAGTTTCACTAGCCTTTTAGGAGCCTCCCACTATCCATCCCATGGATATATCAGAATGGAATACCCATTTAATAATCCACAAAATAGCTTATTTCCCACTTTTACTTTCCCTTCAACCACCTATATATTTAGTTACTGGTGGATTTGGTCGAAATTAACTAACTCATGTATGAACACATCTGAAACCTCTTTAAATAATAAATCAATAAGAAATGATTTAGGATCAAAAAAATAAATTATAGAATGAAAAATTAGATTATAGTACCTAAAAAAAGTAGTTTAATGTGACAATAATGTTAATTAAACTACAAATTGATATGAAATTTAATGAATAACAGTCATTGATTAAAAATTAAATTTTCTATAAAAAATTGGTTTTTAAATATTTTGTATTTTCATTTGAAAGAAAAGTAATAATATTTTCAAATCTCATTATATGTAATTATGTTTAAATTGTTAATCACAACTTCAATCTTCTATAAGTGGGTCAATTTAATTTTTGGTATAAAAATTTTACCAGGGTGACTATTGCAAAACTTCGACAATGTGTAGAACTTTTTCAATGTATTATATGATTATGAATACATATAAAACTATTAAATATAAACACTATGTGTATAATGGAAGGGATATCATTCCATTTTTTTTAAATGAGGTCTTTTTTTATTAAAAAAGAACTTCCTTAAAAATAAACTAACAAGTAATAGAAAACATTCCACTCAAACTCACTTGTAAATGGACTTCAACACCACACCTACAAAATACATCAATGAGATTTGTTATCACATAAATACCTATCCAATTTACCTATCCGAATTAATTCAGATACTATAAGATTTTAATGATATCGTGAATGAGGCTAGAATCCTTTATTTTGAATGGTCCTATTTTGAGAAGGGCTGAATTTAACAACTAATCATCATTGTTCATATCTATGTTTTTCATTTATAAGATAATATATAATTTTTTTTAAAATATTATTCCCCACAATATTGGTATCATATTAAAACCCTTAAACGATATTTAAATGATAATTGTAATAGATTACATTGAAATCTTACTCATTCAATAGTATGTGATGCTATTGAATAGGTCAGTTTAAAGACATCCAATAACTATGCTATACTATAATCACTATTTATAAAATAAATGACTATATTGACCTTAATAATATAAATATATGATATTAAGAATAATAAATGTTAGGAATATTTTTCTATATGTTTTAACACACAATAATGATAAATTTTAAGTGTCTTATTGTTATCATTGAATTACATGAAAAGGGTTCATCACAGAATCCATTCTCATTATCCACACCCATAGTTCACCTCAAATAAACATGGTAATTTTTAATTATATTATTAATAATGATTCAACTACATTTAATATTCTTGGAATGATTCACTTGGTATCATAGAATGAGTATCGACATCACAATCTTAAAACATTTATGAAAAAATTAAAATCAATATCATCAGATGATATAAAACTATAACTAACCACTATATATGTATTTAATGTAAATATTTAATGTGAATAGAAGTTGTTTTATGTGAATAATTTCTAAACAAGTTTATTAATATTAATATGTTTGTTATATAAGGGTTATTTAAATATCTTTGAAGTCGAGATTACAGTAAAGGGTTTCTAATATTAATTTCCTTTTCATTGATTAATGTTTCATATTCACAAATTATCATATTTGTTATGGTGTATATACCTGATAATTAATGTGTTTTAATATAATTATAATAAATAAATATTTATTTTAAAATTTAATATTGGTTCTCCATTTCAAGGAATTCTGATTCAACATTTACCATAACTGTATGTGTAGTATTGCAAATATCGTTTTGATATATATATATATATATATATATATTAGGTTTAAACATAAATCTAGTGAAATTAAAAATTCTTCACTCTAAAACCACTAAAGTTTATTCTCTTATGGTTATTGATTGGATTTTCATGACTTCTTATCATCTTACACCCCCTTGGATTCATAATTAACCCTTTGTTATTATTTAAAGAGATACTAACATTACCTCTTCTTTTCGGTGTTATATTTTTCTCCAAGATTCACATATTGTTTAATATATTTATTTTAAGTCCATATATATGATTCTATGATTTAATATTTATTTTTCTTATGTAATTTTTAATATTATAATGTTTTTGGTTTGGTTTTTTCTACCAATATTGAATCTCTTTAAAAAAGGTGAATGAAATATCTATTTTTTTTATCATGTTTCACATAGAGAAATTTCATAACAATTAGAATAATTTTTCATAAAGAATAATCCAATATAAAATTTCAAGGATTTCTAATTTAGTAGAAATGTCCATTAGTATTTGAAATTTTCATTTTAGTTAAATATTTTAAAATAAAAGTATATTTCACAATATTTTTTTCAATGAAATTTTCTAATACATTTATAAAAGGGGTTTCATCAATTTCAATATCATTTAATGTTTCATACGATAATTTAGGTAAATGATCTAATTATAAGATTCAACATAATTATATGAATATATTATTATAAAGTTATTTTAATGTCTTCATGATAATTGTTTTATTTTCACTATTTAATTAATCGATGATATAATTATGTATATTTTCATGACCTGGTTTTAGAGTTTGTTTGATTTATAATTATATTATGGGTTCATCCATTAAAAACTTCTATTGAATTTTGAAATGTTTTATATCTCATGAAATGATATGTATTAGAGTCTGGAGGGATCCATGTCTACTATGAGATGTTTTCCACATTGTTTTTGGGAATGGGGAGTAAACTAAATACACTATGAGACTTCATTCACTATTTTATAGGGATAAAGAGTGAACAAAATCCATTACGAGACTCTGTGGACTATGATTGATGGTCTTGTAACCCATTCATAAGGTAAGGAATTATTTTCAATGTTTATGTATCTTCTAAATCTACTTCATATGTAATGTTTTTATGGATCATGATTATTATATGATATTTTAAACTTCATACATATCATATACAAAGTTATGAAAAAATTATTAATCCATTAGTTTTTATATTATGATTTATTATTCGTGATTATCTAATATATTATCTATGCACACTATTTATGTTTTCAAAATGTCATATTTTTCATATTCTCACTTATGGTCTTTCAATACTTTCTCACAAGCTTAACCTTACCAGGAAACTATCCCCTCTTTCAAAAGCATCTATTCTCTAGTATATTATAGGGAATATTATATTTTATTTTTTAAAGGGTATTATCAGATTAAAATACTTTTTGGGTATGTCGTTATTGTGAAATAAATTATCAATGTACAATATATCAAAATACACCAGACCATTAGGTATCGAGGTTTGAATTATTATAATATATAATAAATATTTTTTATAATAATTTAATATGTATATTTTTTTTGTCGATTCATCTTAGTTGGTATCAAAGTGAGGCATAATTATTTCTAGGGATTGGGATAATAATAAAAAGGATATGGAACAAAAAACAACCTATAGTTACCCAAAAAAGATATAAGTTGATCTAAAAATGTCATAGTTTGAAATAAAGGTGTCAAAATTTAAGACATATTTGGATGGATTTACAATATAATATGATTACTTTGATTATTGTTTCATAATACAAATTAATTTTTTTAATCAATGGTAGGAACTGGGAGGAATCAAATTAAATGTTTGTGTTACGAATGGTGAAATGAGTGTCCCAACAGTTGACCAAATGCGATGATAGATTGAGTGAATTTTTTATTTAAATTCTACATTAGATTAGGAAAATTAACCAGATCCGTGTTTAGAAGATGTACTCACCAACTAAGAAGAAAAACACCATTCATTTTTCCTCACTTCAATGATCAACAAATATTAGTAGGCCTCATGATCCACTAATTTGTTTGTGATGGAATAACATGAAATAGAAGATATTTTCTTTTATTTAATTATTATATAACTGAACACTAATTTTTAGTATCTATCCATGGGATATAGGAGTAGACCCGTGGTGGACATTGCTAAATAACAGGATTACAAAGGAATATGTTGACTCAATGGAATGTGATATGTTTATGAAGGAAATTTTTGGTAATTATATTCATATACCACACACTAACATAGAGAGATATTTCCCCGAATTAAAGAAAAAATTGGATGAATCCATTGGTTCATATAAATATAACTACATAAAACATGAAATATATGATGCAAGTTTAATCACTAATCCTAAAATATTAATGTAATATTTCTATATTTCTTAAAAACCAAGTCACTAAAGTTATTATCTATTGGGAAATTTAGTAGAATAAATAAGTTATTTGATGTTCAATCAAATATCCAATAGACATTGGGAACTCCCATTATTATCATGATTTTATTGACATGAAAATAAAAATAGAGTCTCAAGGAAACTAAAATATAAAATATGTATTTCAAATAAGATTAGTATTTCTATTTTCCAAATATATTGTAACAACCATGGTATGACTATTAGAAATGAATGTAAAAAATTAGTCATGTGTTGATGATAAGGAGATCAAGAATATGAATGGAAATAAATATGAATAACATAATGAATGATCAAGATAATTCACTTTAGACTGTCCAATGCCTCAATTGAGAGGGTATGTAAATTACACCATTATATTGATCAAACAAAGTGTAAATAATGGTAATGAATATGACAAATATCAAAAGCTAAGGGGCGAATTAAAGGCTTATGAAATTAAAACCAGGGAATCATGTCACAAAAATGATGTGGTATAATTTAAACTCATCAACAACTCATAATATAAAATTTTAATATTTGATTCTTGTTTTCTAACCCAATTATATCATTAATGTTTTATAAGAGAATAATATCACATCCCTAATTATTGGATGATTAAATATTGATTAGAACACATTGTGGTGTGTTGAGTTTATCCCACATTTATAAATATACTTCAATACTAGTTTGATAAAATGTTGTTTTGGAATAATATATTATTCTTTTTTATTAGAATTATAGTTGATTTTGGGAAATGATTGGATCTCTCTATATGGAGACTACATTAATTTCAAAGATAGATAATTCACATTTAATATCTCAAGTAAATCTATGATTAATTATTAATGAAATGGTGTCTATGAAATCTATATAGAAATTAGATCTATTATATGGGTTATAACAAAAAATTACGAGAAGAATCTTTCTTAGATGATTCAGTAAAAACATAATTTTTTGAATATGCCAAGTAGGTGGGAGATGATAATTTTCATTGTCTTACCTTAGATAAAATGTTATACATCTCATTATAAATTATGTCATCATTCCTATTAATCTTATACAAAACATGAATTTTTTTCTTATTTAGAGATAATTCATGTTATTAGGACACAATATTTTTTGAGTCATTGAATGAGACACCATAATATATTATTATGAATCTCTTTATAGATAATTACTAAGTCAAAAATATTTTTTCACACACAATAACAAACTAAAATGAACCAAAATAATTACTTTTTACAGAAAAAATTACAATTAATGATATGTATAAGAAATTTTTTGATAATACAACACAAAACATCAATGAGACAATTTCAAGTGGAATACATCCATAAGTAAATAAAAATATAATAAATGTAAAATATTTATCGTTGTGGTTTTAAATGAATGCTAAAACCCAAATATAAATATTAAAAATAATGTAATTTTTTTAAAACAATATTAACATGTTGAGAGAAATGTAAAAGAAAATGATGAATGAATCACAGAATCTATGTAAGAAATTATACCTGAATAAAATATAACATTTATTTATTTGGTCATTGAAAATATGGTCTTTTATACAAGGCCATTGGGTACAAATGTATGATATATATATATCGAGGTGGTGTAATTGTTGTTAAAAATAGGAAATAATATAATTCACAAATGATAAAGAATTATTAAATGAAATTAATAGATAATATTTAATAAAAATTATTTTTATTAAAATATATTTTTATGCATCATATATTATTGGTAATATTATTATTGATGAATAGTCATTTTTTGTGTTAATAAACTTTTATTAAATATTATAATACTAGTTGTCACACCCATAGGTTGTGGAATATAAATTTCTACTAAATAATAATATATTCAATATCTTGATCCACACAGTGAACCGAACTAAAATGAGAAACGACATATTATATGAATATAATGAAAAAATTTATAATTCTGAGAAAAAAATATGTAAATAAAAAATATCTCTCAAATTAAATTATTAGAATTTTTAGGTTAAATAATAAATAATTTTTTATATTAAAAGTATTATTATTTCTCAAATAATTGTTTTTAATTGTTTCATATTTTATGATAATAAATTAAATTCAAAAATATTAAAATATATTTATATATGAAATAATATATTTACATTATTTAAATTATAAATTAATATCAAATAACAAAAAGAACACTTAAAAATAACCATTTATAATAAAAATATTTTTTCATTATATTTTTCTATTTCCTTTTCATAACTAAGCATATAAATTTTGGAATTATAAATATACAAAATGAAATTTAGTTTTAAAAGTTCCATGTCAAAATTCTATTAGGATAAAAATTTTATATTTTTCTAAAGAGGTTTAATTTTTTATGAATTGTGAAAATACAGATTTGTAAAATATTATTACTTTTAGGTCATAATCCTTATAATATAATAATTTTAAAGTTTATGAACTTATTACTCATATATATATATATTAAAATAAATATAATCTATCTAAAAGTACATTGTTGAATTTATATAACCCATGTTCATCCTTTTGAATAAAAAGTAAAATTTAGTAAAAAACAATTTATATCCCAATTCATTTAATTCGGTTTTAACACATAAGAATTTGGTTGCTAAATTATTTCAGAGACAAATAAATCATATTTATGTAATAATAAACCATATAATATTATGTACTCCAATAATATTTTTTTTGATGAACATTATTTTTATGCTTAAAAATACATTTATTATAAAGATGGGGTTTTATGAGTAATCATTCATAATCATAAAATTAAAATTTAGAACCCTATATATTTTTTTAAATTTTTATTCCATATTGTGAATCATTAGGTCCAAATTATTGGGCAATTTCGATTTTAAATTTATTTCATAAATGAAATTTAATTAGCTAAAAATTAGTTACCGACTAAAATCCAATATTGTTAAAAGTGAAAAAGATCAGAGTAAAATAGGTTAAAACATGTTACAAACACATGTGAAAATGTATGGATGAGCCTTTATAAACCTAAAAATTTACTGACTTCATTATTTCTATATTATTGGATTCCCTTGAACTTTTAATAGTGAAATTACCTTTAATATTTTTACAAAATATCCACTCCCACAAATTTTAGAAAGAGCCGATACAACCTACATTTTCTCACATACCAGGTAAATTATATTCAATAAAACACTCCCAAATTACCCTTAACAATCTTGTAAACTTCTTAGAGTATTTTTTATTCTCAAATACACCTATATTATTATTAATCCAATTTTTAATTGAGGTCCCCCAAGGAGTAAGGTAAAATTCAAAGTTACTCATTTTTCATTTTCTTTCCTCTCTCTATTATTCTATTTCTTAAAAATATAATTTAAAAATATTAAAATAATAAAATAAGTTTCCTAATTATATAATTAATTTTTTATCAAATAATTATTTTATACCGATCTCCATATCATTCAGTAAAAAAATGTTGCGTGTGTTACATTTAGATAACATCCTTCATAAGATGAATGGTATGGTTTTCATAACAACTGTAAATTAGTAATTAAATGGCAGTTTTTGTTGAATAAATATGATATTTAAAAAATAATTTCAATCCATAAAATATTATTCCATTTATATCTTCTTTATATTCCATGAAAATGATTATTTCATCCTTGTATACATGTAGATAACCGAATCAACAAAAAAACATATTTAGTTTTTCATATGCACCATTAACCTTCATTGAAAACACTTATCAGATGATTCAAAACCTTAATGAAATATAAATAATATAATTATAATAATTTTTAAATTATATCATTCCAAATGAACCACTTTCTATAGCATTACCACCCATATATTTTAGGTTGATTATGTTTGGGTCAGTTTAACAATCAACACGAGAAATGACATACATTTATGTCAAGGATGAAAAAATAAATATAGACAACATATTTAATAGATATTAATGATAATATAATTTTTGGTTTATAGCTTTGAATTTTTTACACTGATATTAAAATATTTATCATTGCACCAACATTTTTTGTTAAACATTACCATGACTATAGCGACCCCAATTGTGACACCGAGAATCATAAATAAAATATTGAAAGTGGAATATTATAAATTACATTAAAAAATATATTATACTACCAATAATCATTTCATGATGATTAATTTTGAATCAATAAACATTAATTAACATTGCCATTATGAAATTAGTAATAAACAAATAATTGACGATAATAACATCTGATGATGAATATAAAATAAAACTAATAAATATATTTATAATGAAGGATTATAAATTATTTTTATTAAATTTTATATCTATGTATTTGTTTCCTAAGTAGGTTTTTAGGATATAAATTTTTGTATATGAGGTTAACTCACTTTAAAAAACGAGAGATTGAAGGTAATAAACGAACCGAGCCTTAAACATTGCGTAATCTAATAAATTCCTATATAATTTACCATATTACATTCCAAAAAATATTTTTATTTTATAGTTTTAGAATGTTTGGAAATTAATCACACATATCAACCCACAAGTACACAAAGTGGGTACGACAAAAAATATCCATTTTTTCATAATACACAAATTTTAAAATAAAAACCTGAAATATTTTTAAGAATATTATTCAAATAATTCATCTTGGCTTCTCAATTTCTCTAACCCATCCTTAAAACTTGGAGAAAACATTTTCAAACATGTTATGATCATAAAAACGTCAGTAATGGATATTAAAAATAGGGATATAACACATTAGTACATGATTACTTATAAACGTACGAAATCATTTTCAGAAATACATATTTATAACCCATAAAGAATCATATAAAAACTTTTTGAAACATGAGATTTACATAGAAAACATAAATGAAAAAATAAAGGTATATTTGGTCATTATATACTTAATATTTTGACCCAAAATTCTACCATATGATTTTTAACCATCACATCTACATTACAATGTAACCATCATGACTACCTTAGGGTCTAACCAACATAGTTACAGTTGGGGTAACCATACTGCCAACCTCCAGCATACACATACGCAATAAATTTGATTGAGATACAAGTACCACCATTCATTATAAAAATTCCCAAGAACCATAACATAATCATAAAACATGACCATTTTCATAAAAACACTCCTTTTACATTTTGTAAAAATATAAATTGAAAAAAGGATTTTAAATGAGGATTTCCTTACATATTCCATATCATTGAAGAGTGAATTAATAAAATGAATGGAATATGTATAATAACTATAAATATACATAATACAACATAATAAATTGAACATTAATATCACAAATAATATTATCATGAAAAATTCAAGGATGTATAAGGTTAACCCAATGAATGGAAATTTGGTTAAGATTTATCTTACCTTAGGTTTGTCTTTCTTATGACATGTTAAAACCTACTAAAGAATGGTTAAAATAGTGTTTTAATATTTTAAAGAATCATATTCTTGTGTTAAAACTTTATATGATAATTTTATAACATTATTCCACCTATTTATTAAAAATAGATTGTTATTTCCATTGTTTAGGGTGCGTGCTTTACAGGTTTTCTGTGGTCAGTTCTTATTGGATTTTTTTTACATAGAGAAATGAAACTACAGAGGTATAATGGAATGGTATTAATATGTTTTAATAATATTAAATGAAACTATAAATCAATTTTTTAGATATGATGAAAAATCATTATAGGAAACAGTGATGATATTCGTTTAGATCATTTTGGAAGATCTTTGATAACCAGGAACTAGTTTCATTATATAATTTAATATTATATATATGTTTTCATTATATAACATAAACTTAGTTATATAATAACAATTAAAATAATTTTTGACCATTAAAATTATATTTTAAAAATCCATGAATGTGGTAATAGAAATTGAAAACATGTCGTCCACGATGATGATAAATCTACACATCGCATATAGTGTTTTCAATTTTAGAATAAGAGGGAGAGGAGGAGAAGTATGATAATAAATTTTTTCATAAAAATGATATTATTATAGTATGAATATAATAATTTAATTCTCATTATTCATGGATAAGGGTAGGTTTATAGATTACAAGAAAATAAAAATAATCGAAAAGAAAATGAAACAGGATTTTTACCTCTTTATCTCATCTCCCTAAGATCATTCTTATGACTACTGGTTTTGGACATTTTGTTATACCATCCGGTCATAGATTTGTGTAAGAATATTGGTGAGAGGATTTGAAATAATTTGTGAAATTATAAAATTTGGAGAGGTGTGGGGAGAAAAAAGGGCGAGAGTTGGTATTTGTAGTGCATGAGGGGGGGGAGTTCTATTATTTTAAAAATTGTTTTATTATTTTTATCATGAAAAGAAAAATTGTTGGTTGATGTAAATAAATACAATAATATATTCTTTTGAGTGTGATACAATGGTTCTAACCATAATAGAACATCATCCATGATTCAATAATTCATGTATTTAACTTATTTCATAATTTGCTGTATTTCACTATTCAGCAAAATATCAAGTATTTCATAAAAATCACAAAAATACTCTCAATCCATTTTTTAAAAATGGATATTTTAATAATGAATTACATTTTATCCAAATGTTTTTCTAAATATAAGAAATATAATATATAAATAAATTCATAAGTTTTTCAAAAAATACCAATTTTAAAACTATAACTGATTTTATAACCACTTGGAAAATTAATAATGGTCTCAAAAATTTATTTTATAATAATATGAATAAAATAATAATTTATTATTACATTATATGAAAATTTATTTCATTTTAATTATTAAATTTATTATAAAATTTTAATTATTTATTTATGACTTAATTAATGACCTTTCTTGAAAATATTTATTTGCTAATTATATGGTCATATTTTCACTTATATGAATCCTAAATTTTACTTATTCATTCATGTGTAAGGTTATTATTAATTTTGTTGAATTACTATTCATAAGGGTCATATTATAGTTCATAAGTGTAACATTAGGATTCCAAAATGTCATGTTACCATTCACCAAAAAATTAGTTGATCCTGTTAGACTCTAAATATCTTACCGGTCGCAACCATGTATGTTCACATTTTGAAATTAAATTCAAAGAAGTGAAAAAATCATATGTAATTGTAAGGTTATAACTATCTTCTTTAAAAAAAATCTTACATTGAGACTTAGTGTT
The DNA here is from genome assembly GCA_963277665.1 of Viscum album. Taxonomy (NCBI): domain Eukaryota; kingdom Viridiplantae; phylum Streptophyta; class Magnoliopsida; order Santalales; family Viscaceae; genus Viscum; species Viscum album. Next base: position 790,134,785 of record OY728138.1, on the reverse strand, counting down.
TTATGCATTTCGTTATATATTAAATTTATTTTTAAATACGTAGGGTGCTACATTCTCCCCACTTTCTAGAAATTGAATCCTCATATTTTTTGTGTACTTATTAAACAAGTTAGGATAACGTTCACTGATAGTATTTTCAGATTCACATGTTTATTCTTCAACCATGTGGTTTATCCTCAAAACCTTAACCTGGTGAATTTTTATATTCCATAGTACTTTCTCTCTACAATCTAGAATCTGAATAGTGTACTCTCTATAATAAATGTTCTCTTCCAGCTGAACTACTTATGGGATCAAAACATAATATGAATTTGGCATATAATTTCTCAAAATAAAAACCTGAAAACATTTTTTACCTGAGATAAACATAGAGGAAAATCTACTTGTTAGTTGACTGGTCCAATTCTCTATATGATTTCACAATGTCCAATGAATTAGGGACATAACATTCCTTTCTTAAAAAATTCATAACACCTTTCCATGGTGAGATTCTAAAAAAACATTATCACCTACCTCGAAAGAAAATTATTTTCTCTAGTTATCTATAGAAATTTTTTCTTTCTCTGCGCCATCCTAAGGTGTTTATGGACCATGTTCACTTTTTATCCACTTCTTCTACTATTTGTGTTCCATCAACTTTCTTTCCCTGATTTTAACATAAACAGTTGGAGTTTAGACCTATTCCTATAAAATATCTCAAAAGGATCCATCATTATATAGGAATGAAATGTTTTATTATAAAAAAACTCATCTTATGAAATATATTGATCTGAACTTCCCTGGTAATCCATTTAACAAGCTCTAAGCATTCCATCCAATGTCTGATTAGTTATCTTGGTCTACCCATCAGAATGATGATGAATGGATGTGCTGAAATTTAATTTTGGGCCCAATGATATCTGGAAGCCTTTCATGAAGATAGAAGTGATCATGTGATCAATGTCAGATATAATGGAAGGAGTAACTCCTTGTATCTTGATAAAATCAATAAGGTGTAGTTGAGAAGGATAATCAAAAGACATAGTATCTCAAATAAGATAGAAATGTTCATATTTTGTCAGTAGGTCAATGATAACCAAAATCACATTTTTACCTCAAGATGCATTTTCTATACTTACCACAATGTCTATGGATATATTTTCCCATTTTCACTCCAGCACTAGAAAAGGTTGAATCCCCCCCTTTTGTAATTATTATTTTTCTTTAACCTATTTACAATTCAAAAGTTTCTTGGTAAAATTTTCAATATATTTTTTTATTCCATCCCACCAGTAATACACATGATGGTCGATGTACATCTTAGTACTACCAAGAAGAATGGAATATGGAGATCAATAAGCTACACATAAAAATTATTTCTTCAGATGGTAATCACAAGGTACACATAATCTCTTTTTAAATATGAAAATACAATCTTTATCAATATTAAATTTTGAAAACATACACTTTTTTACCAATTCTATATTTTTTTGTAACTCACCATCTTCATTCATCCATTTTATAATTCATTGTGATAGATATGACTGTTTTAAAACATTAAACAAAATAGAATAATTTCCTACACCAACAACTTCCAAGCCAAAATTCATCAAATCATTAATCAAGTGGTCTTATTCCAAATGTAACATTTTTAATGATGCAAGATATTTTCGACTCAATTCATTCACCAATTTGATTACATTTTCCAGTGGGTAATTGATCATGAAATCATAATCATTTATCAGTCTAATCAATGTTCTCTTTCTCATGTTTAATTCCTTATATGTAAATATATACATCAAAACATTATGGTTAATATATATTTCACATTTGGCTCTGTATAAATGATGCCTCTATATTTTCAATGAAAAAGCCATAGATTCTTATTACAGATCATATGTAGGACTATGTTAAACATGGGGTTTCAGTTTTCTTGAATCATAATAAATTACCTGATCATTCTAAATTAGAACACAACCAAGTACCTTCAATAAATCATCACTGTAGATAAAAATATCATCATTTTTTTAATTCAGGGCCAAAACAAGGGCATTAAAAGATATCATCTTCAGTTCTTGAAAATAGACATAACATTCTTCTATCCAAATAAATTTAAACCTATTTAATTTTAACTAAGTTTGGGGTCTAGATAACCGTGCAATATTTTTAACAAACCATCCGTAATAACCTGCTAATAGAAGAAAAAAATGAATCTTGATACCCTTTTTAGGCCTCATACATTCATCAACCACTTTTGTTTTCCTAGTATCAACTATTATTTATCCTTATTTACAATGACCCCATGAAATGAAATCGGTTGCAACTAAAAATCACATTTTAATAGTTTATTGTATGACATATTTTCATTGAGAGTTTGGATAACAATCCTTAAATGTTTTTGATGATCCTCATAACATATTGAAAAGACTAAAATATCATCAACTAAAAAACATGAAACTTATCCAAATATTAATGGAATATTATATTCAGAATATCAATAAATATAGAAGGAGAATTTTCAAAACCAAAGGGAATAACCACAAACTCATAATTCACATATCTAGTTAGAATATGTGTTTGTAATGTCATCATCCTTCACCATCAGCTGATGGTACCAATATCTCATGTCAATCTTAGAAAAATACTCAGCTCCCTAGTTCTAATCAAACAAGTCAGCAATATAAGGAAAATGATTATTATTCTTAATAGTAATGTTTTTCATGTTTCTATAATCAATGCAACAAATCCAGGATCAATATTTTGAGAAAAATAGAAACACCACATCGTAATGTTTTAGGACTAATGATGCATTTATCAAGAAACTCCTACAACTATTTTTTTAATTCAAGAAGTTCCACTTAAGAAACTCGATAAAGGGGGTTTTGAAATTGGATTAGGATCAGGAACTAAGACAATAGTATGTTCAACTTCCTAATCAACTATAACACAATTAAAATCATTAGGAAAACCATCCAAGTATTCATTTACAACTGGAAAATCATTAATATAAATAGTTCCCCTATTTTTAAAAGTATGAGGATGATAAAATTCATTTACATCTTTTAACAGTTTATCAAACTCTTAGTATGTTATTAATTGTATGAGTTTATTATTGTACCCAAATTGAAACTTGTTCTGAAAAACATCTTCATTATCTCTACAATCAATTTTTACAAGATATAGAGAATGGAAATCCATTCTTAGAAGGACATAAAACTCTATTAAGGGTAAAACAACACGGTTTGTAGGTAATGTATTCCCACATATAACGATATGAAAATTCATATAATATATTATCCTTATAATATTCACCAATTTTTTAACCATTAGTTTTTATCTTATTTCATGAGGTGAAATTTCCAATTTACGAGACATTTTCTCCGCAATAAAGGAATGTGTAGACCCTATATCAATCTCAATATTAGAAAAATCTGAGTAAATAAAAAAAGTACATGACAACACTTCATTGGATAGACCAAAATCTACTAATGTTTTTTGAAAATATTTCACTACACCTTTCTAATTATAATATATCTTCTTTCCATCATTAAGATCATTATTTGGGAAAGAATATTCACTATGAAACATCTCACCATATTTAAAACAATTTAAATTTTTATTATCATGATTAATCTTAGGTTTATTTTCAATAAAATGTTTGTCCATATGTCTGAACTCTACACATAGAAAATAGTTCTCAATATTAGTAAGGAATTCCCTGGGGTGTATTTTACCACACTTTCCACAAATTCAAAAATGATATTTATTACTATAGATTTCATTGATTGATTCATACCCATATAATGACATCTGGACATCTTCTTCTACTTGTTGTCAAAGTACATGTGATCTTCAAAAAACTACATTTATACCCTCTAAGAACATCAGACATGTTTCTCATAACATTGGATTTCATTAGAATCCAATTACCTTAGATATATTGGCTTCAATCCATAGAAAAAATGGTGCAATTCGATATCAAGATCGAAAATAATATTATACTGTTTTTTTCTATCGAGTGAAGTTTTCTTTCTACATGACCACTTAATATTCCAACATTGGATTCGATTAAATGAATTAATTTTCCATCCTAAGTCAATCCATGTTAGGAAATTATTGTTCAGGGAACATATTCTTATATTCATCCCATTCAAAGGAATCAATCTCCTTGATATCGCTGATATTATTTATCATTAAACACCACTAGTCAGCATCACCTTCAAAATGATAAATTGAAAGACTACAAATTTATTTGTTTAATAACCCCATGACATTAAATATCATTTCATGGTAATTAATCCATCATTTAGCTACCATTGGGTCAGATGATCCACTGAAATTAGGAGGTTGTTGCTTTATAAAATGTTCCACTATTGTAATGTTCCTTCACGGTAGATCTGGCTGTTATATTTAATAGATTACACCACCATTTGTTTTATTAGTCAGCTGATCCATTACTATCAAAATTTCTCAGTTCCAATCCCTACCCGTTGACAAAGGAAATCATGTCTATAAAATATTAAAAATGATTCAATACATGTTCCTTGATCGTATCCCATTTTGCACGATTTTATTTGACAGGTCATAGGTACTGAACCGGTTTACGGATTAAAAGTTATAGACATTTGAACTTGGGTTGTAAAACTAGTTTTCTGAGCCCATTTGCAAAGCTCCCTCTGTGATCTCGGAGTAGAGTAATTTGACAGGAGCCTCCACAAGAACTACAATGGTCGATGAAGGTTGACTCTGCAGTTATGATGAACATGACTAACTTGATCAAAGCCTTCCTGGGTGTCGTGAAGGTCAATGATGGTTGACACTGTGATTATGAGAAACTTGAAGGAAATCCCTTGGGTTGCGGAGCGCGACGTCCTTCACGGTTTCCTTTTCTCTTCACGGCTCTCATTTGTGCTTTGCGGTGTGCTCCGCCGACATCCATTGCCTATAAATACCTAAATCACCCACTTCATAAGAATGGTTAAAAGCCCCCTTGGTCGGCTGATCTCTAATTTTGTGGGGATCCAGAGCACAACGAACTAATGCTGTTCACAATGGGCTTCGCCCATTGCGAAGGAGGGATATCCATTGGGTTGCTCGATTCTCTGCGAGCCACTTTTCTCTACACGCCGCTTTGCTTCATGAGATGCTTGGCTCTACAAGCCTCTTTTCTCTATAACCCCCTTTTCTCTGCAATCCCCTATGCTCCGTAAGTCCATCATCCTTGAGTAGATTTCCTTCTTGATGCTTCTTCACGACTCCCCATGCTCAGCGAGCACCATTCCTTCACGAAGCTCTATCCTTTCCGATGCTCCAAACTTATTTCCCACCTGTCCATACCGTGGGGGAAATTACCCCACACCCATGAACAACCTCACTGATTGAATTCTGTCCCGACCCTCTGGGCTGATCCCTTTTCTTCCATCATTGACCTCTATGAAAAATAGAGAGTCACACCTCAAACTTTTCAGGCAGGGATGTTGAATGTTTCTATTTACCCTTATGTTCACCCACCTTCCACCTATGGAATACCATGATTTGAGATACTCCTCCGCACACCATGAAACACCTTGAGTCAACATCTTCTTCTCCATCCCCTTAATGTGTCATGAGTTGAGTTTCTCATCATCAATTCCCTGACTACCGTGAGTTGAACCATTCCTCAAGTAACTCGTCCAAACCCCATCACATGACTCATATGCCAGGATCCACCAGAAAGGGCCGCTCTTCTATGAGTCCCAATACCAGCCATTTCTAGGTGCCTTATGAGTAACAGTCCTCTCTAAATGACTATAAACTATAGCACACCCTATGTGACAAATATAGTATGCCTATTTCTCTAAATAATAGATGCCTTATGTGCCAAGCATAATATAGTAGTTATCCTATGTACCTGGCTATTAACTACAGTACACACTATATGACAAATATAGGATTTCTTTTTCTCTAAACAAGAGATTCCTTATTCCCAAAGCATAAGATTCCAACAGTCCACTCTACATGACTATAAACCCTAGTGCCCCCTATGTTCCAAACATAGGATGCCTCTTGCTCTAAACAAGAGATTCATTATGCACTAAGATCAATATTCCAATAGTCCTATATACATGACTATATACTATATCATTCCCTATCATTGAATAATAAGATGCCTTTTATTCCAAATAATATATGGGTTATGTGAAAAATATAAGATGCCTCGTGGCATGACTACAATGGCATAATTTCATGAGCGTTGGAATCCATTCAAGCATTCCACCACTCCAACTCATGCATCATGGATCCCATATTTGGATCTTAATCCTCTTTCATGTGTTAAGGGACCCCTTAATGGCCTGGTCCCATGACACATCAGCTCACCTACCATTCTGGGTCAATGCCCTAGATGTCATTGGATGACTCTTTGAGTCAGCTCTTGTGTTTCGAATACGGTCAACAGTCGACCCTCATTTGTTTGTCCCCATTCAGGCTAACATGATATGGATGATCTATTTTCAAACATGGTAAAAAATTATCCTCCATCACGACTCCATCGTCACAATGTTCTAAATGTCGGCCAAGTGATTCACACTTTTCATCTCCCTTTGTTCGGATTCATTCCAACACCCTTGGGGTTATCCCGCTTGAGCACTGGTACAAAGGTGTAAACCCCAATTATATTACTCAAGCCACCGATGAGTTGGGAAGTCCCCATAGCCAGACATGAGTAAGACATTAAGGGAAGCTTCTAGGAGTAATCCCTGTCTACCATTACGGCTCAATAGCGGCACATGGGTAGCTTCCTTGTGTAAGCCCCATTCAAAATTATCACTCCATAAGGGCACCCAGGCAGATTCCTTGTGTAAGACCCATTAACCATTTCCACTCTATAGTGGCACCCAGGCAACTTCCTTGCTTAATCCACATTCACCATTGCTGCTTCATAGAATCTCATGGGTAGCTTCCTTGCATAAGCCCCATTCACAATTATGGATCCATAGCAGTATATGAGAAGCGTCCTTTTATAAGCCCCCATTCACCATCCTTCATGGACACACCTTTGTACCGTGGTCATCAGGTCCATACTGCCTCTTGTTTCACACACTGAGCATAAATCACATGGGATTATATTATTAATCATTGACTATAGAATTCTATATGGTCCACCTTAGAGCATAATCCCCAAACCATTCTGAACTACTTGGACTTTGATCCTTGCCAAGGAATGGTACGTAGGACTCCTCCTTGAGGTTCAACCCCAACACCTACTGGTACCAAACCCTTCTCGTTGGGTCATCATATCATCCCGAACTACATGGAATTTGATCCTTTCCAAGGAAATGTATGTAGGAAGCCTTCCTGAGGTTCAAGCCCAACTCATACTGGTCTCTACCTCTTTCACTTCAGTTCACCCAACCATCTTGAACTATATGGACTTTGATCATTTCCAAGGCATGGAATGTAGGACGTGTCCCTGTGGTTCACGCCCAATACCTACTGTTCAAAACCCCATCACGTACATTCACCAAAGTCATTCTTAACTACATAGATTTTGATCCTTCCCAAGGCATGGTACGTAGGTAGCCTCCATGAGTTTCAATCCCAACACCTACTTGACCTAACCACTTCAAATCGTTTGGCCTTCGTCCTCCATGATGTTAACATGTATCCACTGTTCTGAACTACATAGATATTGATCCATTCCAAGGAATGGTTTTTAGGATGCCTCCCTAAGGTTCATGACCTACACCCATCAGTCCTAACCACTTCACATTGGTCCACCCCATCTTGCATGACATTGAATTGTACGCCCCTTTTTGTCCCGCATAACACTAAAATGTCCCCTAATCGATGGTAAGAAATTGTGTCCCCAAATCGACGGTAATACATCATGTCCTTTTCAATGTTAAGATTTTATGTCTCCCAATCTATTTTAAGATATTGTACCCCAACCGATGGTAATCCGTTGTTAGCCCCACAAGAGGGAAGGATGTTATAAGGTGAACTACGTGGGTTTGATCATTGTATCCTAGACATGCTACATAGGATGCCTCTCAGAGGAACAAACCCAATCACTGGTAAAATTTGGTGTCCCCCCCCCCTATGGAGACCCACATATTTGGTCCGTCCCAGTGGCATCAGACCAATCCGTGCTACTAACCATGTGTATGCCCTCGTATGTCATCAGGTCGCTTTCCTCTGTGCGCACCATGATTCCATACACCATCCTGAACTATGTGGACTTTGATTTCCTACCCTAGGGATATATCAGATTTCTCTTTGAGGATCAATAACAACACTACAATCACCTTCATGATAGTTCCATATCATTCCCCCTCCACTTCATTCAACTCTCTATCACCCACGTTAATTTTTACCTGGGCTTCCACATTCCCATGGGACAACAACATTCCCTTGGTCAACTAACCACACATATCCCACACACAATCCATAATAATTCATCCAAGAGTGTCCCTCTTGTGATGGTCAACTATCCTTGTGTAAGTACCAACATGTATTCGTGTTGTTTTCCTTTATGTACACCCTAATACATCACCCCTTTGAACTATGTGGGTTTTGATCTCTATCGTCTACACAGGGTACGTAGGAAACCTCCATAAAGTTCAATTACATCCAATTGTATACCTTGGTGTTCCTCAATATAGGGTGTAATATCCATAATCTACAATCAGTGTTGTCCATACTAGACATCATGGTGTGACATCATCCCTTTATGAAACACAACACTCGGGGTCTGCTCTGCTTTGGGAATTATGAACTATCCATCCGGTCTTCCCCATTTTGGGGTGCAATCCTTCTCATCCGCCCTTAGTGGTGTCCAGATCATCCTTCACTATGTGATATCATCCCTATATAGGATACACTGCCTCAAATCCATCCTTATTGGGCGCTCTGATCCATCCATATGGTAAACCTTGTAGGTGTTCCCTCCTATGGATGTACCAATCTGATCTGTCTCTATGGGACATTATGATCACTCTCATTCCATATCCGCAAGATGTAAAACTCGAGGCCTACCTCGTGTTAAACATGATATGCCTGAGGAAAACCTCATAAGACATGCCTCTAGTGTATCCGTCTCTGAAATATGATAAACTCAAGAAATACCCCATGTAAAGCATAGGAAGCTGAGAAAAAACTCAGAGACATGCCTCTGTAATTTCATAACCTGCGATAGATGTGGGATGCCTCAGGTTATATTCCCTTGTGAAGACCTACTTTGAGGAATAATATAGGTGCCCCAATTTCCAAACATCTAGATATTCCCCAACATACCTGATGTTTTCATCTACTCCGACTGAATGTAGCTTGCATGTCAAGACCCGATGGAATTTCCTAATAGAAGTAGTGTAATTAAAAGGTGTCCACATTGATATAGAACCAGGAATGAGATTCATGAACCCCGACTCAAATATTTAATGGATACCTAGACCAGGTAATGATTTTGAGGAGGAATCCATGGAAGGAAGAACTAGCATCCCCTCAATCTCTTTTGGTCAAGGAGGAGACATTCCTTAATAAGTGACGGATGCTTCCCGCCTTTGGAAAGTGGGAATACATGCCACAAGCAAATGCACCCTCCTCTGAAAGTGATGTAGGCGCACCCTGAAGAATGCGCTGAAAACAGAAATGGTGAACCCGATGTGAATATCTTATCATTTAGTAGTGAGTATACCAAATATGTGAGGAATATTGAGGCATCACCCATGTGAATCCCATATCCTTCATATGTGAGAGGATGAGTACCATCGGGTTTGTGAAGACTATGGTCCATCAGCTCCTTGCCGACACTGCCACCTTAATAGGACGAGCAGGGTGAATCCTCCCCCGACTCCATCAGCTCCTTGCCAACTCGGTCTTCCTAAGATTCCATGTAGGGGTCTTCCACTCCTGACTCCATTGGATCCTCTCATACCTCACCGCCTTAAGAGGTCGCATAGGTGGAATCCGCCCCTGACACGATTGGCTCCATGCTGATCCCACCTAATGAAGAGGCCATACAGGGGGAATCCACCCCTTGAATCCATCGGCTCCTCACTGACTTCGCCACATAATGAGGCCGCGCAAGGGGCATCCTCCCCCCAACTCCAGCGGCTCATCGCTGACCCCGCCACCTTAAGAGGACACGTCGGGGGCATCCTCCCCCAACTCTAAGGGCTCCTCGCTGACAACGCCACCTTAAGAGGCTATGTAGGGGGCATTCGCCCTAACTCCATCGACTCCTCGCTGACCCCACAATCTTAAGAGGTCATGCAGGGGGAATCCGGCCCTGAATCTATGGGCTCCTCGTCGACTCCTCCTCCTTAAGAGGCTACGCATGGGGAATCCGCCCCAACTCCATTGGCTCCTCACCGACTATGCCGCCTTAAGAGGTCACGTAGGGGGAATCCGCACCCCTGGACTCCATCAACACCTCACTGACTCTGCTACCTTAAGAGGCCGCACAAGGGGAATACCCCCTAACTCCATCAGCTATTTGCCGATGTCTCCTCCTTAAGAGGTCACGTAGGGGCATCCGCCCCCCAACTCCATCGACTCCTCACTGACCCCACTACCTTTAGAGACCGCGCATGGGGAATCCACCACTGACTCCATTGGCTCCTTGCTGAATCTTCCACCATAAATGGTAGCGCTGAGGGAATCCTCCCCAGACTCCCTTTAGCTCCTCATCGACTCTTCCACCTTAAGAGGCCATGAAGGGGGCATCCGCCTCTCGACTCCATCAGATCCTCACTGACTCTGCCGCAGTAAGAGGTCGTACAGGGGTCATCCGCCCCCGAATCCAATGTCTCATCGACACCATTGCCACCTTCAGAGGCCACACAGTGGGCATATGACCCCAGACTCCATCAGCACCTTGACAACCCTGCCGCCTTAAGAGGCTGCGCCGGGGGAATCCTACCTAGACACCATCGTCTCTTCACCGACTCTTCCGCCTTAAGAGGTTGTGAAAGTGGCATCCTCCACCGACTCCATCACCTCTTCCCCAACTCCACCACCTTAAGAGGACATTAGGGGGGGGTGGGCATCCACCCCCCCCCCCCGACTCCATCGGTTCCTCGCGATACCCTACTGCCTTAAGAGGCCGCGTAGGGGGAAACCGCCACCCAACACCATCCGATCCTCACTGTCTCTGCCACATTAAGTGGTTTCATAGGGGGAATACTCCCTTGACCTCATCGGATCCTCATTGACTCTGTCGCCTTAAGAGGCTGCACAGTTGGCTACCTCCCCCCACCCACAACCACCATCAGCTCCTCGCCGACCCCTCCACCTTAAGAGGCCGCACAAGGGGGCATCATCCCCCTAATCCATGGGCTCCTCACCAACTCCACCGCCTTAAGAGGCAGCTTAGGGAGAATCCTCCCCTGACTCCAGTGGATCCTACCCGACACTGCTACCTTAAGAGGTCGCGTAGGGGGCATCCGCCCCCGACTCCATCAGCTCCTCGCCAACCCCACCGACTTAAGATGCTGTGTTGGGGGAAATCTCCCCTAACTCCATCGAATCCTCGCCAACTCTACCACCTTAATAGGTCACGCATGGGGCATCCTCTCCCCGAATACATTGACACCTCCCCGACTCCGCCACAATTAGAGGCCACGTAGGGGGCATCAGCCCTCGAGTCCATTGGCTCCTCGCGGACTCTTCCACCTTAAGATGACTTGAAGGGGGCATCCCCCCGACTCCATCAGCTCCTCACCAACACCGCCGCCTTAAGAGGCAACACAGGGGGAATCCACCATGAATCCATCAGCTCCTTGCCGACTTCGCCACCTTAAGAGGCTGTGTAGGGGGAATCCACTGCTGACTCCATCGGCTCCTCATCGACCCTTCCACCTTAAGACATTGTGCATAGGTCATCCGCCCTGGACTCTATCAGATCCTCGCTGAATCTACTGACATAAGAGGTCATGCAGGGGTAATATGCCATTGACTCCATCTGCCCCTCGCCGAAACCACCGCCTTAGGAGGCCGCGCAGGGGAATCCACCCCTGACTCCATTAGCTCCTCAATGTATCTGTTCCATTAAGAGGGCACACAAGGTGGATCCTCCCCCTCCCTCCATCCCCACCAACTCTATCGACTCCTCCCCGACTCTACAGCCTTAAGAGGCTATGAAGTGGGAATCCGCACCCGACTCCATCCACTCCTCGCTGATCCCCCCCCCCCAAAGTGGCTGCGTAGGGGCATCCGCCCCGACTCTATGAGCTCCTCACCGACACTGCCACCTTAAGAGGTTGCACATTGGCATCCTACCCCAACTCCAACGGCTCCATGCCAACCATGCTTCCTTAAGAGGCTGCGCATGAGGTATCCTCCCCCACTCCATCGGCTCCTCACTGAACCCACCGCCTTAAGAGTCCGTACATGGGGCGTCCTTCCCCGACTCTATCGGCTCCTCGTCGACCCCGCCGCCTTAAAAGGCCGCGTTGAGGGCATCCTACCCCTACTCCATCGGCCCATCAACGACACCGATGCCTTAAGATGTTGCGTAGGGGGAATCCACCCCCCGAATCCATCAGATCATCACCAATTGCGCCGCCGTAAGAGTCCATGCATGGGTAATCCACCCCCGACTCCATCGGCTCCTTCCCGCCACTGACGCCTCCTTAAGAGGTCATTCATGGGGAACCCCCCGCCTCCATCTTCTCCTTGCCGACCCCGCTACCTTAAGAGGCCACCCAGGGGGGCATCCACATCCGACTCCATCGGCTCAACCTTGACCTTGTTGCCTTAAGATTCCACACAGGGGGCATACACTATCAACTTCATCGGCTCCTCACAGACCCTGCTGCCTTAAGAGGCCGTGCATGGGTAATCATCCCTCGACTCTGTCGGCTCCCCACTGACGCCTCCACATTATGAGGCCATGAATGGGAAATCTTCTCCCAACTCCATCGGTTTTATGCTGACCCCACCTCCTTAATAGGCTATACAGGGGGTATCCACCCCTAGCTCTATCAGCTCCTCTTCATCTCTTCCTCCTTAAGAGGCCTTTTATGGGGCATCCGCCCCCAAATCCATGGGCTCCTCGCCCATGACACCACCTTAAGATGCCGTGTAGGTGGCATTTGACCCCAAATCCATCGGCTCTTCACCAAACCCACAACCCTAATAGGCCACGCAGGGGAAGTCCACCCCCAAATTTATAAGCACCGTACCGACCCCGCTGACCTAGGAGGCTGTGCAGGGGGGATCTTCCCTAACTCTAGAAAATCCTAACGACCATGATTCCTTAAGAGGGTATGCATGGGTAATCTTCCCCCGACTCTATCAGATCGTCACTGACCCCTCCCTCTAAAGAGGCCGCACATGGGGAATCTGACCTCGGCCCCATCACCTCTTCGCCGACACCGCAACTTTATGAGGTCGTGCATGGGCCACCCCCTCTCCCCCCGACTCCATCGTCTCCTTGCTGACCCCGCCCCCTTAAGAGGCCGTGCATGGGGTATCCCCCCACCCCGAATCTATCTTCTCATCACTGGCCCCACCTATTTAAGAGGCCATGCATGGGGAATCCACCCCCTGACACCATCAGATCCACGCTAACTCTACCGCCATAAGAGGTTGCGTAGAGGGCATCCACCCCTGAATCCATTGGCTCCTCACCGACCATGCCACCTTAAAAGGCCGCACATGGGGAATCCATCCCATGACTATATCGACTCCTCACCGAACCAACTTCCTTAAGAGGGAGTGCATGGGGCATCCACCCCCAACTCCATCGGCTCCATCAGCTCCTCACCGACCATGCATCCTTAAGAGGGTGCACAGGGGGCATCTGCCATCAACTCAATCGGCTCCTCACTGAACCCGTTGACTTAAGATGCCGCATATGAGGAAATCCTCCCCCATCTCCATCGGCTCCTCGACGACTCTACCTCTTTAAGAGGCCACGAATGGGGAATTCGCACCCCAACTCTATCAGATCCTCATCGTCTCTACTTCCCTCATGGGCCGCGTAGGGGTAACCACCACCAATCCAATGAAGAATATCCAAAAGCACCAAAATACAATAGGTAAGTCCTCCTTGTTTCCATCATCAACCATAATGGAGGTGCTCCCTGCAATGTTATCATCTGGCACATGAGTACTTCCCATCATCATCATTAGCCACCGCGATGGTTCTCTGATAAAACACATTTTTATTAAATATTTTATTGAAAGTAAATGATAAAATTTCCTCAAATTTTGTTAAATATATATATTTATAAAATATTTGGGATTAGATCATTCATTTGAAAATTAGATAGAAATTTCTGTTTTTCCCTTTATAGTGTGCTGTAGTATTTCAAAGAAAAATAATTTAATATTTATTATTGGAACATGAAATTTTGTAAATATATCCCCAACTTAATGGGATACAACTTGTGTTTAGAAAATTGGTGCTAAATCGTGCATTTGGTTGGACTAAATAGACCATAATGTCAAAGAAGGGCTAGGCCTGCCAAATTGGACATTTGTTCTATATTTGGACCATAACATCTTCGTCTGAGATTTTATTGGGCCAAAATTCTAAGAGGATCTCTCCAACCCAATTTTTCACATAAAATTATTATAAAAGAATACCTGGTTCACATGTTTTGGAGGTCAAATTGGTGGTGAATGTTTTCTTAAAATATTTGGCCGAGATTCCCAATTCACACATGAAACCTATTTAAACCAAGCCTCCCCCTCCACTCAATAAATTAGTGTTTTTCTCATTTTTGTGGGGTTAGGGGAGTTTATAAATAGATTGGGAGTATATAAAAAGTGGTTCTAAACCAGTTAAATTCACAATTGGAGGATGGAATCTTCCAAGCTAGGATCTTCTACAAAATGATCATCTTTTCCTCTTGTTTGTTATAATGTTTTTGTTCTTTCAACAAACTCTTAATACCTCTGAAAATTATTATGTTATTTTGAATTTTCTTCTTATATTAATATTCCGCTTTGGTATAGAATTCAAGAGTAGAAACAAGATTGGTTTATACCATTTCTAATCATTTTCACTTGAATAACGTTTCTATGATGACTACACTTCCCATGGAAGAGTAGTTCTTTTTTTAGTAATCAATTGACTTTTATCCTTATTCATTCATTTTTTTTGAATCAATGATATACTATAATTCACATAAAATGGTCAATTAAAATTTAATTAAAATAAGAAAGCAATTGAACAATTTACACAAAAACACGCGAGGATGAGATTTTGTGTAAATTGTGGGAGCGCGAACATAATCGATAATACAAAACCATACAGGATCAATTTGTAGTGTATAAATATAATATCTAAACTAAAATAATTTCAAAGAGGAAATGTGCCTTAATTTACCACTGACCATAAGCTACCCTTAGAACATCAATCAAAGTAGGGTGATGTGATTGAAAGTTCTGAAGGTAGCATAGGGTTAAATTCATTTCATCTTTGTGGAATAGTTAATTCCCATAGGGTCCTGGATTTAAATAATTAAGGGATCTAAAATAAGTGAATATTAATTTTAAAGATAATTATTAATAATTGTGTGAAGAGGTAGAGTTAAATCTATTACACCTTTTAATATACTCTTTCTAAAAAACATCTTCTTTTTGCATCTTCTTAATCGAACATCATTTCAAAATTAAAAAAAATATAATATTCTTCTAGTAACATTCTTTTAGTTTTATAAAAAATAAAAAACCCCTATTCTTTTAATTAGTTTTATTATTTACTTTCATTTTATTTTAAAAAAATCCTTTAATATGTTGTTAAATTTACTTCCTTCTTTGAGAGACGATATTGGTTAGCCACTCGGCTGCAGCCAAATTCCCAAAAAAATAACACTTCATTTGACAGCACCCACGACAGCGCCATTAAAATTGGCACCTTTTTCAGGTAGGTAAGTAATTATTTCATTCAATAAGAGGTATTTATTTTATTTTACCTTTTATTATCTGATTCTCTTCTTTCTACCTTCTTTACCCAATCTGAATTTTTTTCTCCTTATTCTTTTATTTTCTTGTTCTTGTTAGGACATTAACTCAAACTTCTTATATTTTATTTTATTATGGTCCACTTTTAATCTTTTAATTATTATTTTCTTTATAAAAAAACTAATCCAAAAGATAATTTAGATCTTTATCCTGATATTAAACGTATCCTTTGGGCATGAATCCGACATTCTCAGTCTACGTGAAGTTTCAACATTCAACCAGTTGATGAATTCCTCCAATCTCAAAACATTGAAACTGGAAGAAACTCAAATTCAATCGTCAAACAAGAACCAATGGATGAAAATAATGTATATGACCTTAATAGAACCATTCAAGAATTTCTACACTTGATATTAATTATCAACCAAATTGCATTGCATACCCAAATCTCAAATCAGATGTTGAACTGAAATCTGGCTTAATTCACCTGCTTTCAAAATTTCATGTCCTATATAGTGAGGATCCCAATAAACACATTAAAGAATTTAATGTGGTTTTCTAAACCATTAAACCAAGAAATGTATCTGAATATGAAATAAAACTAATATAATTCACATTCTCAGTTGATGGAGCTGCAAAAGATAGGATGTATTATTTACATCATGAAGATGTAACTTGTTGGAATGATTTGAAACATCTTTTCTTGTAGATATTTTTTTCTAGATTTAAAAACCACACCTATTAAAAAGAAGATCTTTGGGATCAAGAAATACTAAGGGGGTTAATGTATGAGTACTGGGAGTGATTCAAGAAGTTGTGTGTAAGCTTCCCAGATCACCAAATCAGTGAACAACTCCTTATCCAATACATTTATAAAGGAATCATAGCTATGGAAAGAAGAAAGGTGGATGTCATAGCTTGAGTAACATTGGTGGACAAGACACAAGTAGATTCACACTCATTAATTAACCAGATGGCCCAAAACTCCCAACAATTTGGAGATCGAGGTACACCACATGCCAGGGGAGTACATCAGGTAAGTCCTTCTCATGAGATTCATTTAATTGATACCAAGATGGAAGAATTGAAAACTATGGTGATATAGATTTATTTGGATCAAAATACATACAAACACCCTCCTTCAATTTGTTGTGAAACTTTCATGGAGACAAACCAACCCAATAGACTATTTCCCCCAACTACAAGAAACGTAAGATTGTGCAGCAGTTTTTCCTGGGAGACCGTTTCAGCAGTGACAACAACCATATCCCTAAAAGAAGTTTGATTATTTTCTTCCAACGTACAACGAAGGGTGGAATGATCAATCAGACATGAGGTTTGCCATTGGGAAACAACAAAGCCCCCCCCCTTAAACAAAACATCCATAAGCCTCCACATTACCAACTAGGTATCCAACAACCCCAAAGGTGATTTGAAGCTGAAACATAAACAAGTCAACAATAAGGGAATCCCCAAACCAAGGTAAATTATAACACAGAAAATATTTTGAAACAAAATTCTCTTAATCAATATAATGATCTGATGAGTCATTGTTCAGAGCTTAGTGAGTTAATAGCTCAATTGAGAAAGATTTTCACTACCGTCTATGAATTAGTAAGTATGAATTATAAAAATCTCCCTTCCCAACCTACTCAAAATCAGAAGGGGAATGTGAGTGCCATCACATTGAGAAGTGGGAAGAAATCAACTTATATATCTACTCCTATCATTCCACCAAGATTCACCTCAACTCTGGAGAAGACCCATTCATAACTAGTTCATGAGAATCTTAAGGAGAAAGATAATGATATGAAAAAGATTGATTTTTTTCCTCCTAAACCCATTCCATTTCCAAACAGGGTTGTACAAACCAAGAATATGGTTGACGAGGCAATGAAAAAAAATGTTTTGGACACATTTAAGCATGTAGAGTTCAAAATCCATCAACTTGTAGCTATCAAGAAAATCCAAGGTATGCAAAATTCATAAAGGACCTTTGTACCAATCTAAGAGAGATCAAGGGAAATTAGAGGATCAATATTGGAAGTATTGTTTTACAACTCTTTACACCAACTCTATAAATTCCAAAAAAGTGAAAGGATCTTGATACATTCACCATACCAGGCACTATAGGGAGTTTCACTTTTATGATGCTCATTGTGATTTTGGAGCTTCCATAAATGTGATGCCTCACTCTGTATTTTCTTCTTTACAGGTTAGTGAGATGTATCCCACAAGAGTAGTGGTGTAATTTGCAAATAGAGCTACAACATATCCAGCATGAGTCCTTGAGGAGTTAATTTTCTAGGTAAGAGACATGATCTTTGTAATAGATTTATATGTTCTTATCATGGAGGAAGATCATGTAAGTTCGCATGCTCCCATTATTAAGGTAGAACCTTCCACAATACTGCAAAATCTATCATAAATTTCAATGAGGGTATATTTTCCATGGATTTTGGGGATGAAGTTTCATATTTAATGTTATAGACTCCATGATGTACCCCTCAAAGTACCATTATTCACTTTTATCTCCCATTTTGATCCACAAAAATAAAAAACCCCATGGAATTTTATTTTCCTGTGCTTAGGGAGATTATGAGTATTGGTTCTTGTTTGATGTCTAAGAGTAGTTCCACGCCTATTTTTAATGCCCAAGATTCTCTTATATTTGATTTTGAAATGAATTCATATTCTGATTTTGATCATGTGATCTCTGATTATGACATAGTTGTTGACTATGCTAATGGGTTTGATGCATTATTATCTAAATTTGATGAGGTATATTCTGATACTGATGTTCATTGTGCACATATTTCAGTTCCATCAATTTCTCCATCCATACATCACCCCCTATAATGGAACTCAAGACATTGGCACCTAATCTCAAATACTAATACTTGTTAAGTGATGAGAAATCACCTGTTATCATTGCTAACAATCTCCCTTTTGAACATGAAGAAAAACATTTGAATCTTTTGAGGGAGAAAATTAAGGCAATAAGTTGGACCTTGGCTAACATATTAGGTATTAGGACCTCCATTTGTTAGAATAAGATTATTTTGGAGGATGGGGCTAAAACATTTAGGCAGCAACAAAGGAGACTCAATCCAACCCTTGTGGGAGTTTTTAAAAAAGAGGGTGAAAAATTGCTCGAGGTAGGTATAATTTATTCCATTTTAGATTCTCAGTGGGTGTGTCCTATTCAGGTTGTGCCTAATAAATGTGGTGTTACATGTTAAAAATGAGAAATATGAGTTAGTTCCAATGAGGGTCCAAATAGTTGGTGTGTGTGTATTGATTGTAGGAAACTAAATAAAACTACTCACAAGGACCATTTCCCCCTCCGATTTAATGATCAAATTCTTGAGAGACTAGATGGGAAGACTCATTATTGTATCTTGGATGGATTTTCTGGATATTTTCAGTTTATTATTGCTCTAGAGGATCTAGAGAAGACAAAATTAACTTTTCCATTTAGTATGTTTTCCTACCGAATGATGCCATTTAGACATTGCAATGCCCTAGGTACCATCCAGAGATGTGTGGTGAGTATTTTTCAGATTTTATTGAGTCTTTCATGGAGTTATTTATCGATGATTTTTCATTGTATGGTTATTCCTTTGATCATTGTATCTATAGCCTAGGAACGGTTTTGAATCATTGTATTGAGAAGAATCTAGTCTTAGACATTGAAAAGTATCATTTTATGGTAGATCATGGGAATGTCTTAGGGAATGTAGTGTCAAAATAGGGGGTAGATGTTGATATATCTAAGGTAGATATCATTTCATTCTTACCCTATCCTTAATGTGTGCATGATATTAGTTCGTTTTTAGGGAATTCAAGATTTAATCAGTGCTTTATCAAATATTTTAGTGAGATTTTTTCCTATGTCAAAATTACACTCAAAAGGACTCTGATTTTGTGTTTGATGATACTTGCACGACTTCCATTGATGATCTAAAGATGTGTATGAACACTCCACCTATCATACAACCCCCACGGTGGGATCTTTCTTTGGAGCTTATATGTGACACCACAAACTTTGTGGTCAGAGCTGTCTTATCACAGAGGGTGGAGAGATGTTCACATGTGATTGCATATGCATCAAGGACATTGAATTCATCCCAATCAAACAACACTACCACAGAAAAATAGTTCTTTTCTATTATATTTTCTTTATATAAATTTAATTCACATTTATTTGGATTTAAAGTTATTTTTTTCTAACCATGCAGCTCTGAGGTACCTATTAGAGAAGCCGGATGCAAATCCCAGGCTAATCTGATGGATTCTCAATGTTCATGAATTTGACATTGATATAAAGGAAAAAAGGGACCGTGAATCCTTGTTGCGGACCACATGAGTAGTCTTACTCACACACTATAGGATGACACCTTGGACTAGGTACCACTTTGGGACACTTTCCCCAATGATCATATTTATTCCATCTCAAGCATGCATCCTTTGTATGCTGATTTAGTGAACTACCTTGTTGTATATGAAATTATTTCAAATTTAATGAAACATCAATTCTAAATTTTAAAGGTTTAGTCTAGATTTTATGTGTGGATTTATCTCTACTTATGGAGCATGTTTGGTGATCAATTGATTAAGAGGTGTGTTCCTGATAATGAGTTTGATCATGTTCTACAATTCTATCATACACATTCTTATGGTGGAAAAGTTGGACCACAAGGGATTTCTAGGAATGTTTTTGACTGAAGATTGTATTGGCCAAGTTTATTCTATGATGATCATGTGTTCTTAAAGTCATGATCATGTTTCCAACATACTGCTAATATTTTTAGAAGACACGAGATTCCCCAACAACCCATATTATTCTATGAGATTTTTTATTAATGGGGAATTAATTTTATGGTTTATCTTCCAAATTCATTTAGTTTCCTTTAAATATAGGTTTCCATTTATTATATGAGAAAATTGGTGGAAGCTAAGGCCACCAGAACTTATGATTCTCATGATGTAGTTCACTTTTTCAAGAAATAAATTTTTTATAGGTTTGGAGTTTCAAAGGCCGTCATCAGTGACCAAGGGACACACTTCTGCAATCAGAATTTGAATTCCATCCTTCGGAAGTATAGGTTGGAACAAAAAACATCAACACCATACCACCCAAAAACAAATGGTTAGGTTAAGGTGTAAAATCGTGAGTTGAAACAAATTTTGTTGAAAACTATGTAACCTAGTAGGAAAGATTGGAGTAAGCACTTCGATGATGTGCTATTGGCATATAGGATATCATACAAAACTCCAACTACTATGTCCCCATTTTCGATTTTTTTTGGGAAATCCTATCATTTACCCGTGGATGTTGAGCATCAGGATTATTGGGAAATAAATAATTGTATCCCAGATTTGGCCCAAGTTGGAATCCAAAGGAAGCTGCAAATTCAAAAGTGTGAGGATATTTTATTGTATTCATATGATAACTCAAGTATATATGAGGAATGATCAAAAGTATCTCATGACAAAATGATCCAGAAAAGAGAATTTCATGTTGGAGAGAAAGCCTTTCTCTATAGTTCATGACTAAAGCTAATTCATGGTAAGTTATGTTCTAGGTGGTTAGGTCCTTAAGTTGTGACTATTATTTTTCTTTATGGTGCAGTAGATATCATGAAAGAGGACACAAGAAGGATCTTTACTGTCAATGTGAAACGTTTGAAGAAATACATTGAGTTACTTTCTACCAATGCAGCGGATTTCATCACACTGCAAGACAACATCATAACATGAGCTTATCTGGATGTTTTTAACCCTTTCACTTTTATATTATTTATCATATTTAAAATTATACATTTCATGTGAATATATTTTCTCATAAGTTCATATTGAAGTCAATACAATATTTTATGTGTGGGTTAGGGGAAAACATTTTGGGGTAGATATATAAGATTTTAATTTGTCTGTTTTATGTGTATTTTCTATTTTTTTGGTAAAAAATTTCAAATGAAAAAAAATAATAACAATAAAAAAATATCATGTATCATTCTCATGTGGAACATATGGAAAATTTATTTCTTTCAAAAGTCATTGGTATAAATATAAACATGAGTAATATTACATCATCAAGGGTTTACTATTATGAAAATCGAAGATGTTGATGATATGAATGGTTGCTTTATTATAAAACCTTTTAGATTTTGAAATCATTATTTGTGATATTTGTTCATGTTAAATTGTGTCATTGATTTTTCTACACAATTTTTCACACAATCAGGACTTGTGAGTTTCTCTTACCCAATTTAATGTATATTCTGGGTGAGTAACTATTTTCATCTTATAATATGGTCTTTACATATGTTCATCTCTCTTCCGATCATATCCATCACTGTACCAGATTTACCTATGCATGTGCACCAAATATATTACAATTGTACACCCCCTAAAAAATCAAAATAAATATTCCAAAAATCAAAAAAAAATCAATAAAGAGGGGAGTGATAAAATGTACAACATGTGGGGATACTTAGGTTGGGATCTCATGGTTTGACTTCTGGGAATGCTTAAATGAGTGGGTTTTGGAATTTGATTGCAAAGTATGGTGAATAGGTTCAGTGGAATAGAGTCTCGTAAGATGAAAAGATTTTACAGACCTGGATATAATAGATAGAAGGTGGAGAGACAAGCTTGGAATGTTTGGAACAAACACACATGGAGAATTAGTGGCATGGTAGACCCATGACTCATTTTTCTCTGATTGGTTTTATGAATCTCATTGTATTTTATTTTGACACAATTTATCAGAAAATGACTTTAAAATTTTATTAATATTTAATCTTGATTTGATTCTTACTTTGCCTATATTTTTTCCATGGATTGAGAAATTGGAATAGGCATATCTGGTCAAAAAAATTTCGAGTACTTGGTATGAGGTTTTTCCCAGGAGTGCAAAATGGTAAGTGTGGTGTAGTTAATAAAACACATTCTAATTGAATAATTTATTGATAATAAATGATAAAATTTTCTCATGTTATGTTAAATATGTTTATTTATAAAAAAAATTGGGACTAGATCCTTCATTTGAAATTTTGATGGAAATTAATGTTTTACCTTTTACAGTGCATTGTAGTATTTCAAACATAAATATTTTAATGTTTAGTATTTGAACATAAAATTTTGTAACCATGTTCCAAACTTAATGGGATACAACTTTTGTTCAGGTAATTAGAGATAAAAAGTGCATTTGATAGGAGTAAATAGACCATGAAGTCAAAAGTGTTCCGAGACCGCCAGATTGGACATTGGTTTTTTTGGGCCATAGCTTCTTCATTCGGGCTTGGATTGGGCCCATCGTACCGACAGTACAGGCTTATGCATTATTAGGGCCCCATCACCCCATCATACCGATGTCCAGGATTCCACACCATCCCGGCTCCATCGCCCCATCGTACCGACGTCCAGGCTTTCACGCCTTATGGGCTCCATAACCCAGTGATACCAACGTCCAAGCTTCCACGCCTTCTGGGCTCCATTTCCTCCATCGTACCGACGCTCTATGATTTCACACCTTTTGGCTTCCATCTCCCCCATTGTACCAACGTTCCAATATTTCACTCCCTCCATTCTCTTTCGCCCTCATCATACCAACGGTCCAGGCTTCCACCCCATCTGGGCTCCATCACCCACGTCGTACCGATGCTCCATGCTTCTATGCCTTCTGCGCTTCATCTCTCCCATTGTACCATTGGTCAAGGCTTCCACACATTCTGGGCTTCATCGACCTCATCGTACCGATGCTCTAGGTTTCCATGCCTTCGAGCTCCATCGACCCCATCGTACCGACGATCCGGGCTTCCTTGCCATTCAGGCCCCATCGCCCCATTGTACCAACATCCAGGCATCCCCGCCTTCTGGGAACAATCACCCTATCATACTGAAACTCATGGATTTCATGCATTCTAGGATTAATCACCCTCATCATACAAACTATCCAAGATTCCATGCTTTTGGGGCTCCATAGCCCTCATCATACAGATTTTCCAGGCTTCCATGACTTTCGGGCTCCATCGCCCACGTTGTACCGATGTTCTTGGCTTACACACCTTTCAGGATCCAACACCCCCGTCGCACCAATGGTCTAGGATTCCACACTATCTAGGATCCATCACCCACATATTACCAACTCTCTAGGCTTCCACTCCATCCCAACTGCATCACCCTCGTTGTACTGACGGTCCGTGCATCCGTTCCTTCCAGGCTCCATCTCCCCATCTTAGTGACCTCTAGGCTTCCATGCCTTCTAGGCTGCATCCCCCCTCATACCGATGTCCAAGATTCAATGCCTTCTGGTTTCCATCACCCCATCATACCGATGTCCAGGATTCCATGCCGTCCGGGATCCATCACTCTCATCGTACCGACGATCCAGGCTTCAATTCCTTCTAGGTTCCATCACCCCATCGTAATGATGTTCAAGGCGTTCACGCCTTCCAGGATCCATATCCCCCATCATAATGACTATCTAGGCATCCATGGATTCTGATCTCCATAACCCGCATCATACTGATGCTCCAGTCTTCAATGCTTTTCGAGCTCTATTGCCCATGTCGTACCGACAGTCCAGGATTCGACGCCTTTTGGGCTCTATCACCCCATTCGTACCGACGCTCTAGCTTCCACGCCATCCGAGATCCATCGCCCCATCGTACTGACATCCATACTTCCTCACCTTTTGGGCTCCATCACCCTATCTTACCAACGTCAAGGCTTCCATGCCTTATGGGCTTCATTTCCCCTATCGTACCGACACTAAAGGCTGCCACACCTTTTGGACTCCATCGCCCCACCGTACTGACATCCAGGCTTCCACGCCTTTTGGGATCCATGGCCCCATCATACTGATGTCGAGGTGTCCATAACTTCCAGGTTCTATTTCCCAGTCGTACCGATGTTTAGGCTTCCACACTGTTCAGGCTCCATCACCCCATCGTACCGACGCCCTAACTTTTAGGCATTTCAGGATTCATCTCCCTGTCGTACCAACGTCCAGGCTACCACGCCTTCAGGACTCCATCTTCTCGTCGTACCGACATCATGGCTTCTATTCCTTATGGGATAAAACACCCCGTCGTACCAATACTCCAGGATTCCACGCCTTCAGGGTTCCATCACCCCCATCGTACTGATTCTCAAGGATTCTATGCCATCTAGGATCTGTCAAACTTCCAGATTTTGGGAATTATATCATTCTTGACTCCAATGTGACACTATGTGTCATCCCAACTATTGTATTGTTTTGACTGCATAGGTCCTCCCTACGGCCCCATCACCAACTTCTAGAATACTAACCATGGAATTTCCTAGTGTAGGCATGGAGAAAATCCATGCATACACTAGGGTAATTTTATGGTAATCCCATCCTATGGATTCCCCAGTCAGCCAAAACTAAGAAAATGAGGTAGATATGACTATTCCTCTAGAGAGGCAATCTTTGTGGTTCCACGTCCTAGGTGTATGATGTTAAACTATGTAACAATCACATCCAAGTTACATGACATTATGATGCATAATAACTATGTCCTAGTGGCATGATGTTAAACTATATAACAACCATCGTTTTGGTCACATGATGATAAACTAAATGAGAAGATCGTGTTCACATGACGTGAAACTGCTCAACATTTTGGTCAAATCTATATGACCTAAAACTGTTGCAAGCATGGTTAAAGCTATGTGACCTTAAATGCCAACCATCCCTCATCCTAGCTACACAAAGTCAAACTATGCACCATTTCTAAACACTATGATCTAAAACTATGAAACATTGGTCAAATCAATAATAGAATAAGCTATTTGAAAGATTATGGTCTATTACTCTAAGTATATCTATTTCTTCTTATAGACACACTCTGATATGTTGTGTTGTAGAACCAAAAGTGTTGGACTCCAAATGGATGTAATCACAGTCTATCTCCACGCATCGTACCATCCATTTATTTGGATCCACACATTCTTTTATGTTTGAAGGGACCACATAATATTATGGATGCTTGGCCTATGGCTCACCTACTGTCTTGGGTCAATGCCCCTGAAGACATCAGATGACATTTTGTGATAGGTCCCTTGTTTGGAACTTGTTCAGTTTTCGACTCTCATTTTTCTATCCTCAGGCCAGGTAACACGATATGGATGCTTTGTTTCGAACATGGTAATCAATCATCCTCTATGATTAAGCAACCATGATCACGATCAAGATATAGAACACTATGATTCACCCCTTTTTTGACCTATCTATGTTTAGGTGGAACTCTAACACCTTAGTGTTACCCTTCTATGCATATTTTCATGTCGAATAAGTGGTACAGTGTTTCTAGGATATTCCCAGCCTGGCACCTCCATTCCCCTTTCTATGTGCTTCCATTAGTCAAGAAAATCCCATCATTACTTCTTGTTTCACACATCGAGTTTGACTCATGCAGGCATAGTATTTTTGGTAGGATATGTACTGATATAAATGAGCGACACAATCATCCTTTTCTAGCATGACATTAAACTGCTAATCTTCATCCTGTATGAAGATAAATTGCATTATCATCTGACAAGACATTAAAATGCTCATCTTCATCTATCATGACATTAAACAGCTCATTATCGTCCTTCAAAACATTTAACATCTCATCTTTATCTGTCACGATGTTAAAATTATCATTATCGTCCTACATGATTTTAAAATACTCATCTTCGTACCGCAAGACGTTAAACTATATATGGTCTTTCATGACCTTAAATTGTCCCATCCTCACTGCACGACATTAAATTGTGTGATCTGTCCGGGCTGAAGTATGTAAAACTACCTAGCACTCATCCCAAATGATAATAAAATTAAAAATGGTCCGAGATCTATAAATATAAACATAGATCACCCTTGTATTCATCACACAATGTTAAACTACATAATACTTCTGTCACTAAGGGATGTAAGACCACTCAATACTCGTCCTGCATGACGTTAAACTGTATAGCATCCAACATGACCTTAAAATGTTATGTCCCGCATGATATTCAACTTCTTTTTCATCCCACATAATGATAAAATGTAAAATAGTCCGAGCTCTATGACCCCAAACTAAGATTTGTATAGTCCCAAATGACCTTAAACTAGTCCATCTTCACCACGTGATGCTAAAACTTGTGGTTTTTCTAGACTGAAAGACGTAAAACTATATAGCATGCATCCTCCCCAAAAGACGCTAAACTACATGGACCATTCAATAACTACGTACATCCTGATTCCCATCCTTGTGGGGTACGTAAGAATTCTTGGAAGCGTCTTCTTGAGTCTAGCCCCCAGACACCTCATTGACTATTCCACCTCAATATTGTTCTCTTGGTGGACATCGTATGATGTAGTGAAAGATTATTTGCCCCCAACAATTTTAGGATTATGACGATCGCATCATTTTCCCCTCCTCATTCTTATATTCTCCCACGTTTTCCGCAGAAGACGTTAAACTGCATGGGCCTTTTATAACAACGTATGGCTTGATTCCCATTCTCATGGGATACGTAGGAATGCTTGGAAATTTCATTTGTTGGACAACCTAAGACTTCAAGATCTCTCCTTGGGTTGAAACACATGGTGGTGCAATTTTTCCCTCATTCACGTCAAGTTCATATTGACCGTACCATGTATCCCTCACCCTAGAGATCTCCACCACTTTCCTCATCCCACATGACTTTAAACAACACATGCACGTTTATGCTTCAAAAACTCCCTTTACATGGAAATCCATCATATTTCACATCTAAAAGGTCCCCCCAAATTGTATAGATATTTATCCAAAGGGCTCTCCTATCAAATCGGTCCAACACCCTTGAGGACCTCGAATGACAAATTGAAACACATCATGCACTGTGAATATGGTTAGTGGTCGACACTCATTTTTTGTTCCCATTTCATGTCACATGAGATAGATTGTGTGTACTGAACATGGTCGATAACTATCCTTCATTGTTACCACCACCCCATATATCCCATGTATTAGGTACAATGATTCGTTTTGTCCTGTTATCCTTTCAAGAATCAGTCTACCTCAGGCAGGTGTGTTGGTATGGATGTCTTACCCTTTTATGTTGAGGAGAGCCAGATCTCATTCCTTGTTTTCCTCACCGAGCATTTCTCACATGGGATTAGGAGTTTTGGTAAGGAAATACCTGCATAAAGGGTCATGGGTTTACGGTGTAAGCTCTATGACCTTAAACTAAGATCACTATCATCCTCACTACATGATGTTAAAATGAAAACTGGCTGGTACTTCCCGTCTAAGGTCCCTCAGCCTACCCAGGCCCCTGGCCAAGTATCTCACCTAGGATTGTGTGGTGTGGTAAGGGCTTATGTCCTCAAGCATGTCAGACTATTGTTTCCACGCCTCATACATCCCCTTGAGACACCCCTCCATCTTTGTTCTCACTTTAAGAGGTTAGACTGCACATGTCGCCCCATTCATTGTGTGTCCCATCATTTGGGATTCCACCATCATTCAAATCCAAAAGGACCCTCGAATAGCATGGATGCTTGGCCAAAGGGCTCTCCTACCATTTCTGGCCTACATCCTCAAGGAATTTGGATGAAACATTGATACAAATCCCATGTTGTGAATATGGTCAACGAATAATTCTCAAATTGGTTTCCCCTTCCCCAATCACACAATACAGATACTCTGTTGTGAACATGGTTAGTATTTATCCTAGATAATTGTTTTCATTTTGTGGTCTCCCAAAGAATAGGCATGATGATTCACCATTTCTAACAATCTGTCACCTAAACATGACATTAAACTGGAAGTCTACGGTCCAAGCCCATGGACGTTAAACTAAGAGCACCATCATTCTCACAGCAAGATGTTAAAATACAAACTATTTGGGACTTACCATCGTAGACCCCTCAAAATATTCATCCCCCTAGCCCAATTTTTCATTAGGGATTGTATGGTGTGGTATGAGCTTTTGTATTTATTCACCACATGTTACTCTCTATGTAGTACACATCCCTATTTAAGATACCTTTCCTCCCTTTGTATCCTTTCCGAAAGAGGTAAAACATCAAAACATCAACCAAAACTATGTGTGGGTTGATTATCATCCTCATGGGATATGTAAGACTGCCCGAACATTTAGCATTCGGGTCCAACCCCAATTCGTAGAAACCTCCTGATCTTCTTACCCACCTATCCTACGTTTTTCCGGGATAGGGGCATGCAGTGTGGTGCATGAATTTTCCATCATTCAAGTCGTGTATGTAACAACCAAACCACATACCTCTTTCCCATGATACATCTTTTTCCCCTTGGTCCACACTTCTCTTTTCATGTCTTTGGGTCTTAAGTTAGGCCCCTTGACCATCTATGGTAGTTCACCAATGTGCCCAAGAGCACTCTGGTTTAACACCTAGAGTGATGGATCCTACAGGGACATGTTATCTCCCATACTCAAGCTTCATGTCTCCATTAGTTTGGGAATTCATCATCTATCATGTCTCAATGGACCCCTAAACGGTACCGATTCTCCGCCTAAGGGCTCTCCAATCATTTTGGCGCAATGACCTC
Source organism: Viscum album (assembly GCA_963277665.1). Taxonomy (NCBI): domain Eukaryota; kingdom Viridiplantae; phylum Streptophyta; class Magnoliopsida; order Santalales; family Viscaceae; genus Viscum; species Viscum album. Next base: position 790,105,338 of record OY728138.1, on the reverse strand, counting down.
GAGGATCTCAAATAAAAAATTGATACAAGTCCCATATTTCAAATATGGTCAGCGATCGACACTCTTTTATTGTTCCCATTTCAGGTCACACGACATGGATGTCATGTTTTGAACTTGGTCAACAATTATCATCCATCGTCACACCACCACCATCATGCCCTAAATATTCGTCACATAATTCACATAATTTTCCACTCCATCATGTCCAAGTATAATTTCGACACACATGATGCAATCCCACATTATGCATTTGAATGTTATGAGTACAAGCCACAGTAAGTTGTCATTTGGGGCTCCGCACCGATTTAACCTTTGGGTATATTCAATGTGTTACAAAGTCTGTATCTACCCTTGTTTCCCACATCGAGTGTAGCTCATATGGTCTTAGGGATTTGGTCAAGTATTTCACCCATTTGGAAGAGTCTCTCTTCTCTACGGTTCGAGCTCTATGACCATAAACTGAGATCTATTACGTCCTTATTGTATGACATTTAACTACATGACATCTTTGACAACTATGTGTGGATTGATTACCATCCTCATGGGATATGTAGGATCACCCAAAAATTCAGTCTGTGGGTCCAGCCACATAAAATAGAAATTCCTGCCCCCTTTTGGCCCCTTGGCCCAAATTTTATTGGGAACCTATAGTGCGGTGAGTACCTCTTGGGTTCTCATTCATGTTGGCTTTTGAAATAGCCACACCATGCACCTCACTATTATTTTCCCAACCTGGTCTGAGTTCTATAACCCTAAAAGAAGATCTCCATATGGGAACTATGCATTGAGTTTGGATACATCATCGCCCTGTGAACAGTTCATCAAACCAGGTCCCCTCTTAATGGTCCACTCTACATCATTAATATAGGATCATGCGACCCTAGGATCCTTATCCTTAGAATGGGATTTGACTTCTTTTATCTGACAAATATCATTGGAGTACTAAAATGTGGCATGGTAAAGAGTCCAAGGTGTGTAATTTTCACATAAACATCCACGTGTCTCCTATGCCCACACTTAATGAGCCCTTTATTTGGATCTCAATCCTCTTCCATATCTAAATGGACCCCTTTACAGCCTGGTCTCATGACACATTGGGTGACCTACCATCATAGGCCAAATCCCATGGATACCACGAATGACATTTGCGATAGGTCCAATGTTTTGAACATGGTCAGCGGTTGATCCTCATTTGTCTGTCTCCATTCCAGGATAATGTGAAATAGATACTATGTTTCAAACATGGACAATAGTTATCCTATTTCATCACAACACTATCATTGTGGTCTAGTTCTCAAGCATCATGATTCACATCTCTGCACTCTCTTATGTTCAAGTGGAATTCCAACATACCCATATTTACCCCTTCGTGCATCTAGGTGAGTTAACAAGGAAGATAAGTATTATTTGGTCATAATTCTCCTAGCGTCCCATTTCCCTTAATGTGTGCCTCCCTGTACCAGGAAAATTCAAATACTACTACTTGTTTCCCACATAGAGCATGAATCATGTGGGATTAGTGGTTTTGATAGGATGTGTACTTGTGTAGCAGAACTACACATTCCCTTCATCCTGCAAGACGTTAAACTACACTCTCAGAACTATGTGTGCCATGATTCCCATTCTCATGGGATACATAGGAATGCCCAGATAACCTATCTTGGGTCCATCCCAGTTTTCACCTTCAGTCCCTCAACATAAGGATTCACCTGAGAGCGTGTGGTGTATCATGGACTCTTATGGTCCTCATTCATTTCGAGGTATGCACCGCACCACAAATTTGTTTTCTAGGTTACTATGTCCTCAACACCTGACCTTAAACATTGGACCGTACCCTGAACATGTTTAGGATGCCCCATTATAATTAACAGATGAATCAGTTTCCTCGCATGAGAAAATTCCCTCTACCAACATTGGTCTCTGATCATGCTATGCCTATAAGTACATGTGGCTTGATTCCCATCCTGATGGGATATGTATGAATTCCTAACCAATTTGTTTCGAGTGCATCCTACCTATCACTTTAGGTCCCTTGATCTGAAAAACTACTTTTGGGGGTACGTGGTGTAGTGTGGACTCCTTATGTCATTCACAATGGTTTTATATCTACCGCATCACATACTACCTTTTGGGATCTCCCCATTAACTCTTCATCCTATCATATGACGTTAAACTGGATGAGTCCATACTTTTTCAACACATGACACTAAGCAGCGATTCCACCCAGACCAAGTTCAGGCTAACCCATGTTAATTATTGGATGCATCAGTTTCCTCACCAGAGAGGATTCTTTCTACCAGCATTGGTATCTGACCACATAATGCTTCAAGAACTACATTTGGATATATTCTCATCCTTATGGGATACGTAGCGACGCCCAAGAATTTCTCCATCAGCCCAGCCCTATGGTCATTTAGACTTTTGGACCCTCATCCCCGATCATGGTCTACTCTCTATGAAATTAAACTAGGAGCCTATAGTCTATGAGACACGACTTTAAACTATCAAACATGGTCTAGGAATTATGACCACAAAAATGTGTGCAACGTCCTAGTCATACAGCGTTAAACTATTCCATTAATCATGTGCATCCATATGATGTAAAAATGCAAGGCATTATAGGTCCTCACTGTAGTGTTACTTTCTGAATTTCAGTTTGATCCCAGATAAAACTGATTCATCCAACTAATTTTCCACATGGAGGCATAATTTCATGAGTTTTGGACACCATTCGAACAACCAATCACTCCACCCTCCTCGCTTTTCATACCCTTTATTTGGACCAACATCCTCTTTCACGTCTAAAAGAACCCCATAGCAGTATGGATGCTCAGCCTATGGGTTTCCTACTATTCGGGGCTAATGTTATGAAATAATAATGGATGCCATTTTGGTTAAGGCCTCGTTTTTTGAACATGGTCATCAGTTAACACTCATTTTTTATCCCCATTTCAGGCTAACACAATAAGGATATTGTGTTTAGAACACGGTAAATAGTTATCCTTCATTGTCAGGCCATCCCCACAATGTTCCAAATTTTTTGTATCTTGATTGATACATTCCACTCCCATGTGTGTTGGATTAATTCCAACGCCCTATGGCATTACCCCGCACATGCAATAGAGCACATTGGGAAAATGGTAATTCAACTATTCTGAGAGCTTCATTATCGAGTTAGGTCTCCATATTTCTTCATAGAAATCATTATCAGCTCTTCAGAGAGCCCCATTCTCCTCCGAAATTCCTATTTTATGATGGTCCTAAATGCGATCGATGTCCAATTATGATCCTCTCACACCTTCGGTTGTTTAACACTCTTGTACATGTGAATGACCTCATATAATCTGGTGTTCCTACACCGATCAGGGTTCCCATAGTCTTAGAGATTTATTTGGCTATTTCCTCAGTGCGATCTAGATACAATGGACCCTAAGGCATGTGTTTTCCTTATACATTTATTTAGAACGTTTTCTACCTATCCCTCCTCATCCTCGTTAGACCCCATTCTTTCGGGGTGGGGGGCATTTGTTGGCGTTGGATAATGCGTCTACAGAATATTCGTAATGCTTCCATAAATTATCCAAGATCGTAAAACATTTATCATGATTCGATTTGATAGGTCTTAGGTCATGAGAAACGTTACAGATTAGGATTTATGTACATTAGAATATGGGATGGAAAAATGGTTTGCATAGTTCATTCATGAATCTCTCACTGAGAACATGGTGCATACGAACTTGATCGGAGCCTCTGCGAGCGCTACGAAGGTCGATGATGGTCGAATCTGCGGTTATGAGGAAGATGAGGGAACTTGACAGGGGCCCTTGCAAGCGCCGTGAATTTTGATGAAGTTCAAATCCACGATTAGGAGAAATGTGAGGGAACACCCTTTGGTTGCGGAGGGCAACGTCCTTTACGGCATCATTTTCTATTCACGACGCGCATTTGTGCTCTTCGGAGTTCTCCACCAACTTCCATCGCCTATAAATACCCGAATCACCCCACATTATAAGAACGGTTATGCTAACCCTTGGGAAACCGATCTCCCATTTTGAGAGGATCTAGAGCACTGAGAACTGATGGCCTTCACAAAGGGATCCACCCTATGCAAGGAGGGAGCTCCTTTGGGTTGCTTGAAGCTCCATAAGCCGCTTTGCTCCAAAAGCTGCTTTTCTCTGCAATCCCCTTTGATCTGTGAGGCATTTTTCTCAGTGATACTCTTTGCTCAATGAGATGATTTTCTCTATGATCCCATTTTTTAGTAATCTCATATGCTCTAAGAGTCCATGCTCCACAAGAATCCTTCCTTCGTGAAGCTTCTTCGCGAGTCCTCATGCTGTGAGATCAGATTTCCTTCACGTAACTCTTTCCTTTGAGAAGATCCTACCTTTGGGATCACCAGTCCATACCACGGTAGATGCACCCCCACACCCCCACTAGGTCTCAGTGCTAGGATGTGGTTCCAGCCCTCTGGGCCAGTCCCTTCGCTATCGTCACTGACCACCATGAAAAACGGGGCGTCGCACCGCAGACATTTCAGTCCAGGGTGTCGGCATTTTCCATTGCACCCTTAACCTAACCCACCATCCACATATAGAATACAATAAATTGAGATAATACTTTACACACCATGAAACACCATGAGTCGACATCTTCCTCAAGGTCCCTTTCACGTGTTGTGAGTTGAGATTCTCATCTTCAATGCCCCGACTACCTTGAGATGAACCATTCCTCAAGTAACTCGTCCAAACCCAATCACCTTACTCCTATGCCAAGATCCAACAGAAAGGGCCTCTCTTGTGTAAGTACCAACACCATCCATTCTTAGGAACCTTATGCCTAACAATCCTCTTAACATGACTATAAACTGTAGCACTCACAATTTGAAAAATATAGGATGCCTCTTTCTCCAAACAAGAGATTCCTTATGCGCCAAACATAAGATGCTAATAGTCTTATTTACATGACTATGAACTATAGTACAACCTATATGACAGATATAGGATGCCTATTTCTCCAAAAAATAGATTCCTTATGCGCTAAGCATAATATTCTAACAATACTTTCTACATGACTATAAACTGTAGTACCCCCTATGTGCCAAACATAGGATGCCTCTTTCTCAAAATAAGAGATGACTTATGCAGCAAGAATAAGATTACAATTGTTATATCTACATGACTATAAAATGTAGCATTCCATATAATTCAATAATAGGATTCCTCTTGTTCTAAATAAGATATGGATTATGTGAAAATCATAAGATGCCTCATTCCATGACTACAATGGCGTAATTTCATTAGTTTTGGAATCTGTTAAATCATTCCACCCATCCAACTCATGATTCATGTGTACCAAATTTGGATCTTTATCCTCTTTCATGACTAAAAGGACCTCCTAACAGCCTGGTCCCATGCTGCATCGACTCACCTACAATTCTAGGTCAACGCCCTGGAAGCCTTCAGAAGACAATTTGAGTCAGGTTCTATGTTTCGAACATGGTCAAAAGTCAACAATCATTTTTTTATCCCAATTCATGCTAACATGATATGGATGATGTGTTTTGAACAAGGTCAACAGTTATCCTCCATTTCCATACCACCCTCACTGCATTCCAAATATCATGCATGTTCTTCAGACTTTTCATCTCCCTTCGTTATGATGGATTCCAATGCCCTTGGAATTATCCTGCTTGTGCAGAAGCACCTAGGTGTAAACCTCAATTATATGACTCAACCCACCAGTGAGTGGGGGTACCCTCATGGCCAGACATGAGGAATACGTTGCACGCAACTTCCATGTGTATTCCCCAGCCACCATTTCCACACCTTAGTAGCACCTGTGCAACTTCTTTGAACAATCCCCATTCACCATTGCCGCTTCATAGCGGCACTTGGGAATCTTCCTAGCATAAGCCCAATTCACCATTACCACTCTATAGAGGCACCGAAGAAACATCCTTCTTTAAACCCCTTTCACCATTTTTGCTTTATTGCGGCACCCAGGTGGCTTTCTTTTGTAAGCCCCATTCACCATTTCCGCTCCATAGCGGCACCCAGGAAACTTCCTTGCATAAGCCCCATTCACCACACTCCATGGACACACATTTATGGCGTGATCGTTAGGTCTCTTATTCCTCTTGTTTGTCACACCGACAATGGCTCATTTGGTCTTATAGTAGTAAAAATTTACGATGGAATCTTACATGGGCCACCTTAGCGCATAATCGTGAAACCATTCTGAACTACATGGACTTTGATCCTTGTCAAGGAAAGGTGCATAGGATGCCTCTCTGAGGTTCAATCCCAACACCTACTGGTACCGACCCCTTCACTTTGGTTCACCAAACCATCCCAAACTATGTGGACATTGATCCTTTCCAAGGCATGGTGCATAGGAAGCCTCCTTGAGCTTCACGCCAACACCTACTGGTCCTGACCCCCTTCATGCCGGCTTACAAAAATTTCCTAAACTGTGTAGACTTTGAACCTTTCCAAAGAATGGTATGTAGGACGCCTCCATGTGGTTAAATCCCAATTCCTACTGGTATTGACCCCTTCACGTCGGTTCAACAAATACATTCTGTACTATGTGGACATTGATCCTTTCCAAGGAAAGGTACATAGGTATCCTCCCAAAGGTTCATGACCAACACCTACTTCACCTGACTCCTTTATGTTGGTTCTCCTTCATCCTCCATGATGTTAAACTGTATCCACCATTCTGAACTATGTGGACTTTGATCCATGCCAAGGAAAGCTATGTAGGAAGCCTCCTTGAGTTTCATGCTCAACATCCATTAGCTCTTTCCACTTCATGTTGGTCTACCTCCATCCTTCGTGACATTGAACAGTACGCCCCTTTTTGTCCTGCATGACACTATACTGCCCCCAAATCGACAATAAGTCATTGTGTCCCCCAATCGATGGTAATCCATTATACCCCAACCGACTTTATGCCATTGTCATCCCCACAAGATGATAAGTCATTGTATGGTGAACTACATGGGTTGATCCCTGTGTCCAAGAGACGGTATGTAGGAATTCTCTCAGAGGCTCAATCCCATACACTAGTAAACTTTGGTGACCCCCCTATTTGGACCTACATATCTGGTCTGTCCTAGTAGCATCAGACTAATCTGGGTTGCTAACCACGCATAAGCATTAGTATTTCATCGGGTCACTATCCTCTATGTACATCCCGATTTCGTGCCCCATATTGAACATCGTGGACTTTGATTCCCTACCACATGGATATGTAAGAAGTATTTTTGAGGCTCAATCCGAACACTACCATCACTTTCATGATGGTTCTATCTCATTCCCCCGCTCACTACATTCACCCCTCTATCATCCAGCTTGATTCTAATGTGGGCCACCACATCCAGGTGGGATCACACCAATCCTTCAAGTAGATAATCACACATAATCCCCCACACAATCCATAATTATTCAATGAAGAGTGTCTCTCTTGTGATGGGCTACTATCTGTGCATAATCCCAAACATGTATTCGAGTTGTTTTCCTTTATGTACACCCTGATATATCACCCCTTCAAACTACGTGGTTATTGATCCATTTCATCTACATAGGGTATGTATGAAAACTCTACGAGGTTCAATCTCAACCAATAGTAAACCTTGGGGTTCCCCATTCTGGGGTGCACTCTCTTGGATCCACCATCATAGGTGTCTAGAACAAACCTCATGGTGTGACATCTGCCCTTTATGCAACACACCTCCCGGGGTTTGATCTCATTGGTAATTCTGACCTATCCATCCAGTGTTCCCCATTTTGGGGTTTACTCAATCTGATCTTCCATTAGTGGTGTCTAGATCATCCTTCACGGTGTTATATCTTCCCTCTGTGAGACACACCACCTTAGATCTTTCCTTAGTGGGTGCTCTGATTCATTCATCGGGTAAAAATTGAAGGTGTTACTTCCTAGGGATATACCAATCTAATCCCTCTCTATGGGAAGTTCTAATCACACTCATTCTATCTCCACAAGATGTTAAACTTGCATCCTACCTCATGTTAAACATGTGATGCCTGAGGAAAACCTCGGAAGACACACTGTTGGTGTAACCGTCTCTACAAGATGTCAAACTCATGACATACCCCTTGTTAAGCATGGAAATCTGAGGAAAACATCAAAGACATTCCCCTGGCATATGATACCCTTCAATCGACGTGGGATGCCTCAGGTTCTGTGCACTTGAGCTTCCCTCTTATGAGGATGAATACATGTCCCCCAATGTCCACGCATCCAGTTATTCCCTGACATACCTGATGTTTCAATATACTTTGATCGAAGGTTGCTACCATTTCAAGACCCCATAGAATGCCCAGACAGAGGTAGTGTAATGAACCATCGTCCACAAAGATATGGCACTAGGAACGAGATTCATGAACCATGACTCAAATATTTAAGAGAGACCCAGACTAGGTGATGATTTTTGAGGAGGAATCCATGAAAGGTGGAACTGACTTCCCATCATCCCATTTTGATCAAGGAGCTAAAATCCATTAATAAGTGAAGGATACTGCCCGCCTTTATAAAGCAGGAATAAAGGGGAAAAAATCCGCACATCCTCCTATGAAAGAGACAGAGGGACTCCCCGGTGAAAGTGTCATAAATACTACCATTCCAAGTTGTCGATTCATAAATACATTATCCTATCAGTTCCATAATTCTTCATTTTCCCTGCTTTTTCTGTGGAAAACCGTTCTGAACAGACATATATTAGATGAAACTACATGGTTATATTCAAATACTACCAGCATAAGGTAAAAATAATTAATGGTATTCTATTAAAATCATCCTAAGCAATAGAGTTATCTAAATGGTGTTTTTATACCATCTATAAGGATTCAACTATAAAAATTACATAATCATATAATTTCCTTTAGACTTCACACTATTACATCCCAAAGATCTTCTCAGTTTATAGTTTTATAATGTTAGGATAGAAATCATACATATCAACCCAAAAGCATACAAAATTGGTAAAACTATACCAATATCAATTTTTTCATAATAAAAATGTTTTAAAACAAAAGAATCAAATATTTTAAGGAAATTTTTTCCCAACAATCACCTTGGAATCTCTTTTTTACATAACCATCCTTACACCTGGTGAAAATTTTAAAACATAGGGTCACCTTATGAGAAGCCTCCAATATTCAAATACATAATGCATTGGAGGGAGGTATAGATCCCACCCTTCATCATAATCTACTCCCAAGAACCATATCATAATCATAAAACATGAACATTTTCATAATTTTTTTTAAAAAATTTAAATTTAAAAGAGGATTCTAAAAGGGGAGTCCATTACATATACCATATCATTAATGAATTAATTAATAAAATAAATGAATATATGTACTCACTTTAAATAGAAATAATAAAAAAATTACCATAAAGACCCGAATTTTCAATGCAATTTATTTATTATATAGAATATTATGAGTCTGGGAAATTTGACGGCACACGATTCCGAGGCCCAGTGTGCCCAGAATGAATTTCTGAATCTTTTTTAAGGTATGTTCAGTAAATGCACGAGTGGAATTTTATAAAATTTGAACTGGTGATCCAATTAAAGATTTGAGGGTATTATTGAATCCGTTGCGCCAAGATTCACTTAAAGGAGGCTTCACTTCAACCGCAGTAGGATGGGAGAAGAATATAGTTTTGTGGACTTTTAAAAGAACAATAAAATAAAATATCTATTTTATTTTCTTTCTATATTTTCCTCCAATGGACAAGAGGCAACATGGGACCAGTGACATGTCAAGCCATTAAATGGCTTGACCCTTTAAATCCTATGTAACTACATTTTCAGAATTTAGGAAGGTTCTTATTAATGAACACTTATAAATTCTACGAGCATTAGACACCCACCCCCTCTCTTATTTATATGGATCTTGGAGAGAGGTGTGACCACTGCTTCACCATAAAATGAAGTGCTTGTAAAGTGCCATGAAACCAAACCCATTGAGGATGGATCCGGGACCAACGAGCGGTGATGAGCAATGGAGAAAACCCGAACCGAATATCCTCAATCGAGGGACATCGTTGGAGGCTAGTTGTTGGGTATGAAGAACACTGACCAAATTCCTCAATCATATGCATTTCTCCATCATTTTTAGGTAGGGTTTACATTTGGATTAAATCTCAAGAGTGGTAGAATCTTTTTTTCCTCCTTCGTGTTGATTACAAGCTAGTGTGGATGGTGTGAGCCTAACGAACCCGACACAAACCCTCTGCTACCTTGCTACCCCTTGATTATTCATGGAAGACTGCTGGTGTAGTGAAAAAATCTGGCTACGATGGAGGCATCACACTATCATGCGCTGCAAGAGGAGGTCGCGGGACTATGCCACATTAGTCAATAGAGCATCCAACACTAGCCGACTGTGAAGGAGGTGTGGCGTGCCGTCGTGCATTACTTGTGAGACAGGGGCCATAGATGAAGCCGTGGTAGATAAAGGAGGTGGTTATCACACTGGCCCACCTTGAGGAAGGAGGAAGTGCACCTGCGCCGCCGGAGGAACTGTTTGTGGCTCATCAGTCGCGGCAGTCAGAAGAGGCGGATGAGACACTGGCCGGTTGTGGAAGCAGAGAGCGGCCCGACCAGTGCCCTGCCGGAGGAGCTGCGTGTCCGAAGTTGAATCTGTGGGACCTGCCACATGTCCTTTTGTAACCTGGAATCGCCCTTAGGCATTTCCGCTTCACGTTCCGAATGGATGGATGCTTCCATCCCAAGTTGGCAACGGTAGACCCCACCGCGGGTCTGACTGTTGGGCCGCACCCCCTTGTGGGCCGGGCTGCCCCCTTGCGTGCCATGCCATGCCCCCCTGCTGGCCAAGCTGCACCCCCCTCGATGTTTGGGCCATACCTCAGCTCAGCATGTCAAGCCCGTCGTGGCCCAGTCCAGTCGGGTCGGGCCGGACCCGGGCCCAACCGGACCCAGAAACAGTTAAAGGGCAATATCTTGAGAACCAGACGTATGTTTGATGAACCGTCTGTTGATCTAGGACCCCTAGATCCAGACGGTCCATTCATTATAAAACACTTGATTTTTAAAGATTGATGGAGTATGACCAGGTTGGATCGATCTCAAATCCAACTGGGCCCACAGAACTAAAACACTTTTAACTCACAAACTGGGCATCCGATTGACGCATTATCTGTCACGTTGAAACCCTTACGACATGGAGGTCCTTTGGGTTACTACTTAATTGAGAATAATGGTGGTCGAGGTATGATAGATATTTCAAGGGGCAAATTCTATGGAACTAGAGCACACCACGTGCCAGGAATCCTATTTCGGGATGTGACGTGATGAAAGAACATCAATCCTGTGTGGGTCAGCATCTATCGATCCTATGTAGGTCAAATTCAGTCAGATCCTATGTGGGTTAGCACTCAGTGATCATGAGTGGATCAGCGCATACCGATCCTGTGTGGTTCAGATCATGTGTGGGTTAGCGGGGGTTATTAACTATCGATCTTGTGTGGGTTAGAAGCAGTACTTATTACTAGAATTATGTGATCTAGCATTACAACTAATCATTTGTATTTCCATACATAAGTTATACCTGCTGTGAGATGAGTCTTTTAACTATTTGGTACTTATATCTTCATGGTGATACTATTGTGGTAATTATAACTTTGTGGTTTTGTCTTTGTGGTGTTACATGTGTGGCACTTCTACCTTAATTTTGTTGTCTTTGAGGTGTTACATGTGTGGTACATCTTCCGTCTTGGTGTTTCCAGTGTTTTACTTCTAACTTTATGGAGTTACCTTTGTGGTATTCATCCATCATGTATGATATGATTTTGTCTTTATAACTTAGGTAGATGTATGGTCATACACCTAAGTAGAGTTGATTTCTATAGTTTTGTGCTTTGAAATCGAGGTTTTTCTTTGTGGTATTTCCTTTGTGGAACTATGGGAGACTTAGGGGGTCTCGGGGTCCCTACTAAGTATCTTTATACCTAAACCCGACATGGGCTACACCTACACCTTGTTGTGTGTTGTGCATATGGAAAACATCATTGATCGAGGATGCGAGAGCCAGGACTATGCAATACTCAAAGGGGGGATATTTGGTGTGATGTGACGTAGATACAACAGATCGTGAGCTGTACCTACCCTTCTAGTAGAATCTTCGGTGGACGATCCAAGAGATATTTTTTACTTTTCAGTTGTGTTTGTACATTTTAGTTGTAATTTTACTTTTCAGTTGGTCTTGTATTTTGGCCTCTTTACTTTCAGAACACTTTTACTACAACTATTTTTTTTGGTGGGTTCTTTTTTTTGTGTTCTTGGACTGTGTTTCTGTATAAGTTAAAAAGGCAATGCCTTCCTATTTTAGAGATATGATTTTCTAGTGCTTGTCATCGGACCCTGGCTTATAGAAGTTGGGATTGGGGTAGTCATGGCATGAGCTCCAAGGGACGGGGTGTGACAATTTCACATTCGTATAAAAAATAGTATTATCCTGACAAAATCACTGATTTATTAGGTTAATCCCATGAATTGAAATTGGGTTATGAATTTCTTTACCTTTGGTTCATATTACTTAAAACCTATTTATACCTCCTTTATATTGGTTAAAATATTGTTATTAATATTTTATAAAATCATATTCATGTTTATAAACCATTATATGATCGTTTTATAATATAATTCCATCAATTTATTAATAATACTTTGTTATTTCCACAGTATATGGTGCATGATTTACATGGTTCCAATGGTCTGTTTGTATTGGATTTTCTTGTCACATGGAAATGAAACTGAAGAAGTATAATGACATGGTATTAAAATGTTTCCATATTATTAAATGATACCATATATCATTTTTTAGATATTATGAAAAATCATTAGACAAAACATTAATGATATTTGTTTAGATCATTTTTGGCAGCTCTTTGACAATCACATCCTAGTTTTGTTAAATAACATATTATTATGTATATATTTTGATTACATAACATAAAAGTGTTTATATAATAAATATTAAAATATTTTTCATCCAATAAATTTGTTTTTTGAACTTCCATGAAGGATATAATGGAAATTGAAAAGACATCGTCCTCAATGTCTATAAATCAATACATCCCAGAATGTGTTTTTATTTTTATAATAAGAGGTAGAGGACAAGAAGCATGATGATAAATTTTTCCATAAAAATGATAAAATTATATATATATATATATTATTGTATTTTTTAGGACTCTTGGATAAAATGAGGAGATGAGATTATAATAAATGTAAAATAATAAAAAAGAAAATAAAAATAAAATGAAAGAGGATTTTTAAATATTAATCTATTCTCATTGAGTTCCTTTTGATGGCACGTGGTTTTAACCTTTTGGTGAGTCCGAAAGGTCTTGGAATTGGGGGAGAGTACTAGGATGAATATTGGGAAGAATTTGTAAAATTCTCTAAGCTTGAGCGATGCGAGGAGAAGAGGGGGAGAGGGGATGTATTTATAGTAGAGGAGAGGAGCAATTTTCTAATATTTTAATCAATATTTATTAATTTTCTCAAGAAAAGAAATTGTTTTGGTTCTTATGACTAAATAAAACAATTAATTCATGTGATTTTGAAATGAGGGTACTTATCACAGAAGAACATCATCCCTGACTCAATAATTTATGTATTGATATTATTTCTTAAATTACCGTATTTCAATATTCACTATCAAAAACAAATATTTCTGAAAAATTTAAAAAATACCCCCCAACCATTTATTTCTCTCTAGAATTAAAAAATGAAATCCATTTTATTAAAAATTATTTTATAAATATAAGAAATTTAATTTTAAAATAAAATCATAATTTATTTTGAGAATAAAATTTTCTAAACTATAAATGATTTTATAGAAACATCAAAAATTAATAAATGTCTCATAAAATTATATTATAACCATAATAATGTAAAATAATAATTATTTATTAACTTATATGAAAATAAATTTCTATTTTAATTATTATTTTTTTTAAAAAATAGTGATTAAATATTTATGACTTAAGAAATAATTTTTTAAAAAATATTTATTTACATATACTATGATTATATTATCACTTATATGATATCTATATTTTATTTATACATTAATGGTTGTGGTTACAAATCATTTGGTAGATATACTATTCATAAGGGTACTATTACTATTTATAAGAGTAAAATTAGTATTCAAATGGGTCCGGTAACTATTCACCTAGAATTAAGTTAATCCTATAAAAATATAAATATCTTACTAATCACAACCGTTTATGTTTTTTTAGATTTAATACATAGAAGAGGAAAAATTATGTTCAACATCTAAGTTATAATAATATCATTTAAATAATAGAATTTTGTTTCATAGATACTCAGTGTTACATGAATTTCATCCTTTATTATATTTATTTTAAAAAACATGGGGTGTTAAAGGTAAGGCTATTTTTTCTAAATTACCTTTCTTTGAGACATGTTTTTTTATACACCTAATTTCTTTTAAACTCAAATAATTCTGACCAATAGATATATAATATCATTAATTCCATATATGATTAATTTTTTGGTCATATATATTATGTTTGGAAGTATTTTTAAAAATCTCTCCATTAAATTCTATGTATTTACAAATCCTTCTAATTTTGTACCTATAATGGGTTTAGTATTCACAAGATAATGATGTTTTAATTGTGTTTGTTGACTAAAATTATTTTCTTGAGTCAAAATTGTCCCTCTTTGACTTGTATTTTAAAATATGGGATTCTTCTATTTTATGATTATACAATAATGCCTTTCTCTATTGGTAGTGTTAAATTTGTAAATAAAGTGATTTACCTTAATTTTTTTCTTAAAAATTATATATTTGTTATTAATAATTCCTATCATATTTAACGTCAATTTCTCTTCCATGTACCAATTTTATCTTCCCACCATTGTTATATATTTTATTTGGAAACCTAATTATGTTTCATCATAAGTGATCATCATATTTATTTTCTCATCACTTCAAAATAAACTCTTATGAAACCTTTTTATGATATCATTTTTTATAAAGATATTTTAAAATATTCATATTTTTTCACATACAGGATTTTATGATTAATCATACACTGCATATTTCCTATAAAAAATATATATAATTTCAAGGATTCAATATTTAATAATCATTAAAAAATAAAAACTTTTAAATTTTTTTCACTTTTACTTTTTAGAAATTGATTTCTTATTTTACATGAATCATTATATTTAAGACATTGTAAATAACCATTTTAAAAATGATTAGGATTAATCTCACCACTATGTTCATTCTTCTTTTTGAATAATTAATTACCTTATTTAATAGTTTTTTACAAAATATTTATTTTCTCTTTTCTTTTTAAAATAATAGAGAATATTAATATGTTTTCAAGAAGATAATATTTGAATTTTTTAATGTAATTTCTTATTTTATTCGGATTTTTTGTACATGTGTTTTTATAAAGGAAATCATAATAATTTCTATGCTTTCGAAAATAATACTTATTAAATAATATTTATCTTAAAAAATATATTATTTTAATTCCTTATTTTTAATGGTTAAATTTTATAACTATACACTTATATCATTAAATATAATAGGAATTTAAATAATTTTATATCCATTAAAAAGGGGTATTTTTAGTTTTTTAAATTGATATATCCAATTATCTTAAAAAGATATTTTCCATCTATATAAATATCTATATTTTTTTGATCATCACTCCGAAAACAAAGGTCTAGTTTGAGTAGTGAATTATCATCATGTCTAGAGGGGAAGATAATTGGATTCCAATATTTTGTAAGACTGAACACACATTGTTTGATAAAGGATAATGTGAAAAAATACATTATCATAGTGTTACACCCTAATACATGAAGCTTATATAAGTTTAAATAAATTATTATATTGGAATCAATAAATTATTATAATTTGAAAGGACCAATCAATTTAGCAGTTTGGAAACTAGGTGCATTCCAGATACCATTTTATATTAGGAAATGAATATAAAACATAATCGATTACAAATTATAGTAAAAATCATCCAGGGAAACTCATTTAAGGATCTCTTATTCATAACCTGGGGAAATGAAAAAAATTAACAGTCAAATGAAATAATCAATAAGGGAAAAATACAGTTCATGCTAACCTGAATAAATGAGCTCAATTCATCATGGATAGTTAAATAACTAAGAACAAATTCCATTATAATAACTATATTAGGAATAAAAATTATGGAAAGGTAAATAAATAAAACACATTCCATTTAATAAATATAACGAAAATTAAATGCATCCATATATTTTTTTCATAGTAAAAATCCCTTGAATAATAACTGATATTAATTTTTAATGAAGGTAATGCTCTAATATTGAAGGTAATGTATCTGGAACATGAAACACTATACCATCTAGATATATTCAAAAGATACTAAATTCTCTTATTTTTGGAAATGATTCATCCTATGATACTACCAATACATCTGGGAGATATCTATAACTATGCCCCATCAGTGTCTACCAGTCCAATGAATTCCTCATATATCGAATAATCAATTGAAAATTTTATTTTTAAATCAATGTGTCCCATTACACTTTGAAATATTTAAATCATAAGTCCCATAAATGTAAATTATTATCAAATGGAATTTTTAATAAAATTAATATTAAGGTATTTATGATACGATATATCAAATGGGAAGTAAACCACATAAAATAAATAAGTGTCAAAAAAGGAATATATCATAGAAATAAAAGTGGGAGGAGAAAAAATCTTACCATGTGGTTTACATTAATTGAAATTAATATAACCACTTATATAATGGTTCAAATCATGTTAATAATTTTTAAATTAACTATATTAACATTTATGATATCATATATGATCCTATTATATTATCTTACCACTTTTCAGCCGATAATATTTCATTATTACCCTTTTTTGTGTGTTAAATGATTCATTTTTCTATGCACATTTCATCATGTAAATATTGATTCCTATGTATAGGATATAGTTATTTCACCTCAAAAATGATATTAAGATCATATATAACTTATTTATTAATTATATAAATTTTAAAAATCATTATTTTATGGTTTACTTGGAAAATGAACCACATCACGTTGTGGAGTTGGTAGGTCGTATGTACACATGAGTGATGATATCATTTCATTAAAGGTGAAAGGTTAAGTAAGTAGATGGTATATTAACTCCTTTATAATCATTCTAGTGTCATAATTTTCATATATATATCTATTATTTTCAATATCATACCAATGCATGTATTATGAGGATGAAAAAAAATTACACAATGTCGTAGAGAAGATAAGACGTACATACGCACCTATGGTGATTTCCGTTTTTGTAGGATAGATACAAAGTAGAATACTTTTTCACATAATCATAAAAACATATCATAAATAAGATAATACTAGAAAAATTTCTTTATCATGAAGACAACACAAGTATAAGAAGTGTTAGAAGAACCAAACATGAAAAAGTTGATAAAGACAATTATCTATCATTTAGTTAAATTCCTTTAATGTATTCTAAAGTGATATAGGGTAGGTTTTTTTCACGTACTATAAGATATATAACATAACTGAGGATGTTCATTAGAGAAATGGGTAGGGTTTGGTTAGGTGATATGGATGAAATTGGTGTGTGGAAGTGATGAAGGAGCTTCCGTATTATAGTTGAGGCGAGGTGTACTTTCAGAACACTACAAAATATTAAAATATAATAATGATATTGTATATAAAAATACTTAAAAATGGTATATAAATGAATAGGGCTAGATAATATCAACCATATATTATCACCATTGTTATTATTTAAAATTTTTCTTATTTTTACTTATTTAATAATATTTCAATTTAATAAAATATATTTTTTGTCAAATCTCATACTATTCATTTAATTTGACTTCAAATACATAAATAAATAGAATTAATTACTATATATTGAGTTAAAATGTCTATAATATATCTTATATAGCTATAAATATTAATAGGCCACTTTAAACCATCCCTAATATATCTAAATTAGAAAAAATAAAATCAATTATTTTTTATGTTAAAAAAAACTCTATTAAAATTAAAGAATAATTTAAGATAATTATATAATTTATAATTAATAAAAATATGTTTATATAATGAAACTAATTTTATTTTCATGAAAATTGAAATTTCTTTTTGTTCATTTTTTGATTTTTTCACTATGTGGCCACATAAATGATATTAAATATAAAAAGCGTGGCTTTTGTAACTTTCTTTGATTTAAATAATATATAACTTATTTTTTTGAATGATTTTCCAATAAACAACTATATTTAGTTATTAAGGTGATAAGGTCATAATCATCTTCATCCAATACATTTTATTACAATTTTAGGATATATTTTTACCCTTATCCTTTGTCTTTAACCCTTATTTAATTTCATTAACTCTTAACATGACAGCATGTGTTTATATATATTAATGGTTAATATAGTTGATATAAAATTCCAAAAAAATGGATTATTTATGATGTATTTAGTCATATTAAAAAAATCCAAATTTTTTATTTTTATGAATTTTTTTTCATTTAATTAAATTTTATTTATTATAAAATAAATTAATTTTAATTTGGAAACTATTTTTTATCATCCTAATGTAAATTGTTATTCAAAATAAAAAGAAGATAAAAGGTATCCAAGGCCAAAAAATAAGTATGCCAAAGAAAGGAAGAGAATAAGGGGGTCTAAAATAATGGAGACCGAGGGCATCACCTCTGATAATATTCACCCCCACCACCTTCAAACTAAGATGATAATGAATGACTAAGCATTATATACCAAGAATATCCATCGGGGCTATGTAGTATGCCACCTTCCTCCCCTACTACTAGGTATGAGACACCTTGATATTATCCCCCAAAAAGACAGGACAACTTCTAATGGTATAAAGAATAGACCAAGGAATCATTCCCATACCGATAACGGCGTTGTGTAGAAGCATAAAGTCTTCTTCCTCTTCCCTGATGTCCATGCCTCTCTCTCTGTAAATTTTCAGACCATTGAACGTGGCCATGGATTCTGCCTGAAGGGCCGAACCATGACCAAGACTAATAGAGAAGGCCAAAATAACTGATTTGCTATCATCACGCACAACCCCACCACCACAAATGTAGCTCGATACACATGAGCCATTTTGGTTGAGATTCAAGCCAGCTGGAGGGGGCGCCAGCATACCCAGTTGCCCGGGTGGTGGATGTTCTCCTAAGGGGAGCGGCGATGACCATACTTGAAGCACTGCAAGGATGGAGCCTCTCTCCAGTTATCCAGATCCCTAACCAAGTCGATTAGTAGACTTTTAACCATGAAGATAATCAAGTAACCAGTCGAGACTACAACATTGTGGATCCACTTATTGCGCACTTTCCACATGCACCAACACCCTGCTTGCAAGATAATGGTACCGGGCAGACCTCCCCAAAATTTGGAAACTATTCAAAACGTGATTTTGTTTTAAAATAACATTACAATATGATATCTTTGAAAAAATATTTCATACATCTATAATATCTACAGTTCATCTTGAAAATATTTTGGTGGTATTAATATTTAATATTATATCTAATTTATTTTTTTAATTTCATTTATTTGTTATTTCTATTAATTAAACAATTACTGCATCATTATTTTGTAAGACATTTAGGCAATTATATATTTCTTAAACATTTAAAATAAAACACCCAGATTATTATAAATATTGTATCTTTAAAATGATTATTTCTAGTCGAATATATCTTTGTAATAACCACATATTAAAAATATGTAACGCTTATTAAAAAAGGAGTATGAAATACTAGAAATTCATTATAATGAAAAATTAAGAAATTATTCTAAACATCCAAGTGCTATAAGATTCTATAAAATAGGTCCAAATGTTATTTTAGTCAACACTTTCTCATCCTGTAAAAGTTACACAAGTGTTAGTGTAATTGTATAATAATTATAGTACTATTTTTACCCTTAATTACTAGATTATCTCTATTGGTTAGTGTAGCACAATCAAGAGAGGGGTGAATGTAGTACCTATAAAAATTTATGGCTTATAAAATTTATTAAAACGTTCCCCAATTTAAGATAAACTATGGCCCAATTAAGTTATGTAGCCGATTCATAAATGTTTTTATATTTTGAAAGACTTCTCAAAGAGTAAGTAGTTCTTAGTTAAAATAGAATGAATTATTATTTTAACTTTTTAAATCAATCAACTAAAACAAATTCATATATAAAGAATATGTAATATTAACTATCAAAGTGATGTTAAATTATTTTATATAAGGAATATTGTGAAAACCAAACTTTGGAAGACACAACAGATTTTAAAATAATAATTTCACTCTAAATATGAGAATTAATCCTCTTGAATTAGTGATCACTTTACACAATGGAATATATATAACTAAACAAGGATCCACACCCTACATTGGGGGAAACAACCACATACCGAATTGTCCAGGTAAACAAGACCTCTTCCAAAGTTCTAACATGAGATAAAGTTACTAAAGGTCGCCCAAAGGCCCCATCATCTGTTATCCATGAGAGAGTATGGTGTAAAAAGACTAGTTTGTGAATATATCAATGTATCTTCAAGTTAATCACATGATATGGTGTGTGTTCATAAAATAGGTAGACACACACTGCTTATATTGTAAATAATGTATACAATTAGTGGTAAAATATTGAGAAGGGTGATATAGGGATCTATGTGTTTTGATCTACATCTTTGAGACTCCAGGACGATTGATTGAATTGAAAATGAAGTTTATTTTCAAGAATAGATAGAAAATAAGAGCGTTGTAAAGCCTTCTGTCTTCTATTCATAGTGAGGTAGATATTTTTTCTAAGCGTTCATATCTACTATTCAATTATTGATAAAGAAGTTCATTAATTAGGATTTACACAAATATTTTTTCTTGTCACAACTGGTACATATTTTGTTACTCTAAGGTATATGATATGATTATTATATTATCTCAGGTCTCATAATTTTTCTAGTTGATCCCGATATTACTTTATACATTATAGCATATAAGAAGTATGATCTCTTATACCTCGTACCTCATATTGGTCTCTAACATCCATTATATTTTTTCTACAAAAGATAGAAAAGACCATTAACATAATAAATAGTTATTAGATTCATGATTATTACCATTAGAAGTAAATTTTAATTTCAATGGAAAATTGAAGGAATGATGGTGTCTCAGGACCAGTTGGCTAGCCTGGTGGTGTCTCAGTCTGTTGGTGTCTTAGTCTATTGGTGTCTCAGTCTGTCGGTATTTCTGTTTGTCAGTATATCACTCTATCGATGTTTAATTATTTCGGTGTATCATATTTTTATCACTATGTCAGGATTTATAGGTAGATTTTCTGATCAATCATCTATCGATAGATTATAGTTTGTTAAATCTTGAGTGTCATTCATTCACTCTATCAGTAGGTATTCTATCAGTAGGTACTATGTTGGTTGGTACTTTGTCGGTAGCTCATCCTTAGTGAAAATCCTAAGAATCTGTCGGTAGGTTACGCATTAGTGACTTATCCTTTTTGGTGACGTAGAATTATTGTTTACTTATAATTATCTAGGACTTATAATTATCCAAATTATTTTTACCTATCTTATGATATAAATACTACCAAAATAGGAAAATATTAAATGTAAACATGGTTAAACAAGATGTTACTTAGGAAAATATAATTAAGTATGATTTTGGGAATTAAAACTAGAGGAGGAAAACAATATCCCCCATTTTAATGATAAAAAAGTGGGGTATTTTATAG
The DNA here is from genome assembly GCA_963277665.1 of Viscum album. Classification (NCBI taxonomy): domain Eukaryota; kingdom Viridiplantae; phylum Streptophyta; class Magnoliopsida; order Santalales; family Viscaceae; genus Viscum; species Viscum album. The sequence goes on along the minus strand of OY728138.1, from coordinate 790,083,471 downwards.
CACAATAATTGATTTATGATGATAAAAGTAATTTATACTTAACATATTATATAAATCATAAGAGATGAAATTTTATGATAAACAAAAAAATTTATACCGATCACTTATTAACCATTCATTTTAATCTAATACTTTTTTGAAAATTATGATCTCATTTAACCTAATCCCACTTGATATATATTACATACACATACACATGTCATACTCATTATATCCATTTTGGGATTATGAAAAAGGAAACAAATAATTAAATGACATAATAGATAATGGGATGAAAACATATAATATATTTTATTAGTGAAATAGAACAAGTGGTAATAACAATAGTTTAATAGATGTTTATCAAAGAGTCTTCCAATCAAATTTATTCCAAATAAGATTCCATAAATTCCTAACACATAGTAGAAGTAGAGGAGGTAGAAGAATGAGGTGCAAAAGCAGTGGGTGGAGGTGTAGATAGGGTATTGAAGGTTATAAGATGAACAACTATAAAAATTGGAGAAAGGTTTAGGCTAGAGGAGGAAGAAGGTCTTGTAAGCTCATGATGAATTCAAGGTCCAATTTGGATTTGAGATTGAGAAGGGATCATAAGGAATGGTGAAAAAGATGTAGATGAAAACATAGAATGCTGTAGGATAGGTTAGATATGAGATTATTCTAGTGAAATAATAGTAGTACACTGATGATGCAGGTAAGGTTTCACATGATTAGTGAAGTCCTTGATGATCTGACCAAAATAATCCACATTATTTTTAAAATATTTCTTATTCTCCATAAAATTGTGAAGGGTAAGAGTGAATTCCTTAATCCTTTTGACTTTATCATTGAAGGCTTGAGTGAATGGAGGTAGCCTCAAAGTCTCAACAAAAATAGTGAAATGATTGTCCAGTTAATGCTTTGTATAATCCCTCATAATGTAGAAGTATACATTCCTAGTTTTCTCTTCCTATGCATTAGTATCACCCTGTGTATAAAAACTTACCATATCATATATATGGTCGTTGTTCTAGTTAATCTTAGAGATTCCATCTAGATTAGTTCCACCCATCATAGTTTTAAGATCATCTCTTATCATAGTTATAATCTTCCCAATATCACAAGTGTGAATAATAGAAGAACACAAAGTTGAAGAACCTTGAATAACATCTTGAACTACTGATCTCAACTAATTTTAATCAGTGGTTATAGGTGGAAGAGTATCTGAAGATCAAGTTTAGTTCACTTCATGTTTTGATAAATGACCTCAAAATGGATAGACCAAGAGTTAGAGGAGGAGGAGAATCATCCACAAAAGACTTAGAATAGTTATCTACAAGGGTTTTCTAAACCTTGTATAAGGACTCTTTATATTCAGTTATTAATATGTTAATCCAAGAGACCACATAAACCAATTCATTAAGCATGTTTTTTTTATATTTTTCAATTTCTTCCAACAATGAGATCAACTATGGTTCAACATGAAAAACCACCCTCTCTATGAGAATAGATGAATCAGTTTCACTAATTCTTACATCATGAGTAGGATGATGTGATGTAGTAGATCTCAAAAAGGAAACAACTCTTTATTAAAATAATTGAGATTATCCCCAGTTACATAATCCATAGGCACAGATATAGATATAGGAGTAGGATTAGGAGTTGGTATCCTATCCTCTGAATGAGGGTACTCTAAATGCAATGTAACATACCCTAGATCATTTCCCATACATGAAAACTCTATCATTCATATGGTCAATTATATAAACATTCAATATCTTCACTATCTCTCACCCTCAAAATATACTATCTTTATATCATAAACCAGCTCTTTCACTAGAGATACTGGAACTTGTCATTCAGCGTAACCTTCACCATGAACATAGACATCTGGAGCACTTTCCTTAACCACATGTTCTTCAGGAGAATCATCAGATTCCAAAATTGATTCGTGCCAAATTAAAGTTGGGCCAGTAGGATATTCATACTTAACATTAAATGGAGTATGATTAGTAGGTTATTCAATATGACCATCATCATCATCATGATGGAATGATCCAAAATCATATCCACCACATCCTTTTTCCTCATCACTTCCATATTCTTCCCTATCATTTTCATCTACTACATCTTTATTATCATATTCTTCATCATCTTCTTCATTTTCTTCCTCATATCTATCACCACCATTATCTTCTTCTTCATCACTACAACTTTCTCATTATTTATCCTTTGACTCATCATCACTACCAGATCATCTATCATACTCAAATTTCATTGACTCTTTAGCTTCCTCATCATCAACCTCAACTACGAGTAGTTCCTTTGAGGGTAGAGGACTTGGTGGACTAGCAGTTTCATAGGTCCTCTCTTTTGGACTTCCAGCTTTATTTGGGTCACTTCAATCATCAAAACTAGATTCTACTCTTTGATCTACATCAGCTCTATCTTCCACTTCAAAATAAACACTTCCTTCATCTAGTCCTATACTAGGGTCAACTAGATTCCTCAACCTTGTTGGGTGCCAAACGTGATTAAAATCCTCAAACAGTTTGTCATTTTCCTCAACCCACATATTCTTTTGGGATTCAAATTTCTTCTCATTATCTTACAGATGTATTTTTTTTAAATAATACCCATCATATTATGTAAATGTTTCCTCACCCTCATTTACTATACTGTTATCTTTTAACATATAAGAAATAAGTTGGGGATAAAAAAATTATTTTTTGGAGTACGTTTTTATCATTTATCATATATGGTCCATCAAATATCTATATAGGTTAACATTATATCCCTTATTCAATTGATAAAGAAAATTAATGTCTTGATACTTTATGGAGGAATAGTCCCCGTTCCTTGGACAAAAGTAATGGTAGAAAATTTTGAGTTGTAGCCCACACTAACCATTTTGATCAGTTGATATTGGCCTTCTTTGGTATCCATTTTAGGTAAGATCATCCAATGATTCCTAAAAAATTCAATATATTTCTAGGTGGAGGCACAATTCTAGGATGATCATCACATAAACCCTCATGGGTTAACATAGAGAATTCTGAACAATAGATGGATGACAAATAGATTCTTTTTCCATCTATTATATACTTAATCCAAAATTCCTATGAGCCTTACAAAATAAATTCCACAAATAGATAGAACTCATGCACTATCCTGTGATAAAATATTCAATCATTGTTGGAGAACTAGTCCAACCATCCTTGAGTTTAAAACCAATTTAACAAGAGATAGTTACTTTTCAATGATAATTCTATGTGCACTTCTTTCACGGGAGTGATCATATAGTTATAAAGTTCGGGATGAATAGGTTTCAGTTTAGGGTGACTAGATTCACCTCTTTTATTCTTATAATTATGAGACTCATCCACATATCTCTAAAAATATACTTATCCTGGTCCATTGGTTAGATTAGAGGGTTTTATGTTAGATGGGGAAGGATAGGTGTTCAGTAGAGAAAGGATCGATGGAAAGGTTATGAAATTAGGAGTTTGAGGGTTATCAAGAGTGTTGGATTGACCTTAATTTTATCATTAGGGATTTAAAATAATAAAATATCAGGTGTGTTTTAAAATAAAATGAAATAACTAGAACATTAACATTTCATCTTCTAGATAGTGAAATAGAAAAATAGGTTGGTGAAACACATTAGTAAGATCTATCCGTGATTCACGTTGGTGAGTCATCATCGGTGAGTCCTGTTAGTGAGTCATCATCAGTTAGTCTTGTCAGTGATTCATAATCAGTGAGACATCATTAGCGAGACATCATCTGCAGGACAACATCGGTAAGACATCATCGGTATTTCTTATTGGTGAGTCTTCAAATATTTATCATTCCACTATCGTGTTTGATGTAACTCATTATTTAATAATTTTATGGCTTAGTAAAAATATTATCAGAATGATTTTCATTTCCAATGATTTCTAAAGTTATATCACCTTTTATAGTGATACCTAAAAAGTGTTTTCTTACATCAAAATTATTTCTTATTGAATGAGAAACAAGATTATTATAAATGTTTAGAGAACATGTATTGTTACAATTTATAGGGACATGTCTAAATTGATATCTAAAATCTAGTAAACTATGTTTCATCCACAAACTCTGAGCACAAAAATTACTAACTGCTATGTATTAATCTTTAGTAGTAGATTATACAATTCATTTTTTATTTTACCACACCACGAAACTATATACTTACCCAAAAAGTGACATGTTCCAGAGGGTATTTTTCTATCTTACTTGGAACCATAAAAATCAGTATCTATATAACTAACAAGTTCAAATGGTTTTCTTCTAGGATAGAAGAATCCAAAGGTAGTAGTATATTTTAGGTAAATTGAAAATTATTTTAACAACTAGAATATGTGAATCATTAGGATTTTCATAAAAAGGATCACACATACATATAGTAATCATAAACTCTTGCCGACTAGTAGTTAACTAGAGAAGACTTCCAATCGTACATCTGTAATTAGTTTGATCAAAAAACATCCAATTTTCATCATGATCTAATTCACAGGTGGAACTAATATGAGTATCACTAATTTTTGTGCTATCCAATCCAAAATGATTTAAATGATATATAGTTTATTTGAATTAATTTAAAATAACACCTTCTTTATTTTGAATGTTTTTAAATCCATGAAAGAATATATTTTCATCCAATGGTCTCATTTAAAAATCAGTTTTCATTAAATTTTAAAAATAAATACATAAAGAATTATTTGAATATGTAAATAAAATATAATAAACATATATTTGAACAACTAAATCATTATTATAAATTATTTTTATAAAAATATTAGGCTCATCAACAACTTTTTTAAAACCATTGGTAATAAGAAAAGTGTTTTTCCTGTCATACGATGGTACTGGATCTTGTTTCAAACTATATAATGCTTTTCCAAATTAAAAAAAATTGATTTTGAAAATGAGGATTTTTAAAACTAGGGGGATTTTCAATAAAATCATCCTAAAATATATAACCACTTATGAAATCACTTTTAACATCCATTTGATAATGGTTTATTCATAGTAAATTCCTACTTATTGACTATATCATTATGCAACTAATCTATCCTTATTCTTTAATATAGTTCCAATTTCATCAACTTTATTTCTGGACACCCACTACGTGCCTATGTTCATTGTGTCTTTGGGTATATCAACATGTTTTGAAGAATTATTTCATTAAAACTAATTCAATTATTCTTGTATATACATCACATAAAATTAATCATTGATTGAATCATTGATGTTAGTAGGTTCAAGATGTGACAAAAAATGATTGATGTTTAGTTTGGGTTCATAAAGAAGCTCCATTCTGTGTCCCTATATCTATGTCTCCATCTACAACATTTAAGTGATGTTTTATAAGGGTTTTAACAATTCTAGAAGAATAACGGATGGTTATGTTATGTTATTCTATAAGTTTTCATTCACTATGATCAGAATATAGATATTTTCCAGAACTAGAAGATTTTGTTGCTTGCTTAACTACAGAGTGATAAAATTTATAATTCATGTTGGTATTTGACAAATCATACTCAAAATTTTCAAGGGAGGTTTTAGGTTTATATGGATATTATTCTTCAAATTTTATATGTTAATATTCTTCCACACACTTGGTTTATTTATTAAAGACTCTATAGTTTTTTTTTGAGGTTATATAAACTAGAAAAATTCCTTCATCACTTTTAGAGTTGAATTTTACTAGAATATATTTTATACAAAGTATATAGACATTGTAACTAATATCATTTTAGTAATTATATTTGGGTTGGCTATTATTCTATAGATCTTATGAATTTTTCACGAAGATAACTCTAATTAAAATTCTTTTAATTATACAACAAGTTGTATTCGAATATTGTTCCAAAAAATAAACAGGTAAATCATATGCACTAATAATAGTTCATGAAATTTATTATAATGTTATATTTCTTCATTTTATATCTTTATTAGGCAGGGGGTGTCCTAGGAGAAGAGAATTTATGACTATAGACATTTTGTGATAAATATGTATCAAATTCATGGTTTTAAATCTCACGTAGATGGTAACTTCTTTAGGTTTTAATCCTAATCCTAATTGAGTTTTCTACTAACCTATCATACTTGGTGAAATAAGTGAAGGTCTCACTCTTATGAGATAGAAATAAATTCCAGGTTTGTATATAGAATTCCTCTACTAAAAAATATACACAGTGATTCCCATTTAATGTGGAAGCTCTAAATGTTCTAAAAAAATCCATGTGAACCAACTCATGAGGTTGGGAAATTGAAATTTTATTCTTTGGTTTGAATGATATTTTATGTTAGTTTTGTTCCTGACAAGGATTTCATTCTCTATCATTAGGGAAATCAATATTATGTTTATCCTTGACTAGTACACTTCTAGTTATATTTATAATGGAGTTAATATTGCAATAAACTATTCTAAAATACCATACACATGACTCTTGATGAAAGACATTCATTAAAGTAACATTTTGTGAGACAAAGGATTATAAATTCAGATCATATAGATTTTTATTTCTTAATGAAGTAAATACTAATTCATTTTTAGAATTGAAAACATTACAATCATCATTTTCAAATTTAAAATGAAATCCATCATCCCATAACTGTGAGATGATATGAAGATTATACTTAAGATCATAAAAAATAACATTATAAATAAAAATTGAATTAGTGTTACCTATTTTACCAAGACCAATTATTTTCCCTTTTACATTGTATCCAATGTTGACATTCCCACCATCAATCATGATAGGTTTATTGAAGCAAGTGAGTTCACCTATTAGATACAGCGAACACTCACTATCAAAATATCATAAGATATTACATGAATACTTAAAATAGATTTACTTCCAAAATAGATCTACCAAGAAAATATTTTGGTTCATATATTTTCTCTGGTCCAGTAACATTAGTAATTAAATCATTGAGAACCCATATTGTTTCATGGGTTTCTTATAAAAAAAAGTTGGTAAATTATTCAAAAAATAAAAAATATTTGATCCTAACAAACTAATAGTAGTAAAATCATTTGCACTTCTATATGTTGCCGCATAATTTTAAAATATTGGCACAAAACAAAATTATCTAAATTTTTATACAGAATTGGTTTTTACAAAATTTCCTCTCCCTAGTCGATAACCTAGAGTTGTATTGTATTTTAGAGATTCCTTATTACCATGAATTTGAGTTAGAGTATTTTCAACATTTATGAATTTCTCAAAATATTTATTTAATTTCCCATTAGAATGTTTATGTTTATCAGTCTCACTAAGAAACTGAGCATTTTTTCCATTTAAATAGTAAGTTCAAACTCAATAGAAACTTAAAGAACATGTTATTTCTTGATAGATTTATACTTATCCTTTAGTTTATTACATGTATCCCAATTCATTCTAATATATTAATAAAATCTATTCATTTGTAATATTTTTTTAATCAAATTAATCTCAAGAATAATATGAATTATGTACAAGTGGTTATAGAGTTACCTCAGAGGTGTTTTTCTGGAATCATATATTTGATTTGTCAGCCTTATCCTCATATAATGATTCAAATTCACTGGAGCTATCCTCAGATGAAATATAGGTGGCCATCATTACCTTCTTATATTTTGTATCTTTTCCCTTGTACTTATTTTTGTACTTAAATTTTGGACCATCATATTTTACATTTTCTCTTCTCTTGCACTCATAATAGACTATTTCATTGGTTTTATCACCATTTTTCCGATCTATTTTATAGTTACATTTGTTTCCATACATCCCTTTATAATTATTATTTCTAAAGAATATATTATTTTTATAGAAATTTTTGAATCTTTTAGGTAGTTATCCATTTCACCATAACTATCACTCGATGTATATGTATTTCTAGAACTCTCTACATGACCATGAAAATTATATTATTCTTTGGGTTTAGAAGCTAAGGTTTTGAAAGACAATGAATTTCTATTTATTTCATCATCTTCTTCTCTATTAGCCTTCAATTATTAAATGTACATCATTAACTTTCTTATGAGATCGTTTATAGGTAGTGAATAAATATAATAGGAGTGTATTATAGTTACTAATTTCCTTATCCACCTTTCTAGAAGACACCAAAAAATTATCATGGTATTATCCTATACATTAATTTTCTTTCCTAATGAATTCATCATATTCTCAATCTCATTAAACCTTAGATTTGTGAAATAAATAGGTTTATCTAGCTTCATTATGATGTTATCATATTTATTTATATATGTGTTAAGTCTCATTTCATTAACATAGTTGTTCCTCATTTGAAATAAAAAACTATTCTAAATCTCATTGGATTTTTACATATGGATATCATATTGAATTTTTCATCACCAAAATAATCGTATAAAGCATTCATGGATTTGAAATTATTTTTATAAGAATAAATAGTTGTATCATCCCATGTATTTCCTATAGTAGTAGGAATTTCATTGTCATTAACTATATCAGACCAAATTTAAACACCCATACATTGTAAATGCATTTTCATTTTAATTTTCCAATATTCATAATTAGTCCCATTGAAATAGGGATGTATGTTGGTAGCATCACCATCCTGTCTGTTGTCCATTAAAATAAAATTTTAATTATTTTAAAGAACTATAAACATTGATCTGTCTAAAATTTAAAGATATCTAAAACAATACTTAAATCACAATTTACAATATTTAAAACCATTAAAAACTCTTAAAGTAAGGAATACTTTGATACCAAATGTTGTTCGGTGTAGGACACTCAAGAGAGGAGTTAACTGATTTCCAAAAAAAAATCTATCTTAAAATATTTATTTTAAGTCCCCCTTTTTAAAATAAAATTTGGAATAGATAAAAAAATTATCAGACTTATAAAAGTTTTGATCTTTGGAATGACTTGTTAAATAGTAAATAGTTATCAGATAAAACAATATGAATTATTTTTTTATCTTTTAAAGTAAATCTACTAAAATAAATTATAATAAAAATACTATCTACAATTAAATATAAAAGTGTTGAAATGTTTTGTAATTTAATAAAAATAGTGAAAATAGAACATTGAAAGTCATAGTTGATTTTAAAACAGGTGGTTTAGTCTCATGTTGAGACATAACCGTCTACACTTGGTGATCAACTTCCTCCAAGGAATTTATATAACTTATACAGGATCCACAGCTTGGAGCAGGGTACACAATAAAATACATAGATGTCCATGTAAACAAGAACTCTTAATTAGTTATCATGGGAGGGAAAATTACAACAGTCCATGAAGGGAACTCTTCCACAGTTATCCATCAGAGTGTGAGGTGTAAAACGATAATTTTGTGAATATATCTATATATCTTCTATTTATTCATATGAGATAATGTGGGTTTATATAAAATATAAAAAAAAATTTCTCATATTTTAAATAATGTACACAACAATAGCTAAAATATTGGTAAGGGTGTTATAAATCATGGTGTGTTGGGATATATATCTTTTATACTCCTTGATGATAGATTGAAGTGAAGATGGAGTCAATTTTTTGGAATTTATAGTAAAATTGAGGGTCATGAAGCCTTCTATATTTTGTTCTTAGAGAGGTAGATATTTTTAAAATGTGTTTTTCACCACTCTTCAATTGTTTCTAAAAATGTTTTCAATCAGAATTCAATGTACTATATTTTTTTCACAACTAGAAGATATTGTTTTTTTCTAAGGTGTATGTGTAGCACATTATATTTTTTCAGGTCGCGTCATTTTTCTTGTTGATCCAGATATACATTTATACAATGTATTAGACAAGAAACATGTTCTATGGTACCTCATACATTGTAAGGGTCTTTAAAATACATTAAATATTGTCTATATTATATAGATTAGTTTATTATTATAATAAGAATGTTAATTTTCATTATTATGATCGTTAGAAATAATTTTCAATTTAAATGGAAAAGGAAATAATAAAGGTGCCTCAAGATCAGTAGGTCTGTTTTTAGTTGTCTCAGATTGTTGGTGTGTCTGAATTTCAAGGTCTCAGTCATTCAGTAGGTCATTCAATTAGTATATCTCTTTGTTGGTGTTAAATTCTATTATTGTCTCATACATGTATTAATAAGTCAGGATTGGTAGGTCGAGTTGTCTTTAAATCACTTGTCGGTAGTTTATACGTAGCGAAAATCTATATGTTGGTTAGTCACTCTATAAGTAGGTACTCTATCGATAGATAATCTGGTGGTAGGTACTCTTTTGTCATCTCATCCTTATTAAAGATTTTGATAAGCTTTTGGTAGGTTAGGTATTAGTGACTTATCTGTAACGTTGACTTATAATTAACGATGTTCAATGTTTATTGGTGACATATACATATACAAATTTTTCTAACATTTATTATGATATATACACTAATAAAAGAGGATAATATTAAATGTATACATGTTCAATCAATATGTAACATAATAAAACATAATTAATAATGGTTTTTGAGCACTAAATCTAGGGGAGTCAAATAACATTTAACCGCGATAATTAAAAAAATTACTAGAGGTACTATTCAAAATGTCAAAAAATAAAAGGAACATATATAAAAAATTTGGACCCACAGATTCCAAATATTTAATAAATCATTAAAAAATAAAAAAAAAATTATTTTTAGTTAATAATATAAAATTAATATTCCTGACAGAATGAGAAAATACCTTTCTAAGGTGAAAACATTCAAAATATTGAAAGTTTTTATATCTAAATTCTATGAGAAATTGATTCAAATGACAACAATTAGAGTAAATAACAATAAAATTATCACCATATACATTCAATCTAATCAAAAATATAACTTAACACATTAAATTATTTAGAAAAAAAATGTTTTCAATTAAATTTCAGTATTTTTTCATATTCATCAATCTATAAAACTTATCAAAAAAATAACAAATATTCAATCAAAGTAAATTTGGATATTAATTTTTGAAATAAAATGTTTATTCTTTAAAATATAATTTAAAAAAGTGTCAAAACTAGATTTAAATAATGTTCACTATTAAAAGGTGAAGAATAAACCTTTAGAAAAATATAAAATTTTAATGTATAAAATTGGATTTATTCTTATCTTATGATTATAAAATAACTGGGATAAATTTAAAAACATATCATTAAATATATAATATATAAATTTCACAATATGGTTAATACTATTTATACCATGAATTTTAATAGCTAGGTTATAATTACATTTCATTTTTCAATAAAGTTGGGTGTTTCCTACAATGCATGCTTTTGAAAAGATTAATACATAAAAAAGGACATACCATAAAATCATTGGTTACTATATTATCCCCTCATTTAAAAAATATTATACTCATTATTTGAAATTTTACTTCCAAAATTTAAGGTTGAAACATGAAAAATTCATTTTGGGAAACCCACATCAGAAATAGGAATGTTAAAACATCCTTTTAAAAAGAATGAAATAGAAATGTGAAGGTTACCAAAAATATTAAGAATTCAGATAATAAAAAATTACCAGAAAGTTAAAACATGAAAATAGAAGATAAATATAACTATGATATTGGGATAGATAATGATATATAATATTATCATTAGATATTTATCCATAAAAAACATATAAATTTTTTATTTTTTTAAAGAGAATTGATTTCTCTTAAACAAAATTAAATGGTTAACTTTTTCTGAAATTATTTTCATAGAGTTGATGGATTCTTTTAAATTACATATAAGAACATAATATATATCTTTCCATGTTATAAGAATAATCTCATCCATTTTTTTTTGCTTCAATCTATTTTCACTTCATCTCTTACTCCTGAAATTGAATGTTCAAGATGTGTTTTTCAAGCCTAAATAACTATCATGAATCATAATATACATGAGACATTAATTCAACATTTAATATTTTACTAAAAGAAAAATGGTCTCAATAGGTAATACAATATAATAAAACATAAATTAAACTTAAATAGTATCTTATGTTCACCTTAATATATTCCATAATTAGTTGCCTTAAGACTCAATGAGAATTCATTTTTCTAAATTCCATGTCTTAAAATTTAGATGAATGTTCACAAAATTTCAAAAATCAACATAACATTTAATTATTTAAAAACATTATGTATCTCCTATTGTAAAATACCAAATATTTGATGACATTAAACCTTAATAATAATATTAAATCTTCTAAATACATACAGAAAAATTATAATAGTACAATCCTTATATATCTCATGATTCTTATAACTCTATCACTATTGATTAAATAATTATTGAATCCATATACACATGAAATTTTTCCCTACTAATTAATTCATAAACCATGAAATAAACTTCATCAACATATTCCATAATACCTACTTACTTATATTTTACATATGTACACTCTTTATTATCAATAGTATAACTATTACTAGTATAACCATTATAATTCTAATCATTGACCAAAACTCAAATCATAATGTGAGAAACAAAAATTATAGTGATATAGTCATGAAGAATCATTTATATATTTTATAAATCATTAATCTTTCTCAACCTATTAATAATTTGGTCTAACAAAGGTTATCCATGTTATTAAATAATATATAGGATAATAACCTATACTTAGTCTTATCCTCAAAGATTGTCATAGGGTTTTGTTTTGTAATCCATGATTAACTAAATCTAGTTACCAATATTTAAATAAAATTTACTCTAATAAAAACTATAGAAGCATAACCACTTAATCCTAGAGGTGGTGCATTAAAGTATTTCATTTTATAAGATACAATATTTGATTAGTGATGGACGGATCAGTTTAGATGTTTTGGAAACCCGATACAAAGATGATATCTATTTTATATTGGAAAAAAGATAAAGCATAATATATAAACAATTCTCATAAAATTAATCCTTGAAGACTCATTGAAATATATATAATTCATAACATAGGTAAAGAAAAGATATGGTGATATCAAATTAATTGTAAGGATAAATTATAATAGAAGATAACAATATACAATGAGCTTAATTCAACAAAGAAAGGTGAAAAAAATTAAAACACATGCTAGTAAAATTACCCGATAAGGAATAAAAATATAGGAATTTGAATAATTGAAAAAAATTATATTTAAAAAATAATAGGAAAATTAAATTCATACATATATTTTTTTCATGGTAAAAAATCCTATGGAATATAATAAAAAATGAATTATAAATAAAGGCAATGCTTTAATAATGGGAATCATGTATCTGGAACATGAACCACAATACCAATAATATATATTCCCATGATTTTTTTGTAACATAAACTAATTTGAAAACCAGATTCATCTTAAGAGACTAATAATTCATCCATGGGATATATATTCATTCCTCATATGTGTCTTCTAGAAAAAAACTTTCCTTAAATATCAAATAATTAATTTAAAAACTATTTTTA